>CM038679.1:154735821-155935821 GCA_021605205.1 Aegilops longissima
ATCTTTATTATCTTGTCATTTTAGACGATTTTTCTCACTATGTGTGGACTTTTCTGCTTCAGCAGAAATCGGATGTTATTTCTACTTTGTCGGCTTTTTACGCCTATGTCAGCACCCACTTTGGGCGTCCCATTCTCGCTTTGCAAACCGACAATGGGAAAGAGTTCGACAATCTCGCCATCCGCCACCTACTCACCACACATGGAACCATATTTCGTCTAACATGCCCCTACACCTCGCAACAAAACGGGCGGGCCGAACGCATCCTTCGCACCCTCAATGATCGCGTTCGTACTCTGTTATTGTTGGGGAACGTAGCAGAAATTCAAAATTTTCCTATGTGTCACCAAGATCTGTCTATGGAGAAACTAGCAACGAGGGGAAGGAGAGTGCATCTACATACCCTTGTAGATCGCTAAGCGGAAACGTTCAAGAGAACGGGGTTGAAGGAGTCGTACTCGTCGTGATCCAAATCATCGGAGATCCTAGTGCGAGCAGACGGCACCTCCGCGTTCAACACACGTACAGCCGGTGGCGTCTCCCATGCCTTGATCCAGCAAGGAGAGAGGGAGAGGTTGAGAAGACTCCATCCAGCAGCAGCACAACGGCGTGGTGGTGGTGGAGGAGCGTGGCAATCTGCGCAGGCTTCGCCAAGCACCGCGGAGAGGAGAAGGGAGAGGCGGGGGCTGCGCCATGAAGAGGTGAAAACTCATGTGTGTTGGGCAGCCCAAACCTCAAGTATATATAGGGAAGGGAGGGCTGCGCCCCACCTAGGGTTCCCTCCCGGGGGTGGCGGCAGCCCCAGATCCCATCTGGTGGCGGCCACAAGGGGGAGAGGGGCGCACCTAGGGTGGGCCTTAGGGCCCATCTGCCTAGGGTTTGCCCCTTCCCTCTTGGGCGCCTTGGGCCCTTGTGGGGGGGGGGCGCACCAGCCCACCTGGGGCTGGTCCCCTTCCACACTTGGCCCATGCAGCCCTCCGGGGTTGGTGGCCCCACTTGGTGGACCCCCGGGACCCTCCCGGTGGTCCTGCGTTCTGGAAAAACCAAACTTTTCCGGTGACCAAAACAGACTTCCATATATAAATCTTTACCTACGGACCATTCCGGAACTCCTCGTGGCGTCCGGGATCTCATCCGGACTCGAACAACATTCGGTAACCACATACAAACTTCCTTTATAACCCTAGCGTCATCGAACCTTAAGTGTGTAGACCCTACGGGTTCGGGAACCATGCAGACATGACCGAGACGTTCTTCGATTAATAACCAACAGCGGGATCTGGATACCCATGTTGGCTCCCACATGTTCCACGATTATCTCATCGGATGAACCACGATGTCAAGGACTCAATCGATCCCGTATACAATTCCCTTTGTCTAGCGGTATTATACTTGCCCGAGATTCGATCGTCGGTATCCCGATACCTTGTTCAATCTCGTTTCCGGCAAGTCTCTTTACTAGTTCTGTAACACATCATCCCGTGATCAACCCCTTGGTCACATTGTGCACATTATGATGATGTCCTATCGAGTGGGCCCAGAGATACCTCTCCGTTTACACGGAGTGACAAATCCGATCTCGATTCGTACCAACCAATGACACTTCGGAGATGCCCAGTAGTGCACCTTTATAGCCACCCGATTCGTTGTGACGTTTGGTACACCCAAAGCATTCCTACGGTATCCGGAGTTGCACAATCTCATGGTCTAAGGAAATGATACTTGACATTAGAAAAGCTTTAGCATACTGAACTACGATCTTTGTGCTAGGCTTAGGATTGGGTCTTGTCCATCACATCATTCTCCTAATGATGTGATCCCGTTATCAACGGCATCTAATGTCCATGGTCAGGAAACCGTAACCATCTATTGATCAACGAGCTAGTCAACTAGAGGCTTACTAGGGACATGGTGTTGTCTATGTATCCACACATGTATCCGAGTTTCCTATCAATACAATTATAGCATGGATAATAAGCGATTATCATGAACAAGGAAATATAATAATAACTAATTTATTATTGCCTCTAGGCATATTTCCAACAGTCTCCCACTTGCACTAGAGTCAATAATCTAGTTCACATCGCCATGTGATTAACACTCACAGGTCACATCGCCATGTGACCAACATCCAAAGAGTTTACTAGAATCAATAATCTAGTTCACATCACTATGTGATTAACACTCAATGAGTTACGGGTTTGATCATGTTTATGCTTGTGAGAGAGGTTGTAGTCAGCGGTGCGAACATTCAGATCCGTATGTGCTTCGCAATTCTCTATGTCATATTGTAAACGCTGCTTCCACGCTCCACTTGGAGCTATTCCAAATGGTTGCTCCACTATACGTATCCGGTTTGCTACTCAGAGTCATTCGGATAGGTGTTAAAGCTTGCATCGTCGTAACCCTTTACGCCGAACTCTTTATCACCTCCATAATCGAGAAACAAATCCTTATTCCTCTAAGGATAATTTTTGACTGCTATCTGGTGATCCACTCTTTGATCACCTTTGTACCCTACATGTGGCAAGGCACACATTAGGTGCGGTACTTAGCATAGCATACTATAGAGCCTACGTCTAAAGCATAGGGGACGACCTTTGTCCTTTCTCTCTTTTCTGCCGTGGTCGAGCTTTAACTCTTAACTTCATACCTTACAACTCAGGCAAGAACTCCTTCTTTGACTGATCCATCTTGAACACTTTCAAGATCATGTCAAGGTACGTGCTCATTTGAAAGTATTATTAAGCATTTTGATCTATCCTTATAGATCTCGATGCTCAATGTTCAAGTAGCTTAATCCAGGTTTTCTATTGAAAACATCTTTCAAATAACCCTGTATGCTTTCGGAAATTCTACATCATTTCGATCAACAATATGTCAACAACATATACTCATCAAAATCTATAGTGCTCCCACTCACTTCTTTGGAAATACAAGTTTCTCATAAACTTTGTATAAACTCAAAATCTTTGATCATCTCATCAAAGCGCACATTCCAACTCCGAGATGCTTACTCCGGTCCTTAGAAGGATCATTGGAGCCAAGATACCTTTCAGCATCCTTAGGATTGACAAAACTTGCTGATTGTATCACATACAACCTTTCCTTACGAAGACCGGTAAGGAAACTCGTTTTGACATCCATCGCCAGATTTCATAAATGCAGCTAATGCTAACATGATTCCGACGGACTTAAGCATCGCTACGGATGAGAAAATCTCATCGTAGTCAACTCCTTGAACTTGTGAAAACTCTTCTCCACAAGTCGAGCTTCATAGACGGTGACATTACCATCCATGTCCGTCTTCTTCTTAAAGATCCATTTATCTCAATGGCTTGCCGATCATCGGCAAGTCCACCAAAGTCCATGCTTTGTTCGATACATGGATCCTATCTCGGATTTCATGGCTTCTAACCATTTGTCGAATTTGGGCCCACCATTGCTTCTCCATAGCTCGTGGGTTCATTGTTGTCTAGCAACATGACCTTCAAGACAGGATTGCGTACCACTCTTGAAGTAATGCGCCTCCTTGTCACCCTACGAGGTGCGTTAGTGACTTGATCCGAAACTTCATGATCACTATCATAGCTTCTACTTCAATTGGTGTAGGTGCCACGGAACAACTTCCTCCGCCTGCTACACACTAGTTGAAGTGACGGTTCAATAACCTCATCAAGTCTCCACCATCCTCCCACTCAACTTTTCGAGACAAACTTTTCCTCGAGAAAGGACCTGATTCAAGAAACAATTACTTTTGCTTCCGGATCTTGAGATAGGAGGTATACCCAACTGTTTTGGGTGTCCTATGAAGATGCATTTTATCCGCTTTGGGTTCGAGCTTATCAACCTGAAACTTTTTCACATAAGCGTCGCAACCCCAAACTTTCAAGAAATGACAGCTTAGGTTTCTCTAAACCACAGTTCATACGGTGTCATCTCAACGGAATTACGTGGTGCCCTATTTAAAGTGAGTGCGGTTGTCTCTAATGCCTAACCCATGAACGATAGTGGTAATTCGATAAGAGACATCATGGTACGCACCATATCCAATAGGGTGCAACTATGATGTTCGGACACACCATCACACTATGGTGTTCCAGGCGGTATTAATTGTGAAACAATTTCCACAATGTCTTAATTGCGTGCCAAAGCTTGTAACTCAGATAATCATCTCTATGATCATATCATAGACATTTTATCCTCTTGTCACAATGATCTTCAACTTCACTCTGAAATTACTTGAACCATTCAATAATTCAGACTTGTGTTTCATCAAGTAAATATACTCAACATCTACTCGAATCATCGTGAAGTAAGAACATAACGATATTCATTTGCATGCCTCGGCACTCATTGGACTGCACACATCAAAATGTGTTACTTCCTACAAGTTGCTTTCTTGTTCCATTTCTTTGAAACGAGGCTTTCAATCATCTTGCCCATGTGGTATGATTTGCATGTCTCAAGTGATTCAAAATCAAGTGAGTCCAAACGGTCCATCTGTATGGAGTTTCTTCATGCGTATACACCAATTGACATGGTTCACATGTCTCAAACTTTTCAAAAACGAGTGAGTCCAAAGATCCATCAACATGGAACTTCTTCATGCGTTTTATACCAATATGACTCACATGGCAGTGCCACAAGTAAGTGGTACTATCATTACTATCTTATATCTTTTGGCATGAAAATGTGTATCACTACGATCGAGATTCAATAAACAATTCCTTTTAGGTGCAATACCATTGAAGGTATTATTCAAATAAATAGAGCAACCATTATTCTCCTTAAATGAATAACCGTATTGCGATAGACATAATCCAATCATGTCTATGCTCAACGCAAACACCAAATAACAATTATTTAGGTTTAACACAAATCTTGATGGTAGAGGGAGCAGGCGATGCTTGATCACATCAACCTTTGGAAACACTTCCAACACATATCGTCAGCTCACCTTTAGCTAGTCTCCGTTTTATTCCGTAGCTCTTTTATTTTGAGTTACTAACACTTAGCAACCGAACCGGTATCTTAATACCCTGGTGCTACTAGGAGTACTAGTAAAGTACACATTAACATAATGTATATCCAATATACTTCTATCGACCTTGCCAGCCTTCTCATCTACCAAGTATCTAGGGTAATTCTGCTCCAGTGGTTGTTCCCCTTATTACAGAAGCACTTAGTCTCGGGTTTGGGTTCAACCTTGGGTTTCTTCACTAGAGCAGCAACTGATTTGCCGTTTCATGAAGTATCCCTTCTTGCCCTTGCCCTTCTTGAAACTAGTGGTTTCACCAACCATCAACAATTGATGCTCCTTCTTGATTTCTACTTTCGCGGTGTCAAACATCGTGAATACCTCAAGGATCATCATATCTATCCCGATATGTTATAGTTCATCACGAAGCTCTAGCAGCTTGGTGGCAATGACTTTGGAGAAACATCACTATCTCATCTGGAAGATCAACTCCCACTCGATTCAAGTGATTGTTGCACTCAGACAATCTGAGCACAAGCTCAACGATTGAGCTTTTCTCCCTTAGTTTGTAGGCTAAGAAAATCGTCGGAGGTCTTATACCTTTTGGCGTGGCACGAGCTTGAAATCCCAATTTCAGCCCTCGAAACATCTCATATGTTTCGTGACGTTTCAAATCGTCTTTGGTGCCTCAACTCTAAACCGTTTAACCGAACTATCACGTAGTTATCAAGGCGTGTATGTCGATGTTCGCAACATCCACGAGGCGGCGTTCGAGGTTCAAAGACACCGAGCGGTGCATTAAGGACATAAGCCTTCTCTGTCCGCATAATTGCTCTTGTCAACTTTCAACTATATTTTCTCTAGGAACATATCTAAGCAGTGGAACTAAAGCGCGAGCTTTCGACATAATTTGCAAAGATCTTTTGACTATGTTCAGGATAATTAAGTTCATCTTATGAACTCCCACTCAGATAGACATCCCTCTGGTCATCTAAGTGATTACATGATCCGAGTCAACTAGGCCGTGTCCGATCGTCACGTGAGACGGACTAGTCATCATCGGTGAACATCTTCATGTTGATCATATCTACTATACGACTCATGCTCGACCTTTCGGTCTCTGTGTTCCGAGGCCATGTCTGTACATGCTAGGCTCGTCAAGTTAACCCTAAGTGTTTTGCATGTGTAAAACTGTCTTACACCCGTTGTATGTGAACGTAAGAATCCATCACACCCGATCATCACGTGGTGCTTAGAAGCGACGAACTTTAGCAACGGTGCACAGTTAGGGGAGAACACTTCTTGAAATTGTTGTAAGGGATCATCTTATTTACTGCCGTCGTTCTAAGTAAACAAGATGCATAAACATAATAAACATCACATGCAATTATATAGTAGTGACATGATATGGCCAATATCATATAGCACCATTGATCTCCATCTTCGGGGCTCCATGATCATCATCGTCACCGGCATGACACCATGATCTCCATCATCATGATCTCCATCATTGTGTCTTCATGAAGTTGTCTCGCCAACTATTACTTCTACTACTATGGCTACTGGTTAGCAATAAAGTAAAGTAATTACATGGCGTTGTTTAATGACACGCAGGTTATACAATAAATAAAGACAACTCCTATGGCTCCTGCCGGTTGTCATACTCATCGACATGCAAGTCGTGAATCCTATTACAAGAACATGATCAATCTCATACATCACATATCATTCATCACATTCTTCTTTGCCATATCACATCACATAGCATACCTGCAAAAACAAGTTAGGCGTCCTCTAATTGTTGTTTGCATGTTTTACGTGGCTGCTATGGGTTTCTAGCAAAACGTTTCTTACCTCGCAAAACCACAACGTGATATGCCAATTGCTATTTACCCTTCATAAGGACCGTTTTCATTGAATCGTTCCGACTAAAGTGGGAGAGATCGGCACCGCTAGCCACCTTATGCACCAAGTGCATGTCGGCGGTGGAACTGCCTCACGTGAGAGTGCGTGTAAGGTCGGTCCGGCCGCTTCATCCCACAATACCGTCGAAACAAGATTGGACTAGTAACGGTAAGCATATTGAACAAAATCAACGCCCACAACTACTTTGTGTTCTACTCGTGCAAAGAATCTACGCAATAGACCTAGCTCATGATGCCACTTGTTGGGGAACATAGCAGAAATTCAAAATTTTCCTCGTGTCACCAAGATCTATCTATGGAGAAACTAGCAACGAGGGAAGGAGAGTGCATCTACATACCCTTGTAGATCGCTAAGCGGAAGCGTTCAAGAGAACGGGGTTGAAGGAGTCGTACTCGTCGTGATCCAAATCACCGGAGATCCTAGTGCCGAACGGACGGCACCTCCGCGTTCAACACACGTACAGCCCGGTGACGTCTCCCATGCCTTGATCCAGCAAGGAGAGAGGGAGAGGTTGAGGAAGACTCCATCCAGCAGCAGCACAACGGCGTGGTGCTGGTGGAGGAGCGTGGCAATCCTGTAGGGCTTCGCCAAGCACCGCGGGAGAGGAGAAGGGAGAGAGGCAGGGCTGCGCCATGAAGAGGTGAAAACTCATGTGTGTTGGGCAGCCCAAACCTCAAGTATATATAGGGGAAGGGGAGGGGCTGCGCCCCCACCTAGGGTTCCCTCCCGGGGTGGCGGCAGCCCCAGATCCCATCTGGTGGCGGCCACAAGGGGAGAGGGGAGGCGCACCTAGGGTGGGCCTTAGGGCCCATCTGCCCTAGGGTTTGCCCCCTTCCTCTTGGGGCGCCTTGGGCCCTTGTGGGGGCGCACCAGCCCACCTGGGCTGGTCCCTTCCACACTTGGCCCATGCAGCCCTCCGGGTTGGTGGCCCCACTTGGTGGACCTCGGGACCCTCCGGTGATCCCGTGCGTTCTGGAAAAACCCGAAACTTTTCCGGTGACCAAAACAGGACTTCCATATATAAATCTTTACCTCCGGACCATTCGGAACTCCTCGTGACATCCGGGATCTCATCCGGACTCCGAACAACATTCGGTAACCACATACAAACTTCCTTTATAACCCTAGCGTCATCGAACCTTAAGTGTGTAGACCCTACGGGTTCGGGAACCATCTGCGAACATGACCGAGGGCGTTCTCCGGTTAATAACCAACAGCGGGATCTGGATACCCATGTTGGCTCCCACATGTTCCACGATGATCTCATCGGATGAACCACGATGTCAAGGACTCAATCGATCCGTATACAATTCCCTTTGTCTAGCGGTATTATACTTGCCGAGATTCGATCGTCGGTATCCCGATACCTTGTTCAATCTCGTTTCCGCAAGTCTCTTTACTCGTTCGTAACACATCATCCGTGATCAACCCCTTGGTCACATTGTGCACATTATGATGATGTCCTACCGAGTGGGCCCAGAGATACCTCTCCGTTTACACGGAGTGACAAATCGATCTCGATTCGTACAACCCAATGACACTTTCGGAGATGCCCGTAGTGCACCTTTATAGCCACCCGATTCGTTGTGACGTTTGGTACACCCAAAGCATTCCTACGGTATCCGGAGTTGCACAATCTCATGGTCTAAGGAAATGATACTTGACATTAGAAAAGCTTTAGCATACTAACTACGATCTTTGTGCTAGGCTTAGGATTGGGTCTTGTCCATCACATCATTCTCCTAATGATGTGATCCGTTATCAACGACATCTAATGTCCATGGTCGAAACCGTAACCATCTATTGATCAACGAGCTAGTCAACTAGAGGCTTACTAGGGACATGGTGTTGTCTATGTATCCACACATGTATCTGAGTTTCCTATCAATACAATTATAGCATGGATAATAAACGATTATCATGAACAAGGAAATATAATAATAACTAATTTATTATTGCCTCTAGGGCATATTTCCAACAGTTATTTCATGCCAACGTCCCGCCCCGCTTCTGGCCGGATTCTCTGGCCATGGCGTCTCTCTTGGTCAACATCCGCTCTTGTCGCATTCACTGGAATTACACACCCCATCACCTGCTTTTCGGCACTCCCCCATCCTACGATGACCTTCGCGTGTTTGGGTGTCTCTGTTACCCTAGCATTGCATCCACCGCTCTGCACAAGCTCGCCTCGCGGTCGCTCGCATGCATCTTCCTCGACTATCCACCCAACACGAAGGGCTACCGGTGCTACGATCCCATCTCTCACCGGGTGATCACCTCGCGACACGTGTACTTTGACGAAAAAGTGTTTCCTTTTCATCAGGTACCATCTGCTGACGGATCCTCCTCGTCGCTGCCGCCTCTGTTTGGCGGCCCTTCACCAGCGGCGCCTCAGCCCCATGGCGGGCGCACATGGCCAGCTCTCGGCCCTCCGACGTCTCCACCGGACGCCGCCACCCCGCCGACTGCAGTAGCCCCGCCGGGCGTCGCTGCCCCGCCAGGCTTGGCTGGGTCGGCCACCATCTCGGCGGCCTCGGACGAGGCCTTGGATGCTGCCTCGGACGCCTCTAGCGCGTCCTCTCGTGCCGCTTCGCCGGGCCCGTCTACATCAGCATCTTCGGGTCCGGGCACGCCTTCATCGACCGACGCGGCCCATGCGCAGCCGCCAGTCCCAGCACCCCAGCTTGGGATCACGACTCGGGCGCGCACCGGGGTTCTCCGTCCGAGCACACGGTACCCTACCGAGCAGTACCTGTGTGCTGCTTAGACGTCTTCACCATCGCCGGTTCCGTCCTCCGCCAGCGCGGCCCTGCGTGATCCGCATTGGCTAGCCGCCATGCAGGAGGAGTTCGACGCGTTACACGCAACCGACGTAACAACTGGTCGCGTCCTGCAATGCTAATATCATTAGCGGAAGTGGGTTTTCCGCCACAAGACGCGTTCCGACGGTACCCTTGAGCGGTACAAGGCTCGTTGGTCGTCCGCGGTTTCCGCAACAGCGCGGAGTTGACTTCACCGACACCTTCGCTCCGGTCGTCAAGCGAGCACGATCCGCCTTGTCCTTCACCGCGGTCTCGTGCATGGCGGTGCACCACCGACGTCTCCAACGCGTTCCTCCACGGTCATCTGGCTGAGCAGGTCTACTGTGAGCAGCCCACTGGCTTCGTCGATGCCACTCACCCGGACTATGTGTGCTTGCTCTCCCGCTCTCTGTACGGGTTGAAGCGGGCGCCGAGGGCCTGGTACCAGCGCATCGCCGCCTTCCTCCAGCAGATGGGGTTCCGAGCTACTCGCTCTGACGCCTCCCTCTTCGTGTACCATCACGGCGCTGCTACTGCGTACCTTCTCCTCTATGTGGACGACATCATCCTCACGGCTTCCTAGACTGAGCTTCTTGGTCAGCTTACCGCTCGTCTCAGTGCCGAGTTCGCCCTGAAGGATTTGGGGCCTCTTCACTACTTCCTCGGCATCGAGGTAGTTCGCGTTCGAGCGGCTTCTTCCTTCATCGGCAGAAATGCGCGCATGAGCTCCTTGAGCGCGACGGCATGCTTAATCGCAAGCCCGTCGCTACTCCTGTTGATGAAAGTCCAAGCTCTCTGCGCTCAACGGCTCTCCCGCACCAGACGGGCCATTCTACCGCTCCATTGTGGGTGCACTTCATGACGACCCTCACCGGACCGGACTTACGATGCGCCGTGCGGCAGGTGTGCCTTCATATGCACACTCCTCAAGACGATCCATCGGAACCTCGTGAAGCGGATCCTTCGTATATCCGCGGCACTATGGCTCTCGGTCTCACCCAGCGACAAAGATCCTCCTCCACCGACATGGTTGCCTACTCCGATCTTGATTGGGCTGGCTGTCCGGACACTCGTCGTTCCACCTCGGCTATTGTGTCTACCTCGGCCCTCTCTCATATCGTGGTCGTCAGCGACAACCCACGGTATCGCGCTCTAGCGCCGAGGTGAGTATCGGGCTGTAGCCAACGCCACAGCAGAGTGTTCCCGGCTCCGGCGGCTTCTTCAGGAGCTCCATCACGACGTGACTCGCGCTACCCTTGTGTATTGCGACAACGTCTCTGCTGTTTATCTCTCCGCCAACCCCGTTCATCATCGCCGCATGAAGCACATCGAGCTTGATATTCACTTCGTGCGTGAGCAGGTGGCCCTCGGGCATGTTCGTGTTCTTCACGTACCCACCGCGCAGCAGTTTGCCGATGTCATGACGAAGGGGTTACCGACTACTACATTCGAGGAGTTTCGGTCCGATCTATGCGCCATCGGCGGCGTATCATTGCTGGGGGGGTTGAGCATTGTTGTTATTGCATGTATATCTGGCGGCTAGGATCTCCTGTAATTACTTTCCTACCTTAGTGATATCTCCCGATCTTTCCCTTGTATAGCGGATATGGTTGAGATCTCGCAGCCCATGTATTCTATATATGCTATGGCATATGAGCAATACAATCATCAATGCAAATATTATCATTCCACAAATCAGTCCTGGTTTCCATTGATTCTCAAGTATATATACATCTCGAAGAGGTGGGAAGAAGAGGTGTCTGTTCGAAGGCATCCTTCCAAAACAGATGCCTATTGGCAATAGAAAGAGAGAAGGGACATGACTGTTCGGGGTTGGACACACCCCTTTACTAATGACTATTCATTAATTAGCATGTTCCTAACAAGAGGGAAGGATGGAGAGGTAGGGACTGGGAGGGATTTTGGGTGAGGTTTCAGATGGGTCGAGGGTGTTGGAGTCCTACCTGGCTGTTGTCCGAACTCTCGCAAGGCCCCTCCTAGTTTTGCTTTCGGTTTGCGGGGAAAAAGACGTTCGAACGGGCCAGCGGACGGATATAGGACCACGTTGGATGGCAAAACATGTTGAATCGCGCGGTCCAGATGTTTGCAGGCGGTTTGGGGTCCGCTTTGGAGATGCCCTTATCTATATATATATATGATGATCCTCACTGACACTACACAAATACTAGAGAATACTGTACGTAGTACCATTTGGTAAGGAGCTCAATTTTTTTCTATTACATTGGTTCTCCATTGGTTCAACGGAAAGAAGACCTCGAGTTTGTGTTTATACTGCCACTAACATCTTGTCCTTCATCGACAGAATGCATGAAGCAATGTTTGATACTCGGTAAAATCAAACTTTTTGTTGCATTCCCAAAATAATTATTTTGTTGTCTGCCCAGATGCATAAAAGTACATTGTGTCCCCTCCTTGTGCATGGTGGGATATAGAATCTGAGTCTATGGTGAAAGAATAGAAAAAATAAATCTGGGACATTGGATGGAAGATGACTGGCATAGATTTAGATGGAGGGTTCTCGGTGTATATTTCTTGAAAACCCCCCAGTTTACATATAGAACATAACTTTTACAGTAACCACGTCAAATCTCCCATATATCAATCAAGTTGTCCTTACAGTAACCACCTCAAATCTCTCATACATCAATCAAGTTGTCCTTACAGTAACCACCTCAGATCTCTCATATATCCTCAGATTTCTCATATATCAATCAAGTCGTGCTTCATAAATAAGACAATTTTTCAAACCTGTACGAGTGCCCCTCTCCTCTTAGGTTTACACAAAACCGCACATACATATGTACTATACGAGATTCCATGTATATTTGATTTCATTAATAGCTTCTACTACGGACCATGCAAGAAATCCATACATTTGAGCATGCTGGTCACTAAAAGTATGTGAAGATCATCACCAATATTAGAGTACATGAGAACATTTAATCTATCCACTTGAAATCATAACTAAACAAACATTTCAAATTGCACAATCGCGGACCAGACACAACAGAAGAGACACACATACATAACTTATCAAGTGTAACATAGCATGCAAGGATCATTTTCGGTACATCTCATGCAAAACTAATTATGAAGGACCAAAATAATCGCATTGCATCAACTTTTGCTACTTGATGGCGCATAACAGAAAAGCTATTGCCTCTGCCTCCATTACTAGTGCTTATTGCTCATCGAGCTTCTTGTGCTGGGAGAGATCAAACCTAATAACAAATCAGATTCAGTTAGCACATGTCTGTACAAGTGCCAAGCACTTATTGCTCATGATCTAATCAAATAAATATGCATCAACAATGCCATCTCGCTGTGTGCTGCACATACCACATGGAAGGAAAAATAGAGATGAATCAAATTCATCCCAAAACACAACCTGAGGTATGCTTCTATGCTGGAACTGGCAAAACTGCTAACTATTTTGTGGATCATCCTAACTCTAATAATGGAACAGATTATAAAACATTATTTATCTTATACAAAAAAAAAACACTCTGGTGCAGATTCTGTTCATAGGTGAGATTGGCAACTACTGGTGGAATTAGGCAATACAAATATTTACATATAAAGTTCAGATAAACTTAGGTTAACAAGCAAATGCAGAATCATATTAGACATCAATCCTATAAACCTTTGGGATTTTCAAATAGACCATCGTATGTTCAAATAAGAAAATAGCCGTACGATCAAATAGTATCCCTCGATGCATCTGGACAATTCTATCACTCAAAAGCAGTCATAATTCAAGAAGAACAATAGTAGCTATAACTAGTTAACCACATAGATAGTGCAATATTACACACACAACAATGGCAATTGTTCACATGTGAAAGAAAAATGTGCACCTAGAAAGTACTAGTAAGCTTGCACGTGCAACGCATGTTTTGGTAAAACTCCTTTTGAAGATACATCTACTCCTAATCAAAAACACTTTGTTTGTAGTTATAATTCTTTATAGCAGATGCCTGCACACGTGCAACACTGTTATAAGCTTAGCAAGAAATTTTCTCGGTCCCCTCTTAAACATGTGTGAACAAAATAAGCTACTAATCTCCTCTTAAATCAAAACCAATGCTCCCCTGATCAATAATAAGAGCATTCCCGCACAACAACCTCAACGGCAATCTTCACTTTATCAGCCGCTCATCATTTGTGTCACCACCATTGACGACATCTTCGGCACACTACACCGGCTTTGGCAGCAATGAAGGCGATGGTAGATTCCGTGGGACTGTTGCGCATGGTACCAGGCCAAGCTGCTCACTCCAACCATGAAAGCGACCACCCGCAGCAAACATTGGATGGTCATTATGTGTTGCAAAGCAACTCAAGCACATATGTATTGGTTGAAGTTTCACGGCTGTAGTGGCGAAAAATAGTCTTAGTTGTTGCATAGAACAAGAAGGATCTGATTCTTCAATATCGAGCAAAATAGTGTACTATCCTCACCAGTATCGAGCAACATATTTTCTCTCACATTCTCTGTTGGTTTAAAAACATGGTTAGCTGAATACTCCTAGACCGGGGTTTGAAATATTCTACGAAGGTAGTTGTAAAGAATCTTGTAATGATGTGTGAAACCATCAGATTGTCAAAAACAATTACACATCACAATAAGCAGGCAAGGAACCATGCCATGATTTCTGATCTTCTGTATATACTTCCGATTTTGGACAAATGGTACGCAATAATTACGCTCATTTTTTAAACCAGTTTGTAAATCAAGGCAATACAACTCGGAATTCAAACTTCAGTCGTAACAGATGAAGAATGATTACCAATATATCCACATCATAGGCCTATATTAAGAAACAATGAAACTGCCGCTAGGATGGTGAATGAGAAGTCAACATCCAACATGAATAGATAGACAGTAGGTAGATAACAAGTTAACCTTATCTTCCTGCTGAATCTTGGATATGACCCAGTATTGCGAACCAATGGCTTTGTTTTTTCACAAATGGATCCTTTTCCCTTAGTTCTTCTATCAAAACAAACAACTTTCCCCGGGATAACCACCATATATATGTCCGTTTGACAACAACTTGCACCATCCACCTGGCATGGTTCTTAGTTGATTGCGCCTATTCTTCTGCTCTCACATGATACAAACCAGACAATGTCGTGCAATGCTCCAATAATCAGACAATCAAGATGCAAAATTATATATAGACTCAATCTTCTTAGTGAAGACATCTTAACATGTGTTGACATTCACAAAACTGTCAGTAATGATTTCATAGATGACAAAAGCAAATTTATGCTATGCCAACAGAATTACCAGTACATATTTTTATTGAAGTACATACGTACATGTACATTCAGTAGTCTACCGGATTTTAATCTTGTCAGAACATGCAGAAGATTTTAATAAAAGGTAAATAGACAAATACTAATCCAAGTAATATCAACATTGGGATGCTCTGGTTTATATATCCATGCTCTGATTTCTTGTGCAATATATTTTCCAAGTAATACCAATCTGATTCTTGGTGATAACATGATCGAGTTAAAGAAAACAAAATACAGAACAACATTGTGAAAATATATTGCTAATGATAAACATTGTTCCCAGAAAAAGGTCAGCAGCAGTACTTACTTCAGCATAACTAAGAAATACTATGTTGGTTTAATGTGATCACCAATGTCTTGATAATCTGCAATACTGTACAATAAAGAATAGTATCATTTGTTTAGTAATAGCAAGCACAATCCATCAGATTGGAGTTCCAAGTATGAACAAGGGCTATATAACATATCCTTGATTTTGGGCCCATCCTTGTCATTCTGTATAAAATCCAATACCACAAAAATAACGAAAAATCCTTCATTACACTGACAGTTCTTGGTCAGACTTCTATCATAAAGGTAAGTGTTGCCGCGCTCGTCCATTTTAGAAATGAAATATAGAAATGTTTGCGAAAACTTGCACATCGGAAACATGATGTAGATAATGAATCTAACCTAGGAATATATAATATAATATAATAAATATCCTATATGCTTTTGTTTCTTCTATTTCGTTTACATATTTTCTCACTTCTATTAAATAGGATTCAAAATCATTTCTTTAAGTGGAAACCCGCATAAAAGAGGACATCACTTATAGTTATAGACATTAAGGATATTATAGTATAAATCTAGCATGACTCCACCCTCCTTAAAGTTTGACTAATTTGAATTACATAGGTGGTGGGGCATATTTATAACAAGTCATAACTAATACATCTGTATAAATGTTTTCTCTACATTCGCTCTATATTACAAGGCTAGCATCTTCTACTGTTGCACAGAACTGAAATCTAAAAGGAAGGTCACATTACCAAGAATTCAACTTTTGATTGACAAGCACTAAGTCGAGAGCCAAGCAATATGCAAAGATGGGAACAATAATCTCAAAAATCTTTTACCACCCTCGTCCATCTCGATGAAAGATTAAAATAACTATAGAAAATATAGATGGTACAAAATCTCGTACCATGACATGACAAGCTCAACGATGGCACAAACGAGCGACTAAACAGATGATAACTGTATACCATGCAGATTGTAGACTTTCGGAATTAACTCCGCCAGCTGCTAACAAAACATAACATGTGTGTCCTAATTCCTAAATGGGCGTTGATGGCCTACAATGATCAGAGGACCAGTCCTCTTATGGTTCTATCTACAGGGATCCCAGTGTGTTGACAGAATCAACATGCATGTGGCCTCAAAACAGAAAGAATCATTGATTTGATAGGTAATACTTCAGATCTAGCCAACAGCAGGATAAATCGTGCCAATATTTTGTATGGACAGGTTTGATAGTGATCAAAACGTACCCAATATGCATAACCTTTGGCCTGCGATCCAAACGCCTGAGCTCTCGCAGCTCCAAGGCCCCGCCGCTGCCCCGTTGGCTCACATCGGCGCCGGGCGCCGCCTCTCGCTGTAGTCCATCGCAACCGGAGGTTCATTGTCAAGGCCGCCACACGCCTGCCCTTCCTCCTCTCCCTTCCTTCTGTTCTTTTATACCTCCTCCTCACTTTCGAAGCTCTCTCTCCCTGGAACTGCAGCAGGCCATGGAGAAGCTCAGCCGCCGCAGCCGTCCATCCGACTTGCCGGAGCCGCCTGTCGTACAGACATCATTTAATGGCAACCAAGTCTGCATATAACACTGCATGATTTACTACCTCAGCTATGCTCTATTATAATACTCCCTCTGTCCCAAAATAAGTGTCTCAAGCTTAGTACAACTTTGTACTAAAGTTAGTACAAAGTTGAGACACTTATTTTGGGACGGAGGAAGTAGTTGATTAGAGTTATTAAACCCCCAAGAGTATATGAAATGGGCATGGCTGTACAAAATTTATACATAAGCTATACCATGTTCCCGGAGTTGCAATCATTAGGTTGAGAAGGAACAAAACCAAATGAGATGCCTGGTGCATAATTTTCTAGCTGAGAGCCAATCAGTATGGCATCTACATCTATGTTAGGAGGTACAATCTGCAGTTTTATGTATGATTTGGACAATCAGCCTCACCAATCATGTTTTCCGTATCACTGAAGAAAAAAGAAGGTTACAACACAAATATTTTTTTCTTTTGCTAGTAGCAACATGAATCAAAGCTAAGAAGACCGCAAAGATCAAAGGACCTCACTGTGATTCAAAAAGTCACTGGATTGTATATCGCCTTATCAATATTTGCAACCGAAAGTTGAGAGCATTGCTCAAATGCGGCTCCCATATGCTTCTGTACAAAGGAAAAGTACGAATTTTGATCCCAATCAATATTTGAAAACAAAGGCAGCATATCAGAGAATGCTAATAAAGTTCCAAGCATCCAGTAGATGTAGTTCACCTGATTTTCCAGTAATATGTTTATTGTCCCCATGATGTTATATCCAAAGTGTGTTCCTGAGCCGCAAAATACTAACCCCTGTTATCATGTGTTGCGAACACATAAAAGTTCCATCCATCTATAACTCCGAGCAAAGGCAGTTTGTATGACAGGAAATGACATGTTTGGACAAAGCTCTAACAAGCACCGCATGCACAACACACTAAGCCGGTGAGACAACAGAACGAAATCAACTTACCCATTAAATAGATAGAGTGGGTCGTCCTCACTATAAAGACTTACCAAATCAACTTAACAACTTACAAAATCGACAGCACGCTTTGAGGACCATCTGCCCTGTATGGACAGCTTTGGCGCAGGTCGTCCAATACACACAGCTTTGGCGCAAGTTCTCTATAAACATATGTAAAAACAGCCTTGATCACCGTTGATACAAGATTCTTAATTAGATCCATCTGAATTATCTTGCTCAGTAGTTCTTAGATTACAAGACACCTACAATAAAAAAAGTAGTACTCCTAGTTCCTTTAGTGATTTGAATCCTCACAAGTTGCAGAGATAAGATTGAGAAAAGTAGCATTGAGGAAGGAGCTGCACCGTTCCCTCGACCGGGCTGGGAAGAACCAGAAAACACAAATCAAAGATTACTTGCAAGAAGAAGAACATTATCCCACGCCACCATGCATCACAAATCATAAGCTAAATATAATACTACATGGATACGCCTGCTTACCCTCTAGACGGTGGTCTCAATCGGTGTATACGTTTCATGGGCAGAAACTGGTCTTGGCCTTGGATCTCTGTGAGCCACGCATGACCGCGTCGTGCCGTCGCCGGATGGCGGGGACGCACCGGTTGGGGCAACAGCTACAGCGAACCACGCCGGCCGGCCGCAGTGGTGCATTCGGCATGGCGTCTCCGCTCACCTGAACGTCGGGGCAGCGGCATGGACTGGGGTGAAGCAGACGCGCATCAGCAGCGGAGGAGCGAACTTACTGGCTTGTCTACCTCTCAATCAGGTCGGCGGCCACGCGCTCGATGGGGGAGGGAGGCGGCGTACCTGCGGCAGCGAAGGAGGAGAGGCAGGTGCTTGACGGGCGGCGGCTCAGCTGCTCCGGCTCTCGCGGCGAAGGGCAGCGACCTGCGGCTCTCTTCCCGGCCTTGACGGGCGGCGGCTCCGGCTCTCCCATGGCGAAGGGCGCGACTGGCGGCGACTCCCGCAGCGAAGGGTGGCGACCTGTGGCAGCTAACGGCTGCGAGAGGAACAGCGGGGCGGCGAACGGCGCGGGAGGAGGAGGAGGCGATCGGGGTCGTCTTGGCGGGGACGAGGAGGAGGAGGCGGCGGGGGTCGTCTTGAACGGGCAAGGTGGGTTACCGATCGATTGTGGCTTGTTGCGTGGTTGGTAGCGTTAAACACAGAATGATTAAGGGCCATTAGATTTTGATGATGTATGGATGTGATTGTTTGGATCTGCCCCTCTCTTCCTTTTATAGTGGTAGTAGATAGAAGGCAAAATAGGAGCTACCTTGTGCATATTGGAAATCATGAAATCACCAAGTTAGGTCATCCTGTAATTAATCGTTGACCCTCAGGTCACATTTTCGTTGACAAGAAGATTTTTCGGCAAACAAGTGCGACTACTTTTCTTTTTCTGGAAGAAGAAATTCAGTTTTGTTTTGACTATAAAGCTTGAACAGAATGCATCGATCATATTAACAAAAAAAATAGGCATTCTCCAAAGCACCTACGGCCCTCCTCCTTAAATCTACAACCCACACCAGTAAATGGATTTTATTAGTTATTGATGCTTAGAGAAAAAATATTTTTCAACGAGAAAAATAAAAGGACCGTGGTCTTTTCCGCCCTTTCAAAGAGAGATGAATTTGTTAAAATCTGCGAGCTCCAGGGTTCAAATACATGGAGATCGACAGGAAGCACAAAATGTAACAATACTTTTGTCGATTGACGGTCACTAGTCACCACTATCAAACAACACTAGAGACCAGGCCACCAACTAAGCATATGCTACCATGCGATACAACCTAAAGGGGGTACTGAGAGTCTCCTGATACTGAGAGTCTAAATGTGTTGTACACAAAATCCAGATACTGAGAGTCTTCTGAAACATACCAAATTAAGGAAGTCATCTCCAATTGCCAGGTTGCAAATTAGAAGGTACAGTCTTATTTTACACGTGGAAGGTTATAATGAATGCAAACTGAAACAAGAATGATATACTTCAACTTCTCGGTTAAATATATACCCTATTCTCTAACTATTTTGGTCACGTGAATTCGATATTTAAAAATCTAAAACAACACATGAACACACTGCTAGTCATATTCAAGTTTCTCAGCCTCTCACCAGAATCTACTATGTCCATCTGGTTTTGCTCCAACTCTCTGTGCACTCCTTCAAAAATTAAAGGAGTAAGCTTGTCCGTTTCATCAAATATAGTTAAAACCACGGGTGAGGCGCTTTGGAGCTCAACCTCCATTGAACCACTTTTTTGGAAAATACAAAATGCATATTTAAAAGTAGAACGAAATTCTGAACAAAAATCTAACATGTACGTATACACTGCATATGTGTAAATTTTCAATAGATGGATATGCTTCTTCTTGAACACAACACAGTACAAAATATGAGCTACAATGACAAATGTTGACAGACCCATGTGTTTTTGGTTAGCATACCACCACTAAATCCTATCAGTAAGCATCATGCTATGTTTAGTCATCAAAGAATACCAGTGAAAGCCATCCAAGTCGTCACAGGAGAGGGAAGCTACCATTAGAGAGAAATCTATAGGAGGGAGAGGGGAGAGGGGAGTGGGAGAAACGCAGCTGACCTAGCTGCTGATCCTGCGAGGTGAAGGAGGCGAGGAGATCGAGCACCACCGGCTAGCCTCCGGTGGGATATTATTGGATCTAGGAGCACCGGGGAGGAGACCGTGGCAGCATCACGGCGCACTAGACCAGTACCAGGTTGCCTCCAGATCTAGAATATGCAGCTGAGCGGGCGGACCGCCGGCGGCCACCAGGGAGGAGGAGACCCTGGCGACAGCGGCGGCCCGGTCGCTGACGACGATGCGCAGCGTGATGTTGCCCTGGGGACGGCCCCAAGAGACATGGATGCCGGAGTAGAAGGGGACGAGGCAGGGAGCAGGTGCCGTGGGAGTAGCTGTCGTCGACCAGGGAAGCACCGGATCTGCCTGGCCGCCGCCCCCGTCGACGAGGGATTGTTGGTGAAGCGAGCGACAGAGGAGAAAGTATCCCATGAAAACTCTTTTTCAGTGGAAGCATGGAAACTATAACTTGTGCCGTTGGATCGAAAGTGTACGTCGTCGATTAAATGGCTGTTCATTCCATGCAATTTGCAAAAAACCGCCCGCCAGACTGCTGTCATTTTATCAGTAAACCCCTTGAACATATGTCCCTCCTGTACCTAGTCCTTAAGCTGTACCTCTTTGCATTTACGAGAAAAAAACTAGGTTAGAGAGTTTGGGGGATCTGGGTCGAAGGCTGCAGCGTAGGCGGCCGCTCGGGAGACTGGAACGTCGGCGGCGGTGGCGGAGGCGGCGGGCTTGGGGGACTGGAGCGGCGTCGACGGGCTTGAGGGACTGAAACGGCGTCGACGGGGAATGGCCGGGCCGCAAGATTTCCTCCTTCCACCGTGAGAGATTCCTGTGCTTGTTCTTAGCCGTTTCCAAATCTTTGAGGGATTCAACCGATTTGCCGGACGCCCCAACTCTGCCTTGTTTCCTTCGTGTCTTGGAGTTGGTTTCTTCCAGACCATAAGGCCACCAGGTACGTGTCACTTTTTTCAGATTTGTTCATTTCCTATTCATCTTCTCTCTGTATGGATGTGTTGAGAGATGTATCTAGTTGGATCTGTACGACTGATGGTAGAGACGTGTAGTTATCAATATAGGTAAAGCTTAATAGGAGATAAAGCAAATTATGCATGTTACACCACAGATTAATCATGGAAATGGACTGTTGTTGACCACCTGGAATTAATATTCAGAAAGCATACACAATTGTCTCAGTTAATTCATGAAGGGGGCAACGAAATTACAGGAACGTCTTAATCTAGTTACTTTAACTGAATTCATAATTACATGGAAATGTATTATACCTAAGGTTGTATCACAACTAAGTTTTCCAGTGTGCATGTACATAGTACATATGTATGTATTCCAGTAAATTAGCTTCCTGTGCCTTAATTATCAAAATGTAGTAATATTTATTATGGAAATTCATGGATGCCTCTATTGCAGCTAGCCCTATCATTACATAATTTTTTGCATTCTCTTATGTTTATTTACACCATACAGGTCTTGTAGCGATAATGGAATCTGAGGCGGAGGCGAATACTGTTATACCATTGCAGAACCATGAGGTGCAATCTGATGCAGAATCAACTACTCGAGTTAATCCACCTCTCAATATAGGGTTTTTCACACCAACAAAATCCACAAGCATCCCCACATGTGTACGTACTGGAGGCACAACTCATTGGAATGGTTTGGTTCATTTGGTGAAGCACTTGCAGTTACCATGATGATTGTGTAATGTAATCACAATCACCACTATATGAATTCAAACATTGTGTAATATAATCGCAGTTATGTCAACTATTTGTATGAATGGGTGTATCTGTAGTGAAATTGATATCTCATTAATATCTGGGTGCTTGAATTCCCGTCCATGTGTTTATTGACAAAAAAAATTACAGTAAGAATTCCTGTCCAGGTTACTTGAGATCTCCGACGATTCATTTCTTATCTTTTCAAGATATGTATTGATGTCAGTGTCCATGAGTTTGCAATCTTCCCACTTAAAAAATTCGGATATATGCACAGAAACTGAATATATTTTACATGCCAGAAAACACAACATCTATTGTGAGAAAAGTGATATTTCCAAAGGAGTGACACAGCTCAAGCGCAAATAAGGGGTATAGAGTTAATGTAATAGATGAATGGTGCACTGTTTACAAGAGGAAGCAGGACCAGAGTAAAAGCTCGCTGCTGTTTCAGCATTTTGGGCTGGTGAGATTCGGTGGGAGAGAGCACAACCAGGGTGTTTCTTACAAATATGCCAAAGCTGAGCAGGGGGACAGGAATTGATTCATCTGTACCGGTCATTTCTAATCCAACGCTGGTTTCCATGCTTCCACTGAAGAAGAGTTTTCATGGGATACTTTCTCGCGACAGAGAGAGTCTGTTTGAAGGGGAGGGACCTGACGCAAATTACTGGGAGCACAGGGACATATTTGCACAGAGTTGTGCCATTATGAATACAGATCTATCCTCACGAATCAGTAGCGTACATCAATGATCCAACAGCCCAGGATCTTTTTTCTATTCTTTCACCGTATGCCTAGATTCTATACTAGCCCCACCCGCCAAGGGTGAAAGCACACGGGAAATTTGTTATATTATTATATACTATTTTTAGCGGATCAATGTGTGGTAATTTCTGAGTCTTTTGTAGTCCATTTGTTGTCCTGCCTTCACGGCATGCGCTTTAATTATGCAGGATGATGATGAGTTGCATGTTATCGGCTACAGTTCCCAGAGGAAATGGCAAAGACCAGCACGACCTCCCATTTTCCCCCCAAACGTGGCCAACCACCTACTACCCTTCCCGGTTCAAATACCCCTCCTCTCTTATGGCCTCCAGTCCAAACTTTTCCCCGCACCACCGCTACCCTGTACCGATGATCACAATGAGGGCGCAGCTCGCTCCGACCCTCCTCCTCCTCATGGTTGCCGCCGCGCCGCTTATATCGGCGATGACTGTTGAGGAGGAAACCAAGGAGAAATTGCTACAGGGCGCCCACAAAGAGGACCTCGCCAATAAACTCAGTATCGCGAGTGTCGACCCAGACGCTTATGTAGCCGAGCAGAAATCAGTTGGGCCCGATAGCAAGAAGCAGACCGCTAAGGATGTCGTCGATAACACAAGCTATATTATGGGTGCTGTGCCTGAGAAGAAACCTGAAAGTAAAAGCGACGAGAAGAAACTCAAGGAGGAGGCCAAGGTCATCGCTCGAGTCAAAGGAGAGACGAACTACGAGGATGTCGTTGCTGAGCAGAATGCCAAGGAGGAGAAGAAATCCAAACTTAAGAGTGACATCTCCGAGGATGATGATGCTGAGAAGAAGGAGAAGAAATCAAAAAACAAAGACGACGACGACGAGGACAAAGAGAAGAAATCTAAAAATAAGGATGATGACGATGTTGAGAAAAAGAAGAAGAATTCCAAAAGCAAAGACGAGGACTCTATATATGACACCGAGAAGAAATCCAAAAACAAGGATGATGATGATGATGAGAAGAAAGATAAGAAGTCTAAAAGCAAGGACGACGACGACGACGACGATGATGATGAGAAGAAAGAGAAGAAATTAAAAAACAAAGATGACGATGATGATGATGAGAAGAAGGAAAAGAAATTGAAAAACAAGGATGATGACGATGATGAAAAGAAGAAAGAGAAGAAATCCAAAGAGAAAAGCGACTCGTCCGAGGATGATGATGTCGAGAAGAAATCTAAAAGCAAGAGCGAGTCCTACGAGAACGACAATGACAATAAGAAATCCAAAAGCAAAAACAAGGCATCAGAGGAAGATTTTGATGCCGTCCCAATGGAGGTCAAGGCCGATGAATCTATGCCAGCTGTCGACACGCCCGACGGGTACCAAGCGCCAATGACCAAGACCAAGCCACAGTTGCCCGCGGCCGACACACCCGACGGCCACACCGCGTCGACTACGGCCCAACCAAATATGTCTGCAGCAGACACTCCCGACGGCTATGCCACGCCGACAACACACATGCCAGCGACTGACACACCAGACGGCTATGTCACGCTGAGCAAGGCCCAGCCGGCGATGTCCGCGACCGACTCACCCGACGGCAACGTCCCGGCGACCGGCTCACCCGACGGCAACGTCCCGGCGATGGACTCGCCCGACGGCAACGTCCAAGCGACCGACTCACCCGACGGCTACGCAACGCCGACGAAGCCGGAGGTGGACGTGCAGTCCTACTCGGAGACGGTGCCCCAGCCGGTGCTCCGGATGCTGAGCCCGCTGGTGAAGTCCATGTGCGCCAGGACGAGCTACCCGTACGAGTGCGAGGCATCGATCGCCAGGCTGCCGGAGACGACGGCGGTACCAGGGCGGCAGAAGAACCTCTTGGGCGTGCTGACCCTGGCCATAGATGCCGTGCGCGCCAAGATCGTGGAGGCGAAGAACGCGGCCACGGACGTGTCCAAGGACCCGCACGTGGACAAGCTCGCCAAGGGCGCCGTCAAAGACTGCATCAGTAATTACGACGACATGAACTACGAGTTCGACTCGGCGCTGACCGCGCTGAAGCGAGGAGACAAGGGGACGGCGGGCACCGCGCTCGACGCGGCGCGCACCGCTGTTGACACCTGCGACGAAGGTTTCCTCGACCGCCCGCAGCTGAAGCCAATCCTGGGAGGTTACGAGAAGGTGCTCGCGGAGCTCTCAAGCAACGTCCTCGCCATTAATGCCAACGCCAAGAAGTATTAGCATGACCTCACCATTCCTTCCGATCGCCGAAACATACAGTATTGACATTGGTGCTAACATCTGTCTTGCGTGCAGACTGTATGAATATGTATACGATTGTTTTTCTTTTTCTTTTTGAAAGGATGTATATGACTGTTTATGGCTGTGTGTGTGTGATATGATGATGTACAGTAGTACATTAGTTGACCCTCTTGTTAAAACTTCTTCATTTAATCTGATTTGCTGCTCCTTTGTGGTCCATCAAGTAGCGATGCTAAGCAAAATGTGAATGCCAAGTTTCAAACAAAGTTTGTCCAGGATCTGAGGCTAACCTAGACGAGAGTGAAATTTCACACAAAATTAAGATTATTCAGAGTCTGACGCAGATTAAACTTTACATTGATTACTGACAATCAATGTAAAAACGGTGGGGCATTCTGAGAATTCAACTCAGGACCTCTCGCACCCTAAGCGAGAATCATACCACTAGACCAAATGCCCTCAACTTGGTGATAATTAAAGAATTAGAATAGCAAAACATTAAAGTTTGTGTTCTCGCTCTGCATACAAGTCATGAAAGTTTTGGCCCCTTTTCGCTAGGGATGTAGGCGGGCGCGAGGCCCAGAACATATATTTCTAAATATTATGTGGAGTAATAATTCAGCCTTCATAATTTAAACTATGTGAGTGATTTATCCTTAAGCAAAAAATATCTTAACATGGAAATTTTGCATGTCACTTAAATGCAATGTGATTTAAACCCACTTATAAATGTACTAATTCATTATGCATGATAGATAATTCTCATGCGTAGATCGGACGGATGGTAGTGAATCAATCTAGTAAATCTAAGCAGTTTTGATAATCATATGTGATTAGATAACACGACAAAATATGTGTTATTCTGTGACGAAAACCCTGGTGACGAAGAGCAAACCGTTGCCTAAGGTCATTTTCCGTGAAAGAAACCATCACTAGTTGATTTCTCCCTGGCGTAGCTCCATGCGGCAACTTTGGTGATGTTCAAACCTGATTTTAGGCGAAAATTTTCCCGTCATTAACCATGTGCATTTTTCACGACGGATTTGAGTGTCATAGAAAATGTTGAACGGGCCAATTTCTAAAATATAAATAGAAAAATAACTAATTGTTTTTGCAGCTGACTTATCTAGTGCTGAACTTCACTTGGTGAGAGTCTTTGTTCATATTTTCTCAAGGTGGTCAACCTACTTTCTTGATAGCGCTTCTAAATTTTTTTGAAGTGCTTAGAATATTCATTAATGCATGTAAGTTCATATGCAAACATGAACACACCACATGTAAATAAATACATATACAAAACACATCAAACGTAAATAAATTAAATTAATACATATACAAACGTGATTGGCGAACCCCTACTAAATAATTTATAATGGGCATTGAGACATAAACGATGTGTGCTTCTTATGCCCCGAGCGCAGGAGGTGGAACACACAATACATACTGTAATGTCAATACGGTATTGATCAGTTCTTGATCAAAGTGATGGCACTCCTTTACTTATAGGAAGTCTAGCGGAGTCGTAAGAATGGATGTTCTTGTTCTATCGGTCCACACTGCTCATCTTGTCGCCTAACGAAGGTGGACGCCAAGTTTCAGTGATGTAGTGTGGCGATTACTAGCAGTCGGCCGCCTGCCAACTGTCATCGGCTATTGACGCCACTTCCCCCCTCCGCCCGCCAACTTTTGCCACCAGGCGCTCGTCGCCCACAGCTATAAGAAGGTTGTCGCATGACCAAAGAGGTCATCTTCTATCCTACAACCTCCACATCCCACCACATTACCATGGCCAGATAGGTGACCGCCTCCAAGACCAAATAGCTCATCCTCTTCCAGCCTTGACATCATGCTCCATTGACATGTCTGAATAGCTCACTATGGTCGTGGTGCTTATCCTCCATAAGCGGCTGAACTTGACGCCAGTCTTGAAGGAGATGGGCGCGATGGAGGATCCCTTCGCCATCTGGTTGCATCGCCAGGAGAGAGCTGGCGCTCATAGCTCTTTTCGGGCACCACCAACTCGCCTATTGCGTTGCATAATGGAGCCACATGAGGTGCATGGAATGCGACATTTGGCTTCGTTACACCGAGCATCATGCGCACTTGGCGCAAGAGAAGGAGCACATCAAATGACACAATTTACCTCCCTTGTCGGCCTATCACACCGCCGTGCATAGACGAGGAGGCGAATCGTCACATATGCATGCCCATGTGTAGCATTCACAGTCGCCATGGTAACAAGTAGAACAACTAGTGCAGTCAATTTTTAGGTTATTACACGGGCATTGTTACATATTCAAAGGGTCGAAAAACTATTGTACTCTTTCCAGCGATGTTCGTTCGATAGGAGGAGACGTTACCATCGACTACAGAGTTTATGCATGTATGCATGAGCATCTGCATCTGTACTGTCTTAAAAACAACTAGTGCAGTCACTTTGTTTAGTAAAACAAATATAGCAAAGTTTCTATGTGCTGCTCAAGGGATTGTGTATAATTCTAAGAGTGCTCAATTTACTTTCTTATATTGATCCCAAAAAAGTCTGAAAGTGATCAGAGTATTTATCCATGAATGCAGCTCATATTAATAAAGTGCTAACAAATTCCTCATAATATTTGTCAAATTATCCACAACATTACAAAACCTTTAAACATACAAACACACCGAGTAAATTGCTCAAAACCACCATATTTGTGGACAGGGTACTCCAAAACCACCACTTTTGCCAAAAATCACAAAATACCACCACCTCCGCGGCAAATGAGTAACAAATCGCACCAATTCCAAACCGAGCCGCATCTAACAGTGAAACTAACGGATGGGACCCACATGTCAAGCTGATTTGGCGTGCCAACGTGTACAATATGTTGAGGTGGATGATAGCCCCACCAGTCAGTCTCTCATATCTCCCTTTTTTTGTTCTTCCCCATTGTCAACGCCATGACTCACACCTGGCTCACCCCCCCGCTACCGCCCAGGATCCTACCGCCACCGGCGCCCACCGCTAACACGCCACTGAAGGAAATATGCCCTAGAGGCAATAATAAAGTTATTATTTATTTCCTTATTTCATGATAAATGTTTATTATTCATGCTAGAATTGTATTAACCGGAAACATAATACATGTGTGAATACATAGACAAACAGAGTGTCACTAGTATGCCTCTACTTGACTAGCTCGTTAATCAAAGATGGTTATGTTTCCTAACCATAGACATGAGTTGTCATTTGATTAACGGGATCACATCATTAGGAGAATGATCTGATTGACATGACCCATTCCGTTAGCCTAGCACTTGATCGTTTAGTGTGTTGCTATTGCTTTCTTCATGACTTATACACGTTCTCGTAACTATGAGATTATGCAACTCCGCTTACGGAGGAACACTTTGGTGCTACCAAACGTCACAACGTAATCGGGTGATTATAAAGGAGTACTACAGGTGTCTCCAAAGGTACATGTTGGGTTGGCGATTTGAGATTAGGTTTTGTCACTCCGATTGTCGGAGAGGTATCTCTGGCCCTCTCGGTAATGCACATCATTATAAGCCTTGCAAGCAATGTGACCAATGAGTTGGTTACGGGATGATGCATTACGAACGAGTAAAGAGACTTGCGGTGACGAGATTGAACTAGGTATTGGATACCGACGATCGAATCTCGGGCAAGTAACATACCGATGACAAAGGGAACAACGTATGTTGTTATGCGGTTTGACCGATAAAGATCTTCGTAGAATATGTAGGAGCCAATATGGGCATCCAGGTCCCGCTATTGGTTATTGACCAAGAATAGTTCTAGGTCATGTCTACATAGTTCTCGAACCCGTAGGGTCCGCACGCTTAAGGTTTCGATGATGCTTATATTATGAGTTTATGAGTTTTGATGTACCGAAGGAGTTCGGAGTCCCGGATGAGATCGGGGACATGACGAGGAGTCTCGAAATGGTCGAGACGTAAAGATCGATATATTGGACGACTATATTCGGAGTTCGGAAAGGTTCCGAGTGATTCGGGTATTTTTCGGAGTACCGGAGAGTTACGGGAATACGGGGAAGAGTATTGGGCCTTAATGGGCCTTAGTGGGAAGGAGCCAGGAGGTGGCGCGCGCCCCTCCCAAGCCCAGTCCGAATTGGACAAGGGGTTTGGGGCGCAGCCCCCCTCTCCCTTCCTTCTCCACTTCCCCTTTCCCCTTCTCCTAGTTGGACTAGGAAGAAGGAGTCCTACTCCCGGTGGGAGTAGGACTCCCCTGCGCCCTCCTCCTAGGGCCGGCCTCCTCCTCCCTCCCTCCTTTATATCACGGGGCAAGGGGCACCCCATGACACACAAGTTGATCTACGGATCTTTCCTTAGCCGTGTGCGGTGCCCCTTCCACCATATTCCACTTCGTCATATCGTGGCGGAGCTTAGGCGAAGCCTCGCTACCGGAGAAGTCATATCGTCATGAGCTTAGGCGAAGCCCTCGTCGGTGGAGCATCAACATCGTCACCACGCCGTCGTCTTGACGGAACTCATCCCGACACTTTGCTGGATCGAGTCCGGGATCGTCATCGAGCTGAGCGTGTGCGAACTCGGAGGTGCCGTCGTTCGGTGCTTGGATCGGTCGGATCGTGAAGACGTCGACTACATCAACAGCGTTGTTATAACGCTTCGCTTTCGGTCTCACGAGGGTGCGTGGACGGACACTCTCCCCTCGTTGCTATGCCATCACCATGGTCTTGCGTGATCGTGAGGAAAATTTTTGAAATTACTCGTTACCCATCGGTGGCATCCGAGCCTGGTTTTATGCGTTGATGTCATGTGCACGAGTAGAACACAAGTGAGTTGTGGGCGATACAAGTCATACCGCCTACCAGCATGTCATACTTTGGTTCAGCGGTATTGTGAGATGAAGCGGCCCGGACCGACATTACGCGTACGCTTACGCGAGACTGGTTTCACCGCTCCGAGCACTCGTTGCTTAAAGGTGACCGGTGGGTGTCTGTCTCTCTCACTTTAGTTGAACCGAGTATGACTACGCCCGGTCCTTGAGAAGGTTAAAACGGAGTCTATTTGACAAACTATCGTTGTGGTTTTGATGCGTAGGTAAGAACGGTTCTTGCTCAGCCCGTAGCAGCCACGTAAAACTTGCAACAACAAAGTAGAGGACGTCTAACTTGTTTTTGCAGGGCATGTTGTGATGTGATATGGTCAAGACGTGATGCTATATTTTATTGTATGAGATGATCATGTTTTGTAACCAAGTTATCGGCAACTGGCAGGAGCCATATGGTTGTCGCTTTATTGTATGAAATGCAAAAGCCATGTAATTGCTTTACTTTATCACTAAGCGATGAGCGATAGTCGTAGAAGCAATAGTTGGCGAGACGACAACGATGCTACGATGGAGATCAAGGTGTCGCACCGGTGACGATGGTGATCATGACGGTGCTTCGGCGATGGAGATCACAAGCACAAGATGATGATGACCATATCATATCACTTATATTGATTGCATGTGATGTTTATCCTTTATGCATCTTATCTTGCTTTGATTGACGGTAGCATTATAAGATGATCTCTCACTAAATTATCAAGAAGTGTTCTCCCTGAGTATGCACCGTTGCGAAAGTTCTTCATGCTGAGACACCACGTGATGATCGGGTGTGATAGGCTCTACGTTCAAATACAACGGGTGCAAAACAGTTGCACACGCGAATACTCAGTTAAACTTGACGAGCCTAGCATATAACAGATATGGCCTCGAACACGGAGACCGAAAGGTCGAACGTGAATCATATAGTAGATATGATCAACATAGTGATGTTCACCATTGAAACTACTCCATCTCACGTGATGATCGGACATGGTTTAGTTGATTTGGATCACGTAATCACTTAGATGACTAGAGAGATGTCTATCTAAGTGGGAGTTCTTAAGTAATATGATTAATTGAACTTTAATTTATCATGAACTTAGTCCTGGTAGTATTTTGCAAATTATGTTGTAGATCAATAGCTCGCGTTGTTGCTTCCCTATGTTTTCATATGTGTTCCTAGAGAAATTGTATTGAAAGATGTTAGTAGCAATGATGCGGATTGGATCCGTGATCTGAGGTTTATCCTCATTGCTGCAGTAAGAATTATGTCCTTAATGCACCGCTAGGTGATGACCTATTGCAGGAGCAGATGCGACGTTATGAACGTTTGGCTAGCTCAATATGAGCGATATCTGACGTTATGAACGTTTGGCTAGCTCAATATGATGACTACTTGATAGTTTAGTGCACCATGCTTAACGGCTTAGAATCGGGACTTCAAAGACGTTTTGAACGTCATGGACCATATGAGATGTTCCAGGAATTGAAGTTAATATTTCAAGCAAATACCCGAGTTGAGAGATATGAAGTCTCCAACAAGTTCTATAGCTAAAAGATGGAGGAGAATCGCTCAACTAGTGAGCATGTGCTCAGATTGTCCGAGTACTTCAATCGCTTGAATCAAGTGGGAGTTAATCTTCCGATAAGATAGTGATTGACAGAATTCTCTAGTCACCATCACTAAGTTAGTAGAACTTCGTGATGAACTATAGTATGCAAGGGATGACGAAAAAGATTCTCGAGCTCTTCGCGATGCTAAAATCGGCGAAGGTAGAAATCAAGAAAACATCAAGTGTTGATGGTTGACAAGACCACTAGTCTCAAGGAAAATGGCAAAGGGAAGAAGGGAACTTCAAAAGGAACGGCAAGCAAGTTGTTGCTCGAGTGAAGAAGCCCAAGTCTAGACCTAAGCACGAGACCGAGTACTTTTGCTGCAATGGAACTGGTCACCGGAAGCGAACTACCCCTGAATATTTGGTGGATAATAAGGATGGCAAAGTGAACAAAAGTATATTTGATATACAGGTTATTGATGTGTGCCTTACTAGTGTTTATAGTAGCCCCGAGTATTTGATACTGTTCGGTTGCTAAGATTAGTAACTCAAACAGGAGTTGCGAATGAACAGAAACTAGTTGAAGGGAAGTGACGATGAGTGTTGGAAGTAGTTCCAAGATTGATATGATCATCATCGCACACTCCTATACTTTCGGGATTAGTGTTAAACCTAAATAAATGTTATTTGGTGTTTGCGTTGAGCATGAATATGATTTGATCATATTTATTGCAAAACGGTTATTCATTTAAAGTCAAAGAATAATTGTTGTTCTGCTTACATGAATAAAACCTTAAATGGTCATACACCCAATGAAAATAGTTTTCAAAGCGGTTATTCATTTAAAGTCAAAGAATAATCGTTGTTCTGTTTAAATGAATAAAACCTTCGATGGTTATGCACCCAATGAAAATAGTTTGTTGGATCTCGATCGTAGTGATACACATATTCATAATATTGATGCCAAAAGATGCAAAGTTAATAAAGATAGTGCAACTTATTTGTGGCACTGCCGTTTAGGTCATATTGGTGTAAAACGCATGAAGAAACTCCATGCTGATGGACTTTCGGAATCACTTGATTATGAATCACTTGATGCTTGCGAACCATGCCTTATGGGCAAGATGACTAAAGACTCTGTTCTCCGGAACAATGGAGCGAGCAAATGACTTATTGGAAATAATACATACTGATGTATGCGGTCCGATGAGTGTTAAAGCTCACGGCAAGTATCATTATTTTCTGACCTTCACAAGATGATTTGAGCAGATATGAGTATATCTACTTAATGAAGCACAAGTCCAAAACATTTGAAAAGTTCAAATAATTTCAGAGTGAAGTGGAGAATCATCGTAATAAGAAAATAAAGTTTCTACGATCTGATCGTGGAGGAGAATATTTGAGTTACGAGTTTGGCCTTCATATAAAACAATGTGGAATAGTTTCACAGCTCACGCCACATGGAACACCATAACGTAATGGTGTGTCCGAACGTCATAACCGTACTTTATTTTGATATGGTGCGATCTATGATGTATCTTACCGATTTACCACTATCGCTTTGGGGTTATGCATTAGAGACAGCTGCATTCACGCTTAATAGGGCACCATCTAAATCCGTTGAGATGACACCGTATGAACTATGGTTTAGCGAAGAAACCTAAGTCGTCGTTTCTTAAAGTTTGGAGTTGTGATGCTTATGTGAAAAGTTTTCACCGATAAGCTCGAACCCAAATCGGAGAAGTGCGTCTTCATAGAATACCCAAAGGTAACTATTGGGTACACCTTCTATCACAGATCCGAAAGCAAGATATTTGTTGTTAAGATGGATCCTTTCTAGAGAAGAAATTTCTCTCGAAAGAAGTGAGTGGGAGGAAAGTAGAACTTGATGAGGTAATTGTACCTTCTCCCTTATTGGAAAGTAGTTCATCACAGAAATCAGTTCCGGTGATTCCTACACCAATTAGTAAGGAAGTTAATGATGATGATCATGAAACTTCAGATCAAGTTGCTACCAAACCTCGTAGGTCTTCCAGAGTAAGATCAGCACCAGAGTGGTACGGTAATCATGTTCTGGAAGTCATGTTACTAGACCATGATGAACCTACGAACTATGAGGAAGCGATGATGAGCCCAGATTCCGCGAAATGGCTTGAGGCCATGAAATCTGAGATGGGATCCATGTATGAGAACAAAGTATGGACTTTGATGGAGTTGCCCGATGATCGGCAAGCCATAATATATAAATGGATCTTCAAGAGGAAGACAGATGATGATAGTAGTGATACTATCTACAAAGTTCGACTTGTCGCAAAAAGGTTTTCGACAAGTTCAAGGTGTTGACTACAAATGAGATTTTCTCAAGCAGTAGCGATTCTTAAGTCTGTCGAATCATGTTAGCAATTGCCACATTTTATGAAATCGGCAAATGGATGGCAAAACTACATTCTTTAATGGATTTATTAAAGAAGAGTTGTATATGATGCAACCAGAAGTTTTGTCAATCCTAAAGGAGCTAACAAAATGTGCAAGCTCCAAACGATCCATCAATGGACCGGTGCAAGCATCTCGGAGTTGGAATATACGCTTTGATGAGTTGATCAAAGCATATGGTTTTATCTGACTTTTGGAGAAGCCTGTATTTACAAGAAAGTGAGTGGGAGCACTACAAGATTTCGACAAGTATATGTGAATGACATATTGTTGATCGGAAATAATGTAGAATTATTCGCAAAGCATAAAGGAGTGTTTGAAAGGAGTTTTTCAAAGAAAGACCTCGGTGAAGCTGCTTACATATTGAGCATCAAGATCTATAGAGATAGATCAAGACGCTTGATAAGTTTTTCAATGAATACATACCTTGTCAATATTTTGAAGAAGTTCAAAATGGAACAGTCAAAGAAAAGTTCTTGCTGTGTTGCAAAGGTGTGAAATTGAGTGAGACTCAAATCCCGACCACGGCAGAAAATAGAAAAGAGAATGAAAGTCATTCCCTATGCCTCACCATAGGTTCTATAAAGTATGCTATGCTATGTACTGCACCTATTATATACCTTGCTCTGAATTTGGCAAGGAATACAATAGTGATCTAGGAGTAGATCATCGGACATTGGTCAAGAACATCCTTAGTGAGGACTAAGGAAATATTTCTCGATTATGGAGGTGATAAAAGAGCCCGTCGTAAAAGAGTAACATCGATGCAAGCTTTTTACACTGATCCGATGACTCTAAGTCTCAATCTGGATACATATTGAAAGTGGGAGCAATTAGCTAGAGTAGCTCCGCAAGAGCATTGTAGACATAGAATATTTGCAAAATAGATACGGCTCAATGTGACAGACCTGTTGACTAAGCTTCTCTCACGAGCAAAACATGATCATACCTTAGTACTCTTTGGGTGTTAATCACATAGCGATGTGAACTAGATTATTGACTCTAGTAAACCCTTTGGGTGTTGGTCACATGACGATGTGAACTATGGGTATTAATCACATACAGATGTGAATATTAGTGTTGAATCACATGATGATGTGAACTAGATTATTGACTCTAGTGCAAGTGGGAGACTGAAGGAAATATGCCCTAGAGGCAATAATAAAGTTATTATTTATTTCCTTATTTCATGATAAATGTTTATTATTCATGCTAGAATTGTATTAACCGGAAACATAATACATGTGTGAATACATAGACAAACAGAGTGTCACTAGTATGCCTCTACTTGACTAGCTCGTTAATCAAAGATGGTTATGTTTCCTAACCATAGACATGAGTTGTCATTTGATTAACGGATCACATCATTAGGAGAATGATCTGATTGACATGACCCATTCCGTTAGCCTAGCACTTGATCGCTTAGTGTGTTGCTATTGCTTTCTTCATGACTTATACATGTTCCTGTAACTATGAGATTATGCAACTCCGCTTATCGGAGGAACACTTTGGTGCTACCAAACGTCACAACGTAATCGGGTGATTATAAAGGAGTACTACAGGTGTCTCCAAAGGTACATGTTGGGTTGGCGATTTGAGATTAGGTTTTGTCACTCCGATTGCTCGGAGAGGTATCTCTAGGCCCTCTCGGTAATGCACATCATTATAAGCCTTGCAAGCAATGTGACCAATGAGTTGGTTACGGGATGATGCATTACGAACGAGTAAAGAGACTTGCCGGTGACGAGATTGAACTAGGTATTGGATACCGACGATCGAATCTCGGGCAAGTAACATACCGATGACAAAGGGAACAACGTATGTTGTTATGCGGTTTGACCGATAAAGATCTTCGAAGAATATGTAGGAGCCAATATGGGCATCCAAGTCCCGCTATTGGTTATTGACCAAGAATAGTTCTAGGTCATGTCTACATAGTTCTCGAACCCGTAGGGTCCGCACGCTTAAGGTTTCGATGATGCTTATATTATGAGTTTATGAGTTTTGATGTACCGAAGGAGTTCGGAGTCCCGGATGAGATCGGGGACATGACGAGGAGTCTCGAAATGGTCGAGACGTAAAGATCGATATATTGGACGACTATATTCGGAGTTCGGAAAGGTTCCGAGTGATTCGGTATTTTTCGAGTACCGGAGTTACGGGAATACGGGAAGAGTATTGGGCCTTAATGGGCCTTAGTGGGAAGGAGCCAGAGGTGGCGCGCCCTCCCAAGCCCAGTCCGAATTGGACAAGGGGTTTGGGGCGCAGCCCACCTCTCCCTTCCTTCTCCACTTCCCCTTTCCCCTTCTCCTAGTTGGACTAGGAAGAAGGAGTCCTACTCCCGGTGGGAGTAGGACTCCCTTGGCGCCTCCTCCTAGGGCCGGCCTCCTCCTCCTCCCTCCTTTATATACGAGGGCAAGGGGCACCCCATGACACACAAGTTGATCTACGGATCTTTCCTTAGCCGTGTGCGGTGCCCCTTCCACCATATTCCACTTCGGTCATATCGTCATGAGCTTAGGCGAAGCCTCGCTACCGGAGAAGTCATATCGTCGCGAGCTTAGGCGAAGCCCTGCGTCGGTGGAGCATCAACATCGCCACCACGCCGTCGTCTTGTGGAACTCATCCCGACACTTTGCTGGATCGAGTCCGGGATCGCCATCGAGCTGAACGTGTAGAACTCGGAGGTGCCGTGCGCTCGGTGCTTGGATCGGTCGGATCGTGAAGACGCACGACTACATCAACCGCGTTGTTATAACGCCTCGCTTTCGGTCTCACGAGGGTACGTGGACGGACACTCTCCCTCTCGTTGCTATGCCATCACCATGGTCTTGCGTGATCGTAGGAAATTTTTTGAAATTACTACGTTACCCATCAGCCACCCCTTCTCTGGCTAGCCGCCGCGACTTGGTACTGCGCCACCCAGCCAGGAACTACCCGCACCGCAATTCCCCGATGCTCCATGACTGCCGCCACTCTCCATGACCCGGCGATGGATTCGAGCACCGCCGGCTTCCCTGCGCCACCCGACGACGGGTCCAAGCACCGCTGACCTCCCTGCCCCCCCACCCCCGCGCGCAACCCCGACGACAGATCCGAGGGCGACGCGAAGCGGGCAAGCCACCCGCCGGATCCTCCTCCAGTTCATGACCTCGCCGGTGTCGTCGGGCTCGTCCTGGGCATGAGGAGACCCATCCCGGCGCCACTCAGAGGGGTGTGACTGGAAGCGGTGGTTGGCACCGCCGGGGGACGGTGATGGACGCAGCTTCGCACCGCTCCACGCGCAACCGTCGCATCCTACCGCACCGCGCCGCCCGGCTGGTCCATGACCAGTGATGACCCACAAGTATAGGGGATCTATCGTAGTCCTTTCGATAAGTAAGAGTGTCGAACCCAACGAGGAGCAGAAGGAAATGACTAGCGGTTTTCAGCAAGGTATTCTCTGCAAGCACTGAAATTATCGGTAACAGATAGTTGTGTGATAAGATAATTCATAATGAGTAACAAGTAACAAAAGTAACTAAGGCGCAACAAGGTGGCCCAATCCTTTTTGTAGCAAAGGACAAGCCTGGACGGACTCTTATATAATGCAAAGCGCTCCCGAGGACACATGGGAATTTCTGTCAAGTTAGTTTTCATCATGCCCATATGATTCGCGTTCGTTACCTTGATAATTTGATATGTGGGTGGACCGGTGCTTGGGTGCTGTCCTTACTTGAACAAGCCTCCCACTTATGATTAACCACTCTCGCAAGCATCCGCAACTACGAAAGAAGAATTAAGATAAATCTAACCATAGCATGAAACATGTGGATCCAAATCAGCCCCTTACAAAGCAACACATAAACTAGGGTTTAAGCTTCTGTCACTCTAGCAACCCATCATCTACTTATTACTTCCCAATGCCTTCCCCTAGGCCCAAATCATGGTGAAGTGTCATGTAGTCGACGTTCACATAACACCACTAGAGGAAAGACAACATACATCTCATGAAAATATCGAACGGATACCAAATTCACATGATTACTTATAACAAGACTTCTCCCATGTCCTTAGGAACAAACATAACTACTCACAAAGCATATTCATGTTCATAATCAGAGCAGTAATAATTACCATTAAGAATATGAACATATGATCTTCCACCGAATAAACCAACTAGCATCAACTACAAGGAGTAATCAACACTAATAGCAACCCACAGGCACCAATCTGAGGTTTTGGGACAAAGATCAGATACAAGAGATGAACTAGGGTTTGAGAGGAGATGGTGTCGGTGAAGATGTTGATGGAGATTGACCCCCTCTCGACGAGAGGATTGAAGGAAATATGCCCTAGAGGCAATAATAAAGTTGTTATTTATATTTCCTTATATCATGATAAATTTTTATTATTCATGCTAGAATTGTATTAATCAGAAACTTAGTACATGTGTGAATACATAGACAAACAGAGTGTCACTAGTATGCCTCTACTTGACTAGCTCGTTAATCAAAGATGGTTAAGTTTCCTGGCCATAGACATAAGTTGTCATTTGATTAACGGGATCACATCATTAGGGAACGATGTGATTGACAAGACCCATCCGTTAGATTAGCATGATGATCGTTTAGTTTGTTGCTATTGCTTTCTTCATGACTTATACTTGTTCCTATGACTATGAGATTATGCAACTCCCGAATACCGGAGGAACACTTAGTGTGCTATCAAACGTCACAACGTAATCGGGTGATTATAAAGATGCTCTCTGTGTCTCCGATGGTGTTTGTTGAGTTGGCATAGATCGAGATTAGGATTTGTCACTCCGATTGTCGGAGAGGTATCTTTGGGCCCTCTCGGTAATGCACATCACTATAAGCCTTGCAAGCAATGTGACTAATGAGTTAGTTGCGGGATGATGCAGTACGGAACGAGTAAAGAGACTTGTCGGTAACGAGATTGAACTAGGTATTGAGATACCGATGATCGAATCTCGGGCAAGTAACATACCGATGACAAAGGGAACAGCGTATGTTGTTGTGCGGTTTGACCGATAAAGATCTTCGAAGAATATGTAGGAACCAATATGAGCATCCAGGTTCCGCTATTTGGTTATTGACCAGAGATGAGTCTCGGTCATGTCTACATAGTTCTCGAACCCGTAGGGTCCGCACGCTTAACGTTCGATGACGATCGGTATTATGAGTTTATGTGTTTTGATGTACCAAAGGTAGTTCGGAGTCCTAGATGTGATCATGGACATGACGAGGAGTCTCGAAATGGCCGAGACATAAATATTGATATATTGGAAGGCTATGTTTGGACACAGGAAAGGTTTCGGATGAGTTCGGGCATTTTCTGGAGTACCGGGGGGTTACTGGAACCCCCCGGGGAGTTAATGGGCCTTAATGGGCCATGGTGGGAGAGAGGAGGAGGTGGCCAAGTGGGAGGCGCGTGCCCCCCAAACCCAATCCGAATTGGGGGGGCGGGCCCCCTTTCCTTCTCTCCTTCTCCCTCTTCCTTCTTCTCCTACTCCAACTAGGGAAGGGGCGCGCCATAGAGAGGGCCGTCCCTCCCCTCCTCCAATCCTTTATATACGGGGGAGGGGGGCACTCCATAGACACACAAGTTGATTGTTTAGCCGTGTGCGGTGCCCCCTCCACAGATTTCCACCTCGGTCATATCGTTGTAGTGCTTAGGCGAAGCCCTACGTCGGTAACTTCATCATCACCATCATCACGCTGTCGTGCTGACGAAACTTTCCCTCAGCCTCTGCTGGATCAAGAATACGAGGGACGTCACCGAGCTGAACGTGTGCAAATCGCGGAGATGCCATGCGTTCGATACTTGATCGGTTGGATCACGAAGACGTTCGACTATATCAACCGCGTTACTTAATGCTTCCGCTTTCGGTCTATGAGGGTACGTGGACACAGTCTCCCCGCTCGTTGCTATGCTTCTCCTAGATAGATCTTGCGTGATCATAGGTAATTTTTTTGAAATACTACGTTCGCCAACAGTGGCATCCGAGCCAGGTCTATGCGTAGATGTTATATGCACGAGTAGAACAGAAAGAGTTGTAGGCGATAATAGCCATACTACTTACCAACATGTCATACTTTGATTCAGCGGTATTGTTGGATGAAGCGGCTCAGACCGACATTACGCGTACGCTTACGCAAGACTGGTTCTACCGACGTGCTTCGCACACAGGTGGCTAGTGGGTGTCTCTTTCTCCAACTTTAGTTGAAACGAGTGTGACTACGCCCAGCCCTTGTTGAAGGTTAAAACATCACACTTGACGAAAAATCGTTGTGGTTTTTGGTGCGTAGGTAAGAACGGTTCTTGCTAAACCCGTAGCAGCCACATAAAATTTGCAACAGCAAGTAGAGGACGTCTAACTTAATTTTGCAGGGTATGTTGTGATGTGATATGGTGACGTGATGATATATAAATTGTTGTATGAGATGATCATGTTTTGTAGAAGTTATCGGCAACTGGCAGGAGCCTTATGGTTGTCGCTTTATTGTATGAAATGCAATCGCCATATAATTGCTTTACTTTATCACTAAGCGGTAGCGATAGTCGTGATAGCAATAGTTGGCGAGATGACAACAATGCTTCGATGGAGATCAAGGTGTAGAGCCGGTGACGATGGTGATCATGACGGTGCTTTGGAGATGGATATCAAAGGCACAAGATGATGATGGCCATATCATATCACTTATATTGATTGCATGTGATGTTTATCCTTTATGCATCTTATTTTGCTTAGTTCGGCGGTAACATTATAAGATGATCTCTCACTAAATTTCAAGGTATAAGTGTTCTCCCTGAGTATGCACCATTGCGACAGTTCATCGTGCCGAGACACCACCTGATGATCGGATGTGATAAGCTCTACGTTCACATACAACGGGTGCAAGCCAGTTTTGCACACGCAGAATACTCGGGTTAAACTTGACGAGCCTAGCATATGCATATATGGCCTCGGAACACTGAGACAGGTCGAGCATGAATCATATAGTAGATATGATCAACATAGTGATGTTCACCATTGACAACTACATCTCATATGATGATCGGACATGGTTTAGTTGATCTGGATCACGTGATCACTTAGATGATTAGAGGGATGTCTATCTAAGTGGGAGTTCTTAAGTAATATGATTAATTGAACTTAAATTTATCATGAACTTAGTACCTGATAGTATTTTGCATGTCTATGTTGTTGTAGATCAATGGCCCGTGCTACTGTTCCTTTGAATTTTAATGCGTGCCTAGAGAAAGCTAAGTTGAAAGATGATGGTAGCAACTACACGGACTGGGTACATAACTTGAGGATTATCCTCATTGTTGCATAGAAGAATTACGTCCTGGAAGCACCGCTAGGTGCAAGACCCGCTGCAGGAGCAACGCCAGACGTTGTGAACGTGTTGTAGGGTGGAACCCTAAGTGAAGATCTTTCACGAATTGGAGGGGGAATCCCCAAGAACAAGATGAACACAAGAGGGAAAACAAGAGGAACACTCAAGAACAAGTCCGATCACACATCCACTAGACCAACAAACACACAAGATCCACAAGGTACATGAACAATCAAAGGGAAACAAGATACATGGTAGAGTTCATCCCAAATCCTATGAAGGAGATGAGGGCTTGATGATCCTATGATGGGGATCCTTCTCCAAGAGGAGGCCTTGGTATCCACAAGTGGATCTTCTCCCTTAGGAGGTCATGATCTCCATGAGGAGGAAGATGAGCAAAGCTCTCTCTTTGTCTATCAAATACTTTGCTATCCTACAAATGAGCTAGGGGATGAGTATATAAAGGCTAGGGACGAAATTGGGGGAGGTAGGGATACAAAGGTCCATTTTGACCCTGAAAATGAGAACCCTTCGGAGTAGTCCGGGCACCCGGGGTCAAGTGGACCGGGCACCCGGAGGTGGGCGCAGCTGTAGTTGGCCGGGCACCCGGGGGCATGCTGGGCCGGCCCAGGCAGGAGGTTGGGCACCCGGGGCGCTGGGGCCGGGCACCCGGGGTGCTGCCCAGGCCGCGGTTGGGAACTTGGCCGGGCACCCGGGGCCGGCTAGGGCTATGGCCAAAAGGTGGCCGGGCACCCGAGGTCGAGGCGGTCGGGCACCCGGGTGGTCCAGGGGCTTGGCCCATTCCTCCTCTCCTTCTTCTCTCCTTTCCCTTGCTTCGTGGTCGCTCGAGCCTCCGTCCTCTCCTTCTCACGATCACCTTCTTGGTACCTAAGAATGAACAATGTTTCCGTTGAAGGTAGAATCCAATTCCCATATGAAACCGAAAGAAGTTTGAAGAGGAAGGATCCAACCTCGGTTTCGGTGGCACGTGCGTGTGCTCTTGCCATCGGTCTTCTCCGTGCCTGCGGTGGCGGTGTGATGTCCATGGTGATGGTCGAGGGATGCTCCGCATCATCTCCCCCCCCCTTGGAAGAGATCCGTCCACGGATCATGATCTTCATCACCATGGTAACGAGATGGCGTCGTCGTGTAGAAGTGGACAACCACCAAGCACTTGTCATGTGGAAGCTCGAAATGGGCACTCTCCAATGTCGCACCGTCTTGTAGTTCCTTCAAAAGGAGCAAAGATAACAAGCACTTGGAAAAACAAATGTGACTGGAATTAAAGCAAAACCAAGCATTCAAGAGGTGATTCACCCAACAAGTGTTGTCATCAAGCATAGCATATGGTTTGACAAAGAGGTGTGGCATGGAATTTAAGCATCTAAATTGAGCACAATCAAGGACGTCATGGATACAAACATGTAAATGTGAGGTAGAGATGCACATATGTGTGACAAGATAATAATCATCTTCCTCAAGTTCATAGCAAGCATGCATAAGACTCTCAATGAACGGTCTATGGTAGGCATAAGAGTCATTCACAACACCAAAGAAGATGATATGTCTAAACACACGCAAGTGCAAGACAATCTTAGCATAATGTTCATAGGTTGTGGTGAAGATAGTGTGGCACTCAACAAAAATGATATAGAAATTGTTCAACATGTGTGAGGCAAGCAAGTGACAAGTAATGGTACATGGCATATGTGAAGTAATGACATTGTTGCAACCAAACATATATAGGGGCAAGTAATCCAAAAATTGGATGCAACATGAGAAAGCATAGCAATCAAGTCGTGCAAACTAGTGGAGCGAAGATGCAACACACTAGAGGAAGTCATGGCAATCATGTCATGTGAGAACATAATAGATATGGGGAATGCACATGACATATTGCGAGCACGAACACAAAGCAAGATCATAGTATCATCGTAGGCATGGGGCACATAGCAAACATGGCAATAACAAGCAATATCTCCACCAAGCTTGCAAATACACATGCAAGTAGGAGAATCAATCATCATGTGTAATGCAAACCACGGGTCACAAATGCATGGCAAAGGCATAGGAATGAGCATATCATGCAAAGTGAACATGGCAAGATGAGCATGTAACATGTAATGGACAATAACCCATAACCATGTGAGAGCCATGTAGAAGAAATGCGCGAAGTCTTTGCGCAAAGAGAGCGGTGGGAAAGGCAATCCATGTGATCCCAAGTCATCGTTGCTCTCTAGAGCTCGTGTTGTCAACTCATGGGATTGTGAGGTTGACAAGTATTCATGGGTACCTACACAAAAGAGACACAAACCAAAGAAATTGTGCGCGTGGTAAATGTACACATCATCCATCATGATGTGTATGTGCATGTGTGAGTTAGCACAAAATAAGCATCGCTCAAAGAAATTGGATGCATGGTATAAGAACATGTCATCCATCATGAAAGAATAGTTGTTATGTATGACACGATGGGGACACATTTAGAATGCAAGTATATGGCACATCAATATCATTTTTATTCATGGGAAGCATATTGTGCACACAAGTAGTGGGATCATGCAAAGTATGGAATGCATCAAAATCTCCTAACATGTATGAGGAAACTATGGGGGTCTCCTCATGAGCAATAGTGGAAACATCATATGGAGAATATTGACAACATCCAAAACAATGCATATTTGGAACAATGTGATCATAGCATGGCATAGTAGATGAATTGCGCAAATCATGTAAGGGAAGCATGACAATATCATCGCAAGAAAAACAAATGCCACTAACCATGGGCTTGTCATCTATGCCATATGTGCAAATTGGGTTTATCTTAATGGCATATGCATAGTCACTATGAAGATATTGGAAATATGACATATTGTTGATCTCATGCATAGCATATGACAAGTCAAAGCGGATTGTCAAACATGATGTGACCTAGAGAATTATCACAAGAAATCCTATGTAACATGGCATCACAACTAATAGACTCCTCATGGCAATCATCAAACTCATCATAAATGGGTAAATCATCGCATGGGGAAGTCGAACTAGCATGAAGCATGGTAATAGGTGGAGCAACATCATGCAAGCAATCAATGTCAAGAACGTCCACTAGTGGGACAAGAGCATCACCGTCACCTATGTTACCTTTGTCGTTCCACTCAAGTGGTGTAGGTGAGGTGGCAAAGACCAAATGGTGGTCATCATATTCGGTGGAACCATGTGGGGGGTGCATCATATTCCACCGTGGCCATCGTTTTGTCCAAAGGGAGGACGGAGTTGTCGAAGATCGTCGCATCATCATATATGGGACCTAGCACCAAATGAGAAGACACAATAGAGGAAGAGGTTAAGTTGTTAGAAATCAAAATGGCCTCACGTGCCCTATCAACTTCCTCACTATCTCTATGTGGCGGTGGCTCACTCACTCCCTCAAGGTAGGTGCACTCAATGTCACATATGGTGGAGTAACTCATCTCACTCAAGTGGTGGGGGTTGTGGCTCTCCTCACATGGGAATTGGGGCAGCTCATCATATATGGGGCTAGTGGTGAAGTCACTCTCACTCTCAATATGGTGGCACAAGTCACTCAACTCATCATACGTTGTCGTGGTCGAAGGGAAAATCCCATGCTCAACCATCTCGTAGTAGTCATCGTGGATGAAGGCCGAAGATGGCACATCATCACCCTCGTCGTGGATGAAGGCCGAAGATGGCACATCATAACTCTCCTCCATGACCGAAGGGAAAATCCCATGCTCGATCATCTCGTCACCGTCGTCGTGGATGAAGGCCGATGTATGCGTACTCGTCGGAGGTAGGCGAAGATGCCGTACGTCCAAAGGCGAAGATGCCTTGAGAACACTTGGCGAAGATGCCGAAGTAGTTGAAGTAGTCGCAGCTCCGTCTTGGTGGTGCTTGTATCGCGGTCTTCTCTTGTGCTCATAAAGTTTGGCGGTAGCTTGATGTAGAGCTTTTTGGGACTTGTAGGTGTACGCATCATGAGCATCGTCATCTTGATGGTGTTGTAGTGCTTGAGCTCGATGACGTTCTGAAGATTGGCCACTTGAGCGTCACCGCCTTGAAGATGACGAAGGGGAAGAAGACTTGTAGTTGGCCAACATGTCGCGTACTTGATCCCTTTGTTCCGCCAACTTGGTGTCGATGTAGTCCCTTTTCCGTGCTTCACGTTGATGAATGTCGGCGGTGAGTCGCTCAATGCCTCGCATTGCTCGTTGTAGTCCGAAGATGGACATTTTGGTGATGTAGTTGTTCGCGTTGTCATTGTCGTGGAAGACCGGAGATGAAATGCATTGCCTATCCATCACAAGACTCGAGCAAATATGAGTAGGAAATGAGATAAACAATACCAAGTGACCTTTTCCCAAAGTTGAGGATGTATCCCGTTTCACTCAATGTGAGATGAAAGAATAGTGGAATTGGTACCGGACTTGTTCACTCACACCTATCAACTAAAGCTTATGGTGGAGCTCGGTGAGGATAGTGGCACAAAAATTTAATGCAAAATGTTAGCAAGAGTCAATAATGTTGGAAAAGATTCACAAATTCGCAAGTGAAACAAGTAGACCAATAGCAATATGTGGCACACGAAAACACACACACACACGGATAGATAAATGGGGTCGTGCAACCAAGGAATGAGAACAAAATGTGGAATCCACGGAAAACGCTCGTGTTGCACAACTCAAGAGAGACGCTAGCATGATTGCTCAATAGGCGGATACGACACTTGTGCACAACCTAGAAGATGCAAAATGTATCAACTTTCTATCCCAAGTATGCTATGTGTATGATGTTCCCGGTGTTTCGCACACGATGATCCAAGATGATCAAGATGGTAGTATGGTACGCAATGTGGCGGTGCTATGGCTATTGCTTACAAGCTCTTTGCTCTCTTTTTCTTTTTGCTTAAAAGCTTATTCTTTTTTTTTTGATATGGCCACTTATGCGAAATGCACAAACCAAGATAGCAATTGTGTATATGCGGGAAGAATCTTGTGGCACAAGGGATGATATGATGATACCAAGATGATACCAATATGATATGGTATATATGCAATGGGGGTACGGATCACTAATGTGCACAAGTAACGTTGCCGTCAATACTCAAAGGCTAGTCTTGATAGGCAAGTGACGCAAAATGGGCTAAGGGGTTAACAATGTAATGGCAAGAATGTACAATGATAGGATACCATGATACCAAGATGATATAGAGGTTACCGTTCTTGCTTACGGTTAGGGTGTCAAAATAAGTGGTCGATGTCAATGGCGACCTCGTGGCGATGATGAGTGGCGGTGTTCTTGATGTAGACACCAAGATGATGTAGACCTGTCCCTAAGTAGCCGAAACACCTTAGGAAACGGTAAAAACCGCAAACTCAAAATCTCAAGGAAAATGTCAAATGGTGGTAGCGGAATGCGTTGGTGGCTCCGGAGTTAGCAATGCAGAAGTGGTGGTGGTGGTTGATGATGAAGCGACCGTCCCTAAGTAGACAAAACACCTTAGGAGACTCAAGTCACCACTCAAGCAACCACAAATGCTATATGGAACTAAATTGGGTTAGGTTGCGGAAAGCTATGGTGGTTTTGTGGGTGATGTGGTGGATGGCACTATGCAAAGATGCCAAAATGCCAAATTTTTGATGGATTCAAATGGTGTTGGAACCTATCTAGATGGATGGGGGATGTCAATAGCTACTCAACGAGCTAAAGAACGCGAAAATCGGACTCCAGAAGCAAAAGTTATGGCCGAAACGGTTTTGGTCGGTGAGCTGAAACTGGGAGGTGCGGGAACCCGGGGGTGGGAGGTGCGGGTGCCCGGGGTGGGCAGGGGCAAACAGCCCGGGGTGCGGGTGTCGGTGTCAAAACTGGCGGATCTCGGTAGGGGGTCCCGATCTGTGCGTCTGGGCTGATGGTAACAGGAAGCAAGGGACACAGATGTTTACCCAGGTTCGGGCCCTCTCGGTGGAGGTAAAACCCTACTTCCTGCTTGATTAATATTGAAGATATGGGTAGTACAAGAGTAGATCTACCACAAGATCGTAGAGGCTAAACCCTAGAAGATAGCCTATGATGGTATGATGGTAATTGTGATCGGCCTTCTAAGGACCAACCTCTCCGGTTTATATAGACACCGGAGAGGGCTAGGGTTTACATGGAGTCGGTTACAAGGAAGGAAATATAATATCCGGATCGCCAAGCTTGCCTTCCACGCCAAGGAAAGTCCTATCCGGACATGGGTCGAAGTCTTGAGTCTTGTATCTTCACGCTTCAATAGTCCGGACGATGTATACAGTCCGGCTGTCCGGATACCCCCTAATCCAGGACTCCCTCAGTAGCCCCTGAACCAGGCTTCAATGACGATGAGTCCGCACGCAGTCTTGTCTTGACATTGCAGGTGGGTTCCTCCTCCGAATACTCCAAGGTAATTATCGAACACTTGAACCGTGTCCGGGTCCACAAAATGATCTTCACATGCCATCGTAGAGAGAATGGTATTTCACAAATGCAATCTGCTGACAACTTTTTAGACAACGCGACGCGTCATTACGGTCGGGTCATTATTCGAACTGTTTTCCCACAACCAGCCACATCGCATATTGCGAGGCGGTTTCCTTGACACGTCTTGTCAAAGCAGAGATCGTGTCCTCTTATCACGGGATTCTCATCAATACGGGTAGAGGTAATCACACCACATCATCAATCGTGGCGCTTGGGAAGCAAGCGATTCCCAACGGGCAAATGGGGAGGCGCACCGCTTTCGTCGCCTTTATAAAGGGATAAGATTTCCCCTTTTTTACCCATGCCTTCTTCCTCCTTTGCCCACTCTTGCCCCTCGAGCTCCAGCGCCCAAGCCCAAGTCTTCTCCGCACAACTAAACATGTCCGGAGCAGGAGGCAAGTGGGTGGCTTCCACCGTCAAGGAGAAGCACATCGCAAATCTTCGGGCGGCCGGTTACTTGGAAGCACACATAGCGCACCGGCTACCGGACGTTGGGCAGGTCATTCCGACCCCGGGACCCCACGAGAGGGTCGTGTTCATCGCCCACTTCGTCCGTGGACTGGGGTTTCCACTTCACCCCTTTGTCCGCGGGCTCATGTTCTACTACGGGCTAGATTTCCATGATCTAGCCCCGAATTTCGTCCTCAACATCTCGGCGTTCATCGTCGTATGCGAGGCTTTCCTCCGCATCCGGCCTCACTTCGGCCTGTGGCTGCAAATCTTCTGCGTGAAGCCGAAGATTGTGCGCGGCCAGCAAGCATAGTGTGGAGGGGCCTGCTACGTCTCGAGCTTGCGTTGGTTTTCCCCGAAGAGGAGAGGATGATGCAGCACAGTAGCGTAAGTATTTCCCTCAGTTTTTGAGAACCAAGGTATCAATCCAGTAGGAGGCCACGCGCAAGTCCTCGTACCCGCCAAAAAGCGATAGCTACTCGCAACCAACGTGATTAGGGGTTGTCAATCCCTTCACGGTCACTTACGAGTGAGATCTGATAGAGATAATATTTTTGGTATTTTTGGTATAAAGATGCAAAGTAAAAAGTAAAAAGCAAAGCAAGTAAATAAAGTGATGGAGATTGATATGATGATAATAGACCCGGGAGCCATAGGTTTCACTAGTGGCCTCTCTCAAGAGCATAAGTATTCTACGATGGGTGAACAAATTACTGTTGAGCAATTGACAAAATTGAGCATAGTTATGAGGTTATCTAGGTATGATCATGTATATAGGCATCACGTCCGAGACAAGTAGACCGAAACGATTCTGCATCTACTACTATTGCTCCACTCATCGACCGCTATCCAGCATGCATCTAGAGTATTAAGTTAAAAACAGAGTAACGCCTTAAGCAAGATGACATGATGTAGAGGAATAAATTCATGCAATATGATAAATACCCCATCTTGTTATCCTCGATGGCAACAATACAATACGTGCCTTGCAACCCTTTCTGTCACTGGGTAAGGACACCGCAAGATTGAACCCAAAGCTAAGCACTTCTCCCATTGCAAGAACTACCAATCTAGTTGGCCAAACCAAACGGATAATTCAAAGAGACTTGCAAAGATAACTCAATCACACATAAAAGAATTCAGAGAAGATTCAAATATTATTCATAGATAAGCTGGATCATAAACCCACAATTCATCGGTCTCAACAAACACACCGCAAAAAGAAGATTACATCGAATAGATCTCTCACGAGGAGGGGAGAACATTGTATTGAGATCCAAAAGAGAGAAGAAGCCATCTAGCTACTAGCTATGGACCGAAGGTCTGAAGTAAACTACTCACACTTCATCGAGGGGCTATGGTGTTGATGTAGAAGCCCTCCGTGGTGGATGCCCCCTCGTGAGCTCAAAATGTGCCCCGAGATGGGATCTCATGGATACAGGAAGGTATGGTGGTGGAATTAGGTTTTTGGCTCCTGTTCTGATCGTTTGGGGATACGTAGGTATATATAGGAGGAAGGAGTACGTCGATGGAGCGTCAGGGGGGCCACGAGGTAGGGGGGCGCGCCCAGGGGGTGCGCCCTCCACCCTCGTGACCGCCTCTGGCACTTCTTGGAGTAGGGTCCAAGTTTCCTGGATCATGTTCGGTGAGAAGATCACGTTCCCGAAGGTTTCATTCCGTTTGGACTCCGTTTGATATTCCGTTTCTTCAAAACACTGAAATAGGCAAAAAAACAGCAATTCTGGGCTGGGCCTCCGGTTAATAGGTTAGTCTCAAAAGTAATATAAAAGTGGAAAATAAAGCCCAATATAGTCCAAAACAGTAGATAAAGTAGCATGGAGCATTCAAAAATTATAGATACGTTGGAGACGTATCAGGCGTCCCCAAGCTTAATTCCTTCTCGTCCTCGAGTAGGTAAATGATAAAAAGATAATTTTTGATGCGGAGTGATACTTTGGCATAATTTCAATATAAATCTTCTTACTTGTGATATGAATATTCAGATCCGAAAGATTTAAGACAAAAGTTCATATTGACATAAAAATAATAATACTTCAAGCATACTAATCAAAGCAATCATGTCTTCTCAAAATAACATGGCAAAAGAAAGTTCATCCCTACAAAATCATATAGTTAGGCTATGCTTCATTTTCGTCACACAAAGATGTTCCCAACTTCTATACCCCCGATGACAAGCCAAGCAATTGTTTCATACTCAAATAATCTCAAACTCTTTCAACCTTTACGCAATACATGAGCGCGAGCCATGGATATAGCACTATGGGTGGAATAGAATATGATGATGGGATTGTGTGGAGAAGACAAAAAAGGAGAAAGTCTCATATCGACGAGGATAATCAACGGGCTATGGAGATGCCCATCAATTGATGTCAACATGAGGAGTAGGGATTGCCATGCAACGGATGCACTAGAGCTATAAGTATATGAAAGCTCTACAAAAGAAACTAAGTGGGTGTGCATCCAACTTTCTTGCTCACGAAGACCTAGGGCATTTTGAGGAAGCCCATCATTGGAATATACAAGCCAAGTTCTATAATGAAAAATTCCCACTAGTATATGAAAGTGACAAAATGAGAGACTCTCTATCATGAAGATCTTAGTGCTACTTTGAAGCACAATATATGAGACTCACTACATGAAGAATAAGGTGCTACTTCGAAGCACAAGTGTGGTAAAAGGATAGTAACATTGTCCCTTCTCTCTTTTTCTCTCATTTTTTTATTTTATCTGGGCCTTTTTTTATGGCCTATTTTTTTTTCGTCCGGAGTCTCATCCCGACTTATGGGGGAATCATAGTCTCCATCATCCTTTCCTCACTTGGGACAATTCTCTAATAATGATGATCATCACACTTTTATTTCTCTTACAACTCAACAATTACAACTTGAAACTTAGAACAAAATATGACTCTATATGAATGCCTCCGACGGTGTACCGGGATGGTGCAATGAATCAAGTGTGACATGTATGGAAAATAATGCATGGTGGCTTTGCCACAAATACGATGTCAACTACATGATCATGCAATGGCAATATGACAAAAGTAATGTATGTCATAATAATGATGATGGAAGTTGCATGGCAATATATCTCGGAATGGCTATGGAAATGCCATGATAGGTAGGTATGGTGGCTGTTTTGAGGAAGATATAAGGAGGTTTATGTGTGAAAGAGCGTATCATATCACGGGGTTTGGATTCACCGGCGAAGTTTGCACCAACTCTCAAGGTGAGAAAGGGCAATGCACGGTACCGAAGAGGCTAGCAAATGCGGAAAGATAAAAGTGCGTATAATCCATGGACTCAACATTAGTCAAAAGAACTCATATACTTATTGCAAAAATTTAGAAGCCATCAAAAATCAAGTACTACGCGCAATGCTCCTAGGGGGATAGATTGGTAGGAGAAGACCATCGCTCGTCCCCGACCGCCACTCATAAGGATGCACAAGCCAGGTACACTTCATGTTTCAAATTTGTTACACAACTTTACCCATACGTGCATGCTACGGGACTTGCAAACTTCAACACAAGTATTTCTCAAATTCACAATTATCAACTAGCACGACTTTGATATTATTACCTCCGTATCTCAAAACAATTATGAAGCATTAAATTTATCTTAGTATTCAATTCACTCAAAAGAAAGTTTCACATATCTTGAGTACCAAGTATATTAACATTAAGCAAATTACCATGCTATTAACGACTCTCAAAATAATCTAAGTGAAGCATGAGAGATCAAGTTTCTTTAAAACAAATCCACCACCGTGCTCTAAAAGATCTAAGTGAAGCACTAGAGCAAAAATTATCACGCTCAAAAGATATAAGTGAAGCACTATGAGCAAAACTATCAAGCTCAAAAAATATAAGTGAAGCACATAGAGTATTCTAACAAATTCCAAATCATGTATGGCTCTCTAAAAAGGTGTGTACAGCAAGGATGATTGTGGTAAACTAACAAGCAAAGACGCAAATAATACAAGACGCTCCAAGCAAAACACATATCATGTTGGTGAATAAAAATATAGCTCCAAGTAAATTACCGATGGAAGTGGAGGAAAGAGGGGATGCCTTTCGGGGCATCCCCAAGCTTTGAATTTTTGGTGTCCTTGGATTATCTTGGGGGTGCCATGGGCATCCCCAAGCTTAGGCTCTTGCCACTCCTTGTTCCATAATCCATCAAAAGAATTCACCCAAAACTTGAAAACTTCACAACACAAAACTCAATAGAAATCTCGTGAGCTCCGTTAGAGAAAGAAAACAAAAGACTACTTTAAGGTACTGTAATGAACTCATTATTTATTTATATTGGTGTTAAACCTACTGTATTCCAACTTCTCTATGGATTATAAACTATTTTACTAGCCATAGATTCATCAAAATAAGCAAACAACACACGCAAAACAGAATCTGTCAAAAACAGAACAGTCTGTAGTAATCTGTAACTAACGCAAACTTCTGTAAACGAAAAAATTCTACCAAAATTAGAAGACCTGGACAATTTGTTGATTGATCAGCAGCAATTGGAATCACTATTTTAGCACGTTCTGGTGATATTTAACAATTCGGGCACTGAGCACAAAGATTCTGGAAATTACAGCAAGATCAAATAACTATCTCCCAAGAAGATCTAATAGGTTTAACTTGGCACAAACATTAATTAAAAGATAAAACCACATCTAAACAGAGGCTAGATGGATTATTTATTCCTAAACAGCAGCAAAACTAAAAAATAAAATTGGGTTGCCTCCCAACAAGCGCTATCGTTTAACGCCCCTAGCTAGGCATAAAAATGAGGATAGATCTAGGTATTGCCATCTTTGGTAGGCAATTCATAAGTGGCTCTCATGATAGATTCATATGGTAATTTTATTTTCTTTCTAGGGAAGTGTTCCATGCCTTTATTTTGGAAATTGTAATCTAATATTTCCTCCCTTCATATCAATAATTGCACCAATCGTTCTAAGGAAAGGTCTACCAAGAATAATAGGACATGAAGGATTGCAATCTATATCAAGAACGATAAAATCTACGGGCACATAATTACTATTTGCAACAATAAGAACATCATTAATTATTCCCATAGGCTTTTTAATAGTGGAATCCGCAAGATGCAAGTTTAGAGAGCAATTATCAAAGTCACGGAAATCTAGCAAATCACACAAAGTTTTGGGAATAGTGGAGACACTAGCACCCAAATCACACAAAACATTAAACTCATGATCTTTGATTTTAATTTTGATAGTAGGTTCACACTCATCATAGAGTTTCCTAGGGATAGAAACTTTCAACTCAAGTTTTTCTTCATAAGATTGCATCAAGGCATCAACAATGTGTTCGGTAAAGGCCTTATTTTGACTATAGGCATGAGGAGAATTTAGCACGGTTTGCAACAAGGAAATACAATCAATTAAAGAGCAATTTTCATAATTAAATTCCTTGAGATTCAATATAGTGGGTTTAGCAATATCTAGATTTTATTTCTTTCAATCCCACTTTTATCAATTTCATCATCAAGATCTAAAACTCCAATTCTTAGAACGCCTTCTAGGTAAAGGAAGATCATATTCAGTTTCATCAAGATTCATATTGCAAAACAAAGATTTAATAGGGACGATCAATAACTTTTAGATCTTCATCTTGATTTTCATAGGAATTAGAAGAACACGCTTTAATAAAGGCATCTTTTGTAGCACGCATCCTAGCGGTTCTTTCTTTGCACTCATCAATGGAAATTCTCATAGCTTTGAGAGACTCATTGATATCATGCTTAGGTGGAATAGATCTAAGCTTTAAATAATCAACCTCAAGAGAAATTCTATCAACGTTCCTAGCCAAATCATCAACTTTAAGCAATTTCTCCTCAAGCAAAGCATTAAAATTCTTTTGTGAATTCATAAACTCTTTAACACTACTCTCAAATTTAGAGGGCATCTTATTAAAATTTCCATAAGAGTTGTTGTAGGAATTTCCATAATTATTAGAAGGATTACTAGGATAAGGCCTAGGATTAAAATTCCCTCTATACGCGTTGTTACCAAAATTATTCCTACCAACAAAATTCACGTCCATAGATTCATTATTATTCTCAATCAAGGTAGACAAAGGCATATCATTAGGATCAGAAGAAACACTCTTAGTAGCAAATAATTTCATAAGTTCATCCATCTTTCCGCTCAAAACATTGATTTCTTCTATCGCATGCACTTTTTTATTAGTAGATCTTTCAGTATGCCATTGAGAATAATTAACCATAATATCATCTAGGAGTTTAGTAGCATCTTCTAAAGTGATTTCCATAAAAGTGCCTCCCGCAGCCGAATCTAAAAGATTTCTAGAAGCAAAATTCAATCCAGCATAAATTTTTTGTATAATCATCCACAAGTTCAAACCACGAGTAGGACACTTACATATCATTAATTTCATTCTCTCCCAAGCTTGTGCAACATGTTCATGATCAAGTTGCTTAAAATTCATAATATCGTTCAAAAGAGAGATAATCTTAGCGGGAGGAAAATACTTAGAGATAAAAGCATCTTTGCACTTGTTCCAAGAATCAATACTATTTTTAGGCAAAGATGAAAACCACGCTTTAGCACGGTCTCTAAGCGAAAAAGGAAACAACTTCAATTTAACGACATCATTATCGACATCTTTTTTCTTTTGCATATCACATAAATCAACGAAGCTATTCAGATGAGTAGCGGGATCTTCACTAGGAAGGCCGGCGAATTGATCTTCCATAACAAGTATCAACAAAGCAGTATTGATTTCACAAGATTCAATATTGGCAAGAGGAGCAGTCTGAGTGCTAAGGAAATCATTATTATTGGTATTGGTGAAGTCACACAATTTGGTAGCATCTTGAGCCATCACGACGAACAAGCAGTCCAACACACGAGAAAACAGACGGACGAGGAAAATGCAACGGAAAGAGAGGAGGAGATTGGGAAAGAGAGGGAAAACAAAACGGCAAGGGTGAAATGGGGGAGAGGAAAACGAGAGGCAAATGGCAAATAATGTAATGCGAGAGATAGGGATTGTGATGGGTACTTGCTATGTTGACTTTTGCGTAGACCTCCCCGGCAACGGCGCCAGAAATCCTTCTTGCTACGTCTCGAGCTTGCGTTGGTTTTCCCCGTAGAGGAGAGGATGATACAGACAAGATGGCGTAAGTATTTCCCTCAGTTTTGAGAACCAAGGTATCAATCCAAGAGGAGGCCACGCGCAAGTCCCTCGTACTGCACAAAGCGATAGCTACTACAACCAACGCGACTAGGGTTTGTCAATCCTTCACGGTCACTTACGAGTGAGATCTGATAGAGACAATATTTTTGGTATTTTTGGTATAAAGATGCAAAGTAAAAGTAAAAAGCAAAGCAAGTAAATAAAGTGATGGAGATTGATATGATGAGAATAGACCAGGGGCCATAGGTTTCACTAGTGGCTTCTCTCAAGAGCATAAGTATTCTACGGTGGGTGAACAAATTACTGTTGAGCAATTGATGAATTGAGCATAGTTATGAGGTTATCTAGGTATGATCATGTATATAGGCATCACGTCCGAGACAAGTAGACCAAACGATTCTGCATCTACTACTATTACTCCACTCATCGACCGCTATCCAAATGCATCTAGAGTATTAAGTTAAAAAGCAGAGTAACGCCTTAAGCAAGATAACATGATGTAGAGGAATAAATTCATGCAATATGATAAATACCCCATCTTGTTATCCTCGATGGCAACAATACAATCGTGCCTTGCAACCCTTTACATCATTTGGGTAAGGACACCGCAAGATTGAACCCAAAGCTAAGCACTTCTCCCATTGCAAGAACTACCAATCTAGTTGGCCAAACCAAGCGGATAATTGAAGCGACTTGCAAAGATAACTCAATCATACATAAAAGAATTCAGAGAAGATTCAAATATTATTCATAGATAAGCTGGATCATAAACCCACAATTCATCGGTCTCAACAAACACACCGCAAAAAGAAGATTACATCGAATAGATCTCCACGAGAGAGGGGGAGAACATTGTATTGAGATCCAAAAAGAGAGAATAAGCCATCTAGCTACTAGCTATGGACCCGAAGGTCTGAAGTAAACTACACACACTTCATCGGAGGGGCTATGGTGTTGATGTAGAAGCCCTCCATGGTGGATGCCCCCTCCGGAGGAGCTCCGGAACAGGCCCCAAGATGGGATCTCGTGGATACAGGAAGGTACAACGGTGGAATTAGGTTTTTGGCTCCTGTTCTGATCGTTTGGGGATACGTAGGTATATATAGGAGGAAGGAGTACGTCGATGGAGCATCAGGGGTCCCACGAGGTAGGGGGCACTCCTAGGGGGCCCCTCCACCCTCGTGACCGCCTCTGGCACTTCTTGGAGTAGGGTCCAAGTCTCCTGGATCACGTTCGGTGAGAAGATCACGTTCCCGAAGGTTTCATTCCGTTTGGACTCCGTTTGATATTCCGTTTCTTCGAAACACTGAAATAGGCAAAAAAAACAGCAATTCTGGGCTGGGCCTCCGATTAATAGGTTAGTCCCAAAAATAATATAAAAGTGGAAAATAAAGCCCAATATAGTCCAAAACAGTAGATAAAGTAGCATGGAGCAATCAAAAATTATAGATACGTTGGAGACGTATCAGGGCCATGGTGGGCAAGATGCCTAACGTCACCTGGCTGGACGGCTCCTTTGCGGAGACCGTAAAAGGGTGGCAATCGGGGTGGTTCTACATCACCGAGCCGCGCGGCGGCCCCCGAGTTCCGATCCGGAGCCCCCATGCGGCTCACCTCCTAGGAAAGGAAGGGCCTGACTTGGGGCGAACCTACAGAGCCGACCGGACTCCAAACCTGCATCAGGAGCATGAAGGACAAGAACATTAAGCTTGTCAACATGATCTAGGTCATGCTCATTCGCCGGATTCTGCCGTGCCAAAGGCGGGCATTCAATCTGTGGGAGTTCGTCCCGGCCGAACACCAGACGCTTCAGAGGCTCTATGGCATGAAGCACAAAGACGCGTGGAAGGAGTTGTTTAAGGCCTCCGAAGTACCTCCTCCCACATCCGAGGACCGCGGACTTCATGCAGCGCGGCCCCCGCGTCCGGTGAGTTTTGGGACTACCACCGGATTCAGTTTTTCCCAATACATTCATGGGGGAGTCTTAAGTATTTGTGTATATTTGATAAGGACTATGTGGAGAAAGCGGAGCAGATTGACTACCCGGCTCGGTTGCCAAAAGATCCAGCTGATGATCTCTTGACAGAGATGCTGATCCCGGCGCCCTACAAGGCACCAGAGAAGAAGGCCGAAAAGAAGGCCCCGGGGACCAGGAAGGGTCTCCGGCGTAAGGTTGTGCCGGAAGCCTTGTCCGAAGACGACGAGGCGCACTCCTCCCCCAAAGAGGACGAAGAAGAAGAAGAAGAAGCCGCCCCATCCGGAAAGGATGAGAGGCCTGAGGGGACGGGCCATGGGGCCGGGAGAGGCCCTCGACGCAAGGCCGTCATACCCCCGTCGTCCGATGACGATGAAACAGATTCCTCCCGCGGAGGCGGGGGGAAGCAAGAAGAAACTCTACCTTCCCGCACTGGGGAGGGAAAAAAGAGGAAAGCCGCCCCGGAGGGGGAGGCTGGGACGCCCAAGAAGGGAAAGACGTCCCTTCCGGACTACTCCACCACGGCCGCTCATAGCGAGGAAGGGTGGCTGCCCAGGGGGAAGCCCCTGGCGCGATCGTATGTGTCCGCACTCTACCGTGATTTCACTTCATAGTTGTTTAATAACGCCGGACATATATGCATTCCGGCCATGGCTCATCCGGAGGTGTCGTGTTCGGATGGGTCTCTGAGCGCTTCAGAGATGAACTCGCTCCCGACGGCCACCACTCCTCAGCCTGCGGATGACACGGAGGTGTTGTCCCGAAGGTTCCCCGAGCAGGGGGAGGTGACCCTGGAGACACCCCAAGGCGGAATTCCAAATGTCGGACATGCGGGGTTCAAGATCCCCGCGGATCGCGTCGATGAGAGCCGCAACAAGGCGGACTCTCGACCGAACACTGCTCCGGAACCTTCGACGGTTCCGGACTTAGGCGGGCAGCCCCTCGTTAGGGAGGGCGAGCCGCCCGTGCCGAGGACTTCCGTCGCGTCAACGATGCCAGATAGTCTGGTGGAAGCGCTTCGAGGCGCTTCCATAGATGAAGAGCACCGTACTCTTATGAGTGTGGTGATTCAAAAGGTTCTGTCCGCCAAAAGCGGACTAACCGAAGCCTGCACAAGCCTCCTGACGGGCTTCAAGGTAAGTAATAAGAATGTGTGAAATTACCACCCGATAGGTAGTAGCCCCTGATAATCTGTTTGGTGTTCGGAAAGAAAAGCCAAACGGAGGGTCAATTATAATCTGCAGGAGTCTAATAAGTGTTTATGTGACTAAGCAGGCCGTGCTGCTTGCCGCTGCTGCCCGCACATCCGAGGTTGCCGAACTAAAGTGGGACCTGGAGTAGGTGCAGGGAGAGCTCGACCTCATGAAGAGGCAGCTCGAAGAGAGCAAAGGTGAGTAATTCTCTGCTCTTATGTATGTAAAGATAGATAAAATTGTTTAGTTTGACGACAAAGCGTCGTGACTGTGTGACAGGGTCCACCGCCGAAGTGGCATCCCTGAAGAAAGCGCTATCCGAGGCCGAAGACAAGGCGGCCTTGGAATGCAGAGAGCGCGAGAAGCAAAGTGCTAGAGTGGGCGAGGTACAGCAAGAGCTCCAGGACCTCGGCAAGAAGTTCGAGTCCGTGGAGCATGATCTAAAGACGAAAGAGGCCGAGCTTGCGAAGGCCCTTGTGAATATGAAAGATGCCAAGGCCGAAGCCGAGAAGGCACAGCAGGAGATCCAGGAGGCCAAAAAGATAGCGGCGGGTAAGAAATTCTTTGTGCAAAGCAAACATGTGGAGAAGGCGTTTCTTTTACTTACTCGAATTCAGAGCTCTCCAGGGGCATTCGCAGATCTGCCACACAGCATATCAGATGCCGCGGAGTTCTACCGTGCCCAAGAGGGGAGCTCAATGGAGAAGCTGTTCGGTCCCGGTATCTTTGGGGCGAACACCTAACGCCTCTGGTGATCAATCAAGCAGTTGGTCGAACTCCTGGTCGGCGAAGTGGCTATGAAAGATTTCATAGTCCGGATGTGGCCTGGTGAGCCCCTGCCCACTAGCTACTTCGGCCTGATCAAGCGGATGGTGAATGCCTGTCCGCGCTTGAAGTAAACAAGCGATCTGTTTGCATCGAGGGTGCCCGCCGGGCCTTTGCTCGCGCGAAGGTGCATTGGGGCAAGCTGGATGCGGAGAAGCTGGTGAAGGACGGTCCGCCGGAGGGCAAGGAGCATCGCCATCCCGAGAAGTATTATGATGGCATTATGAAAGGTGCTCGTCTCGTGGCCGATGAGTGTTCCAAGGACAAGATCTTTGACTAAATGTACCTCTGCCGCTATTGTAATTTAAAGACGAAGTTACTTGTGCTATGTAGCACTGTTTGATTTAAAATATTACCTTCTGTGCGGCTGTTTATAGAATATTGAAAGTAGGCCAGTCGTCGGCTTCCGCCCCCGCGCAACTAGTGCCGGGGTGTTCCTGGAAAAACCCGAATACTCTTTATCCAAATGTTTGGTCCCTTAAGGAGGTATCCGGCGCAGCGAACAAGGCAATCGGACTATTCGGCTTTATAACTTTGACTTAGCCATAGAAGTCTACAATTTTAAATTTAGTGAAGCCCCTAGAATCCGGAAGGCGAATTGGGGCGCTATATCGCCTAGATCGGACGAAGCCGATTTATCGCCTAAAGCGGAAAATCTTTAAGGATTTTAAAACCTCTCGAACAGCGACCAGCTCTCGCCACATCATGCCGGTCAGTTTTCGGCTTTCTCTACTGAGGTGCTCGTCCGGAAGAACCGGGACACAATCGCAGTAGTTCTCCCTGCGCTACCTTAGCCGATATAACGGAACGTAAGGTATCAAAACAAGGGAGCCGGGCTAACCCAACTATAGACCCAAGACATGATTCGGAGCTGATGCATATAGTGCTATAAGTTCGGGTGCCGCCTTTATTTAAAGTGTTCGGACTTTAGTTGCCGAGAACGGGCACCATAGGAAGCCCTCGGCAAACAGACCGTACCAAAGTGTACGGATGCAATATCAAAGAAACATTTATAAGAAAAATGTTCAAATAACAATAATGAGCTGAAGCTATATATAATCTCCCATTGATGAAAATACGTTTAAGCGTATGTTTACAATGAATGCATTAAGCGGAGATAAATAGGACTATTTAACATGTCCTATCCGGAGGCAGGCTGCGTATGGATATATAAAACAGGTATAACGATCGTAAATAGATTCCACCTAGGTGTTTCCTTATGTGCGCGAAGCCTGTTGCCTCCTTGGTTTTCTCTCCTATGTAAGTCCGACAATCCGGCTCTTCTGAAGAGGCTGCTCTAAAGCACTATCCTGAAAAAGAAGAAGGACAGGTTATGAAGGTATGTGGTGGTTATCCCGCACTGTTGATTGAGTCGTTGTTGCGCCTCCGCCTACGCCCATGGTATCTTAAGCGGAGGCCGGACTGCTAGTCGCGCTCTTGGCGTGCCTGATGATCTTGTTGCGGGGTGTTCCGGACTCTCTTGATGGTTCCCGGATTGGTTTGTCGGAGGAGGCCGCATTGTACTTCCGCCGTGAGGGCTGCAGTATGTTCTTCTGTTAGGAGAGAGCGGTCCGTATTTCCGTTCACTGTTATGACCCCGCGTGGTCCTGGCATCTTGAGCTTGAGGTATGCGTAGTGTGGTACCGCATTGAATCTAGCAAATGCGGTTCGTCCGAGCGGTGCATGGTAACCATCATGAAAGGGGCGATGTCGAAGATTAACTCTTAAGCTCGAAGTTATCCGAGATCCGGAGACCACTTCCAATGTTATAGAGCCCGTGCAACGGGCCTCTACTCCAGGAATCACACCTTTAAAGGTGGTTTTGGTGGCCTTGATCCTTGAAGGGTCGATGCCCATTTTGCGCACTTTATCCTGATAAAGCAGGTTCAGGCTGCTGCCACGTCCATAAGGACGCGCGTAAGGTGGAATCCGTCAATGATTGGGTCTAGGACCAATGCGGCCAAGCCGCCGTGACGGATGCTAGTAGGGTGATCCCTACGATCAAAGGTGATCGGACAAGCTGACCATGGGTTGAATTTAGGGGCGACTGGCTCCATCGCATAGACGTCCCGTAGTGCCCACTTCCGTTCCCGCTTGGGGATGTGCGTGACGTAGATCATGTTGACCGTTTTCACCTTGGGGGATTTCTTCTGTCCCCCGTGTTCGGACATCGGTGCTCCTCGTCATCGTCGCTGTGCAGCCCCTTGTCCTTGTCTTCGGCGTTTATTTTGCCGGCCTGTTTGAATACCTAGCAATCTCTATTGGCGTGGTTGGCTGCCTTGTCTGGGGTGCCATGAATTTGGCACGAGCGCTCCAGTATGCGGTCCAGACTGGACGGTCCCTGACTATTCCTTTTGAACGGCTTCTTCCGCTGACCGGGCTTGGATCCGCTAAATTCGGCGTTGACTGCCGTGTCTTCAGTGCTGTCACTGTTGTTCCATCGCTTATGTCTGTTACGCCGTGGCTTGCCGTTATTGTCGCAGCCATCCGAAGTGCCAGAATGTGGCGTAGTGCTGCTGCGAGCCAACCAGCTGTCCTCGCCCGCGCAAAAGCGGGTCATTAGTGTTGTGAGAGCTGCCATGGACTTGGGTTTTTCCTGGCCGAGGTGTCGAGCGAGCCACTCGTCACGGATATTATGCTTAAAAGCCGCCAAGGCTTCGGTGTTCGGACAGTCGACTATTTGGTTCTTTTTAGTTAGGAACCGAGTCCAGAATTTCCTGGCTGACTCTCCGGGTTGTTGAGTAATGTGGCTCAAGTCATCGGCGTCAGGTGGTCGCACATATGTGCCTGGAAGTTGTCGAGAATGCATCTTCGAGTTTTCCCAACTGCCAATGGAATTTCTTTGGCAGGCTGTTTAGCGATCTTTGGGCTGGTCCTTTGAGCTTAAGGGAAGATACTTGGTGGCATGTAGATCGTCTCCGCGGGCCATGTGAATGTGGAGAAGGAAATCTACAATCCGTACTGCGGGGTCTGTTGTGCCATCGTATGATTTGATGTTTACGGGTTTGAACCCTTCTAGGAATTCATGATCCATTACTTTGTCAGTGAAGCAGAGGGGGTGTGCGGCGCCTCTGTGCCGGGCTATGTGGCTATGCAGGTCAAATTGCTCTGGGTGGCTGTGTTCGGCCCGGCCGGACTTGTTGAAGGTGTATCCGGCGTGACGGTCGTCGTCGCGTGCTGAGGCGCGCCCCCGCGATCCGTAGAATCTTGGTTGTCCTGTTTTGTTGCCCCAGACCGTAGTATGTTGGCGTGGGGGTGTTGGCTGGTATGCAGACTGATATGCCGTTTTATCCCGGCCACGAAGTGGCCGTTTAGCCGTATGGTGCTCGAGTCCGTATTCCTCGGCTGCGGGACTTCATCCATCTATCGTGAGCAGGTCTTGATCAGCTTGGAGTTCTTCTTTGCTTCTTTTCGTGCTCCTCGCGGTGGCTATAAGCGGCGCTTGCAAGCGCTCTGCTCTCGGGATCCTCGAGCACGCCGAACTTCGTCATCGCCGAGGCTAATCTCGTCTTCGGAGGGGGGCATGTAGCTGTCCTCCTCCGGGTATTCGTCCGTCGCCTGTTCTTCTTGGGCTGACCTGCTCATCCTCCTGTTCGGCCTTCTCGAAGGCGGGCTGATCAGGGTTGTACTCTTCTTCGGCACCATTCGGATAGTTTTCGTCTCCTGGGCCGGTATTGCTGTGGCGGGGCTTGGAGTGGCGCCGACGATGCCCATTCTTTTCTTTTTCCCCTTAGGTTTTATCCTCCGTTGCCTCATCGCCATTTGTTTCCTCCGGAGTGTCCACCATATATATATCATAGGAAGAGGTGGCTGTCCACCGCCTGGTGAGCGGTGGTTCATGTTCTTCTCCTGCATCGTCGTCCATACCGTCGATGTCTTCGGAGTCGAAGTCCAGTACCTCGGTTAAATCATCGACCGTGGCAATGAAGTGGGTGGTGGGTGGGCAACGAATTCCTTCATCGCCTGCCTCCCACTCGAGCCGGACATAGTTCGGCCCCGAGCCTCCTGACAAAGAGAGAGACTTTAATGAGTCAAGATGTCGCCAAAGGGCGAGTTTGGAAGATATCCTTGTGATGAACTCCATTACCGGAGCCCAACCTGGCTCGGCTGGCTCGGGAGTGCGCGGACTAGAACCCTCGTCCGGATACGAATCCAAGGGTCCGGAGTCACAGGTCACCATAGAGGTAAGACCCGTGTTCGGCTCCATCGCCGATGAATGCGCGACCTGCGGGGCGGGGTCCATCCCTCCGTCCTTAGGCAGCGCAACCTGCTCTGGATTTAGGTCCGGGGCTACTGCGGGGGTGATACCCCGAGCTTTGTCCGATAGCAGGTCTAAGCCGTGCTCGTCGTGACTGTCCGGTGCTCCTGGCATAGGCCCAAATCCATCGAAGATCAAGTCTCCGCGGATGTCCGCCGTGTAGTTCAGGTTTCCGAACCTGATCGGTGGCGGGGTGAGCTGTCGATCTGCTCGGATGGCTGCTGAGTTGGCCCAGGCGAAAGCCCAACACGAAGATCTGTCCGGTAGAAAGGTCTCACCCGGGATCGTGTTGTTGATGATGACGGAGGAGCCATCGAGCCTCATGCGACGACTACGAGGAACTCTCAATGAAAGCACCAATGTCGGTGTCAAAACCGGCGGATCTCGGCGGGGGTCCTGATCATGCATCTGGGCTGATGGTAACAGGAAGCAAGGACACAGATGTTTACCAGGTTCGGCCCTCTAGATGGAGGTAAAACCCTACTTCTGCTTGATTAATATTGAAGATATGTGTAGTACAAGAGTAGATCTACCACGAGATCGTAGAGGCTAAACCCTAGAAGCTAGCCTATGATGGTATGATTATAATTGTGATCGGCCTTCTAAGGACCAACCTCTCCGGTTTATATAGACACCGGAGAGGGCTAGGGTTTACATGGTGTCGGTTACAAGGGAGGAAATATAATATCCGGATCGCCAAGCTTGCCTTTCACGCCAAGGAAAGTCCTATCCGGACACGGGTCGAAGTCTTGAGTCTTGTATCTTCACGCTTCAATAGCCTGGACGATGTATACAGTCCGGCTGTCCGGATACCCCCTAATCCAGGACTCCCTCAGCGGGCACCCGGGGTTTGGGGTGCGGGTGCCCGGGGTGGTCAGCGGGGTTGCACGGGGGGGTCTGGGTGCCCGGGGTTTGAGGTCCGGGTGCCCGGGGGTGTCGGATTTGGGCGGAAATTCATGGGAAGATGCAACAAATTGGTGGATTTTGTGGAGGGAAAGGTGGAGATGGATGGGGGAATGCTAGATCCACTTGAAACCAAGCAAATTCATGGATAAATCCAACAAAACCTCATCAAACCAACAAATCACAAAAAAAAATTGGGGCTATTTTTGGTGGGGAAATTTTCGAAATTGGGGAAGAACACAACAATAGGCTAGAGAACAAGAAGGGGCGCTCCAATTTTGTGAGAAACCATGGCTCATGATACCAAGATGTTGTAGGGTGGAACCCTAAGTGAAGATCTTTCACGAATTGGAGGGGGAATCCCCAAGAACAAGATGAACACAAGAGGGAAAACAAGAGGAACACTCAAGAACATGTCCAATCACACATCCACTAGACCAACAAACACACAAGATCCACGAGGTACATGAACAATCAAAGGGAAAAAAGATACATGGTAGAGTTCATCCCAAATCCTATGAAGGAGATGAGGGCTTTGTAAGTGCATCTAGTGCCACCCCTAGTTGGTTTTGGAGTATTGACGACAAACCTGGTTGAGGGACTAATGTGTTTGTGAGAATTGTAGGATAACATAGGTAGTAGTCCCTCCTTGATTCGGTTTACCTACCGGAGATGACCCCTAAAAATGTGTGAAGACATTGAAGACAATGGTGGTCTGTGAAAATATTCACATTGAAGACTATGACAACGAGAAGACATTGAGTGAAGACTATGGAGCGCGAAGACTTAGTTGTTTCGTTGTTTCCTTTTCTTATTTGTTGAGTCATAGGAACCACCGCACTATTAAGTGGGGTCCAAGTGAACAAAGTCAGAGTGACTGAAGTGATGCTCAACCAAAAATCCTATGTCTTCGAGCGAAGACAATGAGAGCAAATCTTATCTAGAGCTGGATGAGTCAGCTTTACTTGTAGCCCAAGTAAAGTTGATGTGTGTGTTTGAAATCTGACCGTTGCGACACGTGTCAGTTCCTTAGTGAACCAGGGTCATTTCGGACAAATCCGGTCGGGTTGCCCAGTGGCTATAAATAGCCCACCCCCTACACCATAAATTGGTGTCTGCTCAGAGTTAGTGCACGGCTTTTGTCGTTTGAGAGCAACCCGCCTCCGAAGCCTTTGAGAGATAATCCTTGCGAGGACAAAGCCCAAACCACCCAGAGCCCAAAGAGTGTTTGGCATCACTGAAGTCTTTCTGTCCGCATGATCTGAAGACTTGTTACACTTGAGGACTGTGAATCCTCCAGCCGGTTAGGCATCACATTCTGAGCATCCAAGAGCCATTGTGGATTGCCGGTGAACGAAGTCTGTGAAGGTTTGGAAGTCTACCTTGAAGAATTACCAGAGTAATTGGGTGAGGACTGTGTGTCCTTAGCTCTAGGGGAATAAGGTGAAGACGAGGTCTTCTGAGTTAAATCTCAGCCTCCCTAACCAGACGTACAGTTGTCACAGCAACTGGAACTGGTCCAACAAATCATGTGTCCTTCTGAAGCCACTGGTTCTATATCTTACTCCTCTTTACTTACAGTTTGTCTTCGTGAAGTCATTGTCTGCTTGTAGTATCTGTTTGACTTCACTGTGTGACTATCTGTTCTGATTGGCTTCATACTATCTTCCATCCTGATCTTAACTACCTAGCTGCTATTAGTCTTCATGCTTTCACCTCATTGAATACTTGACTATGGCTTGTCTAGTGTAGTCTACCTTCCGCTGCATTAGAATAGTGTCGTTTATATTGTCTATCTTTGAAACTCCCATGTTTTGAAGACTTTCATAAAAATCGCCTATTCACCCTCCTCTAGTCGATAACTAGCCCTTTCATTTGGTATCAGAGCAAGGTGCTCCCTTGTTCTGTGTGATTCGGTTTAACCACCTGGAGTTTAGCTATGTAGACTGCAGGGATAATCAAAGTCTTCGCTACGTGCCCCATCTTCAATGGCACTGAATATCCCTACTGGAAGAATAGGATGTGCATGCATCTTGAAGCCATTGATGTCGATCTATGGTATGTCGTCAAGAACGGCGTTCCCAAGACTGGTGAAGGTGTCATTCCTGCTGATGTCAAGATGTTCATTCAACTGGACTCTACTGCCAAGAACATCATCTTTGGTCACCTTACTAAAGGACAATATGGCCGTGTGAGTGCTCTGGAAACGTCGAAGCTAGTCTGGGACTGGCTATCCAAGGTCAATGAAGGCGTCTCAACCCAGCGAGATCAACATATCAATACTCTCCGCAACCTCTTCAACCGCTTCAAGAGACACGACAATGAGAATGTCCAGCTCACGTTTGATCACCTCACTGATATCACAAATGAGCTCCAAGCACTCGGCGCCACTGAGATCATGAAGCATGAGATAGTGAAGCCACTACTGAGATCTCTTGATAGCTCATTTGACACCTTAGCACTGATGATACAAGAACGCCCTGATTTCAAGACTCTCGATCCGTCATACATACTTGAGAGGCTCAACACACATGAGTACCAGCTATCTGAGAAACGAGATATCTATGGCCCCAACTATGGCCGTACTCGAGCTTTGAAGGCAAAGGCTGCTGATTCCTCATCTGAAGAAGAATCTGGCTGCAGTTCTGGTGATCCCGAAGAACTTGGAAAGGAGCTTGCTATGATTGTGAAGAAGTTCCATAAATTCACCAAGAAGAAAGGCTTCAGAAAGTCTTCACGATCCAACTCAAGAAATGATGAAGCCTCTGCCTATGATCACAAGAAGAGAACCTGTCACAAGCGCAAGAAACCTGGTCACTACATCTCTGAGTGTCCACAATGGGACAATGAGAAGAAGAAGAAGAAGAGCAAATAATATGATTCTGATGACAAGAAGAAGAAGAAATCCTCAAAGTCTTCTTCCAGATCTTCATCACACAAGAAGAGCTCATCTAGCAAGGCCCGTGCTTTTGTTGGCAAGGAGATGGATTCAGAAGAGGAGTCTGCTTCACAGGAGGCGGAGGTTGAGGGTGAGGGGGAGTCTGACTCAGGTGTTGCGAGTCTGGCCCTAGCTTCTGCCTACGTCGCCAAGTCCATCTTCAACACCGAAGAAAATGGCTCTGTCACCATCACTGATGATAATGACGAGGACGACTCGCCTCCCACCTACTGCTTCATGGCATGTGGTGCCAAGGTAAAATCCAAACCCAGCTACAAAAAACTTGCTATTGCAACTGAACAACAGAAAGCTATGGAACATAATCAAAAACTGTTAGACAAAAGCGATGACCTATTGGACGCGAAAATGACCCGTTCTCAGTCCTTAGTTGAAGACATTAAAAATCTTCATGCTAAGTACCAGGAACTTGAAAGTCGTCATGAAACGCTCACAACCACTCACGAAAAGCTCTCCTATGATTATCTTCAAAGGAAGCAAGAGCTTGAGAAATTGAGAGCGGCTCATGAAGATCTTTCAAAAGAGAATGAGTCACTTCGCGCTCAACAGATCAGTTCCGCTCAGGAAGGATTTGAACCACCTTGTCTAAAATGCCTTGAGCGTGATAACGCTACTTCTATTGCTGAATGATCTACTACTGCTACTGTTGCAATATCTTCAACTGCTGATGTGGTAGCTAACCCCTCTGCGGAGGATACCACTACTATTGCTGATGAAAATGCGAGGTTGAAGACATTGCTTGAAACAGGGATGTACAAAAGTCTCAAAGGGCATCAGACACTGTGCGATGCCCTCAAAAGCAGATTCTGAACCGAAACCCTAGGAAAGAGGGTGTTGGGTTCGAGAGGAAAATGAATGTTGATGGCTCCTACTGGAAGCCTGAGCAGTACCCCAAAACCACATGGGTTGCTGCAAAGGGACCTTCAGTGGATCCATCCACCTTATCTGGCTTCACCTGTGCTAACCCTATTATCATTGATGAATCCTTTGATGCAAACTATAAACTGTTTAAGAATCAGAATGGTGAAGTGTTTGCCAGGTATATTGGTACTAACTGCAGGAACGGGCCACCTATGAAGAAGATCTGGGTTCCCAAAAGTTGTCTTGAGAATCTTCCTGTGAATGTCATCATGACACCACCTGGGAAGAAGACAAATCCTAGACCAAAGGCTTCATATGGCCCAAAGGCTTCATACAGACAGATGACTCACCTGAGTCACCCTAACGCCAATGTTTTGCAGGGAAACCATACTCAGACTTATGAATATGAGCGTGTGTCTTCGAACCGCTATGTTCATAGAACTAAGAACTTTTCTGCTTATTCATATGAGTATCGTTCTTTCTCCTGCAAGGCTATTTGCTAGGGCTCCAAAGCGAAGTTCTCAGATGCTGCACTTAGACTCATTGCTTCTAAGCCACTCCTGAAGATGTGGGTGGTTAAGAAGAATTAACTTTCTTTTGCAGGGAAAGGTCTCGGTAGGAAATCAAAGGCGTCTGATGCTATTGATGGGGACCTAAAACATCTTGTAGGGCGCAAGATCAAATGCCCAAATGGTCTCACTATGTATTTTGTTCTTGAATCATTTGCCATACATCCAATCAGTCCTAACTTGGATCTAAGCTTTCATAATCCACTTGCTCGTCAAATGTTTATGCTTCACACTTCTCTTTGTGAAGCCTATCCCCCTAACTGCACCAGAGGCTCGACACCTCGTGCTTCAGAATGGATTATGGATAGCGGATGCACTAATCATATGACTGGTGATCGAAGTCTTCTCATGGACTCAACCTTACGTCCATCTGACAAGAGCCACATCACATTTGTTGACACTGGTAAAAGCAAGGTATTGGGTCTAGGTAGAGTTGCAATCTCAAGGGATCAAAGACATGGATAAAGTGATGCTTGTTGAATCCCTTGGTTTCAACAATGTCATCTCAATGCTTTGTGACTTAAACATGATTGTGCTATTTGGAAAATATTGATGCCTTATACTAATGGAATCTGACAAGTCTCTAGTCTTTGAAGGGTATCGAAAAGATGATCTATATATGGTAGATTTCTCAGCAGGACCACATATGGTCGTATGTCTTCTAGCAAAGGCTTCAGAATGCTGGCTCTAGCATCGAAGGCTAGGGCATGCGGGCATGAAGAACTTGCACACTCTCGTGAAGAAGAAGCATGTCGTGGGCATCGAAGGCGTCAAGCTCAAGAAGGATCATCTGTGTGGCGCCTGCGAAGCTGGAAAGATGACTAGGGCCAAGCATCCCTCGAAGACAATCATGACTACATCTCAACCATTCGAGCTGCTTCACATGGATCTATTCGGCCCTACTCGCTACTCTACTCTCAATGCTACTGCTTGCCTCTATGGCTTCGTAATTGTTGATGATTACTCTAGATATACTTGGGTACATATAATCCTCTACAAGACTGAAGTGCAGGATGTCTTCAGACGCTTTGCCAATTGTGCCATGACGAACTATGACGTCAAGATCAAGCACATCAGAAGCGACAACGACACTGAGTTCAAGAACACTGGCCTCGACCTCTATCTGGATACACTTGGCATCACACATGAGTTCTCTGCTCCCTATACACCTCAGCAGAATGGCATCGCCGAGCGCAAGAACATAACTCTCATTGAGATGGCCCGAACAATGCTTGATGAGTACAAGACTCCACGGAAGTTCTGGCCTGAAGCCATTGACACTGCTTGCCACATCATCAACCGCGTTTATCTTCACAAGCTTCTAAAGAAAACATCCTATGAGCTCCTAACTGGTAAGAAGCCAAATGTAAGCTACTTGAGTATTTGGTGCTAGGTCTTTGGATCAAGGATCCACATCACACTTCAAAATTTGCACCGAAAGCACATGCAGGTTTTATGCTTGGTTATGGAAAGGATTCGCACTCCTACAGAGTCTTCAACCTCTTTCACTATAAAGTGGTTGAAACTGTGGATGTGCGATTCAATGAAACTAACGGCTCGCAAAGAGAGCACCTGCCAAATGTGATAGATGAAGTACCTTCAAGTGAATCTATCAAGCAGATGGGAATTGGAGATATCATACCCTCTGAGAATCAATCTGAAGAGGAACTTGTCATTACTTGTAACATCCCAAAATTCTAAATTTTGGAATGTTATATTAAATAAATAACTATGCTTGTTGTCTGATTGTTTGTCTGATTGATTGAGTGAAATTGAGTGGAATTTGAAACTTTTGAAAGTTGAATGAGAGGGAATGAAATGACTTTCCCAAACTTTCCACTTTGCTTTTTTGGATCTCAATGAATTCAAGTTCATTCCAACACCAAACCCTAGAGTGAAGATGACATGACTTCTTCCCTTTGGAATGAAAAGGGTTTTGAAAAAAATTTGAATTTCATTTGAGAATATTTCAAATTCAAAGCTTTATGCAACTCAATGATTTTCATGAGGAAGATAAAATGACTTCTTCAATTATATGAAATATGAGTTGGAAGTTAAAAGGTATCAAATTGAAAGTCATTTGAAAGTGCCATTTGGAGTTTTCAGAAGATTTTGAGTTTTGGTATTTGAATTCAAATTTTGGCAAGTGGAATTCATTTCAAAACTATGCCTGACAACTACTTGAGAAAAAGTATGAGAGGAGTAACATGACACTCCAAATATGTCAGAGGAAAACAATGCCAAAATTTTTGAATTCAAATTTGAGTTTTATTTGAATTTGAAAAAAATGAGTTTTTATAAAGTTTGGATTTTGCCTTGGAAAAAATGTTCAAATGATAGGGAATTTTCCCCTGATCATTTTGGTATATATATGTCCTATATAAATTATTTATATTTTATAAGTTATCTCTGTTTTGTTTTTATTAAAAAAATAAATAAAAAAAAAAAAAACCCCCAGCGCCAGCCAAAGCATCGCCCCAGCCAGCGAGAGGCACCAGCGGCCTTGAGCGACCCAGCCCGCCCACCAGCGCGATCGAGCCGCCCAACATGAGCCAAACGCCTCCCAGCGCCCGAATCCTTTCAAGTCGGTCGCCCGACAGCCAGCCACCCTCTCTCTCTCTCGACGGTGGGACCCCACCCCTTCTTCCTCCTCGCCCACGCCATCGCGCCGCCGCCGCCGGATCCCGCGGATCCGGGATTCGCCGATCCTCCCGATCGCCTCCTCGCCAAGGTGAGCCCCTATAAACCCCCCCCCACGACCCGTTTCCCCCTCGCCCCCTCACCCGACGCCTCCTCCCTCCTTGCCTTCATGGGAGACCGAGAGCGCCGCCGCCCGCCATTACCGCCGCCCGACCCACCCGCCACCCAGAGCTCGCCTGACCCCACCCGGACTCCCTCGCCTTGCTGCACCCGCGGAGCCCTTCGCCGACGCCCCCGACCACCGGAGTCGCCGGAACCATCACCGGCCGAGCCGCCGCCGCCATCGCCGACCGGTAAGTCGCCGGACCCCCTCCTCGCCGTTAGATCCGACGCGTACGGTCGAGATTAGATCCCCCCCCCTCCGAAGGGGTATGTTTTTTATATAAAACCGGTTCGGTCCGGTTTAGTTAGTCCGGTTTATTTTTAAGTTAGGTTTTTTATTTAAATCGGCCGATTCGTTTAAAACCCTAGGCCCGTTTAGTTATATTACGCTCAGTGCGTAGTTTAGGCCCATTAGGCCATTTTTCATTTATTTTCGTTTTCTGTTTTAACAGAATAGTTCCTGATTTGGAAAATTCATATCTTTTATTCTGTTTAATATTTTTAGGTGATTCTTTTTTTGTTGGTTTGCAAATTTTATATAGTTTCTGTAGAAAATATAATTAGCTATGTTAAAATTTACTTAAAATTGCTTTAATTTAGTTTTAGTCAGAATAGTAAATCTGTCATAAAATGAGCTAGAAAAATTATTTTATATGATTCTTTTGTCCCAACTTTGTTTTGACATTTCCTAACCATAGGAATTAAGTTGGGAATTTTAGGATTAATAAAAAATTAGTTTTAAGCAGAATCTTGTTAATCCTAATTAATTAACTAGCTACTGTTTTCCTATTATTTTAATTAGTAAAACAATTTATTTTTCACATGTGATTGATTATTCTAGGATAGTTTCTGTCACTTTATAGGATGAACTTTTATTTATATTAAATAAAACTTTTTATTTTATTTTTCTTAATATAAATTGGATTAGGCCTAATAGGAGTTTTACTATAGCTTTTAAATTGATTCTTTTTGCTCCTAATTGATTAATGCATTATTTTCTGTTAAGTTAACATAAGCCCATGGTTAGGTTATGTTGAGAAAATTTTGTTATGTAAAAACTAGTTTTAGTGTTGCTTGAAGTAGGAAAACTTTGAGTTGGATTTCTTCGAGTTTTTCCTTTGGGATTTGATTCGTTTGTTTTGGTGTGTTATATTACTATGCTATTGTTTTATGTGATCATATGCTATGTGCTTATTATAGTTATTGTTTGCCTCGGTAGAATTTTCCGGAGTGCGAAGCTTGCTGCTACGAATCCCTAGTTTTCGAAGATCGTCAACAAGGCAAGTTCACTTTGATCATGCTTTCTTACCTATGTTTTATTGCATTTAGTGGCACCTTTGCAACCACCCCTCAGTAGTGTTATTGAATCCTTGTAGTTGAGTAGTATGCATGAGGTAGGAACCCATCACCCTGTTACCAAGCCCGGGACGTTATTTATTTAAATGCTACGCTATAGTAGGCGGGGTTGGTATGAGTACTGGAGTGGTGTGAGAATGGAGGATTCTCGTCAATGACGACAACTCCATGATGGAATCTGCAAGGACTGCATCTTCAAGGCCTCAAGACTTCAAGACTCGAGACAGAATTCAATACACACTCTTTGGGTGAAGGATTTGTTGACGGGCACCTGGAGAAACCAAAGTGGTTGGCGGGATGCATGGAGAAGCGCCATGACATCTTGCGGAAAGCTTCACCCAGACTCAAAGAGACGGAAGAATACTTCATGCCCGGAAGCTTACCCGCAACCGCAAGTCATTATGGGCTCTGGCTTGGTTGACCTTAGTTGTGACTCTGGCTGGGGCGGTACTAGCGGATGTAGAACTACGGTAGGATGGGATGAGTACCGGACAGTGGTCAGAGGAACTCTTTGGAAGACCATGTTTCGGTCATCTTGTTCTCAAACACCACGAAGTGCGAGAACGTAAAAGAGGATCGAATCTTGCGGGTAAAGTGTACAAACCTCTGCAGAGGGTTTAAACCTAATCGATTAGCCGTGTCCCCGGTTACGGACAATTTGAGCATCTGGACTTGGATCTATCTCGGAACTCTCAACACCGGACTGATAACTTAATTGGGGCAACATATGATGATTTGGGCTATGAGACATCGGTTGGCGGAACCATGTCATGATAGAAAACTCCATAGTACAGACTCAGTTATTCCTTTGATATAGGAAAATAAAGTCAGCTTTTACGCAAACAAAACTGAGATCTGAGCCACAAAGCCATACCGCATATAGTATAGTTTATCATCTGTTTTCTCTTATTGTGATCTTGCGGTACATTCAATGTATTGACCTACATGGCTGCAACGTATCATGTTGCGTATACTTTCTTCCGACAGTAAGAATACGTGCAGGGTTACGGTCTACACTCAACTTGCCGATGGTGTCGATGGGACTCCACACACGACTATTTGTTTCATTGTGACTTATGAGGTATATATCAGTTTTACGTTATTTATACATGTGATTGCACTTTGATATATACATTGATGTACTTGTGTGTGCCAGATATTGATCCGAGGATGGCACGGATACACGAGGCTTGACCGTCTGAGGTCGGGTCGCTACAGAAATGGTATCAGAGCACATGTTGACTGTAGGACGTGACCCTAGAAATCGGAAAGCCCTAGGACGGGATATCTCAAAAAAAACTTTATTTACAAAAAGACTCTTACTTCTCATCTTTTCTGATTTTATCAAATAGACACTCTCACCTCAATAGTTAGAATATACCATATCCTTTGATCACCCGGAGGATCAACTGAAGACACTCCAAGAAGGATTAGATATCGGAGAACTGATGACCACTTCAGAGTAAAGAGGATTTCACCATGTATTATAAGAATTGAAGTACAACAGTTGAAGACTCCGATGACTTGAAGGATCTGAAGAATTATTTGACCTTTAGAAGACCAAACCCCTGTTATACAGTGTTAATGGCAGATTTGTGCCATTCTTGTTTTGCTTGTCATTTGCAAACCGTGCATCCGTTTCCGGTGATCTTTATATCGATTTCAACCGAAATCATCTCATCTTTCCAGTGGCATACTTGGTTTGCCAAGTTGATGCCTGGTTCATCATTTACCTTCCGGAGTGCACATATGCATTGCATATCACATCCCGCATATCATGTCATGTTTTGCATCATGTTGATTGTGCATTGCACCGTGATTTATTGTGGTTCCTTTGTTTGTGTTGTTGCTTTGGGTAGAGCCGGGAGACGAGTACGTGAACGAGGAACCTGTTGAGAACGCTTACGAGGATCAAGCTTTCGACAACTCGAGAACATTGCGAGCAAGATGACCATACCCTCGAAATCACTTCTATCTTTGCTATGCTAGTTGCTCGCTCTTTTGCTATGCCTATGCTGCGATGCCTACCACTTGCTATATCATGCCACCCATATTGCCATGTCAGCCCTAACCATCCTTTCCTAGCAAACCGTTGATTGGCTATGTTACCGCTTTGCTCAGCCCTCTTATAGCGTTGCTAGTTGCAGGTGAAGCTGAAGTTTGTTCCTTGTTGAACATGGAGATGTTGTTCCTTTTGGAACATGGTTACTTGTTGGGGATATCACAATATATATCTGCTATAATTAATACATCTATATACTTGGTAAAGGGTGGAAGGCTCGGCCTTATGCCCGGTGTTTTGTTCCACTCTTGCCACCCTAGTTTCCGTCATACCGTGTTATGTTCCTTGATTTCGCGTTCCTTACGGTTGGGTGATTTATGGGACCCCTTGACAGTTCGCTTTGAATAAGACTCGTCCAAAGAAGGCCCAACATTGGTTTTACCATTTGCCACCTAAGCCTTTTTCCCCGGGTTTTCGCGAGCCCGAGGGTCATCTTTATGTTAACCCCCGACCAGTGCTCCTTCGAGCTGGCCCGAACTAGAGCCCTGTGGCGCCCCTCAAGGCAACTTGAGGTCTGGTTTTAGTTGTATGGACTGCTCATCCGGATGTGCCACGAGAACGAGATATGTGCAGCTCCTATCGGGATTTGTCGGCACAATCGGGCGGCTTTGCTGGTCTTGTTTTATTGCTGTCGAAATGTCTTGTAGTCCGGGATTCGAGATTGATCGGGTCTTCCCGTAGAAGGAATATCCTTCGTTGACCGTGAGAGCTTATAATGGGCTAAGTTGGGACACCCTGCAGGTAATATCTTTCAAAGCCGTGCCCATGGTTATGAGGCAGATGGGAATTTGTTAATGTCCGGTTGTAGAAAACCGAAGTTGACCTCAAATAAAATACACATCGATCAAGGTGTGTAACCGTGATGGTCTCTTCTCGGCGGAGTCCGGGAAGTGAACACGGTGTTGGAGTTATGTCTGACGTAAGTAGTTCAGGATCACTTCTTGATCGCTATTAGCTTCACGTCCGTGCTTTGTTTCTCTTCTCGCTCTCTTTTTGCGATGTAGCCACCATATATGCTAGTCGCTTGCTGCAGCTCCACTTTACTGCTCTGTCTTTCCTATAAGCTTAAATAGTCTTGATCTCGCGGGTGTGAGATTGCTGAGTCCCCGTGGCTCACAGATACTTCCAAAACAGTTGCAGGTTCCGATGATGCCAGTGCAGGTGACGCAACCGAGCTCACGTGGGAGTTCGACGAGGAACGTGGTCGTTACTATGTGTCTTTTCCCGATGATCGATAGTGGTGCCCAGTTGGGACGATCGGGATCTGTGTAGCATTTGGGGTATCTTCTTTTATTTTGGTTCCGTGGTCGGACCTTGAGTGTACTCAATGATGGATGTTTATTTATGTATTGTGTGAAGTGGCGATCGTAAGCCAACTATGTATCTCTTTCCTTATTTATTACATGGGTTGTGTGAAGATTACCTCACTTGCGACATTGCTTTCAATGCGGTTATGCCTCTAAGTCGTGCCTCGACACGGGAGATATAGCCGCATCGAGGGCGCTATGTTGGTAATCGAGCCTTCCCGACTTAGGAGCCCCTACTTGATTGTTTGTTGGCGTTGTTGAGTCTAGAATGGAAAATGTTTTGAGTCTTAGGATTATATATATTGGAGAGTAGGATTCTTTTTACTCCCAGGTCCTTCGTCGCTCTGTGAGGTCTCCTGACGTAGAGTTTTGACTCTTCTCTCCTCAAATTTCACCAAAAAATTTTTTAGGATCACGTGGGTATCTTGGGATCGTTCCGATGGTTTTGTGACGAGAACATTGTTCTTGGTGCCTCGACATTTAGGGGTTGTGGCGGTGTCCCGGGAGTTGAGCTCCGAGGTGTTGTGGTCACAATTTTATCGCTGCGATTCGAATACCGAGTTTTGCCGACATCGAAATCTCTTTTGTGCGCTTGTTGGTGAGATAACCCGATAGCCCAAAGATCGAGGCGAAAAGGGAGTATTGCCATGACTTGTATAACGGATGTTTTTCAAGGTCGAGGTACACGATTTCGAGGATTTCTTGGTTATGTGTTGACGGATGGATACAATTGGATCTAGGTATTGTTAGTTTGGGTGATATATTTTGTGTCCCCTCATCCCCAACACCAGATTGCATAACCGAAAGTTTCGGAGTTTATAGGTGGGAATTCTAGTAGCTTACAGGATATCTTTCCGATGGATGTATGATTTGAGATTGGGGTTCAACGTCTAGTGGTCCGCCCATTCACGGTCGATTCTGATGGTCGTGAGACGTCTTAAAGAATCCTTGGCTATGCTGATTCGGGGACGTCTTGTTTGTCATTCGTGACGTCCGCTATACGTCGTGTCCGTGTGGGCCCCACCACGAACACTTTGGGCGAAATCTCTATCATGTGTTTGTTCCGGCTCATTCTAGAAGCCAATCATTTGTTTTCAGTTGTGATTTTCGAGTTGTTTCTAAGACAGATGTTGTTTCCATATCTTTATCTAAGTGGCTTCTCACCTTTAATGGACGTGTGATGATTAACTTTTGGAATTCATTCGTTCATTCTTGTTCGAATGTTTATTGTGAAGACTATATGTTGCAATTTCTATCCGTTGATTCTACTTATCTTTTTGTCTATCAAAGGACTAACGGATGTCACCCTCTTCAGGATGGCTCCGCCAACGCGTCTGAATCCGGATCGCAATGATGGGGATCGATCAACCTCCACCTCCACCTCCGCCTCCGGAGGCTCCGGCAAGCTATCATGGCAGCCACCAATGCCAATGCTCGATGATTTTGCAGCTCTTGCAAGAACGCACTCGAGGGCAAGGCAATCAAGGAAATCAAGGTCAAGGCAACAATCAGCCGCACTTTGCTACTCTCGATCGGTTCCTCGCTAATCAGCCAAGTCTTTCGGTTTACGTGTTGAGGCCACAGACGCCGACGATTGGCTTGTGGACATCTGCAAGCATTTTGATTGTAGCAATGTCGACCCGAGGACTTTGTCAAGTTTGCATCGCTTCAACTCAAGGATCAAGCTGCTGAGTGGTACCAAAGAATACAAAGATTCCAGAGGAGGTCGTGTCATTACAGGATGAGTTCCGCCGTGATTTCGAGCTCATCACATTCGAAAAGTGTTGTTGAGAGCAAGCGTGAGGAGTTCCGCAATCTCAAGCAGGGCAACATGTCTGTCTATCAATACAATATCCAGTTCGAAGCTCGCTCGCTTTTGCTAAGCAAGACGTTCTCGATGAAAAGAGTATGATCTATCAATTGAGAGGTGGTCCGAGAGAAGATCTGCAATTAGCTCTTGTGCTTTTTGAGCCGATAAGTATGATGATTTCTACAATATGGCTCAAGCAAGAAGCTGCCCAGCTCAAATGTGAGGCTTCTAAGAAGAGAATCAGGGATGCAGATTCAGTCTTCTTCTTCCTCTCAAGTGGCAGCTAAGCAGCGAAGTTCTACCTTCCTCCTCCTCCGTTCCGTCGGCCTTATCGGCGAGAAGAACTCAGTGGCCGTGGATCTTCCCACCCACCCAACCCAAGCTATCGAACAAGTCTAATTCTCAAGCTCCAAGGTCAAGTGCTCCTTACCACCGTCCGCTCTCGAGGTGACTTGCAACAAATGTCAGCAGAAAGGTCACTATGCGAACAAATGCTTCAACCAGAGGCGCCTTCCGCCTCCTCCTCTGTGAAATCTTCCAGCAATGCAAAGGTCAAGCATAATCCCAAGTCTGCAAAGGTGAATATGATGAATGCAGCTCAAGCGGAGGAATCTTCTGATGTGATAATGGGTAATCTCTCAGTTAATAATATTCCTGCAAAAGTCTTATTTGATACTGGTGCATCGCATTCTTTCATCTCAAGACCTTTTGTGGCTATGCATGATTTGGTTACTCAAGCTTTGCCAAGACCTTTGTCTATTGTTTCTCCGGCTAAGGAGATGACTTCTCGAGTTTTGGTTCCGGATGTTTCTATCAAGATGGGCGATTATAGATTTCTGGCTAAACCTATTGTCCTTGGTGACTCGGATATTGATCTTATTCTCGGAATGGATCGGCTTTATCAAGACAAAGCTCAGCTTGATTGTGCTGCCGTGGAAATTCAATTGACTCACTCTTCTAATGATGTGATCATCTATGCGCTCATGATGAAACCATTCGGTTGTTTTCTCTCAATGAGAAGGGCGAACTGAATGCTATCTCTCGATTCCATCGCTTGTGAGTACCAAGATGTCTTTCCGAAGAGCTTCCGGTATGCCTCCTCATCGGCCGCTTGAGTTCGTTATCGATCTTGAGCCCGCATCGAACCCGCTTGCAAGCGCCCATACAAGCTTGGACCTGATGAGCTGAAGGAATTGAAGAAGCAGCTCGATGAACAAGAGCGTCTGGTCTGATCGGACCGAGTTCATCTCCTTGGGGTTGTGGTGTTCTTTTGTCCGAAGAAGGATGGCACGGACCGACTTTTGCGCCGATTACCGTCCATTGAATAAGAAGACAATCAAGAACAAGTATCCACTTCCAAACATCAATGAGCTTTTGAGCAACTCAAAGGTGCTAAGTGTTCTCCAAGCTTGACCTTCGATGGGGTATCATCAGATTCGCATTCGTGAACAAGATATTCCCAAGACAAAGATTCGAACAAGCTTTGGTTCTTATGAATATACTGTCATGTCTTTCGGCCTCGTCAATGCTCCTCCAACATTCTCTCGGATGATGAACTTCATTTTCAACCCCTACACCAATGAATTCGTCTTGGTCTATCTCGATGATATTTTGGTCTTCTCCAAGAATAAGAAGGATCATGCCAAACATTTGCGATTGGTGCTAGACAAGCTCAGAGAGTATCAATTCTATGCTAAGTTCTCCAAATGTGAATTTTGGCTTGATGAAGTGCTTTATCTTGGTCATATCATCTCCGCCAAGGGCATCGCAGCATCCCGAGAAGGTGTCCGCAATTGTGAATTGGGAACCTCCTCGAATGTCAAGCAGCTCCATGATTTCCTTGGTCTTGCAAGCTATTGCGAAGATTCGTTGAGAACTTCTCCAAGATTGCAAAGCCTCTTTCCAACCTTCTCCGAAGCATGTGAAGTATGTCCGGTCTCCCGAGTGTGGCGTTGCTTTCAATACTCTCAAAGAGAAACTCGTCATAGCTCCCTGCCTTGACTCCTCCCGATGAATCCAAGCCATTTGAAGTTTTCGTGATGCTTCTCTTTAAGGTCTCGGTGCTGTGTTAATGCAAGAGAAGAGAGTTGTGGCTTATACCTCTCGCCAGTTGAAGCCCAACGAGAAGAACTACCCCACTCACGATCTTGAGTTGGCGGCAGTTGTCCATGCATTGATAACATGGAGACATCTCTTGTTGGGAAGGAAAGTGGACTTTTTCACCGATCACAAGAGTCTCAAGTACATCTTCACTCAGCCCAACCTCAACCTCAGGCAGACTCGATGGGTCGAAATGATTCAAGAGTACAACCCAAGTATTGAATATACTCCGGGCAAAGCCAATGTCATTGCAGATGCTTTGAGCAGGAAGGCTTACTGCAACAGTCTAATCCTCAAGCCCTTCCAGCCGGATCTCTGTGAAGCTTTCCGCAAGCTGAATCTTCAAGTTGTTCCTCAAGGCTTTCTTGCCAACCTCATAGTCTCTCCTACTTTGGAAGATCAGATTCGTGAGGCTCAACTTCTGGATACCATGGTGAAAAAGGTGAAACGTGGCATCGACAAGGGCATTTCCAAGTATAAGTGCTTCCACATTGATGACAAAGATACTCTTTTCTTCGAGGACCGGATTGTGGTTCCTAAGGGTGATCTGAGAAAAGTCATTATGAACGAGGCTCACAATTCGCTTCTATCCATTCATCCTGGAAGTACGAAGATGTACCAGGATCTCAAGCAGTCATATTGGTGGACTCGAATGAAGCGAGAAATTGCTCAATTCGTGAATGAATGTGATGTCTGCAGAAGAGTGAAAGCAGAACACCAAAGACCAGCTGGTCTCCTTCAACCTCTTGCTATTCCAGAATGGAAGTTTGATCATATTGAAATGGACTTCGTGGATCGGCTTTCCAAAGTCCAAGCGTGGAAATGATGCTATCTTCGTTGTCATTGACAAGCTTACTAAAGTGGCTCATTTTCTTCCTATCAAAGAATCCATCACAGCAGCTCAGTTGGCAGAGCTATACACCTCCAGGATTGTCTCCTTGCACGACATTCCACAAGTGATCTCTTCTGCACGTGGCAGCATCTTTACCTCCAAGTTTTGGGATTCTTTTCAAGGCCATGGGCACCAACATTCGCTTCAAAGACAGCTTTCCATCCTCAAACAAGTGGCCAAGTTGAGCGAGTTAATCAAATCCTTGAAGATATGCTCGTGGCTTGTGTCATTTCTTTTGGTATGAAGTGGGAAGATTGTCTTCCATATGCCGAAGTTCTCCTACAACAACAGCTTCCAAGCGAGTTCGGCAAGGCCCCATTCGAAATTCTCTATGGCGTAAAGTGCCGTACTCCTCTCAATTGGTCTCGAGACAGTGAACGCCAACTTCTTGGCAATGACTTGATCACGAAGCGTAAGAAATGTGCAAAGTCATTCGTGAGAATCTCAAAGCCGCATAATCGCGCCAGAAAGAGCTATTATGATGATAAGCACCGTGATGTGGCTTTTGAAATCGGAGACCATGTCTACCTTCGCGTCTCTCAATGAAAGGCACTCGCCGCCCGGTATCAAAGGAAGCTTGCCCCTAGATACGTGGGTCCTTTCAAGATCATTGGCAAAAGAGGCGATCTCGCCTATCAACTTGAGCTTCCATCCAACTTTGCAAACGTGCACGATGTGTTTCACGTGTCACAGCCTTCGCAAGTGCTTCAAGACTCTGAACGCACTATCAACTTCAAGAGATTGACCTTCAAGAAGATCTCTTATCATGAGCACCCGTTGCTATTCTTGAAGAAACCGAGCGCAAGACTCGCAACAAGTCAATCAAATTCCTGAAAGTGAAGTGGTCACACCATTCTCGACCGAGAAGCTACCGGGAGTGCGAGGATCACCTCCGTTCGAATATCCGGAGTTCTTTCAGTCCTAGATCTCGGACGAGATCCTCTTGTAGTGGTGGAGTGTTGTAACACCCGAAGTAACTTTCCATATTTGTAACTCCAACTCTTGCCATTTTCGCATTGTGATATGATATTCCTCCGTGGTTGGGTTTTCTTCTTTTGCATTTTGTCCATGTCATGCATTTTATCATGCCATCATGTGCATCGATTTGCATACGTGTTCGCCTCATGATTCCGAGCATTTTTCCCGTTGTCCGCTTTTGCAATCCGCACTCCTATCTCCCCGGCGGTCCCTTTTACGTTTTTCCGTGAGCGGGTACAAAACCTTCTCGAAATGGACTGAGGTTTGTCTAGTGGCCTTGGTATACCAACCGCAGACCACCGGTCAAGTTTCGGGTCATTTGGAGCTCGTTTGGTACTCCAACGGTTAACCGCACCCTCACAAAGGCCTCTTTTAAGTTGCAGCCCAACACCCCTTCAAAACAGCCCAATAACCCATCTAAGTCACTTCCATGCTCTCCGTCGTTCGATCACGATCGTGTGGGCGAAAACTACACCTCATTTGGACTCTCCTAGCTCCCTCTATGCCTATTTAAACACCTCCCCCGAAAAATCCGGATCAGTCCACCCCCAAACCCTAAAAATTTCCCCCTCCGCGCCGCCGGACATGTCCGGCGAGCGGACGCCGTCCGCCCGCCACCGGCCAACTGGGTCTGTCGCACGGCCATACACATCATCAAGAAGCAGCCCACAGGGCCATGGCCCGCCAGCGCCCAGCGCCTCGCCGCCGCCCTCCGCCGACGCGCCTCCTCCGCCGACACCTTGCCGCGGCGGCTTCTGTCTCCGCCACCGCACGGACTCGACGCCACACGCCAAGGCGCCGCTTTCCACCGGCGCCCGACCCGCCAGGCGACCTCTCCTCCTCCCGGCCGGCCGAGCCCGCCACCTTCCTCCTCCTCCTCCCGGGCTCCAGCGAGCCCCGCCGCCGCCGCCCGCCGCCCGATCCAGATCCGGCCTCGGTTCAAGCGCCGTTGACCTCTCTCCCCTCCTTTTTTCCCTAAGTCTTTTATATTATTGATTTTGTTGCATTTTCAACGTGGTGTAACTTTGTCATCGTAGCTCCATTTTACGCGTATAATATATCAAAATGTTCGTCTCAAAGAGTAGATCATTTCATATCACTGCATCATTTTCATTTGAGCTCATCTTGACGCCCGAAATGCTGTTAGAAGAGTGCTATGTGATGTTAGTTTCTGTTTCTTAACAGAACTTGCACTTTTGTTATTTTTGCCATGATTATTGTGTGCACCCTATGTATTTGAGTCCTACATGTGTTTTGAAATATGCCATGCCATATTTCTAGGGGTGTATGCCATGTATTTTTGTGATCTATGTGGTGACTAGCACAAGCATGCAAAGTAGGTGTCCTGATGTTGCTGATTTCAGCCCTGTTTTAGCTGATTTTGATGCCATGTTAACTTGATGATACCGAGAGATCTATGCATATTTTGAGATACTTCAGTAAGGATGTTTTGTAAAACATGTCTTGCTCTATCCATCCATGCCTTTGTTTGCAATTATGGAGTGCCATAGCTTGAGTCAATCGAGCTCTACTTTTGCTATCAAATGTTTCCTGGCAGGTTGTTTACATGTTATTCAATTTTGCCTAGGTTGTTGTGGTTGATCCATTCATGCTATGTTATTGTTCTTGCCATGTATGTCTTCTATGTCATGTATTCTTGATGTATGTATGCTTAGTTTATCATATAAGGCTCTGTAGTGAGTGCATTGAGCTTGTAAACATGCCTACTTGTTATCAGTTTTTGACATGTCATGTTGCTGAATCTGTTAACGAAACTTTCAATATTGACATGGGTGTTACTATATTTTCTGATCCTTTTTGGCTTATGGTCAGTAAGGGACTTTTGTTCTATGCTTTGAGTAGATTAATGCCATGCCATGTTTTGCTATTTTAAGTTCCTGTAGCATGTAGTTTTGTTGCTCTGAACATTGCAACCTGATGCTGTTTTTGCCATGTCCAGCCTGATATTTTGTGCACTTTTGCCATGCTTGTTTGAACCTGTTGTGATGTGAACTAGCCGTAGCTCAGTGCTCATCTTTTGTCGAGAATCTTGTGTAGATCACTGCCATGTACTTTGTTGATACGTTTGGGTGCAGTAGCTTAATTAATTGTTGCTTGCTAAGTGGCATCATGCTGTTAATGGCAGATTTGTGTCATTCTTGTTTTGCTTGTCATTTGCAAACCGTGCATCCGTTTACGGTGATCTTTATATCGATTTCAACCGAAATCATCTCATCTTTCTAGTGGCATACTTGGTTTGCCAAGTTGATGCCTGGTTCATCATTTACCTTCCGGAGCGCACATACGCATTGCATATCACATCCCGCATATCATGTCATGTTTTGCATCATGTTGATTGTGCATTGCACCGTGATTTATTGTGGTTCCTTTGTTTGTGTTGTTGCTTTGGGTAGAGCCGGGAGACGAGTACGTGAACGAGGAACCTGTTGAGAACGCTTACGAGGATCGAGCTTTCGACAACTCGAGAACATTGCGCAAGATGACCATACCTCGAAATCACTTCTATCTTTGCTATGCTAGTTGCTCGCTCTTTTGCTATGCCTATGCTGCGATGCCTACCACTTGCTATATCATGCCACCCATATTGCCATGTCAGCCCCTAACCATCCTTTCCTAGCAAACCGTTGATTGGCTATGTTACCGCTTTGCTCAGCCCTCTTATAGCGTTGCTAGTTGCAGTGAAGTGAAGTTTGTTCCTTGTTGAACATGGAGATGTTGTTCCTTTTGGAACATGGTTACTTGTTGGGGATATCACAATATATATCTGCTATAATTAATACATCTATATACTTGGTAAAGGGTGGAAGGCTCGGCCTTATGCCCGGTGTTTTGTTCCACTCTTGCCACCCTAGTTTCCGCCATACCGTGTTATGTTCCTTGATTTCGCTGTTCCTTACACGGTTGGGTGATTTATGGGACCCCTTGACAGTTCGCTTTGAATAAGACTCGCCCAAAGAAGGCCCAACATTGGTTTTACCATTTGCCACCTAAGCTTTTTTTCCCGGGTTTTCGCGAGCCCGAGGGTCATCTTTATTTTAACCCCCCGGACCAGTGCTCCTTCGAGTGCTGGCCCGAACTAGAGCCTGTAGCGCCCCTCAAGGCAACTTGAGGTCTGGTTTTAGTTGTATGGACTGCTCATCCGGATGTGCCACGAGAACGAGATATGTGCAGCTCCTATCGGGATTTGTCGGCACAATCGGGCGGCTTTGCTGGTCTTGTTTTATTGCTGTCGAAATGTCTTGTAGTCCGGGATTCCGAGATTGATCGGGTCTTCCGGTAGAAGGAATATCCTTCGTTGACCGTGAGAGCTTATAATGGCTAAGTTGGGACACCCTGCAGGTAATATCTTTCAAAGCCGTGCCCATGTTATGAGGCGATGGGAATTTGTTAATGTCCGTTGTAGAAAACCCGAAGTTGACCTCAAATAAAATACACATCGATCGCGTGTGTAACCGTGATGGTCTCTTCTCGGCGGAGTCCGGAAGTGAACACGTGTTGGAGTTATGTCCGACGTAAGTAGTTCAGATCACTTCTTGATCGCTATTAGCTTCACGTCCGTGCTTTGTTTCTCTTCTCGCTCTTTTTGCGATGTAGCCACCATATATGCTAGTCGCTGCTGCAGCTCCACTTTACTTTGCTCTGTCTTTCCTATAAGCTTAAATAGTCTTGATCTCGCTGGTGTGAGATTGCTGAGTCCCCGTGACTCACAGATACTTCCAAAACAGTTGCAGTGTTCCGACGATGCCAAGGGTGACGCAACCGAGCTCACGTGGGAGTTCGATGAGGAACGTGGTCGTTACTATGTGTCTTTTCCTGATGATCAGAGTGGTGCTCAGCTTGGGACGATCGGGATCTGTGTAGCATTTGGGGTATCTTCTTTTATTTTGGTTCCGTAGTCGGACCTTGAGTGTACTCAATGATGGATGTTTATTTATGTATTGTGTGAAGTGGCAATCGTAAGCCAACTATGTATCTCTTTCCTTATTTATTACATGGGTTGTGTGAAGATTACCTCACTTGCGACATTGCTTTCAATGCGGTTATGCCTCTAAGTCGTGCCTCGACACGTGGGAGATATAGCCGCATCGAGGGCGTTACATACACCTACGTTAGATGCGATGATTTGTGAGCTGTCATTTGTTTGATGTTTTCCGACAGCCCCAAAATAAAACCTGTTTCTTCAAAAACTATTGTTTGTATTGTGTGTATATCCTCCCCACCTCTCTCTCATCTCACCCTAAAACCCTTGAACCCCATAGATGATGAATTGTTGGACAGATATTCTTCTGGATCAAGACTCAGCGGAGGCGAGCTATGGATTCGTAACATGGAAAATCACTTGGGAGCAATTTGGTTTCAAGGAAGTATGAGGTCCAATACGCTCTTCAAGATTTTTACGTAAAGTGCTGCAACCTGGTGGAGAATGCATCAAGCCATACAAGGATTTAAAGGAGCAAGAACTTGGGAGGAATTCAAGAAGACCCCAATGAGATCACCTCTTATCCGGAAGCACCATGATAACCAAGAAGAAACCTTGTGCTCTGCAAGATTTATGGAGAAATAGGACACACCCAGAGGAACACAAGGAGGGATGCTCTCATTGTGAGGAGAAACACCCACCGAGGAATGCCCAACTAGTCGGTGACTTGTTTCTTGTCTTGAAGGAACCACCCACTACCCGTGCAAAGGTCACATTTACTCCACGGTGCAACAAACTATTCGAAGGTGAAGATGGAATGAAGGAAGCCCTCAAGGAAGGTCTAGAAGAACCTGTGATGAAGGAATGGGTTGAAGACCCCGATGGAAAGGGCCTCAACAGATTTTACTCCAATGCCTCGCTATTCATGTGGAGAAGAAGGACATTTTCACAAGATTGCACCAAGGAAAGAAAAGAGTATCCGGATATTTCCCATGCAGAAGTGAAGTTTGACCCCGGAGATAGAAACTCGATCATTACAGAGAAATCCAGAAGAGAAAAAGAAGGCAACCCGAGAACAACGCAATTTTTGCAGAGAAGGACCTAAGTCATATCACTTGTTACAGGTGCAAGGATTTAGGTCATTACGCTAGTAAATGTCCAGTAAAGAAGCCAAGAATCCAAGGAGCCCGGATAATCACAAAGAAGCCCCAAGACATGTCAGAAGTCATTTGTTTTCGCTGCAAGGAGGCAGGACATTATGCTATTAAATGTCCCGACAAGATGAAAGCTGGAGTTGAGTAGTTGGAATTTTGATATGGATAATAAGAGTAGTAGAAAGCAATTTCATTTTCATGAGCTCAATGAGTTGAGTTATGTAATAGATTACTCTGAGATTGTAATAGTTCATGACTCAATAAAGTTGTAATGTCACATGTTGAAAAGCTTTAAGGAGTTGTCATATTTTATCTTGGAAATTAATATTCTTGATGAACATGGAAGAAGGTGAGTTGTGATGCATAAACAGGAAATTGGAAATTGAGTTTGAAGTTCTGTTTGGATGATATGAATGTGTGCCCAGAGATAAGTACCTTATTCTCGAGCATCATTTCGTTTCATAACTGCAGATGACGACCCTTTACGAAGTCTTTCCTTAAAGGTCCGGAAACCATCATGACCGACAAGTGATCATGATTACCCAAGATCCCGAAGGACATGATGAAGCATATTCACCTTGAAGGAGATGCGTCTACAAAGGCTACCCTTCATGCAAAAGGGAGTGGAACTTTGGTATGTGGAGGTACACCTCCACCATTTGAAAGGAGTTTGCCCAAAGATGATGGGGCAGTACTTTTCATTTCACGTGTGCCACAAGCAACTTTCTTCGATGCTGTTCGTGAAGCAGCCATGGAAGCCATACGCCGATCGAGAAATACTTGAAGCAAGACTCCGTTATACTCGGGAATACCTAAGCGAAGTGCATACAGAGATGATGGAGGTGAAGCTCAAGGCCACCACGATGAAACAGAAGATTGAAAAATTCAAGGCACATGTCGCACAATTCCAGTGGGACTCAAGAATCCTCAAGGAGGAAAAATGAATAAAGTTGGAAGTAATGTCCACCATACCAACCATGTGGGTGGCAGCATTTGTAATAAACTTTTGGAATTTGAATTCACAAAAATGGTTAAGGATGTAATAAAAGATTGATATGAAAATAATGAGATTTATGGATAAGCTAGTGCATTTTTCTTTGGTGTCGTAGTACTCCGTAAAACCACGGGATCAATGAAGAAAGAAATGTGTTATTCATGACGGTCCATAGAAGGAAGCCGGACAAAATAAGTTGGAGTTGTGCTTTTGATATGATGGTATGAAGAAATAGAGTACTACCGGATTTAAAGGAGGTGTAATATGAGAGTTACTCCAAGGATGAGTTAAAGCTGCACTAGTGTTTGAAGTGGGCCATAAACCACGTGCCCGTGATTTTGAGAAGGAACAGTTGTAACCTTGATAAAGGAATACACTTGGAAGAAGCGTTGATCAAATCAGATACGCTCCGTAGGAGGTTACGCAAAAACCCGAGAGTGGTGAAGTAACGATAGATGTTTTGTTTGGCTTGCATAAACTATGGAATTACTCGAACCCAGTTCGAGAACAAGAGAAATTCTACAATGCTTGTGAGTATGCCCAAGTGTTAGAATACGTGATTCGATATTTACGTATGTGGTAATGATTCAAGCACGGGATGGATTGGCCCCATACCAAGACTTCTATCATGAACTATCATATGTTGATGGAAAATCGAGAGCCTTGAAAACCTTTGAAGAGTGTCGACGCGATAAGCCATAAAACCATAGAATGGTAGGACGATGGAACCCTTTACAGCAACCGCTGCCAATCGTAGGTTATACGGTGAGGTTCAACCTGCACTGCTTTTCTGCAGGAGAAACCATAAATTGTAGACCACCATGAGTATTTCGATAGTTATCTAGAATGGACACGGACCTATCAGCTAAGAAGATCCATTCTCGGACGAACCAGAACTTTGACGAACCGACCCAAGATTCGAGGAAAACTCTATGCTTCCTCGATGTAAGAGCTTTGGTGAAGGAGCTATTGTAGGATATGTGAAGAGACATACATTGTCGGCACTCCGGAGGAAGTATCTGAGTTTATTGGAACTATAACCTTGCTTTTAAGTGGGGTAGCACACTAGACCATTCCGACCGACGGATCTGCTAGAAGACCCCAACCCCTAACCTTTTCTTGTTAGTTTCTTCAATCTCGAGGACTAGATTCATTTTAAGTGTGGTAGGTTTGTAACATCCCAAAATTCTAAATTTTGGAATGTTATATTAAATAAGTAACTATGCTTGTTGTCTGATTGTTTGTCTGATTGATTGAGTGAAATTGAGTGGAATTTGAAACTTTTGAAAGTTGAATGAGAGGGAATGAAATGACTTTCCCAAACTTTCCACTTTGCTTTTTTGGATCTCAATGAATTCAAGTTCATTCCAACACCAAACCCTAGAGTGAAGATGACATGACTTCTTCCCTTTGGAATGAAAAGGGTTTTGAAAAAAATTGAATTTCATTTGAGAATATTTCAAATTCAAAGCTTTATGCAACTCAATGATTTTCATGAGGGAAGATAAAATGACTTCTTCAATTATATGAAATATGAGTTGAAGTTAAAAGGTATCAAATTGAAAGTCATTTGAAAGTGCCATTTGGAGTTTTCAGAAGATTTTGAGTTTTGGTATTTGAATTCAAATTTTGGCAAGTGGAATTCATTTCAAAACTATGCCTGACAACTACTTGAGAAAAAGTATGAGAGGAGTAACATGACACTCCAAATATGTCGAGGAAAACAATGCCAAAAGTTTTGAATTCAAATTTGAGTTTTATTTGAATTTGAAAAAATGAGTTTTATAAAGTTTGGATTTTGCCTTGGGAAAATGTTCAAATGATAGGAATTTTCCCCATCATTTTGGTATATATATGTCCTATATAAATTATTTATATTTTATAAGTTATCTCTGTTTTGTTTTTATTAAAAAATAAATAAATAAAAAAGAAACCCCCCACCCAAAGCGCCAGCCAAGCATCGCCCACCAGCGCTGAGGCACCATGCAGCCAAGCGACCAGCCCGGCCAACCAGCGCGATCGAGCTGCCCAACATGAGCCAAACGCCTCCCAAGCGCCGAATCCTTCGCTGGTCGGTCGCCGACCGCGCCAGCACCCCTCTCTCTCTCTCGACGGTGGGACCCCACCCTCTTCTTCCTCGCCCACGCCACCGAGCTGCTGCTGCCATCGCCACGGATCCCGCGGATCCGGATTCGCCGATCCTCCCGATCGCCTCCTCGCCAAGGTGAGCCCCATATAAACCCCCCCACGACCCGTTTCCCCCTCGCCCCTCACCCGACGCCTCCTCCTCCGCCAAGACGCGCTCATTGAGACCGAGAGCGCCGCCATTACCGCCGCCCGACCCACCCGGCCACCCCGAGCTCGCTCGACCCCACCTCGGACTCCCTCGCCCGCACTGCACCGCGGAGCCCTTCGCCGACGCCCGACCACCGAGTCGCTGAACCATCGCCGCCGAGCCGCCGCCGCCGTCGCCGACGGTAAGTCGCGGACCCCTCCTCGCCGTTAGATCCGACGCGTCGGGTCGAGATTAGATCCCCAAGGGGTATGTTTTTATATAAAACCGTTCGGTCCGGTTTAGTTAGTCCGGTTTATTTTAAGTTAGGTTTTTATTTAAATCGGCCGATTCGTTTAAAACCCTAGGCCCGTTTAGTTATATTACGCTCGGTGTAGTTTAGGCCCATTAGGCCATTTTTCATTTATTTTCGTTTTCTGTTTTAATGAATAGTTCCTGATTTGGAAAATTCATATCTTTTATTCTGTTTAATATTTTTAGGTGATTCTTTTTTGTTGGTTTGAAAATTTTCTATAGTTTCTGTAGAAAATATAATTAGCTATGTTAAAATTTATTTAAAATTGCTTTAATTTAGTTTTAGTCAGAATAGTAAATCTGTCATAAAATGAGCTAGAAAAATTATTTTTATATGATTCTTTTGTCCCAACTTTGTTTTGACATTTCCTAACCATAGGAATTAAGTTGGGCATTTTAGGATTAATAAAAAATTAGTTTTAAGCAGAATCTTGTTAATCCTAATTAATTAACTAGCTACTGTTTTCCTATTACTTTAATTAGTAAAACAATTTATTTTTCACATGTGATTGATTATTCTAGGATAGTTTCTGTCACTTTATAGGATGAAATTTTATTTATATTAAATAAAACTTTTTATTTTATGTTTCTTAATATAAATTGGATTAGGCCTAATAGGAGTTTTACTATAGCTTTTTAATTGATTCTTTTTGCTCCTAATTGATTAATGCATTATTTTCTGTTAAGTTAACATAAGCCCATGGTTAGGTTATGTTGAGATAATTTTGTTATGTAAAAGCTAGTTTTAGTGTTGCTTGAAGTAGGAAAAACTTTGAGTTGGATTTCTTCGAGTTTTTCCTTTGGGATTTGATTCGTTTGTTTTGGTGTGTTATATTACTATGCTATTGTTTTATGTGATCATATGCTATGTGCTTATTATAGTTATTGTTTGCCTCGGTAGAATTTTCCGGAGTGCGAAGCTTGCTGCTACGAATCCCTAGTTTTCGAAGATCGTCAACAAGGCAAGTTCACTTTGACCATGCTTTCTTACCTATGTTTTATTGCATTTAGTGGCACCTTTGCAACCACCCCTCAGTAGTGTTATTGAATCCTTGTAGTTGAGTAGTATGCATGAGGTAGGAACCCATCACCCTGTTACCAAGCCCGAGACGTTATTTATTTAAATGCTACGCTATAGTAGACGGGGTTGGTATGAGTACTCGGGAGTGGTGTGAGAATGGAGGATTCTACGTCAATGACGACAACTCCATGATGGAATCTACAAGGACTGCATCTTCAAGGCCTCAAGACTTCAAGACTCGAGACAGAATTCAATACACACTCATTGGGTGAAGGATTTGGACGGGCACCTGGAGAAACCAAGGGTTGGCGGGATGCATGGAGAAGCGCCATGACATCTTGCGAAAGCTTCACCCAGACTCAAAGAGACGGAAGAATACTTCATGCCCGGAAGCTTACCCGCAGCCGCAAGTCATTATGGGCTCGCTTGGTTGACCTTAGTTGTGACTCTGGCTGGGACAAGACTAGCAGATGTAGAACTACGGTAGGATGGGATGAGTACCGACAAAGGTCGAGGAACTCTTTGGAAGACCATGTTTCGTCATCTTGTTCTCAAACACCACAAGTGCGAGAACGTAAAAGAGGATCGAATCTTGCGGGTAAAGTGTACAAACCTCTGCGAGGGTTTAAACCTAATCGATTAGCCGTGTCCCCGATTACGGACAATTTGAGCATCCGGACTTGGATCTATCTCGGAACTCTCAACACCGGATGATAACTTAATTGGGGCAACATATGATGATTTGGGCTATGAGACATCGGTTGGCGGAACCATGTCATGATAGAAAACTCCATAGTACGACTCGCTTATTCCTTTGATGTAGGGAAAATAAAGTCAGCTTTTACGCAAACAAAACTCGATACTGAGCCACAAAGCCATACCGCATATAGTATAGTTTATCATCTGCTTTCTCTTATTGTGATCTTGCCGTACATTCAATGTATCGACCTACATGGCTGCAACGTATCATGTTGCGTATACTTTCTTCCGACGAGTAAGAATACGGCATGGTTACGGTCTACACTCAACTTGCCGATGGCGTTGATGGGACTCCACACCGACTATTTGTTTCACTGTGACTTATGAGGTATATATCACTTTTACGTTATTTATACATGTGATTGCACTTTGATATATACATTGATGTACTGTGTGTGCCAGCATACTGATCCAGGGATGGCACGGATACACAGAGGCTTGACCGTCTGAGGTCGGGTCGCTACATTACTGCACCTAATCAACTTGAAGACAATGCTCAGTCTGAAGACAATTCCCCAAATGATGACATTGATCAGCAAGAGCAAAATCTTCGTCCTGCTCATCCTCGTGTTGCAAATGAAGTTCAGATTGAGAAGATAATTGACAGCTTGAATGCACCTGGTCCACTCACTCGTTCAAAAGAAACTCAAAGAGCAACACAGCTAACCAACTTCTGTGGGCATTTTGCATTTGTCTCAATCTCTGAACCCAAGAAAGTTGATGAAGCCTTCATGGAACCTGAATGGATTCAAGCTATGCATGAAGAGCTTCAACAGTTGGAGCTGAATATGTGTGGGAATTGGTCAATCATCCTGATCCTCAAAAGCACAATATCATTGGCACCAAATGGATATATCGCAACAAGCAAGATGAGCATGGTCAAGTTGTCAGAAACAAGGCTCGTCTCATTGCGCAAGGTTACACTCAAGTGGAAGGAATTGACTTCGATGAAACATTTGCTCCGGTGGCAAGACTTGAAGCCATTCGTATACTGCTAGCCTATGAAAATCATCACAACATTCTTCTGTATCAAATGGATGTGAAAAGTGCTTTTCTCAACGGAAAGATAGAAGAAGAAGTATATGTCGCTCAACCTCCAGGCTTTGAAGATCCAAAACATCTTGATATGGTATACAAGCTCAACAAGGCATTGTATGGCCTCAAACGAGCCCCTCGTGCTTGGTATGACACACTCAAAGACTTCCTGAAGAGCAAAGGCTTCAAACCTGGTTCACTAGATCCTACACTCTTCACGAAGACATATGATGGTGAACTATTTGTGTGCCAAATCTATGTGGATGACATTATCTTCGGCTGCACCAACAAGAAATACAGTGATGAATTTGGTCACATGATGCAAGAGCAATATCAAATGTCCATGATGGGCGAGCTGAAGTTCTTTCTGGGTCTCCAAATCCGTCAACAACGCAATGGCATCTTCATATCTCAAGAAAAATACCTCAAAGATTGCCTAAGAAGTTTGGAATGCAAGACTGCAAAGGATACACGACGCCAATGCCAACTAAAAGTCATCTGTGTCCCAACGACAATGGTAAAGAGTTCGATCAAAAGGTATATCGTTCCATGATTGGCTCTTTGCTTTACTTATGTGCATCTAGGACAGATATAATGCTTAGTGTTTGCATGTGTGCCCGATTCCAAGCGGCACCAAAGGAATCGCATCACTTAGCTGTGAAGCGAATTCTTCGATATTTGGCTTACACCCCAACACTAGGATTATGGTATCCAAAGGGCTCAGAGTTTGATCTAGTTGGATTCTTAGATGCTGATTATGCTGGTGACAAGGTTGATCGCAAGTCCACATCAGGCACATTACACTTTCTGGGACGATCTCTTGTCTGTTGGTCTTCAAAGAGGCAGAACTGTGTATCTCTATCTACTGCTGAATCTGAATACATTGCTGCTGGATCCTGCTGTGCTCAGCTTCTCTGGATGAAGCAAACTCTCAAAGACTATGGTATCCATCTGAAGAATGTGCCTCTCTATTGCAACAACGAGTGCCATCAAGATTGCCAACAACCCGCTTCAGCACTCAAGACAAAGCACATTGAAATTGGCCATCACTTTCTCGTAGATCATGTTATGAAGGAAGATATTGATATCATTCACGCCAAGACAGAAGAACAGTTGGCTGATATCTTCACAAAGCCCTTAGATGAGAAAAGGTTTTGCAAGTTGCGGTGTGAGCTAAATATCTTGGAATCCTCAAATGTCCCGTGAATGGACACACATCCTAACACTTATGCATTTTGATGACTTAGATGTGCAACGCACAAAGTAATGTATATCTTCAATCAATGAAGACATACACTCTAAGTGTGAATACATTAATGTGGAAATTGACTTCAGAGCACCATGATAATTGTGTGCTGTGTCTGGGTCTAATACTTCCTATACGGTGGGTAACGCCACCACCAAACTCTTGTTTGAAGTGTTTTTCTTGGCGTTATACTTGCAAAGTCTTCACAGTTGATTTGTCTTCAACATTGATTTGAATTCATGATTAACTACACCATGTTGATTTGGTCTTGACTCTGTTATATACATATATTGTGTTCTGTCCTCTACAGCATCCACTTATAGCTATGTCTTCTTGCTTGAATCTTTTGAACTAAGTGAATGTGATCGGACTCTAACCTCTCTATGCTTTCTACCTCAAGCTCTATCTATCCAAATAATATGCATTTTGATGAAGCTGTCGAATGTCTTCTCTGCGTCCTTGTCAGCAGAAGATACAGAGACAAACTTTAAATCTGTTTTTAATGCTATATCCTTTTTCCTGAAACCCGGAGAATGCGGAACGACCACCCCGACAATCCAGGCGAGCGTGGGAACATGGAACAACTCTCTATGTGTTGCATGTGTGCCATGTGTCCTTCAAATGTGAACCGCCAGGGGCACCTACGTAATTGCGCTGTGCCGTCTCCTTCCTTATAAATACCCATCACATCTCGGTCAAAAATACTTCTTCCACCTCGCCACCTCTCGCAAACCCTAGCACCTCTGCTAGCTCTCGACGACGCCGGCGACGAAGCGCTTAGCTGCCGCGACTTCTCCGGCGCCATCCTCACGCCGGCCGCGGACCTCATCATCTCCGCTGTCGCCGTAGGTGTCCTCCGTCACCAAGTTAGGGCACGGAAGATCGAACTGCTCGGCCTCCAACTTCGCTCCGTCAAGCAGTTCTTTGCGTGGTAATTAAAATTCACTTTTTACCATCTTTTCGATCTGATAGATTCATCCTACCTTACCAAAAGTGGTTTCTAGATCCCCAGGTTGAATCTATCTCTTTCTGCACCTCATACTATGCCTACTCCATTCACTTATGCTTCTTTACAAGTTCGATTCCTCACTTGTACTTATTCTTGGATTTGTACAAATCTGGAACCAACTCTCATCAAATAAGTGAATGTCTTCACGTTGTGAGGTCAATGTCTTCAAACTGATTTATCTTCAAAATCTTCTGAGAATGCATATGACCTCTTGCCCTTCCCTCGCACCTCTAATGCTGTCACAGGTACATGTACGTGGGAGAATCCCTTGGTTCTCATAGTCTGCATTCGTTTGCAGAATTCTTACAGCTTCACATCAACTCTCCCGAAGCGCCTTCTGTCGACCAGCAGACGGAAACCTTTGATGATGTTGAAGCCATTCAGATCGAACCTCATGGCAACAGAGAAATCTGCAAGGAAGGGTGGCGAGACAAAGACCGTGGGAACACTTCCAAGGATTTGCCTCCATTTGCAACGAGCTGTACAAAACAGATCCAGAGGAAACCTATACGGGCCACAAGAATCGAATCCAATGGATTCGAAGATATTGGGCCGAGGAATGGTTCAAGTACCGCTTCGTTACAGAAGAGTATGCAGAGAAGAATGCCATCAAGGCACCCTGGGGTGATATTTTATACAAAAATCTTCCACCCAGGACCCAGGCTGAAGCTATTGAGCAAGGATTCTATCCATGCATGGTGCGCGGACCACAACCTGAGGCTGCTGACCTTTCTTCACTGCTATGGTGTCGTGAGGACCATCTGTTCAAGCGCAACTACCAGTTTGCCAAAGACTCAGCTGCGAAGAACAAGAAGGCTCTAGGGCTTGACTTCAACCCTGGTCCTTCCTCACCTCGGGACGATGGCACCCGTGAAGCCAATGAGAACAGGATCGGCCCCTTCTACAACCTTGATGGCCTCATCACTCACATTGTTGTCCAAGGTGCCAAAGTGGATCATTCTGATGATGATGATGTTGACACTGATGAAGCTCTAGCTCCTCCTCCAAAGCCGCAGAAGCAAAAGAAGGCTAAAGCTTCAAAGTCATCTGCTGCTCCAAAAGCTTCGCAAGTGAAGCCATTGGCAACTGCCCCTCCCGCTCCCAAAGAATAACTCAAGATCTCTCGCATCTCCAAAAAGCATGAGAAGCCACAGAAGAAACCTGTTCAGCGACACAGTCAAGCACTGACACCTGCTGCCGTTCTAAGGAACGAATCTGAAGCCATTGATTTGTCTTCAGATGAAGAGTTTGGCAATGATGCTCTCGAGCAGTTGATCAAGAGCAAGCAAGAGGCGGAGATCTTCAATGATCTGCCCCTCTTCGATGTGAACATCTTGCACAATTTCATTGATTAATGTTTCGACAATCAAGATATCAGCTTTGATAATCTTCAACTCCCTATTGGCATCAACGTCTCCTTTCAAGGCGCCATTGCTCCTGAGCTGGCTCGCTCAAATGAATTGTTGAACCAAGCACAAGATTGATTTTGAGAAGGAACAGTTCAAGAAGCATGTGGCCAAGCTTAGTGTGGCTGATGTTCAGAAATTCAAGCTGATGCTGAATGACCTCAAGGAGTCGTTTCGCAAGAAACGAGAGGAAGGCAAAGGCTCAAGAGAGCGCATGAAAACTCTAGCTGCAAAGTGCGTTCAAGATTACAACGAAGCTGAGAAGCGCAAGGCACTTGGGCGTCCTGGCATTGACCCCTCGATGGCTGCCAAGAAAAAGAAGAAGACAACTGTGGCCCAGACTGAAGCTCCACGACGGGAAGAACCTCACATTGTCTTCCCAGCCGGCATGACAGGCTCAAAGCCTAGGGTCTCCACAGTGGCTTCAGATCAGCAGAAAACCAAGGCAGCTGAAGCCGAAGCCAGAAAGCGGAAAACCAAGAGCACCACTGATGATGCACCGCCCCCCAAGAAGAGAAAAACCAAGAAGAGAGATCGGGCTACTCCCATAGAGCCCCTTGTTGTTGAACCCATTGATTTTGCCCATCCTGCTACTAAAAATCAAGAGTGCCAGCTGATAGTTCATGAGCCTGCTTCCACAGAGGCTCCTGAGGCTCAAGAAGTTCCAGTCGTTGACCCCATCGCGACTGAAGACATTGGTCCCCACGACAATGTAGAAGATGATGTAGTTCTTCCTAAGATTGAGCGCCCAACGGTATCATCGCCTGTTCTAACGAACAACGAGCTCATCAGTATTGGTCGTCCTTTGACGCCAATCTCACAAGATGCCTCATGGGCTGATCGCCCCCAACCAGAAACTCCAAATCAAGACTCACCAAGTTCACCCCGTCCTTCACCAGTGCCAGTCATCAGCCCCATTTCAAATGACGACAACTACATGGAGACCACACCGTCACCAAAGGCGTCGCCCGTGTTCCAACGGCTTCGCAAAGGCCTGAGGCCATCCGTCTCCATGACTACCATCACAGAAGAAGACTCAAACTTGTCCAGCTCAGTGGCACGTAAAGTGTTCCCTGAAGACAATCCTTCTGTGACGGTCCCAGTTGATGGGGAACGTAGTAGAAATTCAAAATTTTCCTACGTGTCACCAAGATCTATCTATGGAGAAACTAGCAACGAGGGAAGGAGAGTGCATCTACATACCCTTGTAGATCGCTAAGCGAAGCGCTCAAGAGAACGGGGTTGAAGGATTCGTACTGTCGTGATCCAAATCACCGGAGATCCTAGTGCCGAACGGACGGCACCTCCGCGCTCAACACACGTACAGCCGGTGACGCCTCCCACGCCTTGATCCAGCAAGGAGAGAGGGAGAGGTTGAGGAAGACTCCATCCAGCAGCAACACAACGGCATGGTGGTGATGGAGGAGCGTGGCAATCCCGCAGGGCTTCGCCAAGCACCAAGGGAGAGGAGGAGGAGGAGAGGCAGGGCTGCACCAAGAGGGAGAGAACTCATGTGTGTGGCAGCCCTAAAACCTCAAGTATATATAGGGGAAAGGGGGGGCTGCGCCCCTTTAGGTTTCCCACCCCAAGGGGTGCGGCCAGCCCTAGATGGGACTTGGGGGCGGCTAAGAGGGGAGGAGCCTCCCAAGTCAAGTGGAGGCCCTCCCCTTAGGGTTTCCCCCCTCCCATGCGCATGGGCCTTGGGGGGGCTGGTTCCCCTGGCCCATTAAGGCTAGGGCGCCCCCCTACAGCCCATGCTACTGTATTGGACGTCGTGGAACAATTTCCGGACCTCCGGACCCCTCCGAATCCTCCGAACCTTCCGAAGCTTCCGGTACAATACCGAAAAACCCAAACTTTTTCCTAACCCAACAACAACTTTCCATATATAAATCTTTACCTCCGGACCATTCCGAACTCCTCGTGACGTCCGGGATCTCATCCGGACTCGAACAACATTCGGTAACCACATACAAACTTCCTTTATAACCCTAGCGCCATCGAACCTTATGTGTAGACCCTACGGGTTCGGGAATCATGCGAGACATGACCGAGACGTTCTCGGTCAATAACCAACAGCGGATCTGGATACCCATGTTGGCTCCTACATGTTCCACGATGATCTCATCGGATGAACCACGATGTCAAGGACTCAATCGATCCCGTATACAATTCCCTTTGTCTAGCGGTATTGTACTTGCCCGAGATTCGATCGTCGGTATCCCGATACCTTGTTCAATCTCGTTACCGCAAGTCTCTTTACTGTTCCGTAACACATCATCCCGTGATCAACCCCTTGGTCACATTGTGCACATTATGATGATGTCCTACCGAGTGGGCCCAGAGATACCTCTCCGCTTACGGAGTGACAAATCCCAGCCTCGATCCGTGTCAACCCAATGGTCACTTTCGAGATACCAGTAGTGCACCTTTATAGTCACCCGCCACGCCAGTGACGCTTGATACACCCAAAGCACTCCTACGGTATCCGGAATTGCACGATCTCATGGTCTAAGGAAGAGATACTTGACATTGGAAAAGCTCTAGCAAAACGAACTACACGATCTTGTGCTATGCTTAGGATTGTCTTGTCCATCACATCATTCTCCTAATGATGTGATCCTGTTATCAATGACATCCAATGTCCATGGTCGGAAACCGTAACCATCTATTGATCAACGAGCTAGTCAACTAGAGGCTTACTAGGGACATGGTGTTGTCTATGTATCCACACATGTATTGCTGTTTCCTATCAACACAATTATAGCATGAATAATAAACGATTATCATGAACAAGGAAATATAATAATAACTAATTTATTATTGCCTCTAGGGCATATTTCCAACAGTCTCCCACTTGCACTAGAGTCAATAATCTAGTTCACATCGCCATGTGATTAACATCGATAGGTCACATCGCCATGTGACCAACACCCAAAGAGTTTACTAGTGTCTCAAACTAGTTCACATCATCATGTGATTTAGACTCAATGAGTTCGAGGTTTGATCATGTTTTGCTTGTGAGAGAGATTTTAGTCAACGGGTTTTAGTCAACGGGTCTGAACCTTTCAGATCCGTGTGTGCTTTGCAAATTTCTAGGTCATATTATAAATGCTGCTTCCACGCTCCACTTGAAGCTATTCCAAATGGTTGCTCCACTATACGATCCGGTTTGCTACTCGAGTCACTCGGATAGGTGTCAAAGCTTGCATCGACGTAACACTTTACGCCGAACTCTTTATCACCTCCATAATCGAGAAACATGTCCTTATTTACTCCAAGGACAATTTTGATCGCTGTCCAATGATCCATTCTGGATCATTCTTGTACCCCTTGACTGACTCATGGCAAAGCACACTTCCGTGCGGTACACAAGATAGCATACTATAGAGCCTATGTCTAAGGCATAGGGACGACCTTCGCCCTTTCTCTCGTTTCTGCCGTGGTCGAGCTTTAACTCTTAACTTCATACCTTACATCTTAGGCAAGAACTCCTTCTTTGACTGATCCATCTTGAACACCTTCAAGATCATGTCAAGGTATGTGCTCATTTGAAAGTACCATTAAGCATTTTTGATCTATCACTATAGATCTTGATGCTCAATGTTCAAGTAGCTTAATACAGGTTTTCACTTGAAAAACACTTTTCAAATAACCCTATATGCTTTCCAGAAATTCTATATCATTTCTGATCAACAATATGTCAACAACATATACTCATCAAAAATTCTATAGTGCTCCCACTCACTTCTTTGGAAATACAAGTTTCTCATAAACTTTGTATAAACCCAAAATCTTTGATCATCTCATCAAAGCGCACATTCCAACTCCGAGATGCTTACTCCAGTCCTTAGAAAGGATCACTGAGCCAGATACCTTTTAGCATCCTTAGGATCGACAAAACTTTCTGATTGTATCACATACAACCTTTCCTTACGAAAACTAGTAAGGAAACTCATTTTGACATCCATCTGCCAGATTTCATAAATGCAGCTTATGCTAACATGATTCCGACGGACTTAAGCATCGCTACGGATGAGAAAAACTCATCGTAGTCAACTCCTTGAATATGTGAAAAACTCTTCGCCACAAGTCGAGCTTCATAGAAGGTGACATTACCGTCCACGTCCGTCTTCTTCTTAAAGATCCATTTATTGCAATGGCTTGCCAATCATCGGGCAAGTCCACCAAAGTCCATGCTTTGTTATGATACATGGATCCTATCTCGGATTTCATGGCTTCTAACCATTTGTCGGAATTTGGGCCCACCATCGCTTCCCCATAGCTCGTAGGTTTATCAAGACAGGATCACCGTACCACTCTGAAGTAGTACGCATCCTTGTCACCCTACGAGGTACGATAGTGACTTGATCCGAAACTTCATGATCACTATCATAAGCTTCTACTTCAATTGGTGTAGGTGCCACGGGAACAACTTCCTGTGCCCTGCTACACACTTGTTGAAGTGACGGTTCAATGACCTCATCAAGTCTCCACCATCCTCCCACTCAACTTTCCGAGACAAACTTTTCCTCGAGAAAGGACCCGATTCAAGAAACAATCCCTATTGCTTTCGGATCTGAATTAGGAGGTATACCCAACCGTTTTGGGTGTCCTATGAAGATGCATTTTATCCGCTTTGGGTTCGAGCTTATCAACCTGAAACTTTTTCACATAAGCGTCGCAGCCCCAAACTTTTAAGAAACGACAACTTAGGTTTCTCCAAACGGTGTCGTCTCAACGGAATTACGTGGTGCCCTATTTAAGTGAGTGTGGTTGTCTCTAATGCCTAACCCATGAACGATAGTGGTAATTCGATAAGAGACATCATGGTACGCACCATATCCAATAGGTTGCAACTATGATGTTCGGACACATCATTACACTATGGTGTTCCAGGCGGTATTAATTGTGAAACAATTTCCACAATGTCTTAATAGTGTGCCAAAACTCGCAACTCAGATATCCATCTCTATGATCACATCACAGACATTTTATCCTCTTGTCACGAAGATCTTCAACTTCACTCTGAAATTACTTGAACCTTTCAATAATTCAGACTTGTGTTTCATCAAGTAAATATACTCAACATCTACTCAAATCATCTGTGAAGTAAGAACATAACGATATTCATCAGATGCCTCAAAGACTCATTGGACTGCACACATCAAAATGTGTTACTTCCAACAAGTTGCTATCTTGTTCCATCTTATTGAAACCGAGGCTTTTCACCATCTTGCCCATGTGGTATGTTTTGCATATCTCAAGTGATTCAAAATCAAGTGAGTCCAAACGATCCATCTGCATGGAGTTTCTTCATGCGATACACCAATAGACATGGTTCACATGTCTCAAACTTTTCAAAAACGAGTGAGTCCAAAGATCCAACAACATGGAGCTTCTTCATGCGTTTTACACCAATATGACTTACATGGCGATTGCCACAAGTAAGTGATACTATCATTACTATCTTATACCTTTTGGCATGGAAATGTGTATCACTACGATCGAGATTCAATCAACCATTCCTTTAGGTGCAAGACCATTGAAGGTATTATTCAAATAAACAGAGTAACCATTATTCTCCTTAAATGAATAACCAGTAATGCGATAGACATGATCCAATCAAGTCTATGCTCAATGCAAACACCAAATCTCGATGGTAGAGGGAGCGTGCGATGCTTGATCACATCAACCTTGGAAAAACTTCCAACACATATCGTCACTCACCTTTAGCTAGTCTCCGCTTATTCCGTAGCTTTTATTTCGAGTTACTAACACTTAGCAACCGAACCGTATCTTAATACCCTGGTGCTACTAGGAGTACTAGCAAAGTACACATTAACATAACGTATATCCAATATATTTCTATCGACCTTGCCAGCCTTCTTATCTACCAAGTATCTAGGGTAATTCTGCTCCAGTGGCTGTTCCCCTTATTATAGAAGCACTTAGTCTCGGTTTGGGTTCAACCTTGAGTTTCTTCACCGGAGCAGCAACTAATTTGCCGCTTCATGAAGTGTCCCTTCTTGCCCTTGCCCTTCTTGAAACTAGTGGTTTCACCAACCATCAACAATTGATGCTCCTTCTTGATTTCTACTTTTCATGTCAAACATCGTGAATACCTCAAGGATCATCATATCTATCCCGACATGTTATAGTTCATCACAAAGCTCTAGCAGCTTGGTGGCAATGACTTTGGAGAAACATCACTATCTCATCCGGAAGATCAACTCCCACTCGATTCAAGTGATTGTTGCACTCGCACAATCTGAGCACAAGCTCAACGATTGAGCGCTTTCTCCCTTAGTTTGTAGGCTAAGAAAATCGCCGGAGGTCTCATACCTCTTGACGTGGGCACGAGCCTGAAATCCCAATTTCAGCCCTCAAACATCTCATATGTTCCGCGACGTTTCAAAAACGCCTTTGGTGCCTCAACTCTAAACCGCTTAACCGAACTATCACGTAGTTATCAAAGCGTGTATGTCCGATGTTCGCAACATCCACAGCACGACGCTTGGGGTTTAGCACACCGAGCGGTGCATTAAGGACATAAGCTTTCTACTGTCCGCATAATCGCTACTTTCAACTTTCAACTATATTTTCTCTAGGAACATATCTAAACAAAGGAACTAAAGCGTGAGCTTTTACATAATTTGCAAAAGGTCTTTTGACTATGTTCAGGATAATTAAGTTCATCTTATGAACTCCCACTCGATAGACATCCCTCTGGTTATCTAAGTGATTACATGATCCGAATCAACTAGGCCGTGTCCGATCAACACGTGAGACGGACTAGTCATCATCGGTGAACATCTTCATGTTGATCGTATCTACTATACGACTCATGCTCGACCTTTCGGTCTCCGTGTTCCGAGGCCATGTCTTCACATGCTAGGATCGCAAGTTAACCCTAAGTGTTTCTGCGTGTGTAAATCTTGCTTACACCGCTGTATGTGAACGTAAGAATCCATCACACCCGATTAACACGTGGTGCTTAGAAGCGACGAACTGTAGCAACGGTGCACGCTTAGGGAGAACACTTCTTGAAATTTGTGTAAGGGATCATCTTATTTACTACCGTCGTTCTAAGTAAACAAGATGCATAAACATAATAAACATCACATGCAATTATATAGTAGTGACATGATATGGCCAATATCATATTGCTCCTTTGATCTCCATCTTCGGGCTCCATGATCATCATTGTCACCGCATGACACCATGATCTCCATCATCATGATCTCCATCATCGTGTCTCCATGAAGTTGTCTCGCCAATCTTATTACTTCTACTACTATGGCTACCGTTAGCAATAAAGTAAAGTAATTACATGGCGTTGTTCAATGACACGCAGGTCATACAATAAATAAAGACAACTCCTATGGCTCCTGCCGTTGTCATACTCATCGACATGCAAGTCGTGAATCCTATTACAAGAACATGATAAATCTCATACATCACATATCATTCATCACATTCTTCTTGGCCATATCACATCACATAGCATACCCTGCAAAAACAAGTTAGACGCCCTCTAATTGTTGTTGCATGTTTTACGTGGCTGCTTTGGGTTTCTAGCAAGAACGCTTCCTACCTCGCAAAACCACAACGTGATATGCCAATTGCTATTTACCCTTCATAAGGACCCTTTTCATCGAATCCATTCGACTAAAGTGGAGAGATCGGCACCGCTAGCCACCTTATGCACCAAGTGCATGTCACCGGTGGAACCTGTCTCACGTGAGAGTACGTAAGGTCGGTCCGGCCGCTTCATCCCACAATACCGTCAAACAAGATTGGACTAGTAACGGTAAGCATATTGAACATCATCAACGCCCACAACTACTTTGTGTTCTACTCGTGCAAAGAATCTACGCAATAGACCTAGCTCATGATGCCACCGATGGGGAACGTGGTAGAAATTCAAAATTTTCCTACGTGTCACCAAGATCTATCTATGGAGAAACTAGCAACGAGGGAAGGAGAGTGCATCTACATACCCTTGTAGATCGCTAAGCGAAGCGCTCAAGAGAACGGGGTTGAAGGATTCGACTGCCGTGATCCAAATCACCGGAGATCCTAGTGCCGAACGGACGGCACCTCCGCGCTCAACACACGTACAGCCGGTGACGCCTCCCACGCCTTGATCCAGCAAGGAGAGAGGAGAGGTTGAGGAAGACTCCATCCAGCAGCAACACAACGGCATGGTGGTGATGGAGGAGCGTGGCATCCCGCAGGCTTCGCCAAGCACCAAGGGAGAGGAGGAGGAGGAGAGGCGGGGCTGCACCAAGAGGAGAGAACTCATGTGTGGCAGCCCTAAAACCTCAAGTATATATAGGGAAAGGGGCTGCGCCCCTTTAGGGTTTCCCACCCCAAGGGGTGCGGCCAGCCCTAGATGGGACTTGGGGCGGCCAAGAGGGGAGGAGTGCCTCCCAAGTCAAGTGGAGGCCCTCCCCTTAGGGTTTCCCCCTCCCATGCGCATGGGCCTTGGGGGCTGGTTCCCCGGCCCATTAAGGCTAGGGCGCCCCCTACAGCCCATGCTACTGTATTGGACGTGGTGGAACAATTTCCGGACCTCCGACCCCTCCGAATCCTCCGAACCTTCAGAAGCTTCCTGTACAATACCGAAAAAACCCGAACTTTTCCTAACCCAACAACAACTTTCCATATATAAATCTTTACCTCCGGACCATTCCGAACTCCTCGTGACGTCCGGATCTCATCCGGACTCAACAACATTCGTAACCACATACAAACTTCCTTTATAACCCTAGCGCCATCGAACCTTATGTGTAGACCCTACGGGTTCGGGAATCATGCGACATGACCGAGACGTTCTCCGTCAATAACCAACAGCGGATCTGGATACCCATGTTGGCTCCTACATGTTCCACGATGATCTCATCGGATGAACCACGATGTCAAGGACTCAATCGATCCCGTATACAATTCCCTTTGTCTAGCGGTATTGTACTTGCCCGAGATTCGATCGCCGGTATCCCGATACCTTGTTCAATCTCGCTACGGCAAGTCTCTTTACTCGCTCCGTAACACATCATCCCGTGATCAACCCCTTGGTCACATTGTGCACATTATGATGATGTCCTACCGAGTGGGCCTAGAGATACCTCTCCGCTTACACGGAGTGACAAATCCCAGCCTCGATCCGTGTCAACCCAATGGTCACTTTCGAGATACCAGTAGTGCACCTTTATAGTCACCCGATTCGCCAGACGCTTGATACACCCAAAGCACTCCTACGGTATCCGGAATTGCACGATCTCATGGTCTAAGGAAGAGATACTTGACATTGGAAAAGCTCTAGCAAAACGAACTACACGATCTTGTGCTATGCTTAGGATTGTCTTGTCCATCACATCATTCTCCTAATGATGTGATCCTGTTATCAATGACATCCAATGTCCATGGTCAGGAAACCGTAACCATCTATTGATCAACGAGCTAGTCAACTAGAGGCTTACTAGGGACATGGTGTTGTCTATGTATCCACACATGTATTGCTGTTTCCGGTCAACACAATTATAGCATGAATAATAAACGATTATCATGAACAAGGAAATATAATAATAACTAATTTATTATTGCCTCTAGGGCATATTTCCAACACCAGTGTCTAAAGCTAATGTTGCTGAAGACAATCCGGCTGCATCAGCCGAAGAAATACAAGAAGAAGAGCGTGTCGCTACTCCCCCTACCACTCAAGAAGTTGTTCTAGAAGAGAACATGTTTGTGCCCGACCCTCCAGCTACTCAAGTGGAGGTTGAGAATCCTGAGGCCGCCACCAATAACACCACTGAAGCCAATGATGTTGTCATGGCTGAAGACACTATGGAGCCTGCACTGAACACTGTGCCAGAAGCCAATGCAGGATGCAGCCAATGATGCACCTGCAACAGATGTGCAGCCTGACGCCTCTGCTGATGCCACTGCTCCTGTTCCGCCACCAAGGCCACATACTATCGAGCAAGCATACAACTATGGCCAGCTTATCACTGTCAAATGGCCTCTTCTGGTTCCTCCACCTGCTGCTGGTCCTCAATTTGATTATCACGTCGAGCACATGCCTCAGGTTCAGAAGCCAAAGCCAAGGCTGCCAAGGTTTCCAGGTACTGCATCTGCACCAGGATCATTCAATATCAATGGCTTCATTGCACACAACACCTTCTTTGGTAGCAAAAAGAACCCCTACTCAAGGCCAAGGATTTCATCTGATCGGTTCTGGAGCTATCAGTAGCGCAGTTATTACTCATGCATTTTATACAATCAAGGTCGCATATTCCCACATATGCGTCTTGACACTGAAGCCATAACTGGCCTGCCCTGTTTGGAAGAAGCACTGGATTGCTTCAGAGAGTCTGGCTTATTGCAGTTCGTCACTGAAAAGGAGCACTGGAATGAAGAACTGCTGCTCCAATTCTATGCCTCCCTTCATATTCGTGGCTACAACAGGGATCTGAAGACATGGGTCCTTGAGTGGATGACAGGAAATGTCCATCATGAAGCCAAAGCTCTTGATGTCATTGAGCTTCTCGGCCTGCCCACTCGTGTGATCTATATGAACCTGGTTGTCGACTTCACAAGGTTGCTTTGGAGAGCATTTTCACAAGCCTGAACCCAACATGAGCCGATGCTTAGCATGATGAAGCCTTTGCCTCTAGATGCGAATATCCTAAGGAGTTCCTTGTTGAAGACCTTGAGTATCCGCCACGCACCATCTATCACATTATACGGCGAACTCTTTGGCCCATCAAAGGACATTCTCCACATGCTAAGCTGGAAGGTGCAATGAAGACCTTGGTCTTCCATATTCTCCATGGCAAATGCTTCAATGCACAAGACTTCTTTATCCGCCAACTTGTCGCATCAGATCGACATTTTGGTCCAAGTTCTATGCTCCCTGGATCATGCGTCGATCAAGCTCCACTCGCCTTCAACTATCAGCCCTCTGCACGCGCAACCATATCATCTTTTGCCGAGGTTGATCTCTGTTGAAGCCATCTACCCAGAGCCTGCCAAGGAGCCAATTCATCTTCACAATGCAGATCACCAAAGCTTCACTCAGCCCATTGAAGAAGTACAGGATGCCACTCGTGTTTATCCCCTGGCTGGTACTACGCGTGCACCTCACCGCGCCCACACTGAAGCCACTGAAAGCACAATTGCTCAATGGCCTTGAAAGTGATCTCAAGTTCTGTATGACCGAGAGCTTCTCGTCGCCCTTCATCTGAAACAGGATAAGCATCATGACTGGCTGAAGCGCCAAATGAAAAGCCTCTTGGCGGACGTAAACATGATTCGCAACCTTGCCACCAAGAATGCCTTTGTCGCCCATGAAACCTGTTGGCGTACATGGAAAGGGCTGACGCTTATGTGTTCTGAAGATGATCTTCAAGACGATGGCTTCTCTGAACGATTCAAGTTTGACACAACACCTCCCAGAAAGGCTGTACTGCGGCGCACTCCATCTCTTGAAGACTCTGAGTACTCCTCTTCTGCTGCAACAGTGAATGCCCGTGTCATAGATGATGAAGACGATGCTACTTTGCCACCTCCAACACGTATCGACACTGCACCAAGTTCGTCTACACCGCCAAACCCCGACACCGACCCTGCATCTTCTCCTACTCCTTCTGGGAACGAGTAGAGGCTCTATGTCTTCAAACCTTTTTGGTCCTTACTGACAAAAGGGGGAGAAGCATATGAGTTGATAGTCTTCAAGCGGGTCCATATGGGCGGTTGCTTTATATTTTGCCTAGTGTTTACAACTCTTGCTCTTGATACATTTGGTTCTCTGAGTTGTAACACTTAAACTCGATGGTCGTCTGCTACTTATTTGCTATTCTGTGATGCGATGATAAATTCCGCATGTGCGATGATAAGTTCCGCACTTAGTCATTTTTGCAGACGTCCATTTTTCATTATGCATGTCATTATCTTCGTTATATCAAATCATGCATGATGAATTGTCTTCATAAGTTGAAGAGGATCTCCACAAGTACAACCTGCCATGTGTATTTGCATTCCAAAAGCAAATTACTTATATGCACATCTTCATGGGGAGCCTTTTGCTACTTATGAAGACAATACCTTATCCTTTACAATTTCACATATTTGTATCCCCGTTGAAAACTTCAACCAGTTTGTCATCAATCACCAAAAAGGGGGAGATTGTAAGTGCATCTAGTGCCACCCCTAGTTGGTTTTGGAGTATTGACGACAAACCTAGTTGCTAATGTGTTTGTGAGAACTGCAGGATAACACAGGTAGTAGTCCCTCCTTGATTCGGTTTACCTACCAAAGATGACCCCTAAAAATGCGTGAAGATATTGAAGACAATGGTGGTCTGTGAAGATATTCACATGGAGGACTATGACAACGAGAAGACATTGAGTGAAGACTATGGAGCGCGAAGACTTAATTGTTTCGTTGTTTCCTTTTCTTCTTTGTTGAGTCATAGGAACCACCGCACTGTTAAGTGGGGTCCAAGTGAACAAAGTCAGAGTGACTGAAGTGATGCTCAACCAAAAATCCTATGTCTTCGAGCGAAGACAATGAGAGAAAATCTTATCCAGAGCTGGATGAGTCGGCTTTACTTGTAGCCCAAGTAAAGTTGCCGTGTGTGTTTGAAATCTGACCGTTGCGACACGTGTCAGTTCCTTAGTGACCCATGGTCATTTCGGAAAAATCCGGTCGGGTTGCCCAGTGGCTATAAATAGCCCACCCCCTACACCATAAATTGGTGGCTGCTCAGAGTTAGTGCACGGCTTTTGTCGTTTGAGAGCAACCCACCTCCGAAGCCTTTGAGAAAGAATCCTTGCGAGGACAAAGCCCAAACCACCCAGAGCCCAAAGAGTGTTTGACATCACTGAAGTCTTTCTGTCCGCGTGATCTGAAGACTTGTTACACTTGAGGACTGTGAATCCTCCAGCCGGTTAGGTGTCGCGTTCTGAGCATCCAAGAGTCATTGTGGATTGCCGGTGAACGAAGTCTATGAAGGTTTGGAAGTCTACCTTGAAGACTTACCAGAGTAATTGGGTGAGGAATGTGTGTCCTTAGCTCAAGGGGAATAAGGCGAAGACGAGGTCTTCTGAGTTAAATCTCAGCCTCCCTAACCAGACATACAGTTGTCACAGCAACTAGAACTGGTCCAACAAATCCCGTGTCCTTCTGAAGCCACCGGTTCTATCTCTTACTCCTCTTTACTTACAGTTTGTCTTCGTGAAGTCATTGCCTGCTTGTAGTATCTGTTTGACTTCACTGTGTGACTATCTGTTCTGATTGGCTTCATAATATCTTCCATCCTAATCTTAACTACCTAGCTGCTATTAGTCTTCATGCTTTCACCTCATTGAATACTTGACTATGGCTTGTCTAGTGTAGTCTACCTTCTGCTGAATTAGGATAGTGTCGTTTATATTGTCTGTCTTCAAAACCCCCATGTTTTGAAGACTTTCATAAAAATCGCCTATTCACCCCCCTCTAGTCGATAACTAGCCCTTACAGGCTTGATGATCCTATGATGGGGATCCTTCTCCAAGAGGAGGCCTTGGTATCCACAAGTGGATCTTCTCCCTTAGGAGGTCATGATCTCCATGAGGAGGAAGATGAGCAAAGCTCTCTCTTTGTCTATCAAATACTTTGCTATCCTACAAATGAGCTAGGGGATGAGTATATAAAGGCTAGGGACGAAATTGGGGGAGGTAGGGATACAAAGGTCCATTTTGACCCTGAAAATGAGAACCCTTCGGAGTAGTCCGGGCACCCGGGGTTAAGTGGACAGGGCACCCGGAGGTGGGCGCAGCTGTAGTTGGCTGGGCACCCGGGGGCATGCTGGGCCGGCCTAGGCAGGAGGCCGGGCAACCGTGGCGCTGGGGCCGGGCACCCGGGGTGCTTCCCAGGCCGCGACTGGGAACTTGGCCGGGCACCCGGGGCCGGCTGGGGCTGCGGCCAAGAGGTGGCCGGGCACCCGGGTGGTGGAGGGGCTTGGCCCATTCCTCCTCTCCTTCTTCTCTCCTTTCCCTTGCTTCGTGGTCGCTCGAGCCTCCGTCCTCTCCTTCTCACGATCATCTTCTTGGTACATAAGAATGAACAATGTTTCTGTTGAAGGTAGAATCCAATTCCCATATGAAACCGAAAGAAGTTTGAAGAGGAAGGAGTCAACCTCGGTTTCGGTGGCACGTGCGTGTGCTCTTGCCATCGGTCTTTTCCGTGCTTGCGGTGGCGGTGTGATGTACATGGTGATGGTCGAGGGATGCTCCACATCAGAACGCCTGGCAGATCAAAGCTAATGACTGCTCAATAGTTCAGTGTGCCATGCTTTACGGCTTAGAACCAGGACTTCAACGACCTTTTGAACGTCATGGAGCATATGAGATGTTCCAAGAGTTGAAGTTAATATTTCAAGTAAATGCCCGGATTGAGAGATATTAAGTCTCCAATAAGTTCTACAGCTCTAAAATGGAGGAGAATAGTTCTGTCAGTGCACATATACTCAAAATGTCTGGGTATCATAATCACTTGACTCAACTGGGAGTTAATCTTCCAGTTGATAGTGTCATTGACATAGTTCTTCAAACACTGCCACCAGGTTACAAAAGCTTCATGATGAACTATAATATGCAAGGGATGGATAAGACAATTCCCAAGCTCTTCGCGATGCTAAAGGCTGCGGAGGTAGAAATCAAGAAGGAGCATCAAGTGTTGATGGTAAACAAGACCACCAGTTTCAAGAAAAAGGGTAAAGGGAAGAAGGGGAACTTCAAGAAGAACAGAAAGCAAGTTGCTGCTCAAATGAAGAAGCCCAAGTCTGGACCTAAGCCTGAGACTGAGTGCTTCTACTGCAAAGGGACTGGTCACTGGAAGCGGAACTGCCCCAAGTATTTGGCGGATAAGAAGGATTGCAAAGTGAGCAAAGGTACATGTGATATACATGTTATTGATGTGTACTTTATTAATACTCGCAGTAGTACCTGGGTATTTGATACTGGTTCTGTTGCTAATATTTGCAACTCGAAATAGGGACTACGTATTAAGCGAAGATTGGCTAAGGACGAGGTGACGATGCGCGTGGGAAATGGTTCCAAAGTCGATGTGATCACCGTCGGCACGCTACCTCTACATCTACCTTCGGGATTAGTTTTAGACCTGCATAATTGTTATTTGGTGCCAGCGTTAAGCATGAACATAATATCTGGATCTTGTTTGATGCGAGACGGTTATTCATTTAAATCTGAGAATAATGGTTGTTCTATTTATATGAGTAATACCTTTTATGGTCATGCACCCTTGAAGAGTGGTCTATTTTTGTTGAATCTCGATAGTAGTGATACACATATTCATAATATTGAAGCCAAAAGATGCAGAGTTGATAATGATAGTGCAACTTATTTGTGGCACTGCCGTTTGGGCCATATTGGTGTAAAGCACATGAAGAAACTCCATACCGATGGACTTCTGGAATCACTTGGTACTTGCGAACCATGGGCAAGATGACTAAAACTCCGTTTCCGGAACAATGGAGTGAGAAACCGATTTGTTGGAAATAAAACATACTGATGTATGCGATCCGATGAATATTGAGGCTCGCGGCGGGTATCGTTATTTTCTGACCTTCACAAATGATTTAAGCAGATATGGGTATATCTACTTGATGAAACATAACTCTGAAACATTTGAAAAGTTCACAGAATTTAAGAGTGAAGTGGAAAAATCATCGTAACAAGAAAATAAAGTTTCTACGATCTGATCGTGGAGGAGAATATATGAGTTACGAGTTTGGTCTTCATTTGAAACAATGCGGTATAGTTTCGCAACTCACGCCACTCGGCACACCACAGCGTAATGGTGTGTCTGAACGTCATAACCACACTTTATTAGATATGGTGCGATCTATGATGTCTCTTACTGATTTACCGCTATCGTTTTGGGGTTATGCTTTAAAGACGGCTGCATTCACGTTAAATAGGGCACCATCTAAATCTGTTGAGACGACACCTTATGAATTGTGGTTTCGCAAGAAACCCAAGTTATCGTTTCTTAACGTTTGGGGCTGCGATGCTTATGTGAAAAAGCTTCAACCTGATAAGCTCGAACCCAAATCGAAGAAATGTGTCTTCATAGGATACCCAAAAGAGACTGCTGGGTACACCTTCTATCACAGATCCGAAGGCAAGATATTCGTTGCTAAGAATGGATCCTTTCTAGAGAAGGAGTTTCTCTCGAAAGAAGTGAGTGGGAAGAAAGTAGAACTTGATGAGGTAACTGTACATGCTCCCTTATTGTAAAGTAGTTCATCACAGAAATCAGTTCCTGTGACTCCTACACCAATTAGTGAGGAAGCTAATGATGATGATCATATAACTTCAGATCAAGTTACTACCGAACCTTGTAGGTCAACTAGAGTAAGATCCGCGCCAGAGTGGTATGGTAATCCTGTTCTGGAGGTCATGTTACTTGACCATGACGAACCTAAGAACTATGAGGAAGCGATGATGAGCCCAGATTTCGCGAAATGGCTTGAGGCGATGAAATCTGAGATGGGATCCATGTATGAGAACAAAGTGTGGACTTTGGTTGACTTTCCCAATGATCGGCAAGCCATAGAGAATAAATGGATTTTCAAGAAGAAGACTGACGCTGACGGTAATGTTACTGTCTACAAAGCTCGACTTGTTGCAAAAAGTTTTTGACAAGTTCAAGGAGTTGAGTACGATGAGACCTTCTCACCCGTAGCGATGCTTAAGTCCGTCCGAATCATGTTAGCAATTGTCGCATTTTATGATTATGAAATTTGGCAAATGGATGTAAAAACAGCATTCCTGAATGGATTTCTTGAAGAAGAGTTGTATATGATGCAACCAGAAGGTTTTATCGATCCACAGGATGCTAACAAAGTGTGCAAGCTCCAGCGATCCATTTATGGACTAGTGCAAGCAGCTCAGAGTTGAAATAAACGTTTTGATAGTGTGATCAAAGCATATGGTTTTATACAGACTTTTGGAGAAACCTGTATTTACAAGAAAGTGAGTGGGAGCTCTGTAGCATTTCTAATATTATATGTGGATGACATATTGTTGATTGGAAATGATATAGAATTTCTGGATAGCATAAAAGGATACTTGAACAAGAGTTTTTCAATGAAAGACCTCGGTGAAGCTGCTTATTGATACGTCTCCAACGTATCTATAATTTATGAAGTATTCATGCCATGTTTACTATTGCTCTATATGATTTTGGTATGATTTGATTAGAACTAACCTGGACTGACGCTGTTTTTAGCAGAACTACCATGGTGTTGTTTTTGTGTAGAAATAAAAGTTCTTGGAATGCGCTGAAAATCAATGGAGATTTTTTCTGGAAAATATAAAAAATACTGGAGCAAAGAGTTATCGGAGGGGAGTCCCGTGGGCCCCACGAGGGTGGACGGCGCGCCCATCCCCTGGGGCGCGCCCCTGTGCCTCGTGGACTCTCCGTGGGGCACCCTGACTTGTGCTCGACGCCAACCTCTCCTATAAATCCCCAAACCTCCATAAAATAACCTAGATCAGGAGTTCCGTCGCCGCAAGCCTCTGTAGCCACCAAAAACCAATCAGGACCCTGTTCCGACGCCCTGCCGGAGGGGGGATCCCTCACCGATGGCCATCTTCATCATCCCGGCGCTCTCCATGACGAGGAGGGAGTAGTTCACCCTCGGGGCTGAGGGTATGTACCAGTAGCTATGTGTTTGATCTCTTTATCTCATGTTCTCGATTCTGCACGATCTTGATGTATCACGAGCTTTGCTATTATAGTTGGATCTTATGATGTTTCTCCCCCTCTACTCCCTTGTAATGGATTGAGTTTTCTCTTTGAAGTTATCTTAGTCTTTAAGGATTTGAGAACACTTGATGTATGTCTTGCATGTGCTTATCTGTGGTGACAATGGGATATTCACGTGATCCACTTGATGTATGTTTTAGTGATCAACTTGCGAGTTCCGTGACCTCGTGAACTTATGCATAGGGGTTGGCACACGTTTTCGTCTTAACTCTCCGATAGAAACTTTGGGGCACTCTTTGAAGTTCTTTGTGTCGGTTGAATAGATGAATCTGAGATTGTGTGATGCATATCGTATAATCATACCCACGGATACTTGAGGTGACATTGGAGTATCTAGGTGACATTAGGGCTTTGGTTGATTTGTGTCTTAAGGTGTTATTCTAGTACGAACTCTATGATAGATCGAACGGAAAGAATAGCTTCATGTTATTTTACTACGGACTCTTGAATAGATCGATCAGAAATGATAACTTTGAGGTGGTTTCGTACCCTACAATAATCTCTTTGTTTGTTCTGCGCTATTAGTGACTTTGGAGTGACTCTTTGTTGCATGTTGAGGGATAATTATATGATCCAATTATGTTATTATTGTTGAGAGAACTTGCACTAGTGAAAGTATGAACCCTAGGCCTTGTTTCCTAGCATTGCAATACCATTTACGCTCACTTTTATCATTACTTACCTTGCTGTTTTTATATTTTCAGATTACAAAAACCTATATCTACCATCCATATTGCACTTGTATCACCATATCTTCGCCGAACTAGTGCACCTATACTATTACCATTGTATTGGGTGTGTTGAGGACACAAGAGACTCTTTGTTATTTGGTTGCAGGGTTGCTTGAGAGAGACCATCTTCATCCTACGCCTCCCACGAATTGATAAACCTTAGGTCATCCACTTGAGGGAAACTTGCTACTGTGCTACAAACCTCTGCACTTGGAGGCCCAACAACGTCTACAAGAATAAGGTTGCGTAGTAGACATCAAGCAATTTCTGGCGCCGTTGCCGGGGAGGTGAGTGCTTGAAGGTATATCTTTAGATCTTGCAATCGAGTCTTTTAGTTTCTTGTTTTATCACTAGTTTAGTCTATAAAAGAAAACTACAAAAAATGGAATTAAGGTTGCCTCATATGCTTCATCTTTTTAATGTCTTTCATGAAAATGATGGGAAGGAAAATTGTGCTCAATTGCTAGAGGAAGAATGCATTAGAGTGTTTGCACTACAAAAAAAAATACACTTCCGTGATAATACGTGTTTGTCACAGTAGGTCGCGTTTTTTGTCATGCATGTACACCCATGACAAATTTATGACGTAATCAAGATAGTCATACCGTCTTTGTCGAGAAGTGTTCCATGACATTACCAAAATTATCATCACGGAAGTGTCCACTTCCATGACGATAAATCGCGTCACGTAAGTGCTTTCGCCAAGGGTGACCGACACGCGGCATTCACCATAACGAACGCCGTTAAGTTATCGGGTCGGGTTTTGATCCGATAACCCGTTAACAGCCCCGACCAATGGGGATTTTCCACGTAAAATCATCATTGGTCGGAGGAAACACGGTCGGCTCATCATTGGGACAGATGTCATCCACTCACCGGATGTAAGGCGCCTATCATACGTCGACACGTGGCACGCCCAACAAAGGCCCATTCTCGTGAAAAGGCCGCCCGCTTGACTTGGTCAAAAGTCAAGCGGGCGCCCATGGAAAGCCCGTTAACGACACTGTTAGCATATAGCCCATTTACATCCCGCTAACCCAAGGCCCGTTACGCCCTATGCGAATTAGGCCCAGTAGCGTCATCCGGGCCATCCAATATGATTCCAGCCCGTTTTCACTTCTCGCCCATGTATGGCCCATGACGTCTTTCGGCCCATATGAGGCCCTTTGTAACTCTTGGCCCATTAGCGGCCCGTGCTGAAATCGCCCGTAATGAACAAAGGTATTACTTTACACCCATTAATGGCTCATGGTGAAACGGCCCGTAATGAATAGTGTAACACTTTATACCCATTAACGGGCCGTTATTCCGCTAATGCTTTCAGCCAAGTTAACTTTCGCCTTCCGAGGGCCCATTTATTCTGGGCTCATTTGCAGATCCGTTACTTACGCACCGTATCGCTATTTTCGCTAGGGCCAAATTCAGCCGTCGTTATATCGCCCGCTTGTGGTCCGTTAGTCTGTTGGGCCATTTTCATAGCATCACCAACACGGCCTATTAACGCCCGTTATGGTCAGCCCATAAACGCATTTATTTCCATTATAGGTCCGCTCACGCCCATTAAAGGCCAAGACAAGACTCATAAATGAGTCGTCGCCCATGGATCCTACGTGACGAGAAGGCCCATGGATCCTGCGAGACATAGAAGGCCCATGGATCCTGCGAGACGTAGAAGGCCCATGGACACTGTGAGAGGTAGAAGGCCCATGGATCCTGCTAGACATAGAAGGCCCATGGATCCTGCGAGACGTAGAAGGCCCATGGATACTACGAGACGTAGAAGGCCCATGGATCCTACGAGACGTAGAAGGCCCATGTTCAAGCGAAGTTGGCCCCGCTTGAACGATATAGCATATTCAAAGAATTATCCTACTCAATACTATCACCTCTAAAAAGCATACACTATACAACAAAGAGATCAAGGCATAGAAAGGTAGAATAATCCTACACTATACAATAAAGAAATTATAGCCGATTATACCCACGGGCATTATGGTACGACACGTGATGATAAAGCATACACAAACAACAAATTACATACACCGGGCAAATACGGCTCATACATCATGGACGCGCATCAACTTAACTCCATTTGAACTATAATCTCTTCAGAAAATAGGATTGGCCGGATTCAGATAGCACAAATTTCAGTCTGCAAAATCTCCAATTCCTTCATGGTTACCTCGGTGTCTTGTTTCATTTTTTGACTCCTGCATCTAATACCGCATGTCCAGCCTCAACTTGTTGATTATACGCTGACAATCATGTACATGTTGTCTTGCCACCTCTAGTTGATGCTCGAGAACATCAGACATTCCAATTCCAATCCATAATCATTCGGTAATGGCCATGCCGCACCGCCATGATTTTTGTGTTGATGTCACTTCATCCTGAAATGTTTCGTAAGTACACATGACTAGGGCAAAATATAGTTACAACAAGGAAGCTTAACAAGACACTATTTTGTACTACATGGCAAAATAGGACTAACAATAATGTTACACGTCACTTTCACAAAAAATGTTACATGTCATGAAGCATAAGCAGTGATATTTTAAAATTATAAAAAGATAGTCTGCAGCCTGCATACAGAAATCCTCTTAGCTCACCAGAGGAGCATGATGTTGGGGCCCAATCGAAAACACGCATAAGTTACAAATTTAGACAGCACGCTATGTATAAGTAAGCAAGCAGTTGGCCATTCTGTACCTCAATTAAAGTCTTAGGGAGCATAATGAACAGCAGAGGGTTTCATACAAACATACTACAACAGGCAAAACTATGCAATCATTAGCGTAGTATAAACTAGATTGTGAGCCTCATGCAATAATAGTTGGTTAATAGACTTCAAAGCTTCAGCACACTTCGGCAGAGTAATTAAATGGTAAGGCCTTTAATTATGTCAACTAATAGTGATACAAGTACCAAACATCGCATAATTATTTGGGCATCTCATTAAGTGAGGACAAATAAAGCAATTGAAAAGAGAAAATTAACTATGCCTGAAACAAACAAGGAATTGAACTGTTGAGTTGCATACAGTGACTTACCTTAGCAGGTTGAAGAGGCTCAGCATAGCTCCTACTTATCTTGCAAGGCTCCTTCCTAACATCTTGTACTTGGAAATCCTCAATCTTATCTTCATTGCACCCCCTCGCAAGGTGACACAAACTAGTTACTCGCCTCCTTGAAGATAAATATGCATACTTTCCAGTCTGTGAACACAAAAGGATGAGATTATAACAAAACAACACCACATAATGAAATATGCCGCATCTCTTGCACTTGCACACAATGAAATGAGCATTTACTATGTCTGCACTATGTAAAAACTAGGCATACCTTCGAACTGGATCTCCAGGTACTCTTGGAGAGCCTCATGTAGTGTACAGCCAAACCTTTATGTCACCTATGAGTTAGACAAGGCCCCACTACAGTAGCCCTTAGTGTTTAAATCGTTGACAAGCTCATAGAGTGTTAGGTCAAGAACAACAAGTAATCAAAGCAAACAGTCCTAGTATGGCTGGCTGATGCAAACAAGCAATTGAATGATGTGTGAGCAAATCTTACATATCAAGAAAAGAAGCAAAGAAGGAGGCTTAAAGACCATCACTTGACTGACCAGATTTAAGGGGCATTTAAACATCATGTGCAACGTATGAACTAACATAAACATTGCATATTCCAGATTCTACAATAGAATGCACATGTATTAGGTTATGCCATGTATGATGATGCCTAAATGTACGAGATAGCAGCGAGTGAGTGATTCATCATTGCACGCACAATTGAATTGCAGGTTAAGGGCCATTTCGATTCCGCCTTTTCAGGCATATTGTCAAAATAAGCCATAAAAGATGTAACGAAGTCATTTTTGAGTTATGGGCTTGGGCTTAACTAATTTCGCTTTGGAGGGGGGTGTTTCGTGTAGAACCTCACTAAATATTGAAGGAAGGGAATAGTGAAATGACTCTGTTGTTCCGCCTATATTACACTCAAAATGCAATCACGACGCCTGTGTCACACCTGACCTCAAGTAAAACAAACACGCAAGCATTCATTGCCCTGCCCGCTTGCATCTCCTCTCCCTTTCTCTACTCGATCCCCGCCTGCAGACTAGGGTTCCTCCAACAGCCGTCGCCATCGGGTCCCATCTCGCCTGGTCCTCGATGATGCTATGTCCAGCTAGGCTACATGGCCGGCGGTAGGGGCAAATCTCCTGGCTGCTCCTCCTCTGGCGCCGCCTCATTCTCATGGTCTCCAGCAGCTGCTCCACTGTGGTTCGCCAACGCACTACTCCGGCGGGCGCCGCACAACTCTGGCCGATGCCACATCATGCGAAGGCACCTTGTTCCTCCTCCTCCCGTGCCATGGCCTTGAGGTGCTGTTGAAGGATGAGCTCATCCAACAAGGTGAGGATCTCCTCTAATTTTTTGCCAAATTTTCATTCTGATCCACTATACGATGAATTGCTATGAGCTGCTTCTGCTGCTGCTATATGATGCATTGCTATGAGCTGCTCCTGCTGCTGCTATATGATGAATTGCTATGAGCTGCTGCTGCTGTATGATGAGTTGCTATGAGCTGCTGCTGCTGCTATATGATGAATTGCTATGAGCTGCTGCTGCTGCTATATGATGAGTTGCTACAAGCTGCTCCTGCTGCTGCTATATGATGAATTGCTATGAGCTGCTCCTGCTGCTGCTATATGATGAATTGCTATGAGCTGCTCCTGCTGCTGCTATATGATGAATTGCTATGAGCTGCTGCTGGTATATGATGAATTGCGATCGTCACGATGTATGATGAGTTGCTATGAGCTGCTGCTGCTGCTATATGATGCTTTCAGGTGGTGCTGCTATATGATAATAACCAGCCACTTGGACCATCGAATTTCAATAAATAATTGTTCTTCATTTAAATGTGGGTCATGCGTTCTTCGTTTAAATTAGGCAATGGGATCTCTACGGAAACATTGACCAAAGTAGATTGTGCCAAGTAGATGGTATCTTTGTATTTGCATTTTGAGCAAGTAGTGATGGTCTGTTTTCCTATCATATTAATTACTGCACTGGGTTCAATTTGTGATGTTTGCAAGTCAAATTAATTTCCATATGGGCAGCAAAATGAAAAAAATATATAATGCAATCTAGACTTTCCACTGATCATACCAAAGATAAGCTGAAAACGCAATGAAAAGAACTGGTTGGCGTATTACATGGAGCTTATATTCACATGTGCTTATTTTCTTAGGATAACTCGTAATAACTGTCCTAAGAAACTTGGCTAATAGAACTGGCATACAAATAACATGTCACGATGATTGCAATGGAGGAGTGACGTACCATAGCACACTGTATAGGCTCACCGCCGCCTCTCCTTTTTTTGTGATGTTCCATGAAATTGCCACATACATCTTGTACTTTTTCATTGTGTAACCCTATCTCGCAAGTTGACACGGCTAATTTCAGACATCTCTACATGATACTACATTGCATATCCCTTGTGCATATTTAAACCACCAATTAACGATTGTGTGCGTACCATAAACTAGCCATGACTCAGATGTTGGACTGGCAGCACTCTAAGGGAGCCTAATGTAGTGCAATCGGAATTCCTACATGCCACCTACGATTTTGTGTAATGTATCGCCTTTGTTCCTAAATATATGTCTTTGTAGAGATTCCAAGATGGACCACATACAGATGTATATAGATGCATTTTCGAGTGTAGATTCACTCATTTTGCTCCGTATGTAGCCTATAGTGGAATCTCTAGAAAGACTTATATTTAGGAACGGAGGTACGAGGTAGTATCATGTATGACATCTACATATCTAATTTAGCAGCCAAGAGTAGAAATCATTGTTCGCACAAAGGGATTATCGGTCGAAAATCCTAGCAAAGCACGCCGGCAGCACGTAACAATACAAGAGAGAGAGACACGCTTACAAGATCATAGCAATGCCTCACCCAGATCTTGGTTGGCCAAGCTGTTAGATCCGTAAGAAACATCGTCCTTGTAGTTTTTGCTAGTTGCATAACAGTAACAACGACGGTTAGTATATTTGAAGTACATCAGGCAGGTGATGCTGGACGGGTTTAAAGGTGACAAGTACATAGGTCGTGGCGGGTGCTTGGCATCTCTCCAGATGGTGGGAATCAGGTTAGAAACGTCGAGGGTGACGATGCTGCGCTAGCTGTCGGGGTTCGGTAAGGAGATCTAGAACCGTCGAGTAGGGTGTTTGTGGAGCGGCTCCGGTAGGGTGGACTACGGTGTGGGCGAAGCGGATATGTGGCCGTGGACGAGGGCGTAGGTGAAGCTGCTCCGGTGGTTGGGTTAAGGATGGTGTCGACGACGCGGATATGCGGCCGTGGACGGGGCGTCAGAAGCTGCTCCGGTGGTTGGTTTAAGGATGGTGTCGACGATGCGGATCTGCGCCGTGGAAGGGGCGTCAGAAGCTACTCCGGTGGTTGGGTTAAGGGTGGTGTCGACGATGCGGATCTGCGGCCGTGGACGGGGCGTCAAAAGCTGCTCTGGTAGGTTCGATGAGAGTGCGAGGAAGCGGATCTGAGGCCGTGGACTTGTGAGTTGGCAAAGCGGCCCCGATAGGGTTGAGAATGGTATAGGCGAAGCTACTCCGGTAGGGTTGACGCTGGTGTCGGCGAAGCGGCTCCGGTAGGGTTGAGGAAGGTGTCGGCAAAGCGGCTCCGGTAGGGTTGAGGAAGGTGTCGGCGAAGAGGATCAGAGGCCCTCGACGGGGGCGTCGGTGGGGCGGCTCCGGGGGGTGTGGATGAAGCGTCTCTAGTGGGGAGTACGAATGAGCAGCTGCAGATGCGCGGCGGTTGATGAGAGTACCGGCGAAGCAGATCCGGCGCCGTGGACAAGGCCGGCACTGAATGGGCTGTGGTACAGTGGTGGATGAGCAGTCTACTTGTTTCTAGGGGAGGTGGGAGGGGTAGATGCGGCCGCAGAAGCAGATCCGGCGAGGTGGACGCCGCTGGTAGTGAATGGGCTATGGTACGCCGGTGGATGAGCAGTCTAGGGTTTCGAGAGGGGAGGGGAGAAAGGGCGATGAAGTACGGACGGCGTGATGTAAGATGCTCCGTGTGTGTGGAGTTAGTCGCTTTTATGGAGGGGAGAGGAAATGGGGTGCTGTAGTGGGGGAACCGAAGTTACTAAAGCAGCCCGACCTATCATGTAGATGAGGGCGGTATTGTAACTGTTGGTCTCCGTGCACCAAGGACAAAAGGGGATTTTGCATGCTAAAGACTAAGGTGGCGGAATTTTAGAAGGAGGCGGAGATTTTGCGCCATGGATCGCTTTGTATCCAGCTTCAACTAATTTTGGACCATGCTAGCGGGAAGGTCATGCTAGACTGTGTACACGGGCACGCACAAGTCGGCGCTAATAACGGTGTGAAGTCCACCCTAGAAAAAAGACAATAACTCGGATGATGCGCCGATAACTTGGACGCACACACGGGCGCCGCCAATCGTCACGGGTGTAGTGGCACGCTCACAAAAAAGGGATCAAACGCTCAGCCTATGTATTTCTCGTAAATAGATAATTTAGTGCCATTGGTTATTTACTTTAAACATAATGCATTGACGTGTTAGTGTAGAGGCACACAAAAGAAATGGATATTGTAGTTAGCTACTTAAAAGTGTTACCTCATATGATTACATAGCCTCCATTTCATAAATTATGCACTCGTTGAATTCATATATGAATATTACATATATTACTTCAAAATAGAAACTTAAATCATCCAAGACTAATGAATTTGAATGCAAGAGTAACAATGGTGCATGTGCATGATAGCTACATTGGTTGTTTGAAGAAACATCACCGTAACTTTGGCATGCACAACTGAAAAGGTTTATTTAAATAGAAAAAAATGTGATATGTGAGTGTCCAATCTTTATAGCGTTGAATCGATATTGTACCTTTGGCCACGATACGAAGTAGATATTGACTTATGTTCAAGCGATGCACGTCCACGATCGCTAGATAGTGATACGTGAATGAATTGTGCAATCTCTCTCACACGCATACATATCTCATTTCCTGTGGCATCGGAATCACACACGCACTTCGTATTTCTCTCCTCCGTCAGGGTTAAATTCGCCTTTCTACCCCGTCCTACAAGTCTCTCACACGTAAACACACACGCCTCTATGTCTAACACGCCCACCCCTTTAATTCCGCCCCACCCACAACCACTAATGTCTCAAAGTATAATAATGTCTCTCACACATATGCTATCTACCTATCCCTTAATATAGCTAGATATGTGTCACACAAACTCCTTCTCCCTACTAGCAAGATGCCCATGTGCGCTGTATGGAACATCAAGATGCATTTGTATGAGAAGTTTATCTTGTGGGAGAAAAGGATGAACGAGGGAATGCCTTATTTTCAAATGCGGAGAGGGGTGTGGGTATCTTTTTGCAAAATTGCAATATTTTCCTTCCTGTCCGTCGGATATAAATCGGATGGCCTATATTGCAGGATGGCAGGAACACCATCATCACCAACTCTGTTTTTTATAAGAGTAGAGATATGTGAGTGTCACTGCCCCCCCCCCCCACACACACACCCACACTTCCCAACACCGAAGGAGTAGGGTGACACCTCGATCTTGATATTAATCTATCGATTGGCTTCTCTCTCAAACATACACACACACTACCCGGCACCGAAGGAGTAGGGTGACACCTTGATCTTGATACTAATCTATCGACTGGATTCTCTCACAAACACACACACACACACACACACACACACACACACACACACACACACACACACACACACACACACACACACACACACACACTACCCGGCACCGAAGGAGTAGGGTGGCACATCGATCTTGATAATAATCTATCGACTCCTCTTTCAAACACACACACACACACACACACACTCGCTAGTTGTGCCTCTGTGCCTACCGCGCACACTCTCGATACGTCTTTCTCTCCCCCCCCCAACAATGACAGCAGAAGGGTGACAACTTGATCTGATCATAATCATCAATTGGTTTCTCTTTCAAACATTGTGTCTCGTGCCTCACTCGGTATCCCCTCGATATGTAGACTTCTCACACAAGACAACTGTAGTGACGATGACGCTGAACCCAGTGTGCCTTGTTTTTACCGCCTCATGTGATAGTTTTCACCCTGTTTTCTCGTTAATTAACAAGGCAACCTTTTCTTTGTTACTACTAGTGAATCTGAAATCATTCGGGAGACATAAAATATATCACTTCAACCCAATTATCGCAGCAACTATTTTAAAAGAAATTAGCTAGCTGCCCATGCGCTGTACGGAACATCAAGATGCATTTGTATGAGTAGTTTATCTTGTGAGAGAAAAGGCTGAACGAGGGAAGGCCTTATTTGCGAACGTGAGAGACGTGTGGGTATATTTTTTGCAAAATTGCCAGAATTTCTTTCCTATCCGTTAGATATAAACCGACGGCCTATATTGCAGGATGGCACGCACACCATCATCACTAACTCTGTTTTTTACTCCTCCGTCCGAAAATACTTGTCATCAAAATGGATAAAATAGATGTATCTAAAACTAAAATACGCCTAGATACATTTCCTTTTATCCATTTTGATAACAAGTATTTCCGGACGGAGGGAGTATTTATCTTTTTAGAGATTTCAACAAGTGACTATGACCGACCTTACCAACATACTCCAAAAAGTAGTCCATAATTTTGATGTTACCATATTTTCTTGGCGGTGCAAAGGCCATCCGGATACCTCATAAATAAATCAAGGACAAATCAACCCTTCCTAAAAAGACATACGTAGCAAAATGAGTGAATCTACACTCTAAAATATGTCTACATACACATCCGTATGTGGTAGTCCATTTGAAATTTGAAAAGACAAATATTTAGGAACAAATGGAGTATATATAAGAGTAGACATGGAGATATATCTCCAAAGATGGTCTAGAACAAAATGTGCTGGGCTGGTTAGCGCCGGATGCTCGCAACGCGATGACATGAGTTCAAATTCTGTCTTTTAACTTTAGATTTGTATATTATATATTACTCTACTTATTTAACATATACTTCTTTCACATCAGACTTGACAAAGGAACCCACATAGTACTTAGAATATTAAGGATGGACTTGTTTCTTTTTAACTTTCATGACGAAGTCAGTAGCCACCCCGCAAGTCATGTGTACACTGTACATGCAATTAACTTTTATAGAGGGACAATCATACAGGCAATTAACTCAAATGGATTGATGTCACTCTATTATTTCCAGCATAAAGAGCATCTCCAACGGCAGCCGCAAATTTCCTCCCGCTTCCTTCCGCGGAGGACCGACATCAACGCCAATGCGTATATTTTTACAACTCTAACCAACCAGATGAAATTCGCAAACACGGACTGATTTCATATAAGCATGAAGGATTTCAGATAAAAAGCTGGATCTTCATATAAACATGATGGATTTCATTACATTTACATGAACTAAGAGGTGCCAATCCGCCTCTTGTATAATTAATACCCTCCGTCCGGAAATACTTGTCCAAGAAATGGATATATCTAGACTTATTTTAGTTCTAAATGGTCACCACGGATCCCTTTGTCTTCCTCATGTCCGCCGACACTTGCGGGTCGACGAAGGTCCTCGGAAGAGACGGCAGCAAAGAAACCACCTGAATCCGCGGTCGTCGCCTCGGCGGTGGCCTTCATGGGTCCCAAGTGGCGGCGGCCTCCCATTTTCTACTTCTCCTCGATGAGGGCGGCGGACATGGAGAAGCTGGCCACCGACTCGTCGCTCTCCATGCACCCGGCTTCTGTCTTTGCCTGCATGGCGCTGCCCGTGCACGGAAGCGCCCACGACACGGAGGCGCGCCACCGCAGACACCGGTGGCGCTGCACGACGCGCAGCGACGGCGCCAGACCGGCATGCTTCGCCGCCGCAGCCGGCGTGGAGCAACTCGCCACCTCATCGAGCTGAACTCGAGCGGCGAAGTTGTTGAACCACGCTACCGCTTAGCGGCAATCGCTCCGCCGGGCCAAGCGAGGTTGGTGAAGCACCGAGCGGCCTCACCAGATCCGGAGGGCTCGGCGGGCCACCCAGCCGGTAATATGCCGGAGAACGGCTCATCGAAGCCATCGGAAGGGTGGAGAAATGGTGAAGGAGGAGATGGGGAGCGGCGGAGGGTGCGATTCTTGCCCGCTTTGTCCGCCTCGTAAATAGAGGGCGGACGGTAGGAGCTTGGCCGGCGTCTGGCCTCGTTTAAACTGAGGGCGGACGGGAGGAGCTCGGCCGATGTTGCGTTTAATTCCGGCCCGCTCATGAACGGACGTGTGGCCGGAGTAGGATTCTCTGTTCCCTTCCACAAACAATTCCCTTACATAACTAAAGCATTTCTAGACACAACTTCGACCAGTTTGGCTTGGTAATCCTACAGGCAGTCAGGCTCTCATACCAAAGCTGTCAGGACCCCGATTCCAAGTCACATCGATCTAGCCGGTAACACCTCATATCACTTTGCGGCCTCACGCACGGTATTCCCACGGGTGTCGCCTTACCATGGCCCGGGACCGCTTATGCTTTTGGCTCACGATATGATAGTGTCGCTAGCACCCATATGACAGAGAACCGGCCAACATGGCTAGTCGTGAACCCAAAGCGGCACTAACCCATGGGGACAGGCATACATGAATCACATCGAGCATGTCGGTCAGCAGCGTGTGAATCCGGCTGTAGCACTAGGCTAACAGACTCCGGGAACCCGGCTGTAGCAGGCTAGGCACGACCGGATGTCACCGCGTGACATTTCCCGAAGGGACGTACACGGAACGGCGTGAAACATATGCCGCCACCAAGTGTCCCGAGTAGTCTGCTGGCTAGCAGACTCGTGAGCCGGGCAGTAGCGGACTACTATGGCTCAAGGAAGCACTAGACTACATTTCCCCATAAGAGAGGCTGCCAAGGATAAACAACTAGATTGTCGGATCCCACACATACCAAGCATTTCAAACATACACACAATATGCTCGATATGTATAAATACAACATGGCATCACAACATAACTCTACGACTCAAAGTATTTATTCATTAGGCTCCAAGGAGCGAGATATTACAAACATGGTCTCACGACCCAACATTCAGAGCATACAAGTCAAACACATGCGGAAGCTTAACATGTCTGAGTACATACGACTATAAATGAAAAAGGCTGAGAAGCCTGACTATCTACCATATCCTGCCGAGGGCACAAGATCGTAGCTGAGGTAACAAGCTAAACGTCAAGTCCATGCGAACTACTAGCGAGACCGACGCCTCTCTCGCAAAACATAAAATAAGCAACGTGAGTACAAATGTACTCAAGAAGACTTACATCGAGCTAACTACATATGCATCATTATCAACAAAGGGGTGGTGGAGTTTAACCGCAGCAAGCCAGCTTTGACTCGTGGCTATCCCGAACTACGATCGCAAGTAACTCTTTTGAGGTGGCGCTACGAGTCCACATATTCACCATATCAATACACCACTATGGATCCACTCCCGCCTCCCTACGAGAATGCCATCCATAGCACTCACGCTATCTTGCGATTTTAGAGTATCCACTTTCACTTGTCTATGAACTATACAGCAACCCGTAAGTCCTTATCGCGGACATGGCTATTCGAATAGATGATGTTAACCCCGCAGGGTGTACTTCTTCACACACGCCTCGCCACTTACCGCCATGTACACGCCATGTATCTCGGCAACCTTCAAGCGGAAGCTCGGCGAGGAGTCGGCCACGACCGACTAACCACACAAGTCTCTAGTCCAGGTTTATCGCCTATTCGGTTCCATCCGCAAGGAGATCCGCCGGGTGTCGCTCACGGCCCCAAACGATGTGTGCAGGGTTCCCAAGCCCACCTCGACGGGTGGTTCTACGCTTGGTACACCGTGCCATGGTGTCTAGTCTTTCCCAAGCCCACCTGTACCGGGTGCCACTTGGTAGACTACTAACACTACCTACAAACACCAGAAACTAGTTGCAACTCATGGACAAAGATCAAGTTGATTAATAAGCCGAGAGGGGTCGAGTTACCGGAACCCGATGTATGGTAGTAACTGTTCATGGATCACAAACACAGAACTCAGTTCCTGAGGACGGTTTCAATGAGACAACCCACCATGTACTCCTACATGGCCTCTCACAGCTACCTTTACCAAATCGTGTTCACACACTTAGCTCTCAACAGTAGGACATGTTCACACACCTCCGATTCATCCCCGATGAATCAGACCTGACTCAACTCTATGCAGTAGCAGGCATGACAAACAAGCATGAATGAGTAGGCACAAGAGGGCTCAAACAACTCCTACTCATGCTAGTGGGTTTCATCTATTTATTGTGGAATGACAGGTCATGCAGAGGATAAAGGGGTTCAGCTACCGCAGCAAGTAACAGATGAATCGTTGTTGTCCTATTGCAGTAAAAGAGAGCAGAAGTGAGAGAGTGGGATTATATCAGAATGAACAAGGGGGTTTTGCTTGCCTGGAACTTCTGAAGATAATAAAGTTCTTCATCGGTGTCATCGAACTCATCGTCGGAGGCACGTCTATCGAGAGGGGACAAATACCGGCAACAGAGAGGAAACACAATCAATGCAATGCACAATATGATGCATGATCATGACATGGTAAAATGAGTGTGATTTGGCCTAATGCAACTAGCAACACAATTAAGTGTAGTTGGTTTGAACCCAAGGTTCAAATTCAAACTCCACATATGGTTATTTAAATGCCATTCACTTGATTTGACCTAACAAAGAACAAAAGTTGTTCTAACATGCATGAAAATGGTATAGGTGGATAGATTGGATTTTTCTGATCATTTTTCATATATAAATTATCGTATTTGGAGTTACGGTTGAATTTCTATGATTTTTTGAAGTTTGAATCATTTTCTGGAATTTCCTGAATAAATTAAATCCAGAAAATGAATAATTGCGCCAAGATCACGTCACCGCGGACGTCGCAAGTCAACTGCGGCTGACCAGGTCAAACCTGACTCACGGGGTCCACACGTCAGATCATAGTTAACTAAAGAGGTTAATTAGTCACCCTAACTAAAAATTAGTCAGGGCCGGGCCCCACCTGTCATTGACCCATACGGGTCAAATTTGGGTCAACCGGGGTCAAACCCACCAATCCCAAGAAGCGCTATCCGCCGCCGAGGATGAACGCGGAGAGGGCACGGATCGCCGCCCGGCGACTAAATGGGCCGCGAGACCATCCTCGAGGTGCTTTGGTGCTCACAAGATCCAGGTGCGACGGAAGGCTGCGGGCGGCGGAGCTCGCGGAGCGGAGCGCGGCGCGGCGGCGGTGTTCGGGCGCGAGCGATGCGGCGGCAAAAGTGTGGCGAGAACGAGAGGGAGAGGAGGAGCAGCAGCTCACAGCGATCTCGATGGGCTTGACGGCGAGCTCGGGGACGCGCTGTGGTCGACGGGGCGGCGATGGGGATCCACGGCGGCCGGCGGTGAAGGAGACGACGATGGCGACGATGGAGGTCGTCCGGAGGTGCGTGGCTCGACGAGGAGGTGTAGGGGGTCGCGGCGGAGCTGGGGAGCGTGTCGGGGAGGTGCGGCAGTGGCCGAGGCCACGGTGGCTGTGAACGGCGGCGACGGTGATTTCGGCCGCGGGAGAGGGAGCGAGGGGAGGAGAGAATGGCACGGAGAGAGCGAGAGAGGCTTGGGGGCGCGTGGCGACGCCCGCGTGAGGAGAGGGAGCCAGCAGCAGCTGCGTGCGGCGGCAGCACGGCGTCGGCACCGCTTCCTCCGCCTACTAGCAAGAGGAGGAAGACGGCTATGCCCCTCGTGGGCTGGGCTGTAATGTAAACGGGCGGCCAGAGGCGCCAGGCGGCTGTAGGTAAGCGCCAGGTAAGCTTTTCTGTTTTTTTTTTGTTTTTTTTTTCTATTTTTCTGACATTTGTTCTGATTTAGTAAAATACTAAATCAACTTATTTTATTCTGTAAATTTTAGTAGGGACTAGTTGGACCACTCCAAAGCCTCTCACCAAAATTCAGAAATATTGGACAATATTTTGTATATATAAAAATATTTATCCAACGCAAATAAATACTGGATTAATTCCAAATGGCCAAAATAAATATTTGTGAGCTCCTGAAAATATTGGTTTGATTTTTACCTCTGACCAATATTTTCAGAGAACAACATGAACATTTTCTTGGACCTTTTTGGAGCAATTTTTATTTGGGTCATTTCTAAAAATGATTCTGAGGGTTTCACAGATCCTCATTTCAAATTTAAATGAAATTTAAACATGATGCACACATGACTAGCTAGTCTAGGTCATACCAGAACTAGGGATGTGACAGGTGGAGTGGCAACAGTGCCGCGCCGGGCGGAGATCTCCGCCTGTACGATGCACTGTGGCCACGCCCAGCCCTGGATACGGGGGTGATGGGCTACACTGTAGCCTCACCATGTCTTGTCTTCCTTAATGAGGGCGCATACTTTGAGGGCGTCGTGGGCCAACTGCTAGAAGCCGGCCTCTCTGGAGGCCGTTCGCAAGTAGTCGGCCCGTCTTGGTGCCGCCTTCTGGAGCTTAGCCGCCTTCTGGCAGCCGGCCATCAGAAGGCGGCGCTTCATCTTGGAGTCCTGAGGGGCGCAGCCGGCCCCGATGTCTTGAAAGGTTCAGGGACTCGGGTTAGGCTACCCGTGGCCCATTACTCCAACAAACCCTCTCACTCGGGGGCTTAGCTACGACCCCTGCATCGCCTAAGTTAAAACCACCCGAGTGAAGAGCAACCTCTCACTGGGGCTTAGCTGCACCCGTGCATCGCCTAAGTTACAAAACACTCTGAATGAAGAGCAACCCTCTCACTCAGAGGCTTAGCTGCGACCCCGTACTCGCCTAAGTTAAAAACCACTCCGAGTGAAGAGCAACCCTCTCACTCGAGGGCTTAGCCGTGACCCCGTACTCGCTTAAATTACAAAACTACTCCGAGTGGAGAGCAATCCTCCCACTCGGAGGCTTAGCTGCGACCCCGTACTAGCCTAAGTTAAAAAACCACTCCACTCCATCTCGATCTGCAAGGATGACGAGGTGCAGGTCGTGTGCAGCACCTAGTGCTCATGCCCACGACCCTCTCGTCGGAGCTGCGTCGCAAGCACAATGTACGCTCCATCCTGATCCGCAAGGACGACGAGGTGCAGGTCGCGTGCAGCACCTAGTGCTCATGCCCACGGCCCTCTCGACGGAGCTGCGTGACAAGTACAATGTACGCTCCATCTCGATCCGTAAGAACGATGAGGTGCAGGTCGTGTGCAGCACCCGGTGCTCATGTCCACGACCCGCTCATTGGAGCTGCGTCACAAATACATCATCAATTCCGAGTAAAGAATCAAGCTTCACTCGGAGTTAAGATATTTGATGGTGGTAAAGGCAAAGCAACCATATTCAAAGAAAAACCAAGTTCGGACAAACCAAGTTCAGAACCACGAACGGAAGTACTCGGGCGTCAGGCCCGAAGGAGTTTAACGGTTACAAAATCACTCGGCATTCCGAGGCAAATAAAAGTGAGGCATAAAGTTTGTTCACTCGGCAGGAGGAGGGCTAGCTGGCTCGACGAACTCATTCAGGTCGATTCCATCAGCAATACGAGTGGCAGCATCGATGAAGGTTTCCATGAAGGACTGGAATTGAAGCTTCTTGGTATTTGCGACCTTGATTGCTGCCAGCTTCTCTTCTCCAACTTCTTTGCAGTGGACACGGACCAGAGACAGAGCCACATCCGCACCGCACCGAGCAGAGGACTTCATCCATGCCTGCACTCGACCGGGGATTTTGTTTAGTCGTGTCATTAGAGACTTGAGGTCATTCTGGAATGTCTCATTCGGCCAGAGCACTGTGTCGATCCGTGATACCGCCACCTTCAGTCGAGCAAGATAATTGGTGACGCTAGCGAGGCAGGACTCCAGTTGCAGCACATTCATCGCAGCTTCGTCCTTGATGGGGGAGTTTATGGGGTCCAGATCAGTCTCAATCCACCCGGTCTATTCTTCGAAGTTTTGACAGAATTCTGCACACACAGAAAAATGATGAGTCAACAGTTGTATGAAGAGTCGACAGTGGCAAATCAATTGGACAAGAGAAAGTACCTTCAAGCATAAGGAACAGCTTCTTGGCGAGTCCTCCCAGATAAACCTCCAGTTGGTCCCTCTTCCGAGTGAGATCTCCAACTTTGTCGGTCAGAGCCACCTTGTCCTTCTTCATTTGCACGACTTCTTTGTTGGCTTCATTGATGGCAGTCTTCAGTTTGGCGTTTTCTTCTTCTAACTTGCCGACTGAAGCTAGCTTCTTGTCGGCAAGTTCAGTTCTTTCCCGCGTCGTCTTCTGAGCCGCGGCAAGGTCTAGGTCCTTCTGCTCTAGAGCCTGCTTTATTTTGTCTACAGAAATAACATTCTTCAGACGAGCTTGGAGTTATCTGTTTTCACTACACACATCTGTTCGAGTGGAGTCACTCGGTTCAAAAGGCGAAAAGTAAAGCTGGCAAAGCAAACAGTCGACAAGTTGTTACCTCCCATGGCAGTTGCTTCGTCCTTGGCTTTCTGCAAATTCTGCTTGGCCAGCCCCAGATCAAGGTTGAGCTGAATTTGCTTCTTCTCTAGTTCAGCGAACTGAGCCCCGAGTTTACAAGATTGCTGCAATCAACGAATGAGACACATCAGTCGACAGGAACAAAGATCGATCGCTTCTGAGCAATAAGATTCAAGTTCGGGTCATTACGGCAAAAAGAGTTCTAAGACTACTGCCGAATCAAACATTCAATAGTAGTCTCGGGGACTACACCCAGTGGGTGCACTTAGCGTGCCCCCACTGGTTTGACTTTTCAATCGACATGGTCTGTCCAGTCGAGAGAAAAAAAAAGAAAAAAAGGCAACACTTATTCTCAGACCACCGCCGACTGCCCGCAGTCGACCGCTGTCTCGAGGACTACACCCAGTGGGTGCACTCAGCGTGCCCCCACTGGTCCGGATCCCACTCAGCACGACCTGTCTAGACCGAGTGGAAGAACTGTAAAGAGACATTTTGATAAAGACCCGGCTGAATCAAACATTCAATGGCGGCCTCGGGGACTACACCCAGTGGGTGCACTCTGCGTGCCCCCGCTAGTTCAAAGATACACTCGACGCGACCTAGTCGACTCAGGTGGAAAAACTATTCAGCAAAAGTTAAAGCAACCAGTGGGTGAACAGATGCAAGATGCAGACTCATGATAGATGCACATTGAAGGTTTCAAAACGCTCATCCACGGACATCTTACGACTAATAAAGCAGCAGTTTTCAAGTACCATATCTAACAGAACAAGCGTCAAGCTAAAGATCAGTCGGAAGTTAACTAACCTAGACGTTGGTCAGGAGAGCTGAGCTGGAATCATAAGCAGCCTGGCTAGCCTCGCGCACCACCTTCATCTGCTCCATCATAAGGCCTGCCTAGCGTATAGCTTCCTTAGCAGCGCTCACCTGGTCCGCTGGGACATGATGGGTGACAAAGAGTGGAGCTGGTGGAATGGTCGAGTCAGCCAAAGGATCTGAAGCATGGAGTCGCACAGATGGGGCAGGGACTTGCGCGATCAACGCCGAAGGACGATCAGTCGACACAGGGACAACAGAAGAAACAGAAGCCCGAGCTGGATCTCCAGATTGCTGAATCACTGGTTCTGGTGCTGGTGTCGATTGAGGTACCTTGCTGGCAGGCACCCTCCTTCTCGAAGTCCTGCTCTTCCTTCCCGTGGTCTTCTGGGGCATATCTTCATCGTCATCTGGAAGTTCAATGACATTTTGAGGCGCTGCAAAAGACTCGACCGTAAGAGTTCGGTCGACCGACAGTTCAATTGACAAAATGAGAGCAAGGTTATAGAGTTGTACCCGCTTTGGAAGTGACCGCGTCCTCAGTCTCCTCATATCTTGGTCCTTGTAAATGTCCATGGAGGTCACAGAAGTAGCAGCGCTGAAAGTTTCGGAAATCACTCGGTCAAGCGAGAGAGTGAGTCGACAGAAGCATAGAAGTTTCCCAACGATGCAAAAGCAAAGAGAGAAAGCAAAATACTTACGCAGAAGTGACGGGAACATCCACCTTGATCCTAGGCAAGGTCTTCCGAGGCTTTGAAGGGGCGGTCTTGAGCTTCTTGGCGGCCTTTCCAGTCGGCTGTAGAGACGATGTCCGAGTGCTTTTTTGCACTTGTGCGCTTGGAGATGTTGCCTTGCCATGCCCGCCCGCAGTGTCTTCGGACTGCTTGGATCGACGCTCAGAGCGAGGTGGTGATTCGACTTCCTCACTGCCGCCCGAGTCATCACTGTCATTTCTATGGTCGTCGGGGGACTGCCAGTCGCCGCTCTCGTCAGCACTCTCCGTTCCCTCCTGGACCTGCTCCCTGTTCGGCATAGAGTACATCTCAGTATAAATCTGCAAGGCAAGAAGTTGTACAGACGTCAATCAGATTCAAGGACAGTCGCAAGTCAGAGTAAAAATACACTCGGAAATAAAGGTCAGACCTTATCTGACTCGTTTTCGGCGTCGAATGGTGCTACCCTCCTGGACCCCCTGGAGTTGTCCTTGTTACCAGTGATGCTCCGCAGCCACTGCTCCACCGTCTCCTCGGTGACTTCCTCTGGGTCGACCCGAGCGGTGTCGTTAGGGCCCGAGTACAACCAAATCGGATGACCGCGAGCTTGAAGAGGCTGGATGCGTCTGCTGAGAAACACTTCTAAAAAATCCATGCCAGTCACACCATCACGGACCAGTTAGACTACCCTGTCGACTAACATGGACACCTCTACCTTCTCTTCTGGGGTTACGATCAGTGAGGAGGGTTGGCGGACCCGATCCATGGTGAAGGGAGGAAGACCAGTCGACTGACCAGGAGTCGGAACATCTTGGCAGTAGAACCAGGTCGACTGCCACCCTCTAACTGAATCCGGAAGAGTCATGGGTGAAAAAGTACTCCTATCCCTCGTCTGAATCCCTAAACCCCCGCACATTTGGATCACTTGCGCCTTTTCATCATTCGAATTTGCCTTCTTCACAGACTGAGAGCGGCAAGTAAAGATGTGCTTGAACAAACCCCAATGCGGTCGACAGCCCAAGAAGTTTTCACGCAGAGAGACGTATGCAGCGAGGTATGTGATTGTGTTGGGGGAGAAGTGATGAAGTTGGGCACCAAAGAAGTTCAAGAAACCCCGGAAGAAAGGATGTGGAGGTAGAGTGAAACCCCGGTCGACATGGGTGGCAAGGAGAACGCACTCACCCTCTTGCGGTCAAGGCTCGGTCTCATTCCCCGGCAGCCTCCAAGACCCGTGGGCGATCAAGCCTCCACCGTCCAGATCCTCCAGATCTTCCTTTTGGATCATAGACCAAATCCAGTCCCCTAGATCCAGCCAGGCGGCAGACCGGACCTCGACGATGACCCTTCCCCGACTCGTCTTCTTTCCCTTCGCCGTCATCGTCGCCTTCTTCGCGTGCTCCAGGGCCGCCGTCTTGTCCTTTCCCATCGCGGCAGACTACGCACGGGCGGGGCGGTGGCGTCGAGAGTGGAGGCGGGCTTGGTGGAGAAGCAAAGGAAGAAGAAGGGGAATAAGGCGCACTGTGCAAAAACATCAGCTTCGACGCCTTTTATGGGCCTGCTTCCGAGTGGCTAACTCGTGGGCCCAAGTGATCCTGTCAAGTCCTGCCACTGTCGCACGCTAGATACGTGGTGAAAAAGGTGGCGCAAGAATTGAGGCGCCTCTGTCTATCCACTCCGTTTACTGCGGCGCGCTCCGTCCCGCGCGCTTCCCCGAAATTTCGAATCCCATGAGATTCGGGAGCCGCAGAATAATCAATCGCGCCGAAGATTTCGTACCATATCAACACTCGAAGATTATTAGTTGAGTTCACTCGACGACCTCTGAATCGATTGAGGCGACTGAAAAAAGATCGAAGCTTCAACATGATTCGCAAACTCAGATGAAATACCTCTGAAGTATGGAATCGAGTCGGGGTCAACTTCAGTTCTTTCTTCACTCGGACCTCAATTCATTGGGGGGCTAATGATGATGAAATGTACCTAGGGTAGGGTCATAGGCCCGACCTGGACACCCTACCCAAGGACACTGCCCTAGAGTCAAAGACATTCAAAGCACAAGAAGAGAAACCGACTGAGTTCATCAAGGAGTGCAATCCACTCGACCTTCAACCTCACTCAGATGCCCCAATTCCATTCGACCAAGATGAAGTCACTCGAGGATGCAAGAAACCACTCAGAGTATAGAAGACCTAACGTCACTCGGGATGGCAACGGTCAGGCATTCACTCTGTAGTCTTAAAGATCATTTATACCTCTTTATTATTGGCGTTACCAGTAATGCCCTACCTTAATGTACATTGAACCCTTTGTAACATGGGTTGGCTGGGGTCCTGGCGCACTCTATATAAGCCACCCCCTCCACTGGCACAAGGGTTCGCACCCCCTGTAACTTTCATGCATAATCCAGTCGACCAAGCCTCCGGGCACCGAGACGTAGGGCTGTTACTTCCTCCGAGAAGGGCCTGAACTCATAAACCTTGCGTGCACAATCTCACCGTAGTTAGGATCTTGCCTCCTCCTACATACCCCCTATTCTACTGTCAGACTTACTCCCACGACAGGCCGCCCATGAGGGAATGCCAATGGTGGTGCTCAGCTTGTGGGAGTCGGAGTGCATCGTGGGTATTTTATCTTTTCCTTGAGGCGGTTATATTTTCCTATAAGTTTGTTGCTTTACGCGCAAGTCAGATGCAGCGCACACTAGCCCCCGTCCCCCTTCGCTTTGCAAGTCTTGCACCAGAGGGCACTTTGCCCATTCCCGCTGGCGATGTTCTTGTCTCGTCCGACTTCATTGATAGTTTCTCCAATCGTTGGTGTTCCATTTGTTTCATCCACCTCCATGTTCTTTGCTTCGTCGGCCGACTGAGATTCGGGCCTGGCCTCACTTTTGCTTATTGCCAAGGCGGCGCCAACTGCGGTGGTTTGCCACCCCGAGCCACGACAGCCACACTGCTGCATGCATCGCACTCCAACGTGCCTCCTGGACAAAGCACGCACACCTAGAAGCGCCTTGGAGCATCCAGTCGACGAGCACTAAATGTCGCCACCGCCACGCCATTGATTCCGATCAGGCGGGCCTAAGTTTGATCCCCTATTTGTTCTATGTTTGTGTATGTTCTTTGTGTGCTGTTATTTCCTTCTTCATTGGGGTTTTTGTTTGCATTCTTTGATTTATTTTTTCTCCAGCACTTTTCATCCATTCCGCCCTCAACGTTGCTTCGTTTATGCGCATGTGGGGATGGACTGAGCGCCAGACGATGTCGGACACGATGGGTGAACCTACGTGCGAGGTTACCGATCAAACATCCACTGTCGCGTCACTGGGCATGCACTAGCAGATAAGACAGGAAGGGCAAGGCGCTGCCCTGGATACAGAGCACGGAATTGTCCAGCACATGGCGACAAGAAGCGGGTAGACATTCCAAAACACATCATCCGGCCAAGGGCCGCAACGGCTATGTGCTTATGGGCATGTCTGTGCAAGTGTTAGGTTCGTGCATGCGCATTGATGTGGTCATGGGTATATATTTGGTAATGTTTGAGCACTTGCCAAGCAAGGGGAATTGAAAGTGAGGAGTCAATGCATCGGCCGCCCTCAACCACTTTGAGATGCACGACGTGCGCCTTCGACTAATGTACCGCAGTGCCCCAAACCGCACCAACCCGTGCAACATGGCACATGAATCCAACCAGAGCCCCCTCTCCATCAAAACATCACTGCCACGCCAACCGCGGGAGTCAACGACGTGTTCGCGCTCGTCGATCAGCACCAGCTATCGCCCCTCCCCTCCTCGGAGCAGCAACCTTGGCCAAAGAATCTGTAAACTCGCCGTGTGAAGGTTGGGAGCTAACACACAGGCAAGATGTGTGTCATAAGCCATCTTCATCTTCTATATAACAAGATAAGGAGTCCTCACCCGTACGGGAATATGATAGAAGGGCATAATAAAAATGAGGATATTGCTAAGGGGAGACTGCACTAAAGCAAGCCTACCAACAGTGCTAAGCATTTTCTGTTGCCAATAAGCACACCTCGTTTTAATTTATTTTGTCTTCAAACGGTTTCCAATCTTTATGTTTAATACTTACTTTTTCAAGTGGGATACCCAAATATTTCATAGGTAAATCGCCCACTTGACAAGTAAAATTCTCTCTATTAACTATCTCTCTTCTCTCTCTCTCTCTCTCTCTCTGTGTGTGTGTGTGTGTGTGTGTGTGTATGTGCGTGTAGCTTCACCAAAGGGGAAAATTCACACTTGAGGAAGTTAATTTTGAAACCAGACATTTGTTCAAAAGCACATAATGATCTTAAGATTTTAAGCACTAGAAATATCACCATGCATGAAGAAAATTGTGTCATTTGCATACTGCAACATATTCACCCCTCCTCTGGTTTTCTCTAGCACCCCCTAACAAACCCAATATTTTTTGCATTATCCATATTAATAGCAGGGCATATGCTTCTAAATCGAAAATTAAAGGGAACATGGAATCTTCATGTCTTAATCCTTTAATAAAAGTATTAAAATAAGGACTTACATAGTCATTAACTTCTATTCCAACATGGTCCCAATAATCCAGTCATTTCATCTATCTAGGAATCCTATCAAGGAGAGTATCTTAGGAACAAAAGACCATCTGATTTTATCATATGCTTTCTCCAAGTCAACTTTGAAAAGAATAGTACTTTGTTTTTTTAACATGCATAGTATCGGTAGCCTCACGCAAAATTATGTCATCTTTCATAATATACAATGTCTTTAGTGGGGGGGGGGGGGGTGTGGATCGAACAGCCCACCACCTCACTAAGTTTGTTTATGAGAATCTTAGTGGAAATTTTATAAGTTTATAACTAACATTAAGTAAAAAATATAAGTCTTCATATTTCCTTGGCTTCTTTTGTTTTAGGGACTAAAGTAATAATGTCATAATTCAGCCTAACAATGTTGATATTATCTCTATGGAAATCATCAAGCATCCATTTTATCAAACTCTAGAATTTCTGGTAAAACTCTATGAGAAAATCATCAGCCTATTATGTTCCATAGAAAATGCAGCTTTACATAATTCTTCCATTGTCTCTAATAAGCTTGTCAACATCCTGAGCTGAAATTCTATCAGCCAAGTGAGTAGTACTATCAAAATGAGCATAAAATGAGAGTTCACATGGGGGAAATGAAGAATATCTCATATGCAGATTAACTTCTCAAATATCAGAATTACTCTTAATTAAGAGCGAATAAAGAGTTAGTGCCAATCACACAACACTATCAGTGTTTCTTCAACGAATTCTAACAAAAGAATCGATCACTACCGCTTCTTCCTCCTGTTCACCGCCGCTCGCCCATCTCTACGTGCGGATTAGGATGTCCGAATTTAGAAGCGAAACAGAGCAATGTAGTACGTACATACACTCTGCTTCTTCCTCCTCCTGTTCACCGCCGGCCGCCCATCTCTACGTGCGGATTAGGATGTCCTCGAGGGAGATGTCGAGGGAGAGCTGGTGGTGGAGTGACCCGGCGGGGCTGGGCGACGGCGTGGGCGTGGTCTCGGCGCGGCACATCGGGCAGCTGGTGTTGCCGGCGCGGAGCCAGGTGTCGATGCAGTCCGCGTGGAAGTAGTGCAGACACTCCGGCAGCACCCTCACCGCTTCGCCGTCCGCGAAGTCCGCAAGGCACACCGGGCACGTCGGCTCGCTCCACTCCTCGTCCTTCCGGTACCGGCACACCACCGGCTTCGCCACCAGCTGCACCCGCGACGACGAGCTCAGGTCGCCCACGCTCTCTTCCGGCTGCTGTTCTTGCTGCCGCGCCGTGACACCTCGCCGTCGGCTGCGCCTGCGGATCCTCTCGCCGTTGCAGCAGCTGACGAGGATGCAGTGGTGCAGAAGGAGCACCAAGGCCACGGACATCACCACCAGGAGGCCGATGAACACCGGCGACCTGTACGTGGACGAGCTCATGTTGAACCACTTCATGTGATGTGTGTACCTACGTACTACCTAGGCTAGGCTAGGAAGCTCCGATCGAGGTGGAATGAGCCATGGATGGAACATTAATCGGTCGACAGATGCAAGCTACCGGACAACCCGAGAGCGACGATGGTTACGAAGCTGCATCGTCGATAGTCGATGCGCGTCGCTGATGCCACTGATGGCGACCTGCATCTGTTCCCTTGTGCTTGGAAGCTAGTAGAAACAACACAAACTAAGCCTGCTACTGTTTATTTTCCTTGTTTTTTGTTGCTAAACATGGCTAGATCAATCAGACCGGGTCAAGTGCTCAAGATCAGTCCAAGCGGAAGATGAATAGTTAACATATTATTCGGTTGAATCTGGCTTAGCGAATCAGCAATCAATCGCTAAGCTTATTATATAACCGGCATCGTGAGTGACACACAGCCGGTCTAGCTAGCCTAGTGTGTGGTAGCAAGTGACTAGTAGGAAGAATCGGGGCAGAAGACGATCTTGAGCTCGCGGGGCTGGATGCAGCGCTGCGGCGTGGCCTCCACGTCCGTCGGCGTCGTCCGAGTGTCCGGGCACCTCTCCTTGAAGAAGTGCCCCTGTCCATGGGCCCTGCACCCGCCGGCGGGGGCCCTGGCGTCGCGTGGGCAGTCCACGTCCAGGTCCACCGCGCAGCCGAGGGACGGGCACTGCCGGCCCTGCTCGAACCCGTGCGGCGTCACCATCACCGGCAGGTTGAACCCGTCCACCAGGCTCACGCTGTACTCCGCCAGCCCGCCGGACCCGTGCACGCTCACCTGCGCCACCGTCACCGGCGCCGGCGGCATGCCCGTGTCGCACCTGGTCACCGCCGCCGGCGAGGAGGAGGACGGGGAGGAGGAGTCGTAGTCATCGCTGCTGCTGCAGCCGGTGCGCGCCACGACGCGGCCGGACCACGCGCCGGAAGGGAACGCCAGGGTGACGAGCCCCTCTCCGCCCCCGTCGAGGCGGCTGGCGGCGTCGTCCAGGTCGGGGATGGCGGGGAGGCCGATGTTCGGAGTGATGAGCGGCCACACGGGGTACGCGCACAGGTTGTGGAGGGTGAGGTTCGTCGCCGTGTCCTGGGAGGTCGCCGCTATGGGAGTGAGCACGGCGAGCGCCAAGATGAGAAATGCCTTGGATGTGGGCATGGCGCACTGCTGAAGCGAAGGGGTCACAGCCCAAGTACTGATGTTGATCATAGCTTCATGGAGTATATAAGAGAGGTAAAATTGTGGTGGTTAGGTGGCAACAAACGCATGCATGCATGCACGGTTGCGTGTAAGGAAGCATGCATCCATCGGCAGAGATGGCGCCTCCAACTAACTTAGTTTCTCATGCTTTGGATGGACAGTGGAAATCAAACTAACTGCTTATGCTCTTGATCAACCACAAACCTGTCACATATGTATTTACATTTGAACACCAACTGTATACCTAGTTTTTGTCCCCAAAAAAAAAGCCCCCGAAATATCTAGTTGCCAGATTTGGCGTGGGTTCACCTTTCATAGCCTGAATCCGACATAAACATCGGTGAATGTGAATATGACGGCAAGTTGTCATAACAAGTACTCCCTCTGTTCACTATTATAACATGTTCTAACTTCTTTTTACATTGAATGAACATACAGACACATTTTAGTGTGTTTGTTTACTCATTTTAGTATCCATATTCAAAACACCTTATAATAGTGGACGGAGGGAGTATCAAATAGCATGAACCTGAAATTAATAGACATTTGGAGGATGGAGAGAGAGAGAGAGAGAGAGATGGTAAAAGACTCGCATAACCCCGATGACAAGAAATCATCAACGAAACGGAAGTAATTTTAAAAAATTGGCAGCAATACAAGAAGCAAAGGTAAGCACATATGCAAGTGGGCTAACAACTATGGAAGAAATAGAATATGGAAACAATGACATGTTGGAAAGACCTCTCTGTACAAAATACAGGTATGGAGACGTCAAATGATGTGGACTAACACCACTGAAAACATTAACAAATGCTATAAACAACAAACCAGGAAAAATTATTGGTCCGTGAAAATGAGACAATTAAACCTATCCAAACCCATGACATCATAAAAACATGAAAAGGTGGCTAAAATCCATGAAAACAATAGCAAACGGTGATAGAGAAGAAAAAACAGTGAGGTCAGTAAAGGTGCAACAGAAAAAATTGTGGGCTAATACAATGATGGAAGTTATTGAGAGCAAGGATGTGGGAGAGAAATACTCCCGCGCCCTAAAACATGATGACAAAATCCCCGTAAGAAAACATACAGGAAATGACATGGGCTAACACGTATGACAACTCAAAAATTAAGGAATAGCGAAAAACATCTCCAGAGAACAGACACAGAATGTCTCGAAAAACATGAAAATGTGAGGCTTTGAGAACAATAACAAAGAAAGAACGGAACACAGGAAACCCTCTATGGGCTCGATGTTTTTGCATGTTGTCATTGAATAAACATTTGTATGACTTTCACATGGTGCAATCAAGTCTTGGGCATTCTTTGATTTGCAGGATTCCATAAACATGGGAATAGGTAAAACATAAGGGCTCTTTTGCTTCACCGGATTCTAAAAACAAGAGAATATGAAAAACACAGGAATATGATAGGAATGCACGCGCAAAACACATGATTGCTCAACACAAGAATTCTGTCAATTTTGGTGTTTGGTTCACATGAATTAAAAAACACAAGAATTTTAATGAACATGGTCAAATCAAAGTCCAATCACATGAAATTGTTTAGTTAGAATGCTATTATGCCACTAAGGATCTTTTTCTCGTTCTTCGTGCATAGAAATTTGAAAAGAGGTCCAAGATGCGTTTTTCCTTTGAAACTGAGATCAAAGGAAAATTTCCTCCACTTTTCCTTCAAACCAAAGGAGCCCTAAGATTGTCATGCCATGACTATTTGAATCCTACAAGATTTTGGTTTGTTTGATATCATCCACATGAAAAATAAAGATTCTTACCAAGAGGTTTGCATGGATGCCAAAGTTCCTATGAAACTTAGTATGAATGAATCCTTAGGAAAAAAAATCATGTAGGATTCAATCCTATGAATCAAATGACCATCCATTCCAATCATTTAAAATTTCTTTGAAAATCTTTTGAATCAAAGAGGCCCTTAGGCCTTCTTTGGTTCATAGGATAGAAAAATCATAAAAAATACGAAAGTCATAGAAAATAAGATGACATGTACCTCATTTCCTACAGAAAAAGAGATGTCACTTGGTTTATAGCATAGAAAATTTTCCATTAGGTCTAAGCTAGTATTTTCTTCCCCTTGAAATGTGAAGGATAGGAACCAATCTTACATAGGAATAGAAATCATTCCTAAAAACTAAAGGACTCAGAAAATTTTCCTTCAAAAATCCTACCCTACAGATTTCCTACAAACTAAAGGATGCCTTAAAGTACGATTCAAGATGGGCAACATTGTAAATTTGTAATCACAATTTTTTTTTCTTTGTAATCTGACGTTTTCCCTATGAAACTGTAATCAAACGAATCAAAGAGCCATACAAATTTCTCTTGCTTGTAAACTACTCCCTCGGTTCACAAATATAAGATGTTCTAACTTTTTCTAAATCAGATGTGTCTATGTTCTAACTTTTTTCTAAATCAGATGTATAGACATGTTTTATTGTGTTTGTTTACTCATTTCAGTCCACATGTAATATATATTCAAATATTCAAACCATCTTATATTTGTGAACGGAGGGAATATGTTTGATGCTGCTTCCAAACGCCTGCCGAAAGGGACAGTTGATAGTCGATCTTGTAAAGAGTAATATTCATTGAGCACCAACAAGATGATAAAAAAAATCAAATGAGCCAGATCGAATTGGCATGGACTACGGCTCTAGATTACAACCGAGTTTCATCAGTCAAGATTGGCCAAAACTCTGCAAAACTATGCAGCCAAAGCCTAAGCTGCAAGCCTGCAACGGACGGAATCAACAGCAGCACCTACATTCAATTCTTCATCGAGCTCTTCTGTCAACTGCTGTTCAAGTGCTCGGACAGTTTGTCTCTCATCCTGACAGCCTTCTCATCTGATAACTGGCACACTTGCTGCCTGTAATTAGCGTCATGATCGTCTGATATATGAGCGTCGTCCATGGCTGCATCCTCCTCCATGTCTATCACTATGTTATGCAACAGACAGCACACATGGATTATCCGAGGCAGCTTATGCTTGTCGGGGCGCCACATCTCTCCCTGCAGGAACTTCCATGTGTCCTTGAACCTCGCCAGCGCCTTCAGCGCGACTGTTCTGGCTGCAGAGTGTCTCCTATTGAATTCCACTTTCAATTCTGAGAGGTCATTCTCCTGGTAAGGAGTGAACAGCCACGGGAGAAGAGGGTACCCTGCATCACCAATTACGTATTCCCCAACTTCTGACCCGTCTGATACCGTCAGTTTGCTGCCATTCAACCGTGCACCGTTCTCGCACAGCCTGAAGAGACCAGAGCTGTGTAAAATACTCGACTCTTTCATGCTACCTGGCCAACCGGTTACAATGTCTGTGAACCTCATATCAGGATCAATGACAGCCTGCAATACCATGCTGTAATTCTTCTCGTGGTCTAGCCACACCTTGCAGTTTGGTTCAGCTGAAGAGAGACACATAATGATGTGAGTTGTGTCTACTACACCACAGCAGTTTGGCAAACCGTGGATCTTCTCAAACTTGGATTTGATCATCGCCATCTCATCCGAGTCTGGCCAGCGTAAGTGGTGGCCTGCTCGTGCCTCCACAGCTTCAACAAATCTCCAAGTTATCAGAGAGACAGTCGAGTGGTTCACACCAACAGAGGTTCCTACGGTCACCAGCGACCCACCAGAGTTCAACCTTCTCAGAGCAACAGCTACTCGATCTTCTAAAGACAGCACCGTCCCATCGATAAAGGTGTAGCTGCTAGCTCTTACCATCATATCATCTTTTACCAAGCTGCAAACATAGTTGAAAGTTTTTCTGGGCATTTTGAAGAGAGACTCAAATCTGTGTGCGTCCTCCGCAGAGGATAAGGTTCCTGAGAAGAAAATGTAGAACTGGTTACAAAACCCAGAACTTACTATTACGATAGTGTTAAAATAGACTCCATCAATAGCATATGGATTCATAATTAAATGCTGTTCTATATATTCAATAAACTTGCACATTAAGCTTTTTGTCAGGTGGAGATCAAATCAAGATATAGCCATTACACAGCCCATACAACTAATATTATTTTTTTGGCAAGGGCTATACAACTAGTACTTGCTAAAACTAAAGTTTCACGTTCAGTACCAGCGTAAAAATGGAAGTCACAAACTTGCTCCACTTCAACAAGCACTATATGTCAGCCATGTCACGTTGACGATTCTATATTGCACAAAATGCATCATATACCAGTAGTAACTTGAATGAAACATCAAGTTGCTACTTGAACTTGTTTGCAGTAAACTAAAAAAATTCAGGAAAAGAATGTTTGATCTCTAAAAGATAGCCCAGAAATAAGTTTTGGGGGTTGCCGGTGTTTAGTTAGGAGTCGTCTCCTTCCAAAGATAGTCAGAAATAGCAAAGAGCCTCCCTGTGGAGAATGCCCTTCATGCCATATTTTACTTCACTTAGTTAGGAAATGAGAATTATTGTACCTTCTAAGAAAATATGTGCGACAACACAAGTGCCCAGGAAACAATTAAACAAATGCAATGTCCTATCATCTAAAATGAGTTAAAAGCTACTCCCTCCCGTCGGTTATGTAAGCCCGCCTCGTACTTTGGATCAATTTTTGACCATGAATTTGATTAGCAAAATATAAGTTGTATGCTACAAAAAGTGAACTATTGCTCTCGTATTCATAAAAAGATTCCAATGATGTATTTTTTGGGTACATATAATTCATAATTTCTTAGTTAAATTTATGGTAAAAGTTAGACCCAAAATAAAAAGTTCATTTGACAGTGATACCCAATAGTAGGAGCTTTTCCGTAGAGCAAATAAATGAATTCACATGGACTCTTGTTCACAATATGTTGTGCTGTTAAACGGGCTCTGAATTGATGGAATATGAAGAAAGATTCTCAATCAGCTTGGATGGAGAACATTGAGGCACTGACTAGAATACGTAATGAAATGAACTATCAGTTGCACTAAAAGTGTACCAAATTCGTTAGACGACCCCACATCAGATGACTGCCCAGTAATCAGTAATCAGAACACAGGTCAACAACTGAAAGTTGAGTTTGCGCAACCGATGACCCATTCTAAAATCAGACCTAAAACTTTAGCATCGCCGTTGGACTACCACGATGCGATATCGGTGCTCAACATGACACCCTGCTCAGCAACTACTGAGCCAGTGGCATTGTTCCAACCTGTGCAGTACCATCGCATTTATCACGAGTAGCTTCTCACAAGATCGACAGACCACAAGATTAGCCCCAAGAATTTAAGCCCGAGACATAATTAGATCTAAGTAACATGACAAAAAGAAAGAAAACAAATGCTCGCGAGGAACAGAATCTGCACAAACAAATCTCGTCTAGACGTACGGCCGCGAGCACCGAAGAGGGACGCACCAGCCATCCGCATGCAGAAGCCGTCCCACCAGTCGCCGCCAGGCGCACCCTGCCCCGCCGCCGCGGCCGCCATTGCGGCCTTCTTCTCCGCCGCCGCCTTCTTGCGGCGCTTGGCCCCGCGAAGCGGCGCCATGACGAACACGGAGTCTCGGACCGGATGAATCAGGAAGAGCGAGTAATCTGATGGGACCTGGTGAAATCAAGAACCAGCGGTGGGGTGGACACGGGGGGAACAGCGCAGCGGGTGTCACGACTGCGTCAGCGGCGAGGTGGCGGCGGCGGGGCCCGCGCAGTCGCTCGGCATGCAGAGGGCATGGGGAGTTGCTGGGGACGACGAGCGTGTACGGTATGGCTTCGTGAGGGAAGCACGGGGCAACGCAAGGAAGGGGACGCCGGGGGAGGAAGAGGAGAGGGAGATGGCTAGATGGGAGAGACAGCTTTGAGTATTTGTGCATCCGTATGTGTGTCTTTTTTCTTTCTTTTTTTGCGGTGTCTTTGATGTCACCGGGAAAAAAAACAAGGTGCGTATGACTATGCATTATGAATGTTTAATTAGAGTGTGTTTGTGTATGCTGTGGGGGGTGTACATTTCCATGATCATAGCGGGAGGAGCGGAACAGTTTCTTTCTTTATAAATGGAAACAGGATAGGTGTTCTGTATTTTCAAGTATAAGTAAATAATGGATATGACGGTTATCGATCGGTTTATGATACACAGGTTTGTGATTATGAGTCAATGAGTGTAACTAAAGAGTAGTTTTATGAACGTGTTGAATGAGTTTCCGTGAAGAACAAGAGAAAGAGGAAAAAAGATTTCTGTGCAATTAAGCTTGACATGCACGAGATGTATGACTGTGTTAGGTTTTCTTGGAGAACATGATGATTAAGATGGGGTTTGACATGGCATGGGTAAAATTGATGATGGCTTGTCGATCGGTTATATACACGATAAGGGTCAATGATCATGGAAGGGAAGGGTTATTTTCTTCTACGAAGGGCTTCGACAAGGGGATCCCCTCTCCCCTTATTTAGTATTATTGTACGCAATGGAAGTTGGTGGCACGGATGATACCAGAGCGGGTAGAAAATGCACCGTCAATTTCACCCATTGTTTTACCGATGATTCTCTAATTCTCATGAAAACTTATTTGAGTAAAGCCACTTCGCCACAAGAAGCTCTGGATAGGTATTGTATAAATTTGGGGCAATTGGTGACTGTGAAGAAATCAAACTTTTTTCTAGCACTAATACCAATGTGGGTTTGAAAGCGGGGATTTGTAGAATTCTTAATATTAACACTAAGGTACTCTCTAATAAATATCTTGGTTTATAGATGTTAGTTGAAGCTAACCGGAGTGATTGCTTCAGGCACTTCATAGAGATAATTTCCATGAGATTGCAGGGTGGAAAGAGAAATGTTGTCAATTGGAGGAAAGGAAATTTCAATTAAAGGTGTTGCACAATCAATTTCAGTTTTGGCATGTTGGTTTTCAAGTTACCTAAAGGAGTTTGTAAGGAAAATGACGGATGCAATCTCTAAGTTTTGGTGAGTATGTTGTGATCAAGGAAAGAAAATGCATTGGTCTGCCAAGTGGAAGCTTGCCTACCCAAGAGTGAAGGTGGTATGGGCTTTCACGTTTTCTATTCTTCAAATTTAGTTATGCATGCAAAGCAAGTTCGGCGTATGCTAGATTCACTAGACTCATTGTTTGCTTGTGTTTTCTATGCCAAGTACTATACAGATGGTAGCCTTCTTAATATTGGACCAAATATGATATCTTCTTTCATGCGGCTAAATATTGTTGCTAGAACCCAAGCATTCGGGAGGGGGAGGGGCATTTTTCAAGTTGGTAATGGAGAAAATATAAATATATAGGAAGATACATTGATTCCTTCAAGCTCCACTCGTAAAGTGATTACTAGCAGCGATTTGATTGACCCAACTATGGAACATGGGATCTTATATAGTCAACCCAATCTTTCTACTAATTGGAGCATGGTGTATACTACATATTCTACTCAATGTAAATGCCTTTGAAGATTTCATGGCATGGCACTATATCGAAACTAGAATTTCACGGCCTGTACAACATACCATAGAGAAAGGGAACACCAATTCAGTGGAGGTATCCCTAGGGCGACTGGACAAGGAACATCTCACACCAATCCAGTGTGGAGCCTTTTTTGAAACTGAGCATACGAAGCAAAATAAAGATATTTGGGTGAAGGGAATTTCGTGGCCTTCTTCCACAGAATCAATCTTATGCAACCTCTACGTTGGATTGGATGGACAATGTCCAATTTTTCATCAAGTGATGGAGGACACAATGTATCTTTGCTTTCAATGCATACCGACGATAGAAATGTGGAATGCCATTCGCTTACATGCGGTTACTATGGTGGAAAGGTCAATACACAAATCACCAAAGTAGCAACTCCCATGTTTTCAACATCTACGAGTCCGGGAGTGTTGGAGATGATTTCAACAGATCCCTTGGTTGGTTATCCCAGTGTAGTGATTAGGTCGGGAGGGGGGGGCAATGAGGCGAGTTTACCCAGGTTCAGGCCCTCTGATAGAGGTAAAACCCTACTCATGTTATGTGTATACTAGATCATCCATTGTGCGTGTTGTTGCACACGTCTATTTGTAATAATGAAAGGTATTTAATGACGCAAAACATGTGGAGGCATTAAAGCAATAGTAATATGGCATGTGATACGCCTCCAACGTATCTATAATTTTTTATTGTTCCATGCTATTATATTATCCATCTTGGATGTTTTATATGCATTAATATGCTATTTTATATCATTTTTTGGGACTAACCTATTAACCCAGTGCCCAGTGTCAGTTGCTGTTTTTCCTTGTTTTTGTCTTTTACAGAAAATTAATACCAAATATAGTCCAAACGGAGCGAAACTTTTTGAGGATTTTTCTTGGACCAGAAGACAACCACGAAGCTTTGGGAGGAGGCCAGGAGAGCCACGAGTGGGCCACAAACTCACAGGACGCGCCCTAGGGGGGCGCCCTGCAAGCTTGTGGGCCCCCCATAGCCCCCTAACCCTAATTCCAGCTCTATAAATACCCAAATATTCCCCCTACACCAGGGGGCACACCAAAAATACGTTTTCGCCGCTGCAAGCTTCTATTCTCGTGAGATCCCATCTCGGGGTCTTTTCTGGCACTCTGCTGAAGGGGGATTCGATCACGGAGGGCCTCGACACCAACCTTGCTGCCCTTCCGACGATGCGTGAGTAGTTTACCACGGACCTAAGGGTCCATAGCTAGTAGCTAGATGGCTTCTTCTCTCTCTTTGATCTTCAATACAATGTTCTCCTCGATGTTCTTGGGGATCTATTCGATGTAATCTTCTTTTGCGGTGTGTTTGTTGAGATCCGATGAATTACGGATTTATGATCAAATTATCTATGAATATTATTTTGAGTCTTCTCTGAAATCTTTTATGCATGATTAAGATAGATTTGTATTTCTATCCGATCTATTGATTTGGTTTGGCCAACAAGATTGATCTATCTTGCAATGGGAGAGGTGCTTTGTTTTGGGTTCAATCTTGCGGTGCCCTCACCGAGTGACAGTAGGGGTAGCGAGGCACGTATTGTATTGTTGCCATTAAGGATAAAAAGATGGGGTTTTTACCATATTGTTTGGATCTATCCCTCTACATCATGTCATCTTGCTTAAGGCGTTACTCCGTTCTTGTTAACTTAATACACTAGATGCATGCTGGATAGCGGTCAATGTGTGGAGTAATAGTAGTAGATGCAGAATCATTTCGGTCTACTTTTGACGGACGTGATGCCTATATTCGTGATCATTGCCTTAGACATCTTCATAACTATGCGCTTTCTATCAATTGCTCAACAGTAATTTGTTTACCCATCGTATGCTTTCTTCAAGAGAAAAGCCTCTAGTGAAGCCTATGGCCCCCGGGTCTATTTCCTATCATATTATTTTCAGATATGTAAAACCAAAAATTCAAAAATACCTTGCTGCAGTTTATTTATCTTTACTTTATTTTACACTTTTACTTATCTTTTATAACTATCTCTATTAGATCTCAGCCTTGCTAGTGACCGTGAAGGGATCGACAACCCCTTTTTCACGTTGTGTGCAAGTGTTTGTTAGTTTGTGCAGGTGCATCTATTGGGGATTTGCTTGTGCCTCCTACTGGATTGATACCTTAGTTCTTAACTGAGGGAAATACTTATCTCTAGTTTGCTGCATCACCCTTTCCTCTTCAAGGAAAAAATCAACGCAAGCTCAAGAAGTAGCAGGAAGAATTTCTGGCGCCGTTGCCGGGGAGGTGCTACATCAAGCCTACCAAGTACCTATCATAAACTCTCATCTCTTGCACTTACATTCTTTGCCATTTGCCTCTCATTTTCCTCTCCCCCACTTCTAAAACGTTTTCATAAAAACACCAAATTATTGGCCTTTTTATTCTCCTTCTTTCCGTTCGTCTTTTCGTTTACTTGTGCGCTAGATCACTTGCTTGCCATCATGTATGAATCTGGGGAGGTTATCGTTGAAAAAGGTAGTAATAATCTTGAGGGAAATTTTGATGATTTTGCTAATGATGATCCTCATGAAGAAGAACCTACTACGATCCACACTAAAAAAAACTCCATATAGGTAGCGGTAAAATTATTGGAAAAGGTGTTATTCAAGATTTCTTTACTTGTGCCAGTATGTTACCTATGCTAGGAGGATTGATTCTAACAAAACAATAGCCTTGCGGATGCAATATCTTTGCTTATATTTGAACTTGAAAGAAAATTTGTTCGCATGCATCCATGCATATAAATGATTTTTCTAGGATTTTCTAATATTCACAATCCTTCCGTTAAGCGTGTTGCCACTATATTTCTAGCTTATGAATTTGGGCACATCATGAAAGAAGCCAGTGAAATATTTGCTCATTATAATATCAATGGTGGTTGCCCTCCTATTGAGGAGATCCTTTTTAATCAAGAGGAGATTAGGAGATTACAATCTACAGATTATGCTGCTTATAATGAAAACATAAGGAAGAGGGTTCCTACCGATGTTTTGATTGATAAGATTCCTGAACTCAATGATAACTTTGCTATACAAAATAAAAGATTAGGTTTTGTGCTTAGAGATAGACTTAGGGATTTCAATCAAAGGAATGTTTGTAATGGAGAGATAATTATAAAATGCAAAGGGCCAAAAGAGGAACCTATTCCTCCCAAACTTGATCTTATAGATCCATACCCTATTAAATTTAACCCTTTGATTATTTTAGCTCACCACAAAGGAAGCTTGTTGATGAAAGGAGGGAGTAAGAGATGAGCATGGATGATCTCCCTCACTTCTATTACAATACCTAGATCTATGCATTATGCCTAGGTAGGGGCGTTAAACAATAGCGCTTGTTGGGAGGCAACCAATTTTATTTTATGTTTTTTGTTTTTGCTTCTGTTCTTGAATAAATACACAATATTACTTCTATAATAATTGTGTTTTAGCATTTTAATTAGTGTTTGAGCCAAGTAAGACCTTTGGGATGATCTATGGTGATAGTTGATTTGATTTTGCTGAAAAATAGAAACTTTTGTGTCCATTAGCAGAATTATTAAAATTTACTGGAGCGTGATAAAATTCTGAATTGTTTACACAAGATTGATATGCAAATTTCCTCTGTTGTTCTAATTTTTTAGAATTTTTGAAGTTACAGAAGTTTGGATAAAGTCTGTATTACTACAGATTGTTCTATTTTTTACAGATTCTGTTTTCGTTGTGTTGTTTGCTTATTTTGATGAATCTATGGGTAGTATCGGGGGGGGGGGGTATGAACCATGGAGAAGTTAGAATAGAATAGATATAGCACCCATATAAAATTGGAATGAATTTACAACAGTCTTAACAATATAAACTTGTGTTTGGATATAGCACTCGTCCATAAATACCTCATCAATCTTTTCACAAAAGTCGGAGAATATAGCACTCATACATATTCGAAAGATAGAAGGTGCATTGCATAAACCAAAAGGCATACGTTTATAAGCATAAGTTCCAAAAGGGCAAGTAAAAGTAGTTTTCTCTTGATCTTCTTGAAACAGGTATTTGAGAAAAACCCAGAATATCCATCAAGGAAACAAAAGTGTGTGTGCTTAGATAATCTTTCTAATATTTGATCAATAAAAGGCAAGGGGTAATGATCTTTTCTATTTGTTTTATTTAATTTCCTGAAAACAATTGCAATCCTATAACCGGTTACAATTCTTTGTGGGATAAGTTCATTTTTATCTTTAGGAACAACGGTTATGCCTCCTTTCTTAGGAACACAATGAACGGGATTTATAAATCTACTATCAGCTATGGGATAAATTATACCTGCCTCCAGAAGCTTTAATATTTCAGTCCTTACCACTTCTTTCATTTTAAGATTCAGACGACGTGATGATCAACAATCGGTTTAGCATCAGGCTCCATATTAATCTTGTCTTGACATAAAGTGGGACTAATGCCCTTAAGATCATCAAGAGTATATCCAATAGCAGCATGGTGCTTCTTCAGAGTTTTGAGTAATTTCTTTTCTTCATGCTCTGAAAGGTTAGCACTAATGATAATAGGATATATCTTCTTTTCATCAAGATAAGCGTACTTTAATGTATCAGGTAGTTTCTTTAATTCAAACACGGGGTCACTCTTAAGTGGAAGAGGATCTCCCAGAGTGTCAACACGCAAATTGTGTTTAAGGATACGTGCTTGTTTAAAGAATATCTCAACTATTTCATTTCTTTCTTTCATATGCATATCATTTTCATGGTCTAGCAGATATTGTTCTTACCAATTAGTAGGAGGTACGACTGATACGTCTCTAACATATCTATAATTTTGATTGTTCCATGCTGTTATATTATCATTCTTGGATGTTTACAATCATTTTATAGCAACTTTATATCAGTTTTTGGGACTAACCTATTGACATAGTAACTTTTTGGAGAATTTTTATGGACGGAAGGAACAACATGGGCCAAAAAGTACGGAGGAGTGCCCAAGGGGCACAACCCACTGAGTGCGCTGGGGCCCAGGCGCACCCTGGTGGGTTGTGCCCACCTCGGTGGCCTCCCGCACCGCCTCTTCGCCCTATAAATACCCAAATATTCCAGAAACCCTAGGGGATTTGACGGAACACAATTCCAGCCGCTGCGAGTTCCAGAACCACGAGATCCAATCTAAACACCATCACGGAGGGGTTCATCATCCTCATTGGTGTCTATCCAATGATGCATGAGTAGTTCATTGTAGACCTACTGGTCCGTAGGCAGTAGCTAGATGGCTTCCTTTCTCTCTTTTGATTCTCAATACAATGGTCTCTTGGAGATCTATTTGATGTAACTCTTTTTTGTGGTGTGTTTGTTGGGATCTGATGAACTTTGATTTTATGATCAGATCTATATATCGATGAAAGTTATTTGAGTTTTGATCTCTTATATGCATGATTATGTATAGCCTCGTATTTCTTCTTCAAATATTTGGTTTAGTTAGGCCGACTAGATCGATTTTTCTTGCCATGGGAAGAGGTGCTTTGTGATGGGTTCGATCGTGCGGTGTTCTTTCCCAGTGATAGAAGGGGCAGCAAGATACGTATTGACCGTTGCTATTAAGGATAACAAGACGGGGTCTATTCCTACCTGAAGAGACACTACTACAGGATGCTGCTAACGCGACACTACGATCAGAGACCCTTCGACGAAACTATGTGCGATGCAATAATTGCAAACGGTGGTGTAAAAAAACCGTCAAAAAGGTGTGAAATGTTTGCGATGAGGGATGCATCAAACACGATTCAGATTTTAGTTGCGTGTGCCATGCAGGGCATACAGTTCAGTTCAATTAATTGTTTGTGATGAGGAGGAACAAAAGAAACGGGCAGCAAGATGAAGGTGTGTGCGATATACAACATACGGTTCACTCGGATGAACCGTTTGTGATTAGGCAACACAAAAGAAACGGTCAGCTAGATCAAGGTGTGTGCGATATACGGCATGCGGTTCACTCGAATGAACTGTTTGCGTTTAGACAAGAGAACAAAAACGGTTCAATATAACAAGATGTGTGTGATACGCGTCAAACAAGTCTGTAATCAGAAATGTGTGCGAAGACTGATAATAACACAGACGATTGCTGCTAATAAGACGTGTGTGTTGTGCGATGGGATTGCATACATAACAACAATCGTTATTTGGATGAGTTCCTATAAAATAGAATGTGTGGCAGGTCGGTTACAAAAACAACTGAAGTTCAAAGATAACAGACTGGATAAAAAAACAGGAAAACTATAACAAAAAAGTATTTGAACAAGAGTTCTGTGGCATGTGCAGAATTAGATCAAAAAATAAGAAGATAATACTGAAAGTGTGTGTGTGTGTGTGTGTGATGCAGATATAGAGTACTAGTTGGTGGGCATGTTCAGTTGTATCTCCAGGTGCAAACAACTGGTGTGTTGGTCCACTGGTTTCAGTTTCACAGGTTGGTTTTCTCCCAAGTTTATCTCCAAAATGCATCAACACTCTGGAGATTTTCCCTATTTCTAAAAAGTAAAACCAAGAAGGTCAAATTAAAACAACAGAGCCGTTCGATGCTCATTAAAACTTTTGGATTTTTCTTGTTTTTTTTTTAAATAACCAAATTTTATAAAAGTTAGATTTTCCTCGTTTCAAAAAAATAAGAGAGAAGGCCAACTCAAAATAACAGAGCAGTTCAAAAAAAGTTTGTAAAAAATGGATTTTTCAAAAAAAAAACTAGAAAAAATTGAAATAACCGAGAAGGTCAAAAAACCATAAAAGTTCAAATTGAAAACCCTAGAAGTTTAATTTGAAATAACCGAGAAGGTCAAAAAACCTAGAAGTTCAAATTTTAAAACCTAGAAAATTGTTTGTTTATTTATAACCATATTTTTGTAAGAAGTTCAATGTAAAAGAAAGAGAAGTTCGAAGGTTAAGCAAACTTGGATGTTTTCTCATTACAAAATAATAAAATGAACAAATTCAAATTAAAAAAAGGAAAAACTAAAGTTTCAAAATAATTTTCTCATTTTTTAAAAAACCAGAAGTTCAAAATAAAATAACAACGTGGCTTGATGTTTATTAAAAAAACTAGGATTAAAAGTTTCGCATAATAAAATGATGAAGTTCAAATTAAAATAAAGGAGAAGTTTGACGTATATGAAAAACTCAAAATCTTTCCGTTCTCTATGGAAAATAAAAGCTTGACGTTCAATTAAAAAAAGTTTGATGCTTATTTAAAAACATATTTATTTCTAAGAATAAGGCTAAGAAGTTCAAATTAAAATAGCATAGAAGTTTGAAGTATATAAAAAACTCAGATTTGTTGCAAGAAGTTCACGTGCACCTCCGTGCACGGTTCAGAATTTATATCGCGGGACGTCCGACCTCCAATCACATGTTTTAAAATGGCAAAAAATGACGTCCGACCTTCAATTGCGTGTCATTCAGCGTATACAGAAAAATGTGACAGAAGTTCATAGTGAAAACAAAGAGAAGTTCAAATACTGCAAGGAATGCATTTCAGGTGAGAATAAAAGTATAGAAAAAAAGCTTAAAAGGTTTGTTGAAAGAAGTTCAAATGCTCTATCAGGGGGAGTTCAAAAATTCTTGCGAGAGAGGTACTACATGGTGTGTATTTCATATAAGAAAAATACAATAAAGTGAAACAGAGTGAAGTTCAAACAAGCATGCCCCAGAAGTTCAACTACTTCACGTAGTGCAAAAAACAACACGTCAAAAACAGAGTGAAGTTCAAACAGACATGCCTGAGAAATTCAACTACTTCACGCAGTGCTTTTTCCACTCATGATGAAGGCAGAAATCATGGTCTCGTCATTTTCTAATTTACTTCGAAACGGCAGGAATATCATTTGTGTTAGTTAAAGTCCTCGGTCGGAGAAAGTTAAAAAAATTATTGTGAGAGAGGTTTCTACAAAAGGAATATATCATTTGTGTAACACTGGCGAATGGATGAGAAAATTACAAACGAAAATACGTCACAGAAGTTCAACGTGAAAACAACAGGAAGTTCAACTACTACGTTGAATGAATTTCAGATAAAAAACTTTTAAAATCATCACAAGTATGAAAGAATGATCAACACACGAAAGTTGCGTGTTTACAATAGCTTTCAAATCGGTATATCACTTGCTCAATTCCGGTGAGAGGATGGAGACCTACGAGCAGTGGATGGAGAGCTACGAGCAAAAAAAGCACGTGAAAAACAGAGTGAAGTTCAAGTAGACATGCCAAGAAGTTCAAGTTCTTCACGCGGTGCATTTTCGAAGAATCTGTTTCGCGATATAGGCAGAATGAATGATCTCGCCGTTTTCGAAATTACTTCAAAACGGCTAGGAATCAGAGAAAACCATCAACATGAAAAAGTTTCGCATTTTCCGTAGCATTTCAACGATATATTATTTGCCCAATTCCGATAAAGTTTGTAGAAATTACGATGAAAATACGTTTTTAGCCATTTTCAAAATTGACTTAAAACAGTAAGAAATTGGGAGAAAATAATATACCAAAAAGTTTCGCATTTCCTCGAGCTTTCCAACGCAATATCATTTGCTGCATTCGGACATACGGTTAAAAAATTAGCTCGAAAATACGAACTTGGTGGAACTTGTACCGTTTACTAAATTACTTTTAAACCTTTCAAAATTAGAAAAAACATTCAACATCAGAAAGTAGCGCATTTTTATAAGCTTTCCAACGCCATATTATTTGCCTCAATTGGATTAGACATTACGTAATGACATCAAAAATACGAACTCGGCTGTTCGGTTTGCGAAATTTTATGATTTTCCAAATTACTCTTTAACCGTAGGGAATTAGCGAAAACTTTCAACATGTGGAAGGAGTGGTTTTGCAGCAGCTTTCCAATGCCATATTATTTGCCTCATTCCGATAAACGGTTTAGAAATGTGATCGAAAATATGATTCACGTTTTTTGTATGAAGCAAAAACGGTTTTCAAAACTGCTCTTAAACCGCTTACATTTTGCCAAAAATTTAACTTGGTTCATGATACTGGTGTCCATAGCTTTCCAACGGTATATCGCAAGCCCCATTTGGGCAATGTTAGCGTAAGTTCAACCTAGCACTGGGAGAAGTTCAGGTCGAACAACTCTGGCAGTAAAATTGCAAAAAACGCAATTTTATCACGACCCGAGAGCAAAATCCGCCAACGAGCAAGATTTCTATTTAAAATTGGTATTTAGTTGCTAAAAAACGTTTCTAGATTACACAAAAATCATATAGAACACGACTAACAAGAATAATTCGCGGGGGAAGCCACGGTTGCGGAGATAGCCCGAATGTCGGGTTCATACGAGAGGAAGTTGGTAGCGTTACTCGAGGCGAGTTCATGTTGTGATCGAATATTATTCGATCCGTGATCGAGAATAGTGTTTATGTATATATATATATATATATATATATATATATATATATATATATATATATATATATATATATATATATATATATATATATATATATATATATTCTCATCACAACATGAACTTTCCGAGTAACGCGCCTGACCTTCCCCGAGTACAAGGTTGAACTTCAGCTAAAAAGTGTCCAAATGGGGCTTGCGATATACCGTTGGAAAGCTATGAACACCAGTATAATGACCCCAGTTGAATTTTTGGCAAAATGTAAGCGGTTTAAGAGCAGTTTTGAAAACCGTTTTTCCTTCATACAAAAAACATGAATTGTATTTTTGATCGCATTTCTAAACCATTTATCGGAATGACGCAAATAATATGGCGTTGGAAAGCTTATGCAAAACCGCTCGTTCCACATGTTGAAAGTTTTCTCCAATTCCTTATGGTTAAACAGTAATTTGTAAAATCGTAAAATTTCACAAACCGAACAGCCGATTTCGTATTTTCGATGGCATTTCTAAACGGCTAGTCCAATTAAGGCAAATGATATGGCGTTGGAAAGCTTATGAAAATGCGCTGCTTTTTCATGTTGAAAGTTTTTTCTAATTTTGAATGGTTTAAAAGAAATTTAGAAAACAATACAAGTTCTAGCGAATTTGTATTTTCGAGCTAATTTTTTAACCGTATGTCCGAATGTAGCAAACGATATGGCGTTGGAAAGCTTGAGGAAATACAAAACTTTTTTGTATCTATTATTTCTCCAAATTCTTTATGGTTTTAAGTCAGTTTCGAAAATAGAGAAAAATGTATTTTCGCCGTATTTTCTACAAACTTTAACGGAATGGCGCAAATAATATACCGTTGAAAAGGTATGGAAAATGCAAAACTTTTTCATGTTGATGGTTTTCTCTGATTCCTAGAAGTTTTCAAGTAATCGCGAAAATGGCAGGATCATTCGTTCTGCCTTTATCGCGAAACTGATTCTTCGAAAATGCACCGTGTGAAGACTTAAACTTCTCGACATGTCTACTTGAACTTCACTCTGTTTTTCACGTGCTTTTTTTGCTCGTAGATCTCCATCCACTGCTTGTAGCTCTCCATCCACTCATCGAAATTGAGCAAGTGATATACCGATGAAAAGCTACTGTAGACACGCAACTTTCCCGTGTTGATCATTTTTTCATACTCGCGACGGTTTTAAAAGTTTTTCACGTGAAATTCAGTCAGTGTAGTAGTTGAACTTCTGTAACGTATTTTCATTTGTAATTTTCCCCATCCATTCGTTAGTGTTACACAAATGATTTCCCTTTTGTACAAACCCTTCTCACAATAAATTTTTTAACTTTCTCCGACCGAGGACTTGAACTTACACAAATGATATTCCTGTCGGTTTGAAGTAAATTAGAAAATGGCAAGATCATGATTTCTTCCTTCATCGCGAATGGAAATGCACTGCGTGAAGTAGTTGAACTTCTCGGGCATGTCAGTTTGAACTTCACTCTGTTTTTGACGTGCTATTTTTTGACATGCAGTTTTTCGCACTGCGTGAAGTAGTTGAACTTCTAGGGCATGTCTGTTTTAACTTCACTCTGTGTCACTTTATTTGTATTTTTCTTGTATGAAATAAACACGTGAACTTCCTGTTGTTATCACTTTTGAACTTCTCTCTGGTTTGAGAGAATTATTTTAAAACACAAAAAATAACATAATTTTTATGTATTTTGGACATCTAAATACAAAGTGAACCTCTCTCACAAGAATTTTTTGAACTTTTCCTCGCCGAGCAATTGAACTTCTATCAACCATTCTTTTCGTTTATGAGTTGTTTTTAAAAGTGCAAAAAATGGTGTTGTGTTTTTTGTTTTTTGAACCGGTAAATCCTAGGTTTTAATAAACTCCGAACTTCTCTGTTATTTCAATTTGAACTTCACCTTTTTATATTTTGAGTAAAGAATTGTATTCGATTTTTATACACAAAAAATCGAACATGGAAATACAAGGTGAACCTCTCTCGCAAGAATTTTTGAACTTCCCCGGGAAGAGCACTTGAACTTCTTTCAACAAACCTTTTAAGATTTTAATTTTCTATACTTTTATTCTCATTTGAAATGCATTCCTTGCAGTAGTTGACCTTCTCGTTGTTTTCACCTTGAACTTCTGTCATGTATTTTTGTTCAACCTCTCACAATAAATTTTAAACTTTCTCGGGCCGAGCACATGAACTTCTAGCAAAAAAACTGTTTAGCCTTTGCCTTTTTATTCTTTTTTTCATACAAAATGCACACTGTGTAGTACGTGAACTTCTGGCAGTTATCAACCTAAACTTCTTTCAACAACTTTTTTAGACTTTATCCTTTTATTCTTTTTTTTCTCATACGAAATGCACACCATGCAGTACGTGAACTTCCAGCAGTTATCAGTTTGAACTTCTCTCTGTTTTGCTTTAGTTATGAAAAACTCTTATTTTTTTACATATATCGAACCGCTCTAACTTTTTTATTTGTATTTCTTTTATGTATATTTAGAATTATGAAAATTTTAGTTTTGTTAGAAACATCAAACTTCTTCGTTATTTTGAATTAAACTTATTGGTTTTATTCTTTAGTAACCAAAAATTGAGTTTTTAATTAAACGTCGGACTTCTCCATGTTTTCAAATTGAACTTCGAGCTTTTATTTTCGATGCTTGAGAAAAACCGAGTTTTTAATGTACATTGAATTACTCTATCTTTTTAAAATTGAACTTCTTGGTTTAATCTTTAGTATCGGGGAAAATCTGGATTTTTAAAAACGGGAAAAATATTTTTAAAATATTTTTAGTTGTTCCCTTATTTTAATTCAAACTTATTAGTTTTATTATTTAGTAACGAGAATGTGAGGTTTTTACAAACTTTGAACTTCTCTGTTATTTTAATCTGAACTTTTTAGTTTTATTCTTTAGTAACGAGGAAAAATCAAGTTTTTGAACTTCTTGGTTTATTTTTTAATAATGTGAACAATCTGAAATTTTTATAGACATCGGACTTCACCATTTTTTAAACTTGAACTTCTTACTTTTATTGGTTAGTAACGAGGAAAATCTTTTTTATATAAACACTGAAACCGTAATGTTATTTTAATTTGAACTTCTAGTTTTTATAGAATGGGGGAAATCTGCGTTTATAAAATCTTTTTGAAATGCTGCTCTTTTTTAATTTGGACTTCTCTAATTTTTTTTATAACCGGGGAAAGTCCGTTATAAAGATTTTTCAAGTACTTTTTTTATTTGAACTTCTTGCTCAAATTTTTTGAACTTCCAAATTTGACTTTTAGATATTAAAAAGTCATTTCTTTTAAGGCTGACCTGCTTCGGTTTTTTTAATTTGAACTTCTTGTAGAATTTTGTCGCGACATTTTTATGCATTTTTTGCTTTTCAGTGAAATGGCCTAGGCGGTCCCTTTTTTTCATTTGATGATGTTTCTTCTGTATGTACTACACGTGAACTTTGGAATTTCTGAAACATTTAGAGGGCACCCATAATAAACATTTTGTTCTATTCAGTGTACTACGCACAAGCACATCCACAGCACATCCACACAAAAATTTGGCTCACCTAAAATGAAAAAGATTTCAGTATCATAGGACGACCATATAAGCATCTGGAATTTAGAAAACATGTACTTTTTATATTAATAAATTGAACTACTCTATTATTTCAATTTGACCTTCTTGGTTTTATTTTTTAAAACGAAAAAAACCATTTTGTTATTTTAAGTGGAACCTCTTGGTTCTTTTAGTTTGAGCTTCTAGTTTTTTAAAAATGGGGAAAATGTATTTAAACTTTTTTTAGTTGTTCCTTTTTTTAATTTGAACTTCTTTGTTTTATTCTTTAGCAACGAGGAAAAAATATAATTTTTTTAAAAACTTTGAACTTCTATGTATTTTTAGTTCCTTCTTAGTTTTATTCGTGGAGAAGTTAAAAAAATAAACATCAAATACATTTTTCAATATTGAATTACATACTTCTATTTTTCCTAGAAACAGATAGAACTTGAGGTTTTTGTATACAATGAACTACTGCGTTTTTTATTTTGATCTTCTTTGAACTCTCTAATTAATTATATTTGAACTTCCAGAGTTAGTTTTTTCTTGGTGGGGCCTTTTTTTTCTTCTTTTGTTTTTCGCGACGTAATTATGTTTGTGCCCAGTTTTCTTCTTTTTTGGATTTATCTATGTCGTGGTTTTTGAACTTGCTCGGGGCTTCCCTGTATTTTCTAGTGTTTTTTAACCGAAACCAACATACTAAAAACACAATTTTTTTTGCATCAACTCATACTATAAAACTTCGGGAAAAAGTACAAAACAAGGAAGTAGACAACATGATGTACAAATGCGGGCCAAATAAACTAACGGTCTGATTCCCTTCTTATGCCTCACTGAATTTCACATGTACAAATTGACTTCACTTCACTGTTTGACCTTCGTCATACACCTCGTATATCCAGCTCAAAATCAAAATGAAAACCATGCCTCTCCAAACACAACATGTGCATAGAGAGAGCTATAGTTGTTCCTTTACAACTATTTCTGAACGTCTACGGCCAATGCATGTTTTCTGTAGTAGATGCACAACAACTAGAGAAGAGAGATTTTTTTGCTGGATGGACAGAGAATTTCAACGTCGAGGAAGAGGAGGATGCCCTGGTAGAGGACGACATTGGATGGAAACGGCCTCACAAGAAGCAACACTGCATCCTAGCATCACCGATTCTTACGAAGGACGACCATCTTCCTGAACTCCGAATGGCGGCACCCCGTCCCTTGCACCTCATGTGTGACCTTCTCCCCTACCATGTGGTGAACTTCTTCCCCCCGCTGTTCATGTGGGTAGCGAGCAGCAGAGCGGTACGGAGGATCCCGGAGACACAAACTTTTGAGCATAAATGAGAGAAAAAGCACCAAATAGTAGGAGGCTGCTGCTACGAAACCAAATACGGAAGGCTCCAACCACAACATGTTTGAAATACCATAAACATACATGATTTTCAAAATAATGTATACATGTTGTTCTATGATTTAGTTCACGTGTGCACAAACATTATTTCAAAAGAAGAGAATGTGCCATTGTACTAATCTAGAATCAAAATTATGTGTGAAAATAATAACTGAAACATAACAAGAAGGTGCTCGATCTATCCGCAACAACACAAAGTCTCCAAGATATTTTGCAAAACTGAAACATAACAAGAAGGTGCTCGATTACCCGCTGTAGGGCTCTTGCTTGATCCAAGCAAGGGTGCAAGAACACATGGTACAAGCGAATGGTATTGGTTTGGAAGTAGAGAGCTCCCAATCACCTTGCTTGTCCACGGCTACGATGTGTTTCAGCTCACCGATGGTGATGTACATGCTGTCGACGTTTGAGTGTGTGTGATGACGGCTGGACACACACATCGAGCCTATCCATGAAAAAATTGCATATGAGCCCATAGTTTTTGTTATATTTGTGAAATACGTACATATTTGTACGTCAAAAAAAACATACTCAAAACATGGTACATACTACCTAAAAATTAATATATATACTACTTAATCAATGTTATATACTACATACTACACGTACATACTCTTTGTTTCGATAGATACTACATGCAACATACAAAACGCAAGTGGTGGTAACTACCACTGCTTGTAGGAAACATTTTCCTATATATATATATATATATAGGGAAAATGCATCCTACTACCGGGTGTAGCTACACCCGTTTCTCATATACTATCATGTGGTAGTATATGCTCTACTTTATTATTTTTAGTATGTTCATAACTATATCTAAGATACTCCCAAGTGATTTGCATGAAAAATTTGCAAGTGAGCTCATAATTTTATTTTATTTGTGAAATACGTACATATTTGTACGTGAAATAGAGTATGCGCAAAATATGATACATACTATCAAAATAGTAGTATATATACTACCTAAACATTCTTATATACTACATACTACACGTACATACTCTCCGATATGATAGATACTAACTAGAACGTATGAAACAAAAGTGGGAGTAACTACACCCGGTAGTAGCGAAAATTTGTCATATATATATATATATAGACACACACACACACTTATAAGGACATGGTTGCATAACCAAATTAAGCATCCACTTACATAGGTGGCTACTACAACCATGGCATTTGCACACACCAAAGTAAACTATTACATGCATAATTACGTAGGTGGCTACTACACACATGACATTACACACGCCAAAGTAAACTATATATTATGCATGATTAACTAGAATAAATGATCATCTGATCATCTTCTACTTCTTGTGATGCTTGCTCTGGTTGTGGCTCGATCCGGCCTCCTCGATCTCCGTAACAAGGCACTTTCTCATGTCAACGATCCGCCTGTGCATCTCGTAGCATGTGTACACGCTCTTGGCCGTGAACTTGAGGTGAGGTTCATCCAGTTGCCGCATCCAGGCCCCGTGCCAGGATACGTGACGTGTTCTGTTGGCATCCCGCTTCATCTCTTTGTAGTATGGGTCGATGATGGCCGAGGCGAGTTCAACCAGGGAGTCCTTCTTCGTGCTTCCCCAGACCCTGTAGTGCTCATGGATTTCGACAAGGTTCTTGCAGGCCAAGCCCGTAACCCTGAGCGCTTTTATATCATCGGTGGTTTCCACCGTGGCGAACTTGTAGTCGGTGTTGTTGACAAACCTGGTGGAACGGTCGCAAGGATCTGTGGCCATGCAGTAGTGGTAGATGAGGACATGATGGCACACACACAACTGGGCGACAGCAACGTTCTGATCTATGTTGGGCGGCCGGCGGTGTTCTGGAGGTCAATGCCGACCACCTTGTACTTATCTCGAGCAAGCAACTTCTCAACGGTGTTGATGTAGTCATCCACCACGGCCGGGTCGATGGTGTACACCACCGAGAGATCCATCTCCCTTGTGTGGGTCTCCACTTTATGCTCGATGAACTCCATTGGAGCACCGCTAGACATCCCCTCTCTATGTGTCGTTGTGGGTGTGCTTGTTGTGTTGTGGGGCGCGATCAAAAGGTTGACAATACTAAGGTTATAAATGGGTGCGGGAATTAAAGGGGAAGCCGGACGGCCTGGAATATCGGCAAGCCATATTGGCAGTTCTAATTGGCAGCGCGTAACTCCATCGTGTCGCATGTAACTGCATCACGTGGCAACGCGCGCGGCGCAACGGCATGCATATGGGGCACCCGGCGTGATTGTGCGCACGCCCAACCACTGGCAGAGCGCGCGTAGAGGAATGCAAGAAGAGCGCTCCGCGGTCGCCTCAACGGCGGGCAACCATATATATGCATATAGCAGTTGAACACGCAAGGAAAAGTTGTCCACAAGTCGAGCACGCCGACAGACATGAGCAGAAGCGCAAGGGCGCTTAACGACGAAAGCACAAGACCTGGAGCTTAACGCCGCACGCGAGAGCTTGTCGAGGGACGCGAGCAGAGGCCGGCACAGTGATACATGGCAAAAAAGACGAACTGCGCGAGCGATGTCGGACACATCAAGCACGAATCAGATTAGAGTCGCGTGTGCGATACGTGGCATACAGTTGATCCATCCGAGCTGTTTGTGATGGAATAAGCCATGTGTGTTGCGGGCAAACGCTTGCTGGTATATAACCTTAAATTTAACCAAAAAAGTGTTAATGCATGTTACAGAAATTGTATAACTGGAAACTATGTTCAAATACGAATCCAACGATATAATCTTTGGCGACATGCATTCGTATTTTATTAGTTAAATCCTACTTATAAACTAGGATGGGGGTATAGTAGGTAATTAAATCACAAACGTTTTTTTGTATTAACCATATGTGTATGTGTCCTTTCGTCCTCCTCTCGCACGTCTTGTCACCTGCTGCCATGAGACACTTCTGGCATAAGCTTGCATGCGTCTTGAAGGCGTTCTTTTGGCCAAACGGTGGCTTGAAGTGGCGCCAATGAATCATTGGTGACCCCGTTCCCACGCAACCTTGCAGGTTCCCGTGCAAGCTTCCCGCTCGACTCGGTGAAATCCCCCAAAATCCCAATGCTTACTGGCCTGCTATATAAACCATCACGGCCGGCGAGTCCTGCGTCGCATTTTGCCCTCCCTCCCTGTAGCTTATCTCATCTACTTCTCCCACAATCGCCAATGTCATCGGTCCGTCGTCGTCGCTCAGCCACTCCGCCGTCATTAGAGGACAACTCCAGCTGGGAGGCTACACCGCGGCGGCAGTGCACACTACAACAAAAAGACACATCCGTGACATTTTGGGCCGAACGAATTTTTTTTATCATACATATGACACTTCTATGACGATAATTGTGGCAGAACCCGGTAACATCATAGATGTGGTGGGATCCTACTTCTATGACAAAAAATCATGACAGAAAAATGGGCTTTTCGTCCTGGGCGGGCCAGAGACGCAGTTGCATGACATTCTTTGGGCGTCCATGACGAAGAAAACCATGGTAGAAGCGAGGGGGAGGAAAATTTCAGGGAGTTGCCGTTCACGGTGGGAGGTCGGGGCGAGCGATGCTGCGTTTCTCGTACACGTCTGGCGTGTGTGCGCGGCGTTAGCTCTAATCGAACCCAAGCGAGGCGTTGGGCTCTAATCGAACCCGGCGATTGACCGCAGTTACGTTCATCGAACCCGAGCGATCGATCGATGGTGTTAATTGAACCCGATCGAGCGATTCGCCGCCATCGCTGCTAATTGAAGCTGATCGATGCTACCTCTAGGATGAGCAGTGAGTGTTGCGGGGGTTGGATGAGCGATGGCGGTGGCATTTGCCTCTGGATGAATAGGACCCCGTGGTGTGGAGGGCTGGATGAGCAGAGAAGCGGTGGAGGGGTGCCCGTGGAGAGGTGGTTGAACAGGACCCGTGGTGTGGAGGGCTGGATGAGCAGAGAGCGGTGGAGGGTGCCCGTGGAGGGTGGTTGAGCGAGAGGCCGGTGGAGTAGCGCGTGGAGGCTGGATGAGCAGGAGCCCGTGGAGGCCGGAGGAGGTCGGCGGTAGCCCGTGGAGGCTGGAGGAGGTCGACGGTGGAGATGAACAGATCCGTGGAGTCCGCTTTGCGATGCGCCGCACCCTCCCGATGAACAGGACCCCGCCGACCGTAGGAGGTCCGTTTTGCGGTACGCCACACCCCTCCCGATCAACAGGACCCCCGTTTCGACCGTAGGAGGTCCATTTCGTCCGTTTTGCGATACGCCACACCCCTCTCGATCAACATGACCCCTGTTTCGACCGTAGGAGGTCCGTTTCCTCCGTTTTGCGGTATGCCACACCCCTCCCGATCAACAAGACCCCATTTCGAACGTGGCCGGTCGAACACAAGGCCGTTTCCTCTGTTCTGTGGTACGCCGGGCCTCGTTTCCATCGCCTATTCTGTCCAAGCCGGTTGGCTCCCACACGTTCCGTTGCCTCCCGATGAACACGACGCATTCCGTTGCCTCCCCATGAACACAACGCATTCCGTTGCCTCCCCATGAACACGACGACGACGATGTTTCTCCGTTCCGACCCAACCATGTACACGAGCCCTCGCCGTACGTATGCGCGAGTAGGCGTTCGAGACCCTGCCCGTATGTACGTATGTGGCCGTATTTTCTTTCTTGCACCATGGCCGCTGTACGTACGTGTACATGCTACGTGCGCGCCTCTACTACGACACATGTGCGCCTCTACAACGACCAGTATGTACGTACACGTTCGCGACCAGAACGACAACGCTACATACGCTTCGACCAGGTGGGTCCTGACTGTCAGGCACTTCGTTGCGTGCGAAAATGTAGCTGGTGGGTCCCAGTAGTCAGAGGGGCGAATCATAATTTTTTTTTGCCCGGACGCACTTCCTTTGCGTGCGAAGATGTAGCTGGTAGGTCCCAGCAGTCAGGGGGCGAATCATTTTTTTCCGGATGCACTTCCTTTCGTGCGAAGATGTAGCTGGTGGGTCCCGGCGATCGGGCGAATCGTTTTTTGCGGGACGCACTTCCTTGCATGCGAAGATGTAGCTAGTGGGTCCCAGCAATCGGAAACGTTTTTTGTGAAATCGATGGCCCGTCCGGTGGGTCCCATTGTCGGTGGAGGAATCATTATTTTGCGCGTAATAAGGAGGCACTTCCTTGTTGCGGCCGTGGACCAATTGTCGACCTCTCCACGTCTGATCCACGTCCGATGGAAGTCGTTCCTTGACCACATTGACCACGCCGCGCCAAGAGCACCACGGCGGTGGACGACAGCGAGGCCTAGGAAGGGGCGACTTCGGAGCCGGGAAGACGCAGCAGCAGGATGCCCACGCGAAGAGGAGTCTGAGGTTCACCGGTTCGGCTGCGGTGTGAGGCTCTTTGTCGCCGCAGAGAATAACGGGGGTGTGGGTGAGTAGAGGGATGGCCTGGCCAGCGGTGGGAGTAGTAGGGGGCTGTGAGGCCTCCGCGGCATCACAGCCGGCCACGGGAGGCAGGAGCATGCGGCACGACCGGTGCTAGGTTGGGCGGCTGGAGCAAGAAGACCAGAGGTTGAAGAAGCACTACGGCCGTTGGATGAACATCGTACGGTAACAGGAGCTAGAATCGTTCATATTGACTAAGTTGACAAAGCCCTCCGTCCCCTTCAACTTGGTAGGCCCACAAGTCAGCCTCCCACTATGCTGGGTTCCAGCTGGCAGGGGGAGTATTCATTTTTTTGTGCGTAATAAGGAGGCACTTCCTTGCGTGCGAAGATAGCTGGTGGGTCCGACATGTCGGCGAGGGCACGTTTTTTCCTTGAAATCAGAGGCCCTTCGGTGGGTCCCGGATGTCGGTGGAGGAATCATTATTTTGCGCGTAATAAGGAGGCATTTCCTTGTGTGCGGCCGTGGACCCAGTTGTCAGCCTCTCCACGCACAGTCTACTTCTGATGGTGTCGTTCGTTGACCACATTGACCACTGTCTGTGTCAAAACCGGCGGATCTCGGGTAGGGGGTCCTGATATGTGCGTCTTAGGCTGATGGTAACAGGAAGCAAGGGACACAATGTTTACCCAGGTTCAGGCCCTCTCGATGGAGATAAAACCCTACTTCCTGCTTGATTAATATTGAAGATATGGGTAGTACAAGAGTAGATCTACCACGAGATCGTAGAGGCTAAACCCTAGAAGCTAGCCTATGATGGTATGATTGTAATTGTGATCGGCCTTGTAAGGACCAAACTCTCCGGTTTATATAGACATCGGAGAGGGCTAGGCTTACATGGAGTCGGTTACAAGGAAGGAAATATAACATCTGGATCGCCAAGCTTGCCTTCCACGCCAAGGAGAATCCCATCCGGACACGGGATGAAGTCTTGAGTCTTGTGTCTTCACGCTTCGATAGTCCGGACGTTGTACACAGTCCGGCTGTCCGGATACCCCCTAATCCAGGACTCCCTCAGTAGCCCCTGAACCAGGCTTCAATGACGATGAGTCCGGCGCGCAGTCTTGTCTTCGGCATTGCAGGGCGGGTTCCTTCTCCGAATACTCCAAAGTAATTATCGAACACTTAGATCGTGTCCGGATCCACGAGGGGATTCTTACACACCGTTTGTAGGGAACATAGCATAAATCTGATCCGCTGGCAATCTTCGTACGCCGTGCCTTCGTGATCGCGGGCCCGATTCAACACGAACCGGTGCTTCTCGCCCCACCTCGACTCGCGCTGCGGCGGTTTTATTGGCACGTCCTGTCGAGGCAGAGATCGTGTTCCTCTTATTACGGGATCTTCCATTAATGAGGGCATGCGTAGCCCTATGACGACCGTTGCTATGACTCTGTGTGCTGTCAGGTAAACCTCAAGCGGTCACCCTAAGGACTCTTGATATTCACCCCCTTTATAAAAGGGGCCGAGGCCTATGCCTCTTTTTCACCTCTCTCGCGCCTTCTCGCACCTCGAGTTCTAACACCCGAGATCTAAGCTCCAACACCCCAGATCCTCCAATATGTCCGGATCCAACCCTCAAGGCCGGTGGGTGGCCTCCTCGATTCAAAAGGAGGACATTGCGAAGCTTAGGGATGTCGGATATCTGACCGCCGACATCCAGCACAGGCTTCCTGCTCCAGGGCAGGTCATCCCTACACCGGAGCCCTATGAGTGCGTTGTGTTCGTTCCTCACTTCCTCCGTGGCTCGGGCCTCACCCTCGATCCTTTTGTGAGGGGGCTCATGTTCTATAATGGGTTGGATTTTCATGATCTAGCTCTGGACGCTATCCTCCATATCTCGTCGTTCATTATAGTGTGCGAGGCCTTCCTCCATGTCACCCCACCCACCTCTCCGCCTTATGAAGCGGGCGACACCGAAGTGTCATCACGGAGGAGTCCGGATCTGCCGAAGCCGGAAGCCAATGCGTCAGCCGCCCTGAGCCCGGAGCGTTTGGCTCCCAACGGGGCGATGGGAAGGGTCCGGCATAGTTCGATGTCCGGCCGGACATACTGACAGGCCTACTGGAGCAAGCTGCGCTCTCGGAGGAGCACCGCTCTTTAATGAGCGCAGTGCTCGAGAAGATTTCATCCGCTACAAGCGGTTTGAATGAAGCATTTACAAGCCTGCTCAGAGGCTTTGAGGTATATAGTGAAGAATACACAAGTTTTGGTTGTGAGGCACGCGCTAGGTGTGCTCCATATAGATAGTAGCCCCTGAGACTCTGGTTGCCCGCCCTAGGCGGCAAACGGGGGATCATAAATCAATGATTGCTTTGTAAATACGTGCAGGTACCTGTGGGTCCGGCCGTCGATCAGTCCGTTGAAGTTGCCGAACTAACGGGGCAGATTGGATCGATTGATGCCGATATCACTCTGGTGAACGAGCGGCTGGACAAATCACAAGGTATGTGCTCTGCCTTCCCTTGTATAGGAAAATATGAAGGCGGCATGATACTAATGTAATATGTTTGGACTGCAGATGCGTGGAGGCCCTGAGGGCGGAACTTGCCCAAGCCAAGGAGCAAGCTCAGGTTAGCAATGCGGCTGCCCTAAAAGCGGCCAAAGATTTGAGAGCCGAACAGGCTGCTCGTCGCCGGAGCGAGGAAAAGATAGCCGAAATGGCTATGGAGTTAAAAAATGCCGCTGACCGGTATGAGCTCCTTAAAAAGGAGCATAAGGATAGTTTGGCCGACCTGAACGAGGCACTTAATGCCACCAAGGAAATACGGACCGAGCTCAGGGGTGCGCGGGAGGAGCTTCAACAGGCCGGTAAAATCACGGCTGGGGGCTCCTACTTGCTGCGGACGAAGTTTTTCGATCCGGCGCTCCCTGGATGGACGCCGGAGTCCTGCGCGACGCCGTATCTGGATTTGGCGAAGAGTACAGCCGACGCTGCCAAGTTCTTCGAGGATCAGGGTGATAAGGAAGTGGAGAAGCTTTTCTGGTCGCAGTTCAATGCTCCCACTTGCCCGCTGCCGTGAAGTGACAAGATGGCTGCTGTAGCGGTACTTCACAGGTTGTCCGGACTTGCAATGCGGTCTATGATAGACCATCTTTGGCCAAAGGGGCCTAAGCCGGACAGTTACTTTGGCTTGGTGCAACAGTTTATTGGGGCCATGCCTCAGATTGATGACATGAGAAGGTCGGCGTGCATAGAAGGTGCACGGATGGCCCTTGCCCGCGTTAAAGCGTTTTGGACAGATATGGAGGCCACCATTGTGGCGACCCAGGATCCGGAGGGAGGCCAATATCCGGCCGAGCACTATTTGGCGCAGGTAACAGAAGGTGCCCGCCTAATAGAGGCGCAGTGCTCGAAGGATGTCTTGTTCGAGTGACAAATCATATCATTGTAAAAACAATGTTATTTTGGTTATAAGGCTATATTTATACTTTGTGCCTGAAAGTATTACTGCGTCCCCTGTGCGGCCGTTTTGTGTATATATATACATTTAATCCAAAAGTTAGCAGTCGTTGGATTCAGCCCCCACGCATATAATGCGGGGGTGTTCGAGAAAAAATATGCATAATCACACTTGATCCAACGTCTTGGTCCATTAAGGAGGTGATCGCACGTCGAACTAGGCAACCAGACTATATAGCTGTAACACTTTCGCTTAGCCATGGGAGTCTAATGGTGGGGCTACTATGTAGCCCCTGGTACATTCTCTTGCATCCGAATACGGGCGCGTGTGTACATGACCGGGAAACGGTCCTTCGTTAATGCGGAGGGATCCTAAAGATTCCGATAAGTCTTTGAGTGGTTGAACAGTCTCTGGCTGTATCATGACGATCGATTTTCGCTTTCTCTCTTGAGGTGCTCGTCCGGAATAACCAGGGCACAATCACAGTAGTTCTCCTTTGGCCACCTTAGCCGATGATAACGGAACGTAAGGCGGCAAACCCAGGAGTCGGGCAAACCCAACATTTGACCAAAGACATGATTCAGAGCTGATGCATATAAGGCCAAACTCGTGACACCGAACACTCCCGAAGGTATTCAGACTTTATAACAGACGATGGGCTCAAGAATGCCCATTCATTGTAATCCTTGTGTTTCCAGGTACGTGCGTTGATCTATCGTGGCGAAATGCCAATAACGGCAGTATCCTCTGTCGGTATGGAACCCCTGGGATGGTTAAACAACAAGAGGCAATAGAAAAGGTTTACACAGGGGCTTAATCTAAAAAGAAACCTGTTGAGTGGGGCCCTGCTGCACGTCTGCGCCTTTGTTTCCATTGTGCCGTATCCTGGAAGGGTATCGCGCGAACGTTGTTTGTGAAAAAGAGAACTCGTAGGAGAGTACAATGTAAGTATGCGATGGATAATAAAAATGTAAGATGTTGGCCTGCTAATAAGGTTGAGCCGAGTGTGGGGCTGTATTAAATATTTATAGCCCCTGGTGTCCGCTATGGGATTACATATACGGTGCCCGATTCAATTTTATCCGGGCGACCGGACTCATCTAACCGTGTCTATGGTCTTAATGACCAGTCATGTTTTCTAATATTGGAGGTCGCTTATAGTACGGCTGCTAGGGCCATCGCACGTTCCTCTACGCGTGAAGAGCGCTCTGTGATTCCATTAACGGTGATGACGCCACGTGGACCGGGCATCTTGAGTATAAGGTAGCCATAGTGCGGTAATGCGTTGAAGCGGGCGAAGGCCGTTCTTCCAAGCAATGCATGATAGCCGCTTTGGAAGGGTGTGATGGTGAAGAGTAGTTCTTCGCTTCGGGAATTGCCCGGGGAGCCAAATGTTACCTCCAGTACGACGGAGCCCCTGCCATAGGCTTCAACGCCTGGTATCACCCCTTCAAAGGCGGTGTTGCTTTGGCTAATTCTGGATGGGTTTATCCCCATCCTGCGGACAGTGTCTTCGTATATTAAATTGAGACTACTGCCACCCGTCCATGAGGACACGGGTGAGACGGTATCCGTCGATTATTGGGTCAAGCACCAAGGCCTTTGATCCTTCACGTCGAATACTAGTTCGGGCGTCCAAGTGATCGAAGGTGAGCGGGTAAGACATCCAGTAGTTAGGTGTGGGTACGATGGGTTCTATATCGCGCGTGTCTCGATGAGCGCGTTCGTGCCTTCTCATGGATGTGTGAGTCGCGTGGATCATGTTCACTGTTTTAACCTCTGCGGGAATTTTTTCTGTCCCCCAGTGTTCGGCTGGCGAGGTTCATCCTCGTCTTCACTTGGTGTTTCCCTTCCCTCGTGTTCGGCATTTAATTTGCCGGCCTGCTTGAAGACCCAGCACTCTCTGTGTGTGTGATTCGCAGGTTTGTCAGGGGTGCCATGAATTTGGCACACCGTCTAGGACTCTATTCAGACCGGACGGTCCCTCTTTCTTGCCTTTAAATGGCTTCTTTTGCTGATCAGTCGACATCCCTGAATCCGCATTAACCGTTGTGTTATCCGGCTATCTTCCTTGTTTTGGCGTTTGTTTTATTACGCCGTGGCTTCCGTTGCCATCCCTTATTTCGGATGTGCTTTGGGTCATTGGTGCCTTTACTGGCTAGCCAGCTATCTTCACCCGCGCAAAAGCGGGTCATGAGGCTTGTTAAGGCTGCCATTGTCCTCGGCTTTTCTTGGCCGAGGTGTCTGGCGAGCCACTCGTCACGGATGCTGTGTTTGAATGCCGCTAAAGCTTCAGCGTCCGGACAATCGACAATTTGGTTCTTCTTAGTTAGGAATCTGTTCCAAAGCTTGCGGGCGGACTCTCCGGGTTGTTGGATTATGTGACTTAAATCGTCGGCATCCGCAGGCCGGACATAGGTCCCTTGAAAATTGGCCCTGAAAGCGTCCTCGAGTTCCTCCCAACTACCAATTGAATTTTCGGGGAGGCTTTTCAACCAGTGTCGAGCTGGTCCCTTCAGTTTGAGGGGAAGGTATTTGATGGCATGGAGGTCATCCCCACGAGCCATATGTATATGCAGGATAAAATCCTCGATCCAGACACACAGGTGCAGCTGCTCCATCGTATGCCTCTATATTCACAGGTTTAAAGCCTGTGGAAATTCATGGTCCAATGCTTCTTCGGTAAAGCATAGGGGTGAGCAGCCCTCCAGATCTGGACGTCTTTGTGGCATGCCGTCGGCTGTTGTTGTGTCCGTGTTTATTCCGAACTGGTATTCGATTGGCATAATCGTTTTGGTGACCATAGCCCTCGCGGGGTGTGTCGTTTAGATCCATAAATGGACCTGGCCGTGCCGCCTTTCTTATCCGTGTGCTCACGTAGATCGCGTCTTGGGCGTCGGTAGCCGCTTTGTTGCGGTTATGAAGTGGCACGGCTTCGTCGTTGAATTCTGGCTGTAGCTTGCGTTTTGGATAGCTCTTTGTATGGTGATCATCGCCATATCTTTCTTCAGTGTCTAGCACTTTATTCCATCCGCGGTTGAGCGTTTCCTGTGCGGCTTTGAGCCGTTGCTTCTGCTTCTTTAGACTTCTTGCGGTGGCCATAAGCTTTCTGTGGAGGTTATCTCGTTCCATGCGTTTTTCCAGGATGATGAATGCGTCGTCATCCGGACTGCTTTCTTGTGCTGGTTCGGTTTGATGACCTCGCCCGTCGGGATCATTGTCCTCGGGCGTCTGCTCCGAACTGTGTTTGGGGTGGCCTGGTTTGCCCTGCTCCATCGCTGGGTCCATATGGTCGTTGTTGCCTTCGAAGTTGACTGTAGTATCGATCCTTGTGGCGCTCTTGTCGCTATTTTTACTATTGCTGGACTTAGAACGGCATCTGCACCGTCGCTTTGGCTTTTGCCCGGGGGTTTTATCTTCGGGTTGTCGCCTTTGTCCTATTTGGGCGTATCCACCATGTATATGTCGTGTGACGAGGCAAAAGTCCAGCGCCCCATAGATTCCAAATCTTCTCCTGCATCGTCGTCCATACCATCGATGCCTTCAGAGTCGAAGTTAGGCACGTCGGTTAAAATCATCGACCGTGGCTATGAAGTGGGTGGTGGGTGGGAAACGAATTTCTTCGTCGCCTGCTTTCCACTCGAGCCAGACATAGTTTGGCCCGGAATTTTCTGTCAAAAGGAGAGTTTTTAACGAGTTCAGCATGTCGCCAAAGGGCGAGTGCTGGAGGATATCCGCATCGGTGAACTCCATTACCGGAGCCCAACCTGGCTCGACTGGCTCGGGAGTGCGCGGACCGGAACCAACATCCGGATACGAATCCGGGAGTCACAGGCCACCACAGAGGTAAGGCCCGTGTTCGGCTCCACCGCTGATGAGTGTGCGGCTCGCGGGGCGGGGTCCAGCCCTCCGTCCTTAGGCAACGCAGCCTACTCCGGATTTAGGTCCGAGGCTACTACGGGGGTGATACCCCGAGCTTTGTCCGACAGCAGGTCTAAGCCGTGCTCGTCGTGACTGTCCGGTGCTCCTGGCATAGGCCCGAATCCGTCGAAGATCCAGTCTCCGCGGATGTCCGCCGTGTAGTTCAGGTTTCCGATCCTGATCTGGTGGCCAGGGGCATAGCTATCGATCTGCTCCAGATGGCTGCTTAATTACCCAGCAGGCGGCCGCCGAACACGAAGATCTGTCCGGGAGAAAGGTCTCACCTGGGACCGTGTTGTTGACAATGGTTGAAGGAGCCATCGAGCCCTGTAGCGACGACACAGAGGAACTCTCAATGAAAGCACCAATGTCGGTGTCAAAATCGGCGGATCACGGGTAGGGGGTCCCGATCTATGCGTCTTAGGCTGATGGTAACAGGAAGCAAGGGACACAATGTTTACCCAGGTTCGGGCCTCTCGATGGAGGTAAACCCTACTTCCTGCTTGATTAATATTGAAGATATGGGTAGTACAAGAGTATATCTACCACGAGATCGTAGAGGCTAAACCCTAGAAGCTAGCCTATGATGGTATGATTGTAATTGTGATCGGCCTTCTAAGGATCAACCTCTCCGGTTTATATAGACACCGGAGAGGGCTAGGGTTTACATGGAGTCAGTTACAAGGAAGGAAATATAACATCCGGATCGCCAAGCTTGCCTTCCACGCCAAGGAGAATCCCATCCGGACACGGGATGAAGTCTTGAGTCTTGTGTCTTCACGCTTCGATAGTCCGGACGTTGTACACAGTCCGGCTGTCCGGATACCCCCTAATCCAGGACTCCCTCAACCACGCCGCGCCGAGCGCATCCAAGGTGGTGGACGACGGCGAGGCCCGGGACAGCAACGAGCCGGAGATGGGAAGACGCGGGAGTAGAGTCGTAGATGGAGAGGTGTACGAGGGTTAACTGGTTCTAGTGCCGTGTGGTTCGGCAATCGGTGGAGAAGAACAGGAGGTGTGGAGGGTGGAGGGATGGCTCTGCCAACGGTGGAGTAGCGCTTCATAGCGAAGCGTGCTAAGCAGCTGCTAGCAGCAGGAGGCGGAGGTGGTCCTCAAGCGCTGGAGGAAGAAGACGAGAGATTGAAGATGGATGTTGGTCGTTGGATGTAAATCCAACGGCTAACATGTCAAAATCATTTGTTGACTAAATTGACAACGACTTGCGTTGGCTTCACCTATTGGCCCACATTTCAGCCACCAAAAATGTGGCACGATTCAACCCATTTTTCAGAATTTACTGTCTTTTTTTGCACGGTAGAATTTACAAATCAATTTGATCTTTTTTAATTACAGCCATTAGCTGGGCTGGGTGAACAAATAATGTAGCGTCCATGCGCCCATTTATTTTATTTCCTAAAAATTATAGGCCATTTGCACTTTCTCGAAATACACGATTTTGCTGGGCTGATTCTAATTATAATGTTGGGTTGGGCCAGCAATGTTATCAAAAAATAAAAAGGGCTGAGCATTTTGTTATAAATATATTTAAATAATAAGTGATATTATTACATTCGTCCTTAAATCTTACCAAGCTTTTGTACACAATCACTAGGATTTTCATGCCAAAACAATCTAGGATTTTATTTGTTAAGAAATTATTTTATAAGTTAATAAGATGTGGGATATTGTTTTCTTACATATGTAAGTATCTCATTAAATATATGATGACAATAAAATAATATATAATAACATATAAAATAATTTAAATATATATAATATAGTTAGAAGGAAACATAAGTTGGACTGGCGCTCCTATTCTTATATAGAAAAATAGAACAGACCTGTGTGTTTTCTTCAAAAAAATACATAAATTGGGCTGCCAAAAATAAAACCTCGGATGGGAGGTCCATAGGCCGGTTGATACATGACGGCCCTAAGAAAATACAAACAGGCCTATGGACCTCCCATCCAAGGTCGTGGGATGTGCATGTTAAAAATGAAAGCCTACACGGGGCAGCCCAAAACCACGTCCAACACTTGCCAAAACTTCGTCCCTCGTTTTCTCTGTGTTTCGCAAACTCGACATTGTGTGGGAATTTTGACTGTGCATCATATGAAGATGTGCTATGCATGAATGTTGATCAGCCCATTTTTGACCATGAATAAAACTTCCAACATGATGTTAACGCTGTTTGAAAAGGCCGTGTTAATATAAATGATCTGCCTCTGAAAGTTGCAGTTTCTTATCTGAAACTGAAACTTGCGCTTTTCTTCTCGAGAATCACATTGTCTCGCACTTTTATACTCCTATGAAACTACATTTTTAAGTGCTAAAATAGATCTCTAGAATTCATAAAATACTTCATATGCTCAATCTGCAAATCTGAAATTCAAAAGACATTCATATCTGAAAGTACTCTCAAAATACACAACACAATTCACAACCTGCAAATATCGACAACCCTAAGCTTCTCGTGACAATTCACAACCTGCCCGACTATTGGGCTGGGGGCAGCCCTCCTATTCCTCGGCGGCAGACAGCTGCCCGTGAGACGATGTGAACGGCGAGGAGACGATGGCGGGAAGCGTCGTCGGACCACTGCTTTTCTCCTCTTGCAGTTGGGTTCGGTCGACGAAGACTCCACCGCTTGCTCGGCAGACACCTCACAAACGGCACCTGTAGATGCTCGATCCTTCAATCTCTGTGGATGCTCCATCCGGGATCGATACTCCCACCACCGCTCCCTCACGATCGGATTCGTGAATCTGTTTGCTCCATGGCCCGAGGAGCAGCTCTATCTACTCGTGCGACTCCCTCGGGAGTATCGCCGCCTTTTCGCTCTGTTGAAGATATTTGGCCATGGATGTCGCCGCCGCTAGTTGGTCCTTGTTGTCAAACCAAGATCAGTATCTCCAACATCCTAGCTAGCTTCACGGGTCGCCGTCTGCGATCCTCACGTATCGGTTGTACTCCTCCATCGATCTACTTCTCCACAACACCTTCACTGCGCCGCGGTGGTTTTGAATGGAAGAGGAGAGGAGCAACGCTGGTTTTGGATTAGAACGGGAGAGGAGCGACGCTGGTTTTGGACCGGAACAGAGAGGAGGGGCGGTGGTTTTGAAATGGACGAGGAGAGGAGCGCTGGATTTAGATTGGAACAGGAGAGGAGCGGCGGTGGTTTAAGAGGAGAAGAGCGGAAGAGCGGCGCTGGTCTTGGAAGTATTTTTTGTTGTTTTATGATTTTGGGTCAAAATTTGACCACGTCTCGTATTTGACAAGCAAAATGTGAATGCATGTCACCAAAATTGTATCGCTTGGTTCAGATCTGAATGTACTTTCAAATTATATTATTTTTGCAACGTATAACATATATTTTATGTGCGAAAATCATGGTCAATTATGACCCAGAATAAAAGGGAGACTAGTTAATGTGGGGTCGCTTTCTTAATTGAAGGGTAAATTGATTTTGATTTTGATCCAGTCACAGTGCGCCGGCCCTCTCGCCCAATCCTAAATCGCTGCCGCACGCTCCTCTCCCTCTTCTCCATTGCAAAACCACCTCCTCTCCTCTCCATCATCTCCATTCCAAAACCACCGTCTCGCCTCTCCCTCTTCTCGATCTTCTCCATTGCAAAACCACCTCTTCTCCTCTCCATCATCTCCATTCCAAAACCACCGTCTCGCCTCTCCCTCTTCTGATCTTCTCCATTGCAAAACCACCTCCTCTCCTCCCCATCATCTCCATTCCAAAACCACCGTCTCGCCTCTCCCTCTTCTCTATTGCAAGACCACTGTCTCTCCTCCCATATTCCAAAGCTAGCACCGGACCACTCAGAAGGACATCTATGGAGAGGCTGCAGCAGCGAATCAGGCAGATCGCCGGTGGCGACCAGGCAAAGTTAGCCAGGTTGAAGGAGATCCTTAGTTGGTTTGACAATGAGTGGGAGATTTCGAGAACGGTGCGGGCCATGTGGCAATGTATGCGAAAGAGCGAGACGGCGGTGATGAGGGCGGCGATGTACATGTACTCCTCGGCGGCAGTCACGCCGCAGTCCTCCGAGTTCATCGAGTATCTCCTATGGGAGATGGAGCAGACAGATTCGCCCGAGGCGACAGTCAGGCGGAGGTGGTGGTCGTACAGGTCGAAGGTCGAGCACCCAGAGGATAATGAATCGATCGAGTATGGTGTGCCATTCGTGAGGGTGCAGAGCCAGCCGGAGCCACAGGAGTATTCGTTCTCCCACCGCAAGAGGAGGCCGGATGGCGCGACGTCGCTTCCCCGCCGTTCTCCACGGTTTCCTCGACGCTCGCCTCGTTTCAACGGCGGCGGTAGGGTTTAAGGTAAGCTTCGCACTAACCTAATCTTCCACCTGCTCATGATTACAATTAGTGTGACAGCTAATGAAAATCATGCTTACAATCAGTCTCCGAGTACTACACTAATCACCCTAAAATAGCTCTGGACCTTTGGGTCAAAGTTGTGACACAGTGTACAAATAAAGAAAAATAGATTGGTGCTTCTTTCAGAAAAGAGTACTCCCTAGAAAACTGCCAATATAAGCTACTAGTATTTGGTTAGAGGATTTTCTGCCGAGAAAGATCCGTCCACAGAGAGCGCCACACATCCCACTGGTGGTGGTGGATGCCAATGCGTGCATGCAGCATGGTTGGTGTCGGTAATTTTTACTTGGCACACCTTGCACTCTGCATATATGTCGGTTCCATACGTACATTTGTGCAGTTCCACCAAAATGCAGCTGAATAACCCTGTTTGCACAGATAATGAAAAAGCATGATTACATTATAGTGGCACTAGTTGATGAAACACACAAAATAAATAGAAGAAAATATTGCGATAGTATCATAGTATGCCATGTCATGAGGGCGAGATGGGCCTCGGACGCCTCATATGGTACGCCTCATACTGGACATCGTCCCAAGTCTCCCAGATACACCTTCTGCTAGTGATGAACATCAGTGTACAGCGGTAGTACAAGGAGGCGCCTTGAGACATTCAAATCTCTATTTTTGTACATATCAACTAAAATTAAGCACCCTAGTTTGCAGAAACGCTTAAACATTAACAATGGGACTAGTTGATGAAACATACTTTAACAAAGAGAAGCACTTTCTTTATCTACATTGGAAATGAAATGATAGAGATGGCACTTTCTCTATTTTAACTGTATTATTACTTCATTTTATCAATGACACTAGGGTCGAGCGGTGGCAAACGAGGTGTACCGTAAGGCCACAAGGATGGAGGCTGGGGTGCTTAGATCGATGTCAAGCTGGCTCTTTCACCACCAACATGGATGATTCAATTCATGGGACCTTTTGGTGCAGTTCACCTAAAATGAAGCAATGTCCCGTGAGCTAGCAGCTTCTTCTTCAATTTTTTTTAAGAAAAGGGCTCCAGCCCTGGTTCCATTTCCATCAGAAAATGAAACCCACAGAGCTTCTTCTTCATTAGTTGCAATAAAATTGAGAAACATCAAGGTTGGTTGTGAAGCTCCTGGAATGCTCAACTATAATTTGGATATCATTTGTGCAGTTCAACTAAGATTGAGCGTGAAATGTATATCTCTGTTTGCACAAAAAAGGTGGAAAGGAGGGTGACTACTAAGTGATGAAACATGCATCAAATGAAAACAAGCATGTTCCTTATCTGAATGGCAATCCTACAAGGACAGTAGCAATTTCTAAAGCAGTGGCATTGCTACATATTAGTGTGGGCATTAGGATTAACTATGACAACCGTTAAATACAACATTACTTTGGGCACGGAGAGTAGGCGGACCAGATGCTTGCATTTCTAACTAAAAGAACCAACTTATCTTAATGGGAAATTTTAGCGGGACATGTAAAGAAGTGCCATTGATTCATATTATCGAGGCATTACATTGAAAACAACATTGGTTTAATGTGTCCTTACTTTTAACAAAGGCGACTTCTACATTTTACCAAAGGCATTACATAAGAGTGGCTCGGGCAACAAACATCGTAAGGATATCGTGGTTGGTCCCATTTTTGTTCGATATAGCCACCTTATACTGTGTGAGGCTAGAAAATCTAGTGTTGTACTTACTCGTTGACTTGTCCCCAGTCCCCACTTTCTTTCCTTTTTCAACCAATAGATCGGGTTTATATTGAGTTTGTACTGTGTTTCCTTTATTTCCTATTAGACCTAGAGACCAGCTTGGATAGCCATCTGCTAATTTTCGCCCCATTATTTCCTCTTTCACCAAGTCCTAGATTCAGTAACAAATCCTCCCCACCCCACCCCTTTCTTCCTTGTTTGAACCAAGTAGTACTAGATTCGAGTGCATGAACTAGTTTTACCTCTTAAACATAAAAAAATAGGTGGTTTTCGAATAGCTGATCGATCCTATCTACGAGGGGGCCTGAGAAATAGTAAAAGATACAAATGCAGCGACATCAGGAGCTCGGGAAGTAGAGCAAGGCCGGTTTAGAAGGAAGTTATATCCGATGGTCGCCGGGATGTCGCTAGGTGGGCGGCGGGAGGCTGGATCTGCCAACACTATGGTAGCGAGGAAGAAGGGGTCGGAGGCCCTCCCTCGCTAGCGGTGCTTGGGAGAGAACGGCAAGGCAGGCTGATCGGGACGGCCCAGCAGTGGGTAAGAGCCGTCGTCGAGGACGACCGCGTGAACGTTGCACCTTCTCACCGTCCCCGGCGGAGAGGATCCGGCTGGATCTGTGACCAGCGGTGAGCAGAGAGAGAGAGAGAGTGTGTGGCCACCGCTGTCGTGTTTAGATCTGGAGAGGCCGAGACAAGGTGTGAGAGCAACACTAGCAAGCAAGCGCGAGGCTCCTGCCTATATAGTGGAGTAGTACTAGTTATCTTTTGTCTACCGAGCCGGCTTGACCTCGCCAACGATCGCCGAGTAGTCTTCATGCACGTGGCCGGGCGAGTTGTCGCCATTTTGATCTGAAGCGCGGATTATAACATATAACACGAAAAAATGCCACATGACAAGAAATCATAACATCACTGCCCAAAGGAGACAACATGAATCCCGACGGACAAACTAGACGAGGAACAAAGCTCAAATTAAATATATAAACTCGTAGAAAAGGGGTCCGTCGATAGATGTCCTAATTAACATAGCCGGCTTGACTTAGATGGCAGGCGAGTATTCACTGTTCGTGCATGTGCCCCCAATGACTAGCCCAACTCAGTTGACGCTGTTTAACCCTCGCAGTGATCCAAAGCACATGACACCTAATTTTGCGAGATGAAAAGAAACCTTTTTTTAGATTTCTCACCACAACTACAGCCATGTACAACACAGCCTGCACAATATGTAGACGATAGCCAATCCAGCGTGTTCTGCTGAGTCTGTCACATGCATGGACGAACTGATCTTCCATGTCTTGCAGGGATTGTCCAGGCACCAACGTAGTACTACAACACTTCTCTAGTACTATTGCTCGTCTCCCTCTTCTATTAAGTCACCCGACTTGCGGGGCCGGGGAGTGTGCCTATGGTCGGTTCTCACTTGCTGTCCCACATGTGTGTGCGAACGCAATATGACGCGTGTTCCATTCGGAGAGCAGCATGCCAGACCGAGCGACCGTCTGGGGTGCGACGCGAACGCGACGGGCGTGCTGTATACTCCGTGCATGTGTACCGCCGTTTTCTAGACGCTTTGCTCCATGGCGCGGGTGCAATCCATGGATACTAAATTAGTATACTGTATACTATTTAAAAGTCGAGGGCAGGGCTTTTCCTGCGCGGTAGGCGGCGGGGCAGTTCCGCCTAGTCGATTCGACAGAGACGCGAGAAGACTAGGGAGTAGGCTGCTGCAAACGTAGGGCTGTGTGATTTGACAGTGAGTTACTGCTGGACAGGCGGGGCCCAGTGATTTGACTTGCCATTATCATTTTAACTGCGGCGCTACGACCGGCGTGAGTCTCCCGATTCCTGACCATCTCAATACAGGTGCCTCTCCCAATGCTCCACCATGTAGTAGAGGCTAGCTCTTGCATGAGAGCCCACTTCTCCACTTTTTCCTTCCCTCTCTTTCCTCCACATATGCAAAAATGCCATGTAAAGTGCACCATTGTACTTACTTGCTCCTACATGTGTTTAAGCTTGCCACATAGGCATAAAGTCTGATGTGGCAAGTTAATCAAGAAGAGAGAGACTAGTTTGGTGACCCAAGGAAGAAACGGTGCTAAGCGCGTGTACCTAGGTGAAAAGACAATTTTGAGTCTATAGCTAATTAAATGAAGCAAACTTAGCAACACCATTTCATTGGAAGAGATCACTCCTTGGCAAATGCAATAAATATTAGTACTCCCTGTGTCCCATAATATAAGAATGTTTTTGGCACTACACTAGTGTCAAAATGTTCTTATATTATGGGACGGAGGGAGTACGGAGAAACAGATAGAGAGGAGTAAAAAAATACACTTATAGCCAACCTTATAGCTAACCTTGTTGTAGTATGAGTGACTAAGTGATGACTATGTATGACATGCCAACATCAGATAGCCTAACGCACCATGTTAAATCTCCAAGGGCGCGACCGCACGTGCGACGCGATGGTCGTGGTAGGTGCGACCATGATACGGGGTGTTGGCAGCCCTTGGATCTGAGATCAAACGGTCGCATGCTAAGTTGCTGAAAATTTGCAGAATAACCCTCCCGCGGCAACCGGCAAATTTCCTCCCGCGGGCAGGAGTAGGTTTCTCGGTTTGCATGCGGGTTTAATGGAGGCAAGGAGGCGTGTTCAGCCGGGCGTGTAGTGGACGGCGCAGTACTATTCGATTTGACAACTACAACTAGTATATTATAAAAAACAAAGAAGAGTAGTAGAGATAGAGATAAGAATAGAGACTAGGAGGAGCACCATCTCGCTTCAGGGCTACTCCTGCGCTCCATTCGGCGGCCACAACGTCCCCTACAGCCACTCCCTCCTGCGCTCCATTCGGCGGGCGCTGTTGACATTTCGGGAGCGCACTCTCGCGACTGCTAGCAGCCACGACTTCACCGACGATGACTTCTTCCCCGACCTCGGCAACCTCTTCCTCAACGACATGGGCGACAACCTCAAAGCCAATGGTGCTGCTCCTGTTGCACCGTATGTGTTTCTGTCCTTCCTGTTCGAAATCCTGGTAGAATTCATGTTTCTACTCTGTGTCCTAGACTCGATCTGTTCATCTACTATGATAGTCCGCATGATTAGTTTAATCTCTGTTATAGCCGTCATGATTTATTTTGTAGTAAATCTCGTAGTAACTTGCTCATATATTCAACTGGCGGAACGTCCCCTACAGCCACTCCCGTTTCATGGACGGCCTGGTCGATGCCTCCAAGGAGCCCTTCGTCTACTGCTATGAGTGCCCGGTGCCGTTTTGGGGCTCGCCGGCGGACATCGTGCATCACCTGACGCAGGCGTGCGACGATCACTACTGGCCTTTGGCGAAGAACATCAAGTAGGAGACGTGCTACCCATTCACCGTGCCGGAGTCGCTGGAGGATCAGCGCCGCCTGCTAGTCTCGAAGGAGGACGGCAGCGTCTTCCTCTTGATTGTGGCCACCGGCGAGGCCCGCACAGGCCGCCACCACATCTCTGTAGTGTGCGTCAGGGGCGACACCACTGACGCTGACACTGACACAAGGCCGATGTACGAGTGCGTGCTCACTATTACTACCCCTCGGAGGTCCATGGGCGGCGACACTGGCTACGTCCAGCTGACTTGGACTCTGCCGAGCTGGGACCTTCCCGCCGACGTGGACATGGAAGACGCATGGTATTATTTGACCCCCAACAATGTGCACGGGGACTCCAAGGAGGTTCACCTGGACATATGCATTACTAAGTTAAATGTTGATCATTAGTCTTCGCTTAATGTAATCCGCTGTCTAAGCATGTGGAGACTTCCATGCATGATCTTGCTCTATTGGAGTATCACGCATGAATAAAAGTGTATCCATTTATGGTTTAGTCTAGAATCTTCCATGTATGAATTTTTACTACAGACCGTGAAAGACTTATGATGAACCATTTCCGCAAAGCACAATAAGAGTTATTTCTTCACAAGTTTTGGATGCAGGTTGAATAGTTGAACGCTTTTGTTTGCAAAAGATACTTTTTTATCTATTTCACCGGATGTTTCGAGCTCTAGAGATGAAATAATATCCGAAGAAACCTATCGATACCTGTTACACATGAGATGACCCCACATCCTTTGTCAAAATAAACAACACCCCGATCAATGCATTTCACTCTTCCGTGCAACGGACGGGCACTACACTAGTGTAAAAAAGTTCTTATATTATGTGACGGAGGGAGTATGAAGAAATAGATAGAGAGGAGTAAAAAAAAATACACTTATAGCCAACCTTATAGCCAACCTTGTTGTAGTATGAGTGACTAAGTGATGACTATGTATGACATGCCAACATCAGATAGCCTAACGCACCGTGTTAAATCTCCAAGGGCGCGACCGCGCGAGCGACGCGACGGTCGTGGTAGGCGCGACCATGATACGGGCTGCTGGCAGCTCTTGGATCTGAGATCAAACGGTCGCATGCTAAGTTGCTGAAAATTTGCAGAATAACCCTCCGTGATAGGATATTCACCCATAGGTCTAGAATCACGCCATGCAACCGCTCGATCTCAGATCCAAGGGCTCTCGGAAGCCCGTATCATGGGAGAATGGAAAGCCACTACCCTGCTGTTCGTGATGTCGGGCAGTTCGCTCCTACTCGTCCCTCAAGACGTCCTTTAATACTACGGCGGTTCGCTCGTAGTCGTCCCGTCCATTCACATTACGGCAGTTCCACTAATCCTAACCTCCTCCCAAATCCATGGCGTCCAAATCTCCCCGATCGGTGGTGAGTACAAGGTCAGAACCATCACCGACGATGAGGTCGACGTCATCTACACCCGTTCTTCCGCGACGGTGAAAGGATGCCTTTCTCGCTTCAGACGCATGTTCGAAGACTCAGATGATGAGTGGGTCGCTGGGCTAGATGTACGTACACCATAGTCCTGGGACGAGGGAAGGATCTAAAGGACGAAGAGAGGAAGAAGCCCACCGTGATCTAGGTTTGCGTGCATGACTTATGCTTGGTCTACCACATATGCCATGCCGACATTGAGTGCCAGGATTTTAAGGACTTCCTCGAGAGCAACCTAGTAAAATTCGTTATTGTAGACTTTGGTAACGACAAAGAAGTCCTGCGTAGGATAGACCTCGTTGTAGGAAACACCTTCTACCTCCAAAAGAATCGGCTGGTGTCCTCTCGTCAGCCTTCAATGTTGACCCTAGCAGGAGCCATGGTTCATCGTTCGTACGGTAAACTGGAGAAACCTCCATACACGTTTCATCGTCATGCATGGCAGCGGAATGTACTAGATATAGACCACATCCACTACGCTGCAATGGATGGCTACCTTTGTTTCAATATCTACAAGGGTTGGATGAAGAGCAACAGCCAAGTTGGCGGTTCAAGCAAAGAAGTATCGGCCAAGAGGAAGAGGGACAAGGATGAAGTCAAGGACGTCGACGAGGACTCTGAGTAAGGTGGCAGTGTTGTTGCTCCTGGTGGTTCTAATGCAGTGTCTACCGGGATAGTTGCAAAGTTTAATTTCAAGTGTGCTTAATTTAATTTGAGGGGTGCGTTGTCTTTGAGCCCCAATGCAGAACTATGTTATGTTTCTTCTTGTTACTTTAACTCTTCAGTACGTACATACTAGTATTTCTTACATTTCATCTTTTAGTTGGTATAGTACTACCACTTGTTCTTAACATTATATACGTACAATATATGGCCAACATCATATAGCCAGCAGTTTAGTTGTCAAAGAATTTTAGGGTGCTTAGTTTTGTCAAAGAATTCTGTGGTGCTTAGTTTTATTTGAGGGTGGGTTGTGCCGGACACCATTATTGTGACTAGCCTTTTAATAGTACTATATGCATAATTTGGCGACCAGCGCTCTCTATATGTACCACCTTTTTTAATTTCAAGTTTTGCTCCATGGCGCAATACATCGATACTCATCTGCTGTACAAAAGTATACATTTTTAAAAGGCTAGAGGGCGGGCAGTCTAGCTTGGTCGGTTTCACGAGAGGCGAGGGACTTTGTGATTTGACGGTTCATTACTGCTGGAAGGCGGGCCTTGTGATTTGACTGCTCAGATAAATGCGCCGACGACCTGATCGAGGAGGAGCAAAGAACCGCATGGTATACTCAAGTTTTCCACCGAGTAGTAATCTTTGCGGAGGAGCACTGAAACACGGCAGCCCAAAGGCCATATGGCGATAAATGATATAATTTGCTAGTCATCTCATTGTTAGCATTGTTCTATTCATTCCCTAAAAACCATTGTACTATTCATGCCTCGCAGAGAACGTGACACGTCTTGGCGTAAACACCAAGCAAAAGATGAAACACATCAGAAAAGAAGAAGGAAGATTATCACCCCAAATGATCTAATTCGCCGAGTCGTGAATCGCTTCTTCATCGCCTCCACGACCTCCATCTCCTTGCGCGCTCCTCCGCCATCTTCTTCATTCTGTCCATGATGCGGGATTTCTCGACACGAGCCTTCATCATCTGCTCCACGGCCGCATTACGCACCTTGACAGCAGCCGGTGCTCGGCGCGGAGCTTCGCCAACTCCTCCTTCGTTCCATGACGAGGGCCTGCAGCATCTTCATCGAGGAACTACTATTCTCATGCAGATTCTTCCACCGGCGTTCTTCTCCTTCAACAGTCGATCTCGTGGCGAGCTTCACCTTGTCCTCCTGAAGTCGCAGGATTTCGCCGTCGCTTTGTTCTCCAAGGCGATGCTCTTCTTCAAGAAGATCACCGAGCCGGGCGGTCAACTCCCCGCTAATTGAGCTCAGCGGGCACGCCGTCAAGGTTCTCCTTCAAGAACTCAATCAAGCCTTGGATGAACTCCTTCGCTTATTGAGCTGATCGGGCATGCCATCGAGGGATAACGACTCAGCTCCACCGCTCGGCATGTTCGCCTCCGCGCTAGGGCACTCCCGGAGCCATCGCCGCCTGTGAGAGATCTTTCGAGGTCTCTGCGTGGCGGCGAGCCCTCTTTTTTTCCGCAGCCTTGGTTGCCGCTCCTTGTTACGAGTAGTTCTCGCCTAGAGCTCTACTCACCGCCATGGCAACGACGGATGAAGAAGAAGCACTTATGAGGAGGAAAGGTAGAGTAATTTTCGTTAGGTAGTTCCCTTTTATAACCTAAGTACTAGCACTAGTACTAATACCTGCATAGTGGGGACACGCTCAGGTTTGGTACGCATTAGTAGGTGTGAGCAGGCTTTGAATGTGATGGGAACAAGGTAAAGATTAATTGATGGTTTTGGTTTCGAGGTCCAAACGGCTCCCGATGAGTTTAGCGGAACATAAATTTCAAGTACTACATTGCTCAAATGCGTAAATATTATGTTATCACAAAAATTGGCACAAAATACGAAGGAGACCAATGTAAGTACTACTTAGCAACCCATGATTTAACTACTGCATGCGCCAAGACCGGAGCAATAATGTCTTTCTTCCGCCTCACGCCCACCCAATTTGCATGCCCTGTATTAATTGACAATCAATGAAGTGAACGACTTTACACGCCAAATTATAACATGGGGTGGATCTTGGTACAAAATTGCGTCCGCCGTGTACCAAGGTGTGCTTGCGAGGGAATTAGTGCGTGCGGGCGTGAGTGCACATCTTCGCTTCAGGCATGTACCGCCAAGATGGCTCGTGGAGGACGAGTACATTCTTCCGAACCAAAGAAGACGTCATCGTGATCAATCCACGCAAGGAGGTCGCGACAACGCCTCCACATGTGCCACGTGGCTTCATGAAATGTAAGAGAGACACTATGTAGCATGCCATTGGTATTCTAATTTACGTGTTTTGCACATACTCGAAGTACAAGTAAGGTACACGTGCATTGCACGCATCAAATTTTGCAACCAAACTATGAATAAATACCACACTATAGCATGTAAGCTCGAGTCATATATGCCCGATGTAGCCCTTCGCTTAATTCTTATAGTTCATCTCATTCAAAATCAATTAGAGGGTGCTTGGATACGCTTTTAGTCCCATGACTAAATGTAGTGAGACTAAAACATGCTAGCCTCATCCATGCTTGGATCCAAATACTAAGGAGACTAAAATCAAGTTAATGAGCATTTATTATCCTCCAAACCCTCCAATCCAGAACTCGCCCGTGTTAAAGGAGAGGAGTTAAATGAGGAGAGAGAGGACTAATTCACATTTTAGTAGGGGTACCCCTGACTAAAAATTTTTAGTCTCAAGACTAGTTTTAGCCCCTCTTTAGTCAGGGGTGCTTGGAACTTTAGTCTCTTAAAGAGACTATTTTTAGTCAGACTAAAATAAGTCCCTTGGATCCAAGCACCATCTTAGTTCTTATAAAAAAAATCTAAGAACGCGGGAATAGGAAAAACATGGGATTATAGTGGAATGTCGTCTTGAATCCTACAGGATTGTACGAGTGTTTGATTGTGCATGGAAAAAACGCAGAATTCTTTCAAAGAGGTTTGAGTGGATGGGATGTTTCCTATGGAATCTAGTGCAAATGAATCATATGGAAAAATTCCTATGGTTTACAATCCTACGAATCAAACAACCAAGATAGGAAAAATTCCTAATGATTAGAATCCTACAAAATTCCTTTGAGAATCCTTTGAATCAAAGAAGCCCTTAATCTATTTTATGATTTATGGAATTGTGCGTTGTAAAGCATAAACTAAAAACAAATAATGGCAATTCAACTAGAAAAAAAGTTTGGGCAGTTATGATACGGAATATTCTAGAACAAAAGAGAACCACTGTTGTTTTGAGGTTTGTGCATTATGCTTAAGTTCAACCATGGAGTCTGCTAGATTGTACATGTGGCAAAATCCGGTGGGGGCTAGAAGATGGTGCGAGGGGCCGAGTGGAGGGAGACTATGAAGGAATGCACAAGTGCGAGATCGATATTTAGAGAGAGGGGGCGAACACGTGCGCTGTTGCACGCAGTGGCGGAGCCATGAAAAATAAATGAGCTAGGGGGCCAAGCATTGCTAATCCTTTACGAGGAGGGTCAATTCATGAAATTAAACCTTTTTTAGCAGCAATTGTCTAATGATCACATTCATATTAGCCTCGATATATAGTGATGTTAGGGGGGGGGGGGGTGATACGTCTCCAACGTATCTATAATTTTTGATTGCTCCATGCTACTTTAGCTATTGTTTTGGACTATAATGGGCTTTATTTTCCAATTTTATATTATTTTTGGGACTAACCTATTAACCGGAGGCCCAGCCGGGAATTGCTGTTTTTTTGCCTTTTTTGATGTTTCGAAGAAACAGAATATCAAACGGAGTCCAAACGGAATGAAACCTTCGGAAACGTGATTTTCTCACCGAACGTGATCCAGGAGACTTGGACCCTACGCCAAGGAACCAGAGAGGCGATCACGAGGGTGGGGGACGCCCCCCTAGGGCGCGCCCCCTGCCTCGTGGACCCCCTGTTGCTCCACCGACGTACTCCTTCCTCCTATATATACCTATGTACCCCCAAACGATCAGAACAGGAGCCAAAAACCTAATTCCATCGCCGCAACTTCCTGTATCCACGATATCCCATCTTGGGGCCTGTTCCGGAGCTCCGCCGGAGGGGGCATCCACCACGGAGGGCTTCTACATCAACACCATAGCCTCTCCGATGAAGTGTGAGTAGTTTACTTCAGACCTTCGGGTCCATAGCTAGTAGCTAGATGGCTTCTTCTCTCTTTTTGGATCTCAATACAATGTTCTCCCCCTCTCTCGTGGAGATCTATTCGATGTAATCTTCTTTTTGCGGTGTGTTTGTTGAAACCAATGAATTGTGGGTTTATGATCCAGCTTATCTATGAATAATATTTGAATCTTCTCTGAATTCTTTTATGTATGATTGAGTTATCTTTGCAAGTCTCTTTGAATTATCCGTTTGGTTTGGCCAACTAGATTGGTAGTTCTTGCAATGGAGAAGTGCATGGCTTTGGGTTCAATCTTGCGGTGTCCTTACCCAAAGGATGTAAAGGGTTGCAAGGCACGTATTGTATTGTTGCCATCGAGGATAACAAGATGGGATATTTATCATATTGCATGAATTTATTCCTCTACATCATGTCATCTTGCTTAAGGCGTTACTCTGTTTTTAACTTGATACTCTAGATGCATGCTGGATAGCGGTCGATGAGTGGAGTAATAGTAGTAGATGCAGAATCGTTTCGATCTACTTGTCTCGGACGTGATGCCTATATACATGATCATAGCTAGATATACTCATAACTATGCTCAATTCCGTCAATTGCTCAACAGTAATTTTTTCACCCACCGTAGAATAATTATGCTCTTGAGAGAAGCCACTAGTGAAGCCTATGGCCCCCGGGTCTATTCTCATCATATCAATCTCCATCACTTTTATACTTGCTTTGTTTTTTTACTTTGCCTTTTACTTTTAAATTTGCATCTTTATACCAAAAATACCAAAAATATTATCTCTATCAGATGTCACTCACGTAAGTGACCGTGAAGGGATTGACAACCCCTAATCGCGTTGGTTGCGAGTAGCTATCGTTTTGTGCAGGTACGAGGGACTTGTGCATGGCCTCCTACTGGATTGATACCTTGGTTCTCAAAGACCGAGGGAAATACTTACGCCATCAGCTGCATCATCCTCTCCTCTTGGGAAAACCAACGCAAGCTCAAGACGTAGCAAGAAGGATTTCGGCGCCGCTGTCGGGAGTCTACGCAAAAGTCAACATACCAAGTACCCATCACAATCCCTATCTCTCGCATTACATTATTTGCCATTTGCCTCTCGTTTTCCTCTCCCCCACTTCACCTTTGTTGTTTTATTTGCCCTCTCTTTGCCAATCTCCTCCTCTTTTTCCCGTTATCTTTTGTTTGCTCGTGTGTTGGATTGCTTGTTTGTCACGATGGCCCTACCTAAATTTGGTGATCTTCACCTTAGAAGGCTAGAGGAGATCGAAAAAAATGTTAGGAAGTTTATGGTTTTGCAATTTGAGCATAATAATTGCTTTAGAAACGAGCTTAAGGAACAAAAGTGTTTTATGAGTTATATGAATAAAGAGCTCGATGATATGTCCAAAGAATTTGATGGTATAAGAGCCCAAATTGCTCGTCTTGAAAAGATGACCGCTGAAATTTGGGATATGCAAGCTACCTTAGTCAATAAGATGGCCGCTAAACCGAATTCCTATGAAAATAAAGATGAATATCTAAAAGTTATTGATGTGTCCCCTATTAAATCTTTGTTTTGCAATATGAATCTTGATGAAACTGAATATGATCTTCCTTTACCTAGAAGGCGTTCTAAGAATTCGGAGTTTTTAGATCTTGATGATGAAATTGTTAAAAGTGGGATTGAAAGAAATAAAATTCTAGATGTTGCTAAAACCACTATATTGGATCTCAAGGAATTTAATTATGAAAATTGCTCTTTAATTGATTGTATTTCCTTGTTGCAATCCGTGCTAAATTCTCCTCATGCTTATAGTCAAAATAAGGCCTTTATCGAGCACATTGTTGATGCCTTGATGCAATCTTATGAAGAAAAACTTGAGTTGAAAGTTTCTATCCCTAGGAAGCTCTATGATGAGTGGGAACCTACCACTAAAATTAAAATTAAATATTACGAGTTTCATGCTTTGTGTGATTTGGGTGCTAGTGTCTCTATTATTCCCAAAACTTTGTGTGATTTGCTAGATTTCCGTGACTTTGATGATTGCTCGCTAAACTTGCATCTTGCAGTATCCACTATTAAAAAGCCTATGGGAAGAATTAATGATGTTCTTATTGTTGCAAATAGGAATTATGTGCCCGTAGATTTTATCGTTCTTGATATAGATTGCAATCCTTCATGTCCTATTATTCTTGGTAGATCTTTCCTTAGAACGATTGGTGCAATTATTGATATGAAGGAAGGAAATATTAGATTCCAATTTCCATTAAAGAAAAAGGCATGGAACACTTCCCTAGAAATAAAATAAAATTACCATATGAATCTATTATGAAATCCACTTATGGATTGCCTACCAACGATGGCAATACCTAGATCTATCCTTGCTTTTATGCCTAGCTAGGGGCGTTAAACGATAGCGCTTGTTGGGAGGCAACCCAATTTTATTTTTAGTTTTTTGTTTTTGCTTCTGTTTAAGAATAAATAATCCATCTAGCCTATGTTTAGATGTGGTTTTATCTTTTAATTAGTGTTTGTGCCAAGTTAAACCTATTGGATCTTCTTGGATGATAGTTATTTGATCTTGCTGTAATTTCCAGAAACTTTGCACTCAGTGTCCGAATTGTTAAAAATCACCAGAATGTGATAAAATATTGATTCCAATTGCTGCTGATCAATAAACAAATTGTATAGGTCGTCTAATTTTGGTAGAATGTTTTGAGTTCCAGAAGTTTGTGTTAGTTACAGATTACTACAGACTGTTCTGTTTTTGACAGATTCTGTTTTGCGTGTGTTGTTTGCTTATTTTGATGAATCTATGGCTAGTAAAATAGTTTATGATCCATAGAGAAGTTAGAATACAGTAGGCTTAACACCAATATAAATAAAGAATGAGTTCATTACAGTACCTTAAAGTAGTCTTTTGTTTTCTTTCTCTAACGGAGCTCACGAGATTTCTATTGAGTTTTGTGTTGTGAAGTTTTCAAGTTTTGGGTGAATTCTTTTGATGGATTATGGAACAAGGAGCACTACTAGGAAAAGGGCTATAGATAGGACTGATTCTAATGGCGCACCAGGTAAGTAGTGCGCCACTACTATATACTAATGGTGCACCGGTTGCTCGTGCGCCATTAGTGTGGAAGACACTAATGGCGCACCGTGCTCACGGTGCGCCTCTACTATTGATTTTTTCCCCCATTTTTCCATACAAACTAATGGCGCAGGGATGGCAAAGTGCGCCATTACTAGTTAGAAATAGTAAAGGCGCACGACCAAGACAGTGCGCCATTAGTATATAATTTTTTTTTACTTTTTTGCAAACCTACTAATGGCGCACTATGCCAAAGTGCGCCATTAGTAGTTTAAACTACTAATGGTGCACTGTGCCACGGTGCGCCATTAGAATAAAAATTATTATTTTTTTACTTTTTTGCAAAACTACTAATGGCGCATGTCTCTGTGGTGCGCCATTAGTATGTTGGGTTACTAATGGCGCATGGCTTAGTGGTGCGCCATTAGTAACCTGGGACCAGCTAGATATTTTTGGACAGCCACACCTACACACTCACTTTCCCCACTTCATTCCCCCCATCTCCTTCTCTAAGCTTGTCGGCTGCCTCCTCCTCCTCACCTCATTTGCACCATAGATTCATCAAAATTAAGTGGTGAAATTACCTTTTTTTGATAGGTAAGTAAGGGGAAAGCTATCTTCATGTTGTAGATCTACTTTTTTTCTCCCTAGCTCGCTCCAACAACGTGCACATGCACTTTTTGTGGCCTAGCTAGATCTATGTATGTTTGTGGCGTTGCTTGTGTTTGTGGTGTTGCATATATGTTTGTGTTTGCAGGTACCGGTATTTGAAATGCGATAGTTGCCAATATTTTGCCAGAATGTTGATTCATTTTCGTTTCGGCGAGAATTTTGGCACTATGCATTCTTTTTGGTCCTATCTTTAGGGAAGGTCATGCCAAATTTTTTCTTGGTTCTAAAATATCGTTTTGCTCTACCCATGACGACCATGGTCCGCACGATGACCGAAGGCATCGTGAATAGGTTTTTGAGCTCCGCACAGGCCGAGATGCTTCAAAAGAACGAGAAGGAGATAAGATGTCCGTGTCGAAGATGCAAGCTGAAGAGCCTTATTGCAGACCCGGATTCTAGGCAGGTGCGGGACCACCTGCTCTTGCGTGGTTTCATGGATGGCTATCGGTGGCAAGGTGATGAAGATGACTATGAAATCGTCCATGGGGGCCGGGCAAGAAATGAGGAAGGGCAACAAGACAACCACCGCGACGAGGGCGGGCGAGAAGACGAAGAATCTCTAGGACATGATCACGACGGTGATGATGTACACAATCATCATGTAGAAGATGTCGTACATGATGACGAGGAAGATGCCGGAGCAGACGACGATGGAGGCTGGGTGCAGGACCCTCATATTCAAGAGCTGCTTCGCATAGCGACGGATAATGCAAGAGCTGCCGCCGAGAGAAAGCCAAGCTGGATCAACGGAGATAGACGCGGTTACTCCATTGTATGAAGGATGCAGGCCCGAGGATACCCGCCGAAAGTAACGCTCATGGCTCTGGAGATGAAGGTAAAACACAAAATGACCGACGCATGCTTCGACGAGAACATGTCATTCTGGCACGAACGTCTTCCCAAGGGGAACAAGTGCCCGACCAGTTTCGAGGAGGCGAAGAAAATCGTGTGTCCTTTGGATTTACCGCACGTGAAATACCATGTGTGCATGAACAATTGTATCATTTATCGGGACGAGCACGCGGAGTCTACCATATGTCCGGTGTGCGGCGTCACTCGATACAAGAAGAGGAAGAAAGCTCCTCGAAAATCGGTGTGGTACTTTCCGATCACTCCTCGTGTGCAGCGGTATTTCACGGACCCTAAGGTAGCAAAGCTCCTGCGTTGGCACGCGGATAGGGAGGAGAAGAAGCGGGAAGATGACGGAAATGATCCGAAGATAAATAAAAAAGACAAGATGCTGAGTCACCCTAAGGATGCGAGCGGTGTAAGCGTTGAACTTGAATACCCAGAATTTGGGAAGGATCCAAGGAACATCGTCTTTGGGCGCGAGCACCGGTGGAGTCAATCCGTTTGGCAGCCGAGAAGAACACATAGCACCTGGCCTGTGTTTGTGTGGATGTACAACCTTCCCCTGGTTGTGCATGAAGAGGAAGTACATTCACATGAGTATGCTAATTGAAGGGCCAAACAACCAGGAACGACATCAATCAGATCTGGGGCTGCTGAAGGAGGAGCTAGACACGCTGTGGAAAACGCCAGCCAATACGTGGGGCGCCGCAGAGAAAGAATATTTCCCTATGAGAGCCGCTTTGCTCCACGACGGTGCACGACTATCTCGATTACGGATATCTCGCGGGCAGGTAGTCCACGGATTTTCTGGATGCTTAAGGTGCATGGATGATACAACGTATCGCCAGCTAGATAGAGATCCCGGGTCTTCAAAAACCGTGTTCATGGGACATCAAAGGTGGCTTCGCGATGATGACCCGTGGAGGAAACGCAAGGATCTGTTCGATGGTGAAACCGAACCCCGAAAACGCCCGTGTACGAGGAGCGGCGAGGAAATAGACGAGCTGTTGAAAAATTGGAAAGACTGCCCATTGCCGGGAAAAAAGGCGCCAGAGCCGGGAAAAAAGAGAAAGGCGCCAGAGCCGCTGCTGAAGGTATGGAAAACGAGGTCTGTTTTCTGGGACTTGCCGTACTGGAAGATCCACCGTGTGCCTCACAGCCTTGATGTCATGCATATCACGAAGAACGTGTGCGAGAGTCTGCTTGGTACCCTGCTCAACATGCCAGAGAGGACCAAAGATGGGCCGAAAGCAAGGGCAGACTTGAAATCAATGGGCATCAGGTAGGAGCTTCACGCTAATGATGATGATGAGGCGAAGCAGACACGTAAAGTCGTCGCAAAGGCAAAAGGCCAAGAAGACCGGAAATGACTACCCTCCCGCGTGCTTCACTCTAAGTCGAGGAGATCGAGCAGGCTTTCACCTGCCTCCTAGGAGTAAAACTTCCTTCTGATTCTGCAGGGAAGATAAGCAGATACCTAGACCCAGTGAAGCGAAGTTCAGCGGGATGAAGTCTCACGACCGCGCGTCTTGATGACGCAGATACTTCCAGCCAGCAATCCAGGGATCATGGACGTGCACGTCCGTGAAACGCTATTTGGCCTATGCAACTTTTTCGACGTCATCTCTCGGAAGTCGATTGGCGTGAGGCAACTCAGAAGGCTACATGAAGAGATCATGGTGATACTATGCGAGCTTGAGATGTACTTCCCGCCCGCATTCTTTGACGTTATGGTGCATCTGCTGGTCCATATCGTGGAGGATATCATCCAACTCGGGCCGACGTTCCTGCACAGCATGATGCCGTTCGAAAGGATGAATGGTGTCATCAAAGGATACGTTCGGAACATGTCACGTCAAGAGGGAAGTATAGCGGGGGCTTTCGATCAAGAGTGCATATCCTCATCGCACGGATTATCTAGGCATCGAGAACCCCGTTGGTCTGCCCGTCAACAGGCACCTCGGCAGGCTCGCTGGATGGGGTCACCGTGAGGGTCGCCGCGAAATGCATGTCGACTACGAGGGTCGAATCGCCGACTTTGAAAGAGCAAACCTAGTCGCGATACAACACATAGATGTGGTCGATCCTTGGGTGGTAGAGCACAAAACCTTTATTGAGAAGACGTACAATGACCGAGGCCAACAGAGGACGGACGGAGATATACTCAAAGAGCACAACTCATGTTTCACGCGTTGGTTCAAGCAGAAGCTTCTGTTGTACCCTTTACATGAGGATTCTTCCGCGGAAGAACAACTCATATTCGCCTTGTCACAGGCGCCGAGCACAACCTCGATGACCTATGAGGCGCATTTATATCAACGGCTACACATTCTACACCGAGGACAAGGACATGAAGAGCGATGGTTATCGAACTCGGGGTAACGATGGAATCCTACACCGCAACGACAAGGACAGATACTACGGAAGGATCGAGGAGATCTAGGAGCTGAGCTACTGTTGAGAGAAGGTCCCGATGTTCCGTGTCGATGGGCCAAGAGCGTCCTAAAAGAAGACCGTATTTCACCACCATGGTTATACCCGGCCAAATCCAAGACCATGGGCGCAAGCGTCACCGAAAAATGAGCAATGGGTACTGGCTTCCCAAGTGGACCAATGCTTCTTCATTACCGACCCGTCAAAGCCCGGTCGTGTTGTCGTGAGGAGAGGAAAAGGAAGATCATCGGAATGGATGGAGTAGCCAATGAGCAAGACTTGACAAGCACGGCGACCAAGATCGAACATGACGACGATGATGAAGTAGCAGCACACACCACAAGAAGAAGCAGGACCACCCTACCTAAAGGACGTCCGTTCCACGTAAGAACTCCATTTGCGAAAAAGAAGGGCAAGAAGATTGTGAACAGGTAGCTAGCTAAGATCGATTGTATTTAAATCGTAGTCTTCATTTCTCGATTGTATTTCATAGGCACTTTTGATATCATGAATATTTTTAAATTTCATGGGCACTTTTGAATTCATGAGGACACTTCATCTCGATCCCCCTCCATCTCGATCTCGATTCCCCCTCCATCTCGATCTCGATCCCCCTCCATCTCGATCCCACCCGCACCCTCCCCCACTAGCTCCACCGCCGCCGATGACCCACCGCAACCTCCCCGCTCCACCGCCGACGAGCACCCGCCCCGCACCTCCCGCTCCACCGCCAACGGCACCCCCGCACCTCCCGCTCCACCGCCGTCGCCGATGATATTTTCAAATAACAAATTTGAACATATTTTTAAAAAATTATTACTATTTTTATAAAAATATTACTGTTATGATTTAAACAAGTTTGAACATATTTAAACACAAATAAATATCAAACAACATTTAAAATGCATAAAAAAGTATTGGGGAGCACAGGAATCGAACCCAGGACCTCCTGGTGTGTGTGCAGCGTGCTGACCAGTCGGGCTAGTGGGCGGGTTCTGATGTAGATAGGGTTAGGTGGTATATAACCTGACAAGTCGGGCTAGATTAAAACAAAATTCTAATGGCGCACCGAGGGAGGTGCGCCATTAGAATAGTCGATTTATGGCGCCGAGGGGTGGTGCGCCATTAGAACCCTCCCCACTCCACCTAATGCCCTGACTTGTGTCCTCCTCCTCCCTCGCCAGATTCCCTCGATCGACCCCAACCAGATGCCGCCCGCCCAGCCGCCGCCTCCGTCCACTGCAGCCGCCCACGCGCCCCCGCCGCCTCCCTCTCCCCTTCCTCCCCCTCGAGCACCGCCTCCCCGAGCCCCGCCTCCCCATGGCGCCGCCCCTCCGTCCCCTTTGTCTCCTCCGTCCACACCCTGACGCCCTAGGGTTCCGCTCCAAGGTGGGTGGCAAGCTCGACACCGCCTCCTCCTCGACGCCGCCTCCTCCTCGGCGCACCTCCTCCTCGGCCGCCCTCCTCCTCGGCCGCCGCGCCGCCCGCCGCCTCCTCGGCCTTGGCGCCCTCCTCTGACAGCTGCCGTTATCCCACAGGTGATTCCTCACCTCTCCCCCCTTCCCCTCCTCCCCCTAGGCTACCTCCCGCAAGTACCACAGCCCTCTTCTCCCGTGTTCTAGGGTTAGCAAATTTGAGTGTCCTCTCGTGAGCCTCTCTTCAACTGTTTTTGCTGTTGTTTGGTTCAAGATGAGTAGCAAGTATAGTAGGAAGATGATGCATAGTAGGAAGATGATGCATAGTATTGATGAATTTTTCTTATGAAACTGAAATTATTAACTCCCTCTGTAATTTGTAAGACATCCAGTAATTTTCCTAAGTAATTGAGAAGAATTTATATACCGAACATAATAAGAACCCTAATTAGTACAGTTTCAGTTAGCACCTTTGGTAAGATATAACTTACAACTTTACAAGTATCTCTAGTCAAGTATGATATTGCTTTTGCTTATATGCGGTCAATTTCTCAACTTGATAACTAGTAGATAAGTAGTTTATATATTGTCACATTGACTAGGTTTCATACGAAAAAAATCCAGGTTACATAAATTTGTAATTTTATATGTCAATATTATATAGTGGTGAAAGGCTCAGCTCTGTCTGACTAATGCTATGCAATGTTATAAAATGGCTAACAGCCACACATGTGAATCTGTTCTTGATATACCTTTTCCCTTTTCTTAGAATCATCATATACATCTGCATATTTCAGGTTTCCAAGGAGGTAAAGGAATTGAAGTTAGAAAGGTCAGCAGAAGAACACCTCCAAGGTGAGAAATATGTTCAGTTAGGTACAGTTAGCATCATGTAAGAAAATGGCCATAATGTGCCCTGATAATGATGTATTTTGTCATAAAAATATATAGTGTACTGCCATGATAATGATATGGTCCTGTGTTTGCAAGCTGTCATAATCTTCAGTTTACTTGACTTTTGAGCCTGCTAGTAGTTTACTTCCATGAGTTGTTTTATTGAAATGGCACATTTGCAATGGAGTTTTATATATCTTTAGCCACTATTCATTAACAGCAAGTCAGTTTTGTTTATAGTTGAAAGTAAGTGTGTCGTTTGAAATTTTGACTGTTGGGGCGTAGTATTGTAACTAGAAGACCATGTATTTTCAGAATTGAGCTAAAGATTTGGGGGGGTAGTATTTCTGATTTTAGAGCACCTTTGCTGGATGTATTTTACAGCAGCTGTTGGAATCAAAACAATGCTTGTGGGCTGTCTGTTAAGTTGAGTGAGTCATTAGAGGGTAGATAGAGTGACCCACACCAATTAATGTTTATGAAGAAGAAGAATAAACCTGTTCTTTGGTGCTGTTATGCAACACAGGAGGTTACTGTTTGTTTGTATCTCCACCAGTTTGGGTTGGTGAATGTGGATGATTTTTTATCCTGTGAACTCATTGTCTTGCTACAAGAATTTGGTATCATCATGGTGTAATTTTGTTAACATTCTGGTTTTGTTAGATAGTGGCTACACTAATCTAGAGTGATACAATTTTCCTTCCCATTTGGTATCATCATGTTCAGTTTATACAATTATAACATCATGTGGGTTTTTAAGTCATTTACAGCTCATGTGGGTTTTAACATCATATGGGTTGGTGAATGTGGATGATTTTTTATCCTGTGAACTTGAATGTTGCAATGCTGTTTTCTTCAGAGGCTCTTGTCAAAAACTTGAGCAAAGATAGGCCCTTGAGTTTGCGGAATGTCGATTAACTTCCGTTCGGCAAATTGGTACTCCATATGTCCTATTTTCAGCAAAGGTCATGCTAAAATTTTCCGTGAATTTTAGCATGACTTTGCTAAAATAGGACATATGGGGTACTTATGACTAATGCATGGGCCGGGTATCTTAGTACTTAGTTAAGTAGGATCAACTGCCTGCCATTCTAGCTGCATTAAACCATAGGTGGCAATAGAGCCAAGTGATTAGGCCCAACTTAGAATTCTCCTTAGCATCGATAAACCCTAGATGATAAACCCAACATAGGTGGCAATAGAGCCAAGTGATTAGTGCCAAGTGATTAGGCCCAACCTAGGGTGCCTCGGCATCGTTAAACCCTAAATGATGAAAACTTAACTTGGCTGCCCCGGATGCCTCGGTGTCGATGAGAACCTAAATGATGTACGCTTAGGCTTTTAGGGTGCCTCGGCGTCGACAAACCCTAAATGATGAAAGCTTAGGCTTTTAGGGTGCCTCGGTGTCGACAAACCCTAAATGATGAGACCATGATCTTGTTCCTTGACAATAACCAACTTTTTTACCAAACTTTTTTCCTATTTAGAGCGAAACATGGCCCACAACGATGAGGCCGGTGGTTCAAGCGGCAAGCAATTCAGGAGCTGTCCCAGGAGATGGAGGAACAACCTCACCGCTATGAGGACGCCATGGAAGACACCGATCCTGATTACACAACCCCTAGTGGCGTCGGGGATGACACCACTGATGGTGCCGCCGAGGATGCCACCACTGATGATGGCGGCGCACACACAGATGGCAGCCAATCGAAGAAGCAAAGGAACGACCAGCGTCCGAATGCGCTCCGCACTGTCAAGGAGGAATTCACTCAAGTGGACTCCGACGGGAATCCAACGGAGCCCAAACATATAGTCAAGGGGTACTCGGTTCAGCTCGGGTGCATTCTCCGGAGCACCGTCTCGATCAACAACGAGAACCTTAGGCATAAGGACCGAGGGAATTTGCGCAACCTCCTCTTCACAAAGCTGCACGAATGATACAAGTTCCGCGTCGAATTTGAAAACACACGCCTCTCAGGGAATAAAGTGAACAGTGCCGCCCTCATGAAGATGAGCACGGCCCTGTCTACTTGGAGAAGCGCGGTGAAGAAAATGATTGATAAAGGTGATAGTTATGAGAAGATCAAGGTGAAATATCCTTTGATGGCGAAGATGAGTACAAGGAGTTCAAGATCAAGTGCTCGACCAAAGGCAACCTCCGAATCAAGTCGATGGGGAAAGAAATGCGGAGTTGAACTTAGGGAACACAAACTCGGTCCCGGCGGTTACATAGTGGTGGAGCCTATATGGGACAAGGAGGGCCGCGGAGCGTGCCGAGCAAGGCCTACCGCCCGCTTCGAGAAATACAGCGGTAACAAGCGGACTAGGAACTATGTCGGGGCCGGTACAAGGAGGACCCGATAACAAAGGAGCTTACCACGGATCCGAAGACCAGGCGCTTGAGCTTGTTCTCGTAAGGAATACACCCCGTAATTAGCTCCATATGGTTGCACTCTAATTAATCCCCAATATTTCTAAATGGTTCACGTTCCTTTCGCAGGAAACTGAAAGCAGTAGCGCGGGGTCGTCTCAGAGCTCCCATTTCGACAGCCCTTTAAATAGGGCGTTGAACATAATGAAAAGCAAGGATAAGCTCACTAAGCCGACGTCAGCTGGTCGTGTGGCCGGCAAAGGCTTGTCCACAAAATGGGGGTCATACTATACCGCTGGTGTGCGGAAGGAGAAAAAGGCCAGCTCGAAAAGCCAGACGTGCGAGGTTGAAGCACTCAAGGCACAAGTGGCGCGGATTCCGGAGCTTGTCCAAGAGCAAGTGGAACAACAACTGGGAACGAAGCTCAACGCCATGGTGCCTACGTTGATTCATGGGCTGACGGCGTGGATTGCGGGCGCCATCAGGCCTCCCGGTTCCCGGCTTCACGGCCAACAACTTCGCCAGCGCAGGCGGCGCCATTGGTGTCTCCGCGGCGGCGCCATTGGTGTCTCCGGCGGAGGCGGTATTCGTGTCTCCGCGCCGCACGGCATTGAGCTTAATGCACCGGGTGTCGCCGGCCGGCACCTCGCCAACAAGCTCCCCTCCGTCGATTTACCGCCCGCCGTTGGCGGTGCCTCGACATTAGCCGAGCTTGAAGGCATCACGGTAACTAAGCCTCTCGGCCGATGACTTCATCTCCTTGCCTTTGATGGGCATCCTCGGCGCCTGTACATGTTTTCGCAGGCACCGCCGACGTTCCTTGCACTCTTCGCGCCGTGGGCGCCGAGCTGGTCGATGTCGCCAAGGGCGAATCGTTCAACCGGCAACCGCATGTTCCACGGTAATCCGATGCCACCCACAGTGTATAGGGTTGAAGTGGTTTGGGTGCTGCCGGCTGCGACGAAGCTGTTACCTCGGTTCGACCAGCTGGGGCCGACGAAGAAGATGAGATGACCCTCAGCGCCTGCGTAAACTAGCCGCTGCTTTGGCCGAAGAGCCAGATTCGTTTGGGGCCGGGGGACACCACCCCAAAGACAAGACCGCCAGTGGTGCCGGCGCCAAGCCATGGCAAGAACGCCGCCGCGCTACCGGACCTGCGGACATCCCTATGTCGGACATCCCTATGGCACGAGATCCGGACAGCCCTATGGCACAGGATCCGGACGACGACGACAACGACGACGGTACATTTACCAAAGTCGATAAGTACTTTGCCGAACATGGGTACGCTGACGAGTTCTGCGGGCCTCTTTCTCAAGAACCCAACCAAGGCGACCGCAATCTAGCTGGTGCGGCGGAGAAATCAATTGCAATAGGCGCCGTCGGCGTTCAGTTCTCGAGACGCCTCAGCTCCGCCTTCACCGAGCCTTAGATAGCTGAGGTGCGAATTATTATCAGCCCCAACACGCTCAAGAAAGCGGTCTGTGAGCAGAACTCGGTCCCATTACAGGAGATCAAGAAGAAGGGACAGAAACGAAAGACTAACAAGGGCGCCGGTGCGAGCCAGCCAGCACCGAGTTTGATCCGTGCTCAGGACGGGCCACCTTCACCTAAGGATATCTCGAGGAGGGTGCATGTGGCGGGTAGGGCGATGCTACCGTCAAATATGCTGAATGCTACAACCGGTGCTATGCGGAGTCTACACGACATTGTTCTTTCTATGGAGAAGCGGCGTCTGAGAGAGAATGATGTGGCATACCCGATTTTCGTGGCCAAGGTGCCAGAGGGCAAGGGCTTTGCGGATGGTGACATCGGGGGTACGATCGTCCTGCGGTTTGATGACATCTTTGCTATGTTTAACCTTCATCCGCTGCACTACACCTTCGTTCGGCTGTTTTCGCTGAGTATGGAGATGCGGATCATTAGAGACAAGACCCCGGACATCGTGATAGTCGACCCCTTCTACATGTGTGCCAAGCACTTGAACAGCGCTGGGGACCGCCAAGTTGCGAGTTCACACCTCGAAGGCGTCATTCTGGCAAACCCAGATAAGGATAACTTCCTTGTGGCTTACTTTCCCGAGTAATTCATCCCTTAACCGCCCCGTAACATATGATTTCTTAGATTTTGATTGTTTTTTTTTCTAACATTCCGTGTTCTGTGCAGTGACACACATTGCACACTCATCCTCTTAAGCCCGAAATATTCCATGGCCACGTATTTCGACCTGAACCGTAACTCCAAGATAGACAACACAAATGTCAAGAAAGTTCTTGATGATGTTCTCCCCGGCTACGCCAAATCTGGAGGCACCTTCACCAGGGCAGTTCGTAAATACGGCAAGCACATGTTCTCACACAATCTGAAGTTCTGTGTCAAGCAGCCGCTGGGCGGTCGAAGGATGCCTACTCGCCCTCCATCACATGCGGGCGATCGTAAGGGACCATCATCAACTTCGCTACTAGATAATCTCAAAGATTGGGCGCGAGCTTGTCGGCAGTCCGGGCGCGGACCTCGGACAAGAATTCTTTCGCATCCGGTCGGAGTTTGCGGACATCATCCATCAAGATGTCCTTCATACCTCGGGGCAGTTCTTCCTCAGATATCAACCGTCCAACAGTGAGATAGATGAAACACTACAAATGCAGGGTGACAACGAACGCGATTTCATGACCATCACGACAGACGGCGGCTTCATCCACACTCCTGTCCGATGAGTCGAGTCTAAAGTAGTGATGTGTAGTTCTGAAACATTGATTAGCTCATGTTGTAATTAAAATTTAATGAATTCGTATGTCTCTTTGGTTTGGACAGTCGTTCAACTTAGATGTAATCGATGCTATTTATTAGTAGGACCATGAATCGTGCTATTAATGTCTTGCTTTTCTCTTTCGATCCTTTTGTTGCATACTTACATATTGCTTATGTATTGTCTGTTGTTTGGCTTGTGCATAGAGATGCCGTCGTATGTCGTGTACAAGGGTAAGGTTCGCGGAGTCTATGACGACTGGGAGGAGTGTTGGAGACAGGTTCACCGTTTCAGCGGTAACAGTTATAAAGGGTACACCACTAGGGCGGAGGCCGAATCTAGATATGCCCGCTATCTAGCGGGAGAGAGGAGGGAGCGTTGGAGGAACCGGATGAGGACCAGTTTGATCGCGATGATGCTCATCGTGATGACCACAACTCTCTTTTATGTGATGGTAGTTTAGATGATTGATATCGACTTGTAATGTGAAGACAAACTCGATACTCGCGGTCTTGAGACTTGTAAAGTTTTATCTTTGTTCGGTCTTTTGAATTCGGAGACTAATATGATGAATTGTATTCGGAGAATAATCTTCTATTGTATTCGATGAATCTGATGTTGCTGTGTGCTGCTGTCTATATTTTGTCCAATAATATATTTTGTGACCTGTGCAAAAATCAGAAAAGCAAAAAAACCAAATATTCATACTAATGGCGCATCAAGGCGAGTCGCCATTAGTATGCCAAAGGATACTAATGGCGCATCAAGGCAGTCGCCATTAGTGTGACAAAGCACATGGTTACATATGGCCCCGGAGGCATACTAATGGCGCATGGAGTTACATACTAATGGCGCACTGCCAGCTGCGCCATTAGTATACCAGATACTAATGGCGCACCACTGGTGCGCCATTAGTAAAAAATTCTAATGGCGTGCTACTAATGGCGCACCGGTAGTGCGCCATTAGTAGGCAAAACCGGTGCGCCATTAGTAGGCCTTTTCCTAGTAGTGGAGTGGCAAGAGCCTAAGCTTGGGGATGCCCATGGCACCCCCAAGATAATCCAAGGACACCAAAAAGTCAAAGCTTGGGGATGCCCCGGAAGGCATCCCCTCTTTTGTCCACTTCCATCGGTAATTTACTTGGAGCTATATTTTTATTCACCACATGATAAGTGTTTTGCTTTGAGCGTCTTGTATTATTTGTGTCTTTGCTTGTTAGTTTACCACAATCATCCTTGCTGTACACACCTTTTGAGAGAGCAATACATGAATTGGAATATGATAGAATACTCTATGTGCTTCACTTATATCTTTTGAGCTTGATAGTTTTGCTCATAGTGCTTCACTTATATCTTTTGAGCTTGATAATTTTTGCTCTAGTACTTCACTCAGATCTTTTAGAGCACGGTGGTGGATTTGTTTTAAAGAAACTATTGATCTCTCATGCTTCACTTAGATTTATTTTGAGAGTCGTTAATAGCATGGTAATTTGCTTAATATTAATATAGTTGGTATTCAAGATATGTGAAACTTTCTTTTGAGTGCGTTGAATACTAAGATAAGTTTGATGCTTGATAATTGTTTTGAGATATGGAGGTGATAATATCAAAGTCGTGCTAGTTGAGTAGTTGTGAATTTGAGAAATGCTTGTGTTGAAGTTTGCAAATCCGTAGCATGCACGTATGGTTAAAGTTGTGTAACAAATTTGAAACATGAAGTGTACACGGCTTGTGCATCCTTATGAGTGGCGGTCGGGGACGAGCGATGGTCTTTTCCTACCAATCTATCCCCTAGGAGCATGCGCGTAGTACTTGATTTTGATGACTTCTAAATTTTTGCAATAAGTATATGAGTTCTTTTGACTAATGTTGAGTCCATGGATTATCGCACTTTTACATTTCCGCCTTTGCTAGCCTCTTGATGCGTGCATTGCCCTTTCTCACCTTGAGAGTTGGTGCAAACTTCACGGTGCATCAAACCCGTGATATGATCGCTCTATCACACATAAACCTCCTTATATCTTCCTCAAAACAGCCACCATACCTACCTATTATGGCATTTCCATAGCCATTCGAGATATATTGCCATGCAACTTTCCACCGTTCCGTTCATCATCATCATGACATACTTTACTTTTGTCATATTGCCATTGCATGATCATGTAGTTGACATCGTATTTGTGGCAAAGCCACCATGCATTATTTTTCATACATGTCACACTTGATTCATTGCACCATCCCGATACATCGCGGAGGCATTCATATAGAGTCATACCTTGTTCTAGTTTGAGTTGTAATCCTTATGTTGTAATCAATAGAAGTGTGATGATCATCATTATTAGAGCATTGCCCAAAAAAAAGAAAGGCGAAAAAAAGAAAGGCCCAAAAAAAGAAAATAAATAAAAGGGCAATGCTACTATCTCTTTTTCCACACTTGTGCTTCAAAGTAGCACCTTGTTCTTCATGTAGTGAGTCTCATATATTGTGCTTCAAAGTAGCACCATGTTTTTCATATAGTGAGTCTCATAAGTTGTCTTTTTATACTAGTGGGAATTATTCATTATAGAACTTGGCTTGTATATTCCTACGATGGGCTTCCTCAAAATGCCCTAGGTCTTCATGAGCAAGCAAGTTGGATGCACACCCACTAGTTTTCTTTTGTTGAGCATTCATAGCTCTAGTGCATCCGTTGCATGGAAATCCCTACTCCTCATGTTGACATCAATTGCTGGGCATCTCCATAGCCCGTCGATTATCCTCGTCAATGTGAGAATTTCTCCTTTTTTATATTCTCCACACAATCCCCATCATCATATTCTATTCCACCCATAGTGCTATATCCATTGCTCACGCTCATGTATTGCGTGAAGGTTGAAAAAGTTTGAGATTATTTAAGTATGAAACAATTGCTTTGCTTGTCATTGGGGGTATAGAAGTTGGGAACATCTTTGTGTGACGAAAATGAAACATAGCCTAACTATATGATTTTGTAGGGATGAACTTTCTTTGGCCATGTTATTTTGAGAAGACATAATTACTTTGATTAGTATGCTTGAAGTATTATTATTTTTTATGTCAATATGAACTTTTGCCTTGAATCTTTCGGATCTGAATATTCATACCACAATTAAGAAGATTTACATTGAAATTATGCCAAAGTATCACTCCGCATCAAAAATTCTCTTTTTATCATTTACCTACTCGAGGACGAGCAAGAATTAAGCTTGGGGATGCCTGATACGTCTCCAATGTATCTATAATTTTTTATTGCTCCATGCTACTTTATCTATTGTTTTGGACTATAATGGGCTTTATTTTCCACTTTTATATTATTTTTGGGACTAACCTATTAACCGGAGGCACATCCCAGAATTTCTGTTTTTTTGCCTTTTTTAGTGTTTCGAAGAAACAGAATATCAAACGGAGTCCAAACGGAATGAAACCTTCGGAAACGTGATTTTCTCACCGAACGTGATCCAGGAGACTTGGACCCTACGCCAAGGAACCAGAGAGGCGGTCACGAGGGTGAGCCCCCCTAGGGCGCGCCCCCTGCCTCGTGGGCCCCCTGTTGCTCCACCGACGTACTCCTTCCTCCTATATATACCTACGTACCCCCAAACGATCAGAACAGGAGCCAAAAACCTAATTCCACCGCCGCAACTTCATGTATCCATGAGATCCCATCTTGGGGCCAGTTCCGGAGCTCCGCCGGAGGGGGCATCCACCACGGAGGTCTTCTACATCAACACCATAGCCTCTCCGATGAAGTGTGAGTAGTTTACTTCAGACCTTCGGGTCCATAGCTAGTAGCTAGATGGCTTCTTCTCTCTTTTTTGATCTCAATACAATGTTCCCCCCTCTCTCGTGGAGGTCTATTCGATGCAGTCTTCTTTTTGCGGTGTGTTTGTTGAGACGATGAATTGTGGGTTTATGATCCAGCTTATCTACGAATAATATTTGAATCTTCTCTGAATTCTTTTATGTATGATTGAGTTATCTTTGCAAGTCTCTTCGAATTATCCGTTTGGTTTGGCCAACTAGATTGGTAGTTCTTGCAATGGGAGAAGTGCATGGCTTTGGGTTCAATCTTGCGGTGTCCTTACCAAGTGACAGAAAGGGTAGCAAGGCACGTATTGTATTGTTGCCATCGAGGATAACAAGATGGGATATTTATCATATTGCATGAATTTATTCCTCTACATCATGTCATCTTGCTTAAGGCGTTACTCTGTTTTTAACTTAATACTCTAGATGCATCTTTGGATAGCGATCGATGAGTGGAGTAATAGTAGTAGATGCAGAATCGTTTGATCTACTTGTCTCGGACGTGATGCCTATATACATGATCATACCTAGATATACTCATAACTATGCTCAATTCTGTCAATTGCTCAACAGTAATTTGTTCACCCACCGTAGAATAATTATGCTCTTGAGAGAAGCCACTAGTGAAACCTATGGCCCCTGGGTCTATTCTCATCATATCAATCTCCATCACTTTTATACTTGCTTTGTTTTTACTTTGCCTTTTGCTTTTCACTTTGCATCTTTATACCAAAAATACCAAAAATATTATCTCTATCAGATCTCACTCTCGTAAGTGACCGTGAAGGGATTGACAACCCCTAATCGCGTTGGTTGTGAGTAGCTATCGTTTTGTGCAGGTACAAGGGACTTGTGCATGGCCTCCTACTGGGTTGATACCTTGGTTCTCAAAAAGCTGAGGGAAATACGTGCGCTCTTCAGCTGCATCATCCTCTCCTCTTCGGGAAAACCAACGCAAGCTCAAGATGTAGCAGAGGGGCACGACCCTTCATCGCCTCTGTCTTCGCCATTGTGCACGCTGTCCCGAGATGAAGCGGAAGGCATGGATGATGAGAGGGGACGTTGGATATATAATTAATGTGGATGTATTAGATATATATGTTAATCCTATATAGAGAGGTATAGATTGATCGATGTGGACGTGGGAAAGAGGGTGAGACCTCACTGCATATATCGGTTGATCGGTTTGTGTGGAAAACTATGAAAGACCTAGCTATATACACACATACATAGAGGAACATCGATCGTTGCGCATGCACGCGTGAGAGATAAAGAATGCCCGATATGATGGAGAGGGGGATGTGTGTGGGTGTGTGCCTTCATGGGAGACCGACCTGAAGAAAAAGATTGCATGCGTGCGATGGATAATGCCGACTAGTAGTGTGTGTGCATGCATGCACGAGAGAAAGTTGGTGGTACAATTATAAAGAGAAGACTACTGTGTGGGTGTAAAAGAATAGGTGAGGTCATAATGAATGTAAAGTTGAATTCAAATATTTGAATAAGAGATCCTGATGTTTGAAACCCATGCATGCGTGAATATAACGGAGATCTGCGCGGTGTGGTTTGGAAACGAGCATGTTGTAATGTATACACATTGAACAAGGTCAGACTGATTTGAATTTGAGATACCGATGGCAGACATCATTTGGCCACGTTGCATCCGTGCATGGACACACTATTCTAATTGGAGATGATGGGCGGCTTCGCATCACATATCTATATCGATACCCCTATATATATTATATTTTATATTTTTTTATATTGTGTGCGGGTAACTTTAACTTTGAAAGATGGTCATTGGATGAGGCGAATCCGATGGTCCAAAGATGGCAAATTTGAGCACTATTGGCCGTTGGATATCATCTAGATTCCACCAGATTTCGCCACATGTATAATCTAGAAGACTCCATGGTTGAACTTAAGCATAATGCACAAACATCAAAACACAAGCACTTCTTATTTGTTCTAGAATCTTCCGTATTAGAATTGCCCAAATGTTTTTCTACATGATTTTCCATTATTTGTTTTTACTTTATGTCTTACAACGCACAATTCCATGAATCTTAAAATAGATTAGCTTTCTTATAAAAACTAGATGATTTTGAATGAAATGAACTATAGGAATTAAACGAACATCTACATCATGCATATATGACTCAAAGCTTGCATGCTATAATGTGGTATTTATTCATAATTTGGTTGCCAAATCTCATGCGTGCAATGCACGTGTACCTTACTCTAGTCTAAATGGTGTTTGTGTGTGTGTTGTGCGTGTTGAGGTGCAAATTGTCTTTTTTGCGTACACGTTAAGCTTGTTCTTCCGAAATTTCAAGCCGCACCTTGTTATGCCGAAAATTCAAGCTAGCGTCTCTGCTATCGTCTTCTGAAACTCCGCCTCTTCAACCCGCGCCTTGTTAGCCCGAAATATTTAAGATATATCTTTGTCTCGTTGTGCTCGACAACTCCTCCATCTCAACCCGCGTCTTGCTATTCGAAATTACAACGCGAAAACTCCCACCTCCTGTGAAATCCCGACACACGAAATGCCCGTGGTACCCTGAAGCGAAAGAACCGCCTCAAATCGGTGGGGTGTACTTTCGTAACTTACCCCAGATTTCAGACAAGCGCGTCTCTAAGCCATGGTTCCCCACTGCCATCCCATCTGCCCACCCATTCGTACACCGAGGCCGTGAAAACCCGTGACGAAACCCCACACCCTGCTCCGTCCGCCACCCAGTCGGAGCCTCTTCCCCGATAACGTCGTCCACAGCAACACCTCGACGTCCCTCATCCACCATACCGGATGAGGATCCGTCGTCGATCTCATCGTCCCGCCGGTTCAGTCACCTCGTCCTCCACCTCCAAGGAGCTGCCCGACGTTCCCCTTGTCTTTCGTGCCACCTCCATTCCCACACCACCGTCTTCACCTGCACCACCGGAAGAGCATCATCATCACCATTTCCTCGGATGAAGCTGCGGCCTAATCGGCGCCACCAAAGAGGCTGTACACTAATCGCCGCATTTTCTTCTTGATTCGATCTCACGGTGCTGCTGGCGCTCGATCCCGAGCCGACACGGCACGGCTCCATCCACGGCAGCGTCGCCAGCCACTTCCTCCATGGTGTCGCTCCCTCGGCGGCAACGTCCACATCAGTAGGAGTTGCTGCTGCTTTAGCTCTCGCTCTCGTTGCTGCTCTACTCTTGCTCTCGGTCCCCTGCCTGGTCTGCTCTTGCTCTCGCTCTTGCTCTTGCTTGCGATGCTGCTCCGATTTAGCTACACTTGATCGACTGAATCGACTTTTGGGTCGATCGATTTTCAGGGGGGGGGGCTCGCCGGTGAAGGAAGAACCAGCCACAGCGGGAGGGGGCTTCGGAGAGGTACCCACTATCTATCTTATGGTTTAGGATGGGCGGTGGTCGCCGGCGGTGGCGGGCGTTAGCGGGCGGTGGCGTGAGGATCGCGGAGAAAAGCTTCGGCACGGGGGCCTAGAGGATGGCGGGGTGGTGGCGGACCGGCGGTGGGGAGTGTTTTCGGCGGGCGGGCGGCGCACCACGGGCGCAAGCGGTGGGGGCTGCTGTTTGGTGGTGGTGGTGGCGGCTCAAGGGGTGGAGGTTGAAGATTAACCGCAGGCCCTTGATTTCGTATCCAACGGCTGAAAAATCGACTGACCAGAGATGAAAAAGTCAGTCGACCGACGTGTAGCCTCACCTTGCTAGTGCGTTCAGTTTCGACAACAAAATTCAGTTTCGACAACAAAATTCAGTTTCGACAGTTAAGTTCAGTTTCGACAGTTAAGTCCAGAGATGAGCAGCTGATGTATTTTACATCTAGCACTTTGTGGTTATGTATTGTACGTCATGTATTGGAGATGCTATTAGAATTCCACTCAGGTTAACGTTGTTCGTTGTCTCTCTTGTCCTACTTCAGCCTCGGCGTCGTACAACTCACGGAGCTGCTCCAACGATTTAAACCCTCCATCACAGCGGAGCAGTACCTGGGCTCCATCTCCGGGCGCCTAAGGTCTTCTTCCCCTCCTCCGACAGCAAAGTCAGCCGGAGCATCCTCACCGGCCAACCCAATCACGCTGAGATCGACATGGCTTCGCCAAAGAGGTTGTACACTTGTTGCATCTCTTTTTTACTCTACATGTTATATATATTGTCCACTGAGCACTCGTAGTAACGGGAAATACGATTATTTTATCCTACTATATGACAAGCTGTGAGGTACCAGGCAACTTAGCTATCTGTGATGGACTCTCTTGAACGCCATCATTATTTATCTCTGCGTGTTTGAGCTGTGCATTTGTCGATGGGCCTGGGAGTTGAGCTAGTATGGCAGTGGCCTGGGTCCAAAGTAATAGAAGTAGCACAAAACATTTTTTTAGTGTAGGATTTTCCTTGCTCAAGCCTGCCTACTAGAATCGCCAGTGCTTGAAAGGAAAAGTGAATGAAAAACATAGGAATTGGAAAGTTTCCTATGGTACTACTTTTCATGAATTTGGTGCAAAGGAATAGAGAGAAGGAAAACTCTTGGATTTGTTCCTTTAGTGTCTCCTTGAAAGAAAAACTGTAGGAATTCTAATTTCCACTTCTCCTCCTTTTCATATTCCTATTCATCAAGCACAAGACTAAGAGATAGTAGCATAATAGCATTATAACCGTACATTTGCTTGTGGTTTGACTTAATCTCACCATGCCTTTTTGCATCCCGTGATCTTCCAATTTTTGTGAATCAAACACCCAGATTGGCAGAAATCATGTGTTTTTAAATTCTCTGTTTTGCACGTGCATTCCTATCCTATTCCTGTCTATTTCCTATCCCTGCATTGTTAGAATCCTCAAATTCAAATAAGCCCTTACTCAATTACTTCTGTTACAGATATGTGTCAAAGAAAACCTTGTGTGGTTTGTCCTACTCCTGCGGCACTGTGTTCCACCCCAGCTCAGCTGCTCCAACAACAAAAGGGTTCACTACAGCAGGGATCCGCTCTCCAGACTGTCTTTCGCCACCTCAGATCTTCTTCCCTGCCGCCGGCAGCCACAACAACTGCATTACTATCATCAACTGAGCAGATGACCTTGAGGACTACACATGTCCGCAAGAGAGGTCGCACTCTTCCGTGTCTGCTTACGTTATGCGCCGCTTAATATGATGACATGCTACATTATCGTCGTGTTCACCTATTAGACTCCGAGTCAGGTCCAAACTAATGCTGAAACTTGAGTTTTTAAATGGTTGTGGGGTACATATTGGGGCAGCAATCAGTACTATCTGTCTACTATCTGGTCAATCTCCGGTGTCTACTATGAGTTTCATGTTGGGTGCAAACAAACATTAAAGGAGCCATTATCTGTATTTTTAACTAAAGCTATTATCTGCTCGCTATCATTGGTTTTGGGTCTATCCACGTTTGCTACCATCACTCTGGATTTGTGCATGCACTCCTTACATAATCTCACTATGTTTTATTCCTATGCATGCCAGTTATTGTACACAATAGAACTGATCATGTAGAGAAAAAGAGACGAGCCTTGTGTGGCAATAAAATTTCATGCAGATGTCGTTCCATGGTGGGCGCAAAGGCATCCCCCCTCCACCCATTTCGGATCGTAATCAAGAGGAAGATAACTGTTCTGAGGGGGATTTAGAAGGAGAAGACCACTCCTATTTACCCCATGAGGTCTTCGCTCTAACTTGGCATCTTGATGTTGGTAATATCATGCATATGGTGCCTTGCATTGCTTCTTGTATACATTAAAGATGTCATCTGCTTAGTTTAGACATGCTTTGTGTCAATGCCATCTGTTTAGTTTCTTTATCGTATATGTGAATCATGCAATGCCATCTTGTCTAGCCAGGGCATCATATATGTGAATTTTGCAATGCCACCTGGTTAGCTAGTCATCTTATATGTGAATTATATCATGCCATCATTTTTTATTACGTGTTAAATTTGTCAACAATTTTAGTACATTCAATTACTCTTCCCTGCATCAGCCATTTGGCACGGTCATGGAAAAATCTGGAGTGGAAACAAGGTCTTGAGCAAACAATGCTATCGACGAAGCGCATGTCTTGTTGGTTACCGATAGCTCCTCGGAGGAGGATTCGAGACAGATGACCACCATATTCCCCGAGGTGCATGCCCTAACTTGGCAGGGTTATGTTGCTCATATCGTGCGTATGGTATCTTGCATTGCTATGTCATTTGCTTAGTTTAGACATGCTTTGTGTGAATGCCACCTGTTTAGTGTCTAATTACCATATATGTGAATTATGCAATGCCATCTTGTTGCAAGACATTATATATGTGAATTATGCAATGTTATCTTGTTGCAAGGCATTATGTATGTGAATTATGCAATGCCATGTTGTTTAGGCAAGCGTCATATATGTGAATTATATCATGCCATCCTTTTTTGTATTTCTCATTGCTTTTGTCGACAATGTTTGTATATTCAACTGCTCTTCCTGTGCATCAGCCATTTGAATTGGTGATGGAGAAATCTGGAGTGAAAACAAGGTCTTGAGCGACAATGCTACTGCTGAAGCGAGATATCTTGCTGATTCTGAGATAGCTCTTGAGAGGAGGATTGAGGCGATGACCAGCCCTATTATCCCCCTGAGGTGTATGCTCAAACTTGGCAGGGTTATATTACTCATATAACGCATATGTTGTATTACAATGCATAGTTTTTACATCATATACACAATATTGAATGCCATCTCCTTAGTTGACACATCATATATGCGATTGCCCTCTGCGCACTTCCTTAGTATATAAATCATAATTTGAATTATGTCATGCCATGATGTTTACATAGACAACATGTATCTGAATTATGGCATGCCAACCCATTTTCTAAAGACATAATATAGTTATATCATCTCATCCTGTTTACATAGTCCTCATATTTTAAATTATGTCATTCTATCCGTGAATTATATCATGTCATCATGTTTCCATCGACGGCATGTTTGTGATTTATGGCATGCCAACCACTTTAATAGACACATCGTATAGTTATATCATGTCATCCTGTTTACATAGTCATCATATTTTGAAGTATGTCATTCTATCCTGTTTAGTTAGCCATCATACATGTGAAATTGTGTCATGCTATCCTGTTTAATTAGCCATCATATATGTGAAATTATGTCCTGCTATTCTGTTTGCTTAGACAACATAAATGTGAATTATTTCATGCCCTGTTTTCTTCCCTACTATCCATTGCACTGTCTATCTTACAATGTCTATACATTCAATTACTTTTCTTGTTTATCAGCCATTTCAATTGGAGGGAGTGATGGCGATATCTGTGGGAGTAAAACACGGTCTTGAAAAAGATCGTGCTACACGTCGATGCAGATAGAACCATGGTTGTACTTGCCCAAGAACCAGCCCCACCACACATAACCCACACTCATGCAGATTGTACCCCTACCCAGATGGACGGAGAACCAGCTACACCCCTTCTAACCTCAACCCCAGCAGATAGACACCCAGTTCCGTTGACACAAGACCGTCTCCACCACAGAGCACCCAAACACGAGCAGTTAGTAAGGCAACTGCGTGCCCAAATCACGAGGACCACCACTCAACCCCAAAGTCAACGCTTAAAGCGGAAGAAGAATTGTTCTCGGTCGGTACCGTAGCTATGGTTCATACTACTTTGCTCTTGCATCACTATATTCTTGATACCAACCAATTTCAAATTTGAAGGATGCAATTGAAACTCCAATGGCATAGCAGGTATGTTTTAAACCTGTTTCTTCAATGTGTTTGGCTGTTTGCTGTTGTAACTTGCTCTATGTTGATTTCAGTTTCAATTGAATAAACAGTTATGTTCTCATGCCATGCACATTACAAGTGTTGTTATTGCTTGTGTAGTTTCCCACACTTATATTCTGTCTATGCTGCTTTGTCTTAAATAGATATGATTGAACTGTATCTATCTTGATTTGGCAACATAAACTAGAATGATATAGACCATACAAAGACCATACTACATAGATATATGTTTGTTTCATGCTGTTTTCCTGTCCACCTTACTCTTGAACTGGTTTACCAAAATGAGTTTCATATACTACATTGTAAACCTGAGATGTGTTTGTTTGTTTCTCTTTTAGAACGCGGATAAAATATTGGAGAAGAGTACCTGTTATGCAATGGTAAAGGAAGTAATGCAGATAAGGTTCAAGATAGTGAGGCATCCTGTTGGTCTCCAAGAAAGCTGATAAAAACTATATTGAAGACACCGAGACAACCCCAAAGTCCTGTCTTGATGTAGTGTTCGAGTTCTTGGCTACCACTCTTTGGCACCAGCTCTTGAACTCGTTGCTCGAATCAGTTCGGCTTCTTGAGTCTCAACTTCAAGTTGAAAGACATCGATCGAGATGTTATCGACGAGGAAGCCAAGGACCGAGGAAGTCCTGCGAAATTCAGATGCATACTTTACGGTGCAACAACAAGCGTTGGAGGACTTAAGCGCTAAACAAGAGAAAGTTAATAAGCTTGCTAAGCATCTTGCCGCATTATGGGTACCGGGATATTGTTTCTTGAGCTCTTCAAGTGGTTTCAGTTCTGGACTTGTTTTGTTGCGGCGTTTATATGCTGTTGTGTTCCCTATATTTGCATTGGTGACGAACTTTGTTGCCGAGTGGATGTAATATGTGTAATAGCCGTGATAGCCTAGTGTAAGTTGCTTGCTTATTTATTTCCTTGTTGTATTGTTTATTTGTTTGCTTGTAGTCAGTGCAGTTCTTTTTCTGCGGTTTGCTAGTGGCTGCAATAACCTATTTTTTAAAACTAGGCCACAATAAATGCCACAGTAGTGACACTGGGCCTACGGGCCGTAGAAACAGTGGGCCTTCTACGGGACGTAGAAATAGTGGGCCTTCTACGGGCCGTAGAAACAGTGGGCCTTCTACGGGCCGTAGAAACAATGGGCCTTCCACGGGCCGTATCATCAATGGGCCTTATACGGGCCGTTGATCGATTGGCCAAACATGGGCCAAACAGACTGCATTCTGGCCGTAAACGGGCTAGAGTAGGAATCGTCCGTTCATGGGCCAACCATAATGGGCCCTCATTAATAGGCCGTATTTGATGACGGTATGAAAACGGCCCAACGTATTAACTGACCATAAACGGGCCAACTGTAACCATGGGCTGAATTTGACCCTGGCGAAAAATAGCGATGAACGGGCCGTAAGTAAGCGAATCTTTGAAATGAGCCCAAGAATAAATGGGCTCGAGAAGGCCGAAGATAACATGGGCTGGAAGCGGCCCAGCGGAATAACGGGCCGTTAATGGGTATAAAGTGATACCTTTGTTCTATCGGGCCGAGTTTCACCACGTGCCGTTAATGGGTGTAAAGTGATACACTGTTCATTACGGGCCAGTTTCACCACGGGCCGTTAATAGGCCAAGAGTTACATAGGGCCTCATTTGGGCTGAAAGATGTCATGGGCCATACATGGGCCAGAAGTGAAAACGGGCTGGAAGATGGCCCAGATGACGCTACTGGGCCTAATTCGAATAGAGCGTAACGGGCTTTGGGTTAGCGGGCTGTAAATGGGCTATATGCGAACAGGCCGTTAACAGGCTTTCCATGGGCCGGCCCGCCACCTTTTGACCAAGTCAAATGGGCCGGCCTTTTCACAGCAATGGGCCTTTGTTGGGTCGTGCCACGTGTCGACGTATCATAGGCGCCTTCTGTCCAATGAGTGGATGACACCTGTCCCAGCTGTGAGCCGACACTTGTTTCCTCCAGCCAATGATGATCTTACACATGGAAAATCCCCATTGGTTAGGGCTGTTAATGGGTTATCGGATCCAAAACCCGACCCGATAGCTTAATGACGTTCCATTACGGTGGATGCCACGTGTCGGTCACCCTTGACGAAAGCACTTCTGTGACGCACGATTTATCGTCATGGAAGTGGACACTTCCATGATGATAATTTTGTAATGTCATGGAACACTCCTACGACAGCACAGGTATGACTATCTTGATTCTGTCATAAATTTGTCATGGATGTACATGCATGACAAAAAACGCGACCTACTGTGACAAACACGTATCATCACGGAAGTGTATTTTTTTTGTAGTGGCAGTCCCCGGCATAGTGTAGTGCGCGTGGTGTCCCTGTTGGGTGTGCGCGGAACACCCACCACACGCTCCGCCGCCGGTGCCCGTCAGCAGCTGTTGCCGGCCGCCGTTGCCGCCACAACACCGTCGAAAGCCAGTGCCATCGCCTGCTCCTCCGCCGCGACCCGAAGGCGGGAGGTGGCCGTCGTGGTCGCCACCCCACTGTCGGCCATCACTCACTCTGCCACAGCGGCCTGAAGGCGGGAGGTGGCCGTCGTGGCCGCCACCCCACTGCCAGCCACCATCACCCGCTCCGCCACCGCGGCCCGAAGGCGGGAGGTGGCCGTCGTAGCCGCCACCCCATCGACGGCCGTCGTGGCCGCCCGCTCACCGTCGACCGCTGGGATCATCACCCGCTCCACCACCGTCGCCCGAAGGAGGGAGGCGGAGGCAGAGGCCCGCACGTGCGTCAGCGACCTTGCGTGCTATATTGAGTTCGTGCGGGAGGAGGAGCTCCTCGTAAAGCATGAAAAGAGCCTTACCGCAGCCATGGCCGCAGCACACGCCGACGCAGAGGCGAGGAATCAGGAGATCTACGAGTAGTCTGCCCACTTCGAGAGGGTTTGTCTGGAGCGGTAGTGGGCGTTCGAGCTGGCGAGCGTCGCTGAACATGCAGCAGCGGTAGGCACCGTATTGCAGTTGTCCAGCTCATCGGTAGGCTCCTCCTCTTCCTCTGCCTCTTACTGAGCGTGCTCGGCAGAGGAGAGGCTGCCAGAAGTAGCACAAAGCCCCTCCGTAGTAGTAGTATTTACGGGCTATTTTGTTCAGTTCATCTGACTATAGATGTGGTGGAACTATACAACGTACTTAAAATTAGCTAGTATATATAGTTGAACTACCTATTTCAGTACGTGGTTGACAACAACTAGGGAAAAGTTTGGTCAGTTCAGCTGTCGAGTTAAACTGTTTGTATAAATTAAGAACGATTGCTTAATCTATGAATGAAATCTATGCTTAATTACTGAATTTTAGTTGCAAAAATTAGATAGTGCTAGTGATTTTTAGCTGCATATTTTTAAAAATCTTAGTGTTACAAGGATTGACAAATGGCAATGTTACTAGATCAACAAATGTCAATCTTTCTAGTTTGACAAATGGCAACATACCCAATATGACAGATACAAATCTTACCAAATTGTTTGTACATGGTTGCACATGGGTCATCCAAAACAACTGTTTGCGTTGAAGGGATGCACAAATCCTGTGCTGCGAATTTTCCCTCGACTTAAGGGGGAAGACTATAGGTCTCACTTTACATATGGGTGTTCTATCTAAAACGTTTGCGATCAAGAGCTTCAGAAATCCTCCTCGACACATTTTCTCTTGGCTTCCTGGGGAAGCTGTCGGTTTGCATACGGGTGTTCTAACTAAAACGTTTGTGACCAAGAGCTGCACAAATCCTGCTCGGCACATTTTCCCTTGGCTTCCTGGGGAAGTTGTCGGTTTGCATATGGGTGTTCTAACTAAAACGTTTGCGATGAGTGCCTTATATTTAAAAACCATATTAAACTCCGGCTTGGGCACCATTAATGGAGAGGACGCGAGCAAGGCAGGCGGCCATGGAAGTCAAAGGGCTCGCTTCCCGGTGAGCCTGCATGGCGTATAGCTTGCACGCTTCCCGATGAGCCTCCACATTGGAGTACAGCTCGCACGCCTCCCGTTTAGTCAAGCACTCAAGAACATGCCCACACGGCACCTCCTGGGCATTAAAAGAGTGAGGCGTGGCGTCACATGAATGGTTAACAGAACACACACAATTTAAATTATACGAAACATTTGAGATGTTACAGTGGCAGCTATTTGTTTCAAAGTGCCTTTGTTGGCTCTTATTCGAGTGCGCCTTTTCTCAAAATGGACATGAAAAATACCACAACATGTCGATGCCATTCCATGATAGCATGCCAAGTTTCATGAATTTCAGACGAGTTTTGGATTTACTAGAATTTTAAAACAAAGTATCTCAACATTTTGCTGGCAATCAGCAATGCTCTGGTGTTTGAAATTCATTCCCATTTCTTGCATGAGACCTAAGCATGCACCCATGGACACAGATTTGATTTTTCAACCAATTTATATGCACTGAAGCATGTGCATGTAGTTCAAATATGAATTATGCACATAAAATGCCTAGAAAACCTAGTTAATGTATAAAAATGTCCAAACAAACCCCGTCCAAAATTTAACACAACACTCCTGTTGTTCCCTGTTGACACTAGAATTTTTTGAAAGCAATAAGAGGCAAAAATATCGTTTCGTCCCCAAAGGTGGCACGTTCCCTACCGAAACCATCACGCTTGTTGTGAGAAGCTTTTACCCAAACCTGCCCCAACTGGGACAAATTTTTACCACGGTGTTGATGCCGCTCCATGATAGCATGCCAAGTTTCATGAATTTCAGACGAATTTTGGATTTACTAGAATTTTAAAACCAGGTATCTCAATGTTTGCGGTTGAGTGACGGTGGCAGGGCGTTTGACATTCATTCCCATTTCTTGCATGGGACCTAAGCATGCAAGCAACGACACACATTTTATTTTTTAACCAATTTATATGCACCAGAGCATGTGCATGTAGTTTAATTTGAACTATGCACATAAAATGCCTAGAAAACCCTGCTAATGTATAAAAATGTCCAAATGAACCCCGAAAGATTCCAAAATTTAACACAACACTCCTGTGGTTCTATGTTGACACTAGAAAATTTTGAAAGCAATAAGAGGCAACATATATCGTTTCGTTCCCAAAGGTGGCATGTGCCCTACCGAAACCATCACGCTTGTTGTGAGAAGCTCTGGTTTGTGAGAAGCTTATACCCAAACCTGCTCCAAATGGGACAATTTTTTTACCATGACATGTTGATGCTGCTCCATGATAGCATGCCAAGTTTCATGAGTTTCAGACGAGTTTTCGATTTACTAGAATTTAAAAACCAGGTAGCTCAATGTTTGCGGCCAAGTGACGGTGGCAGGGTGTTTGACATTCATTCCCATTTCTTGCATGGGACCTAAGAACACAACCTAGGACAAAAATTTGATTTTTCAACCAATTTGTATGCAGTGGAGCATGTGCATTGATACGCCTCCAACGTATCTATAATTTTTTATTGTTCCATGATATTATATATTCTGTTTTGGATGTTTAATGGGCTTATTTATACACTTTTATATTATTTTTGGGACTAACCTGTTAACCGGAGGCCCAGCCCAAATTGCTGTTTTTTGCCTATTTCAGAGTTTCGCAGAAAAAGAATATCAAACGGAGTCCAAACGGAATGAAACCTTCGGGAATGTGATTTTTGGAACGAACGTGATCCAGAGGACTTGGAGTCTATGTAAAGTAATCAACGATAAGAGCACGAGGTAGGGGGGCGCGCCCACCTCCGCCAGGCGCGCCCTCCACCCTCGTGGGGCCCATGTTGCTCCATCGACGTACTTCTTCCTCCTATATATATCTCCGTACCCCCAAACCATCAGAGGCATCCACGCAAACCTAGTTCCACCGCCGCAACCTTCTGTACCCGTGAGATCCCATCTTGGGGCCTTTTAAATCTGCCGGGGGGAATTGATCACGGAGGGCTTCTACATCAACACCATAGCCTCTCCGATGATGTGTGAGTATTTTACCTCAGACCTTCTGGTCCATAGTTATTAGCTAGATGGCTTCTTCTCTCTCTTTGGATCTCAATACAAAGTTCTCCTCGATTCTCTTGGAGATCTATTCAATGTAATCTTCTTTTGCAGTGTGTTTGTTGAGGCCGATGAATTGTGGGTTTATGATCAAGATTATCTATGAAAAATATTTGAATCTTCTCTGAATTCTTTTATGTATAATTGGTTATCTTTGCAAGTCTCTTCGAATTATCATTTTGGTTTGGCCTACTAGATTGATCTTTCTTGCAATGGGAGAAGTGCTTAGCTTTGGGTTCAATCTTGCGTTGTCCTTTCCCAATGACACCAGGGGCAGCAAGGCACGTATTGTATTGTTGCCATCGAGGATAACAAGATGGGGTTTATATCATATTGCATGAGTTTATCCCTCTACATCATGTCATCATGCTTAAAGCATTACTCTGTTCTTATGAACATAATACTCTAGATGCATGATGGATAACGGTTGATGTGTGGAGTAATAGTAGTAGATGCAGAATCGTTTCGGTCTACTTGTCACGGACGTGATGCCTATATACATGATCATACCTAGATATTCTCATAACTATGCTCAATTCTATCAATTGCTCAATAGTAATTTGTTCACCCACCGTAATACTTATGCTATCTTGAGAGAAGCCACTAGTGAAACCTATGGCCCCCGGGTCTATTTTCCATCATATTAATCTTCCAACACTTAGCTATTTTTATTGCCTTTTATTTTACTTTGCAGCTTTATCATAAAAATACCAAAAATATTACCTTATCATATCTATCAGATCTCACTCTTGTAAGTGACCGTGAAGGGATTGACAACCCTTTTATCGCGTTGGTTGCGAGGTTCTTATTTGTTTGTGTAGGTGCGAAGGATTTGTGCGTGGCCTCCTACTGGATTGATACCTTGGTTCTCAAAACTGAGGGAAATACTTACGCTACTTTGTTGCATCACCCTTTCCTCTTCAAGGGAAAAACCAATGCAGTGCTCAAGAGGTAGCCACACTTTTGATTCTTATAATGCTATGATAGATTTGTTTGGCTCACCACCTCTTTTGGTTAATGGAACTATTTTAAATTTGGAACATGTGATGCAACGGCTTGAAATTATTGAAAATAAAATTGCCACCATAGAGTTGATTGAAAATTTGGATAAAAAGATCCATAACCAAATTACCCAATACGGATCTAAGGTGGGAGTTGCTCTTAAAATATTTAAGGAAAAGGGACCTATGGTTAATGAAAGGATAGATCAAGATTCCACTAGAATTGATAAAACTGAGGATATTATTACTAACCTAGGGTCTGCCTTTTCTTCCGTGAAAAACACTTCTTCCAATGCTAAGATTGCCAAGTTAATGTATGTTCCTAAGAATAAGGGTGAAACTTCTAGCAAAGGGGAGGCGGACCTCAAATCCTGATTTTTTTTTGCTATCCTTAAAGAACCTTTTGCCGCAGGAGATTTCTTTGATTTCGTGCCTAGAAGTTTGATTATTAATAAAAAGTAAGAAACTCCTAGGGGTGATAGGCGCCTTATTGAAGAATTGCCTACCAAAGATGGCAATACCTAGATCTATCCGTGTTTTTATGCCTAGCTAGGGGCGTTAAACGATAGCGCTTGTTGGGAGGTAACCCAATTTTATTTTTAGTTTTTTGCTTTTTTATTATATTTAGGAATAAATCTTTGATCTAGCCTCTCGTTAGATTTATTTTTATGTTTTAGTTAGTTTTTGTTCCAAGTTAAACCTATAGGATCTTCTTGGATGATAGTTATTTGATCTTGCTGAAAATTCCAGAAACTTTCTGTTCACGAAAACAATTGTTAAAAATCACCAGAACATGATAAAATATTGATTCCAATTTCAGAAGATCACTAAACAATTTTTCTAGGTCGTCCTATTTTGGTAGATTTTTTGGAGTTCCAGAAGTTTGCGTTAGTTACAGATTACTACAGACTGTTCTGTTTTTGACAGATTCTGTTTTTCGTGTGTTGTTTGCTTATTTTAATGAATCTATGGCTAGTAAAATAGTTTATAAACCATAGAGAAGTTGGAATACAGTAGGTTTAACACCAATATAAATAAATAATGAGTTCATTACAGTACCTTGAAGTGGTGTTTTGTTTTCTTTCGCTAACGGAGCTTACGAGATTTCCTGTTGAGTTTTGTGTTGTGAAGTTTTTAAGTTTTGGGTAAAGATTTGATGAAGTATGGAACAAGGAGTGGCAAGATCCTAAGCTTGGGGATGCCCATGGCACCCCAAGATAATCTAAGGACACCAACAAGACAATGCTTGGGGATGCCCCGGAAGGCATCCCCTCTTTCGTCCTCATCCATCGGTAACTTTACTTGGAGCTATATTTTTATTCACCACATGATATGTGTTTTGCTTGGAGCGTCTTGTATGATTTGATTATTTATTTGTTAGTTTGCCACAATAATCCTTGCTGGACACACCTTTTGAGAGACACACACATGATTCGGAATTTGTTAGAATACTCTATGTGCTTCGCTTATATCTTTTGAGCTATATAGTTTTTCCTCTAGTGCTTCACTTATATCTTTTAGAGCACGGTGGTGGTTATATTTTATAGAAATTATTGATCTCCCATGATTCACTTATATTATTTTGAGAGTCTTAAACAGCATGGTAATTTTCTTTAATCATGAAATTAATCTTCCATATTGAGTTCACCAAATATCATGAGAAGTTAGATACTTGATAAGTGTTTTGAGATATAAAGGTGGTAATATTAGAGTGTGCTAGTTGAGTAATTGTGAAATTGAGAAATACTTGTGTTAAAGTTGGCAAGTCCCGTAGCATGCACATATGGTAAAAGTTGTGTAACAATTTTGACACATAGGTGTTCTTTTATTGCTCTCCTTATGAGTGGCGGTCGGGGACGAGCGATGGTCATTTCCTACCAATCTATCCCTCTAGGGGCATGCTTAGTAGTACTTTGCTTCGAGGGCTAATAAACTTTTGCAATAAGTATATGAGTTCTTTATGACTAATGTGAGTCCATGGATTATACGCACTCTCAGCCTTCCACAATTTTCTAGCCTCTACGGTACCGCGCATTGCCCTTTCTCACATTGATAGTTGGTGCAAACTTCGCCGGTGCATCCAAACCCCGTGATATGATACGCTCTATCACACATAAGCCTCCTTATATCTTCCTCAAAATAGCCACCATACCTACCTATTATGGCATTTCCATAGCCATTCCAAGATATATTTCCATGCAACTTTCCACCGTTCCGTTTATTATGACACGTTCTACGTTGTCATATTGCTTTGCATGATCATGTAGTTGACATTGTATTTTGTGGAAAAGCCACTATTCATAATTTTTTCATACATGTCATTCTTGATTCATCGCATATCCCGGTACACCGCCGGAGGCATTCACATAGAGTCATATTTTGTTCTAAGTATTGAGTTCTAATTGATTGAGTTGTAAGTAATAAAAGTGTGATGATCATCATTATTAGAGCATTGTCCCATGTGAGGAAAGGATGATTGAGACTATGATTCCCCCACAAGTTGGGATGAGATTCCGGACTAAAAAAAAGAGGCCAAAGAAAAAAAAAGAAAGAAGGCCCAAAGAAAAAAATGAGAGAAAAAGAGAGAAGGGACAATGTTACTATCCTTTTCCACACTTGTGCTTCAAAGTAGCACCATGATTTTCATAATAGAGAGTCTCCTATGTTGTCACTTTCATATACTAGTGGGAATTTTTCATTATATAACTTGGCTTGTATATTCCAATGATGGGCTTCATCAAAATGCCCTAGGTCTTCGTGAGCAAGCGAGTTGGATGCATACCCACTTAGTTTCTTTTGTTGAGCTTTCATATATTTATAGCTCTAGTGCATCCGTTGCATGGCAATCCCTACTCCTCTCATTGACATCAATTAATGGGCATCTTCATAGCCTATTGATTAGCCGCGTCAATGTGAGACTTTCTACCTTTTTTGTCTTCTCTCATAACCCCCATCATTATACTTTACTCCACCCATAATGCTATATCCATGGCTTACGCCCATGTATTGCGTAAGAGTTGAAAAGGCTGAAGCGCATTAAAAGTATGAACCAATTGCTCGTCTTGTCATCGGGGTTATGCATGATGAGAACGTTTGTGTGACAATATTGAAACATAGCCTAACTATATGATTTGTAGGGATAAGCTTTCTTTGGCTATGTTATTTTGATAAGACATAATTGCTTGATTAGCATGTTCGAAGTACTATTTTTTTTATGTCAACATTGAACTTTTATATTGAATCTTTCAGACCTAAATATTCATGCCACAATAAGAGATTTACATTCAGAAGTATGCCAAGAAGCATTCCACATCAAAAATTCTGTTTTTATCATTTACCTACTCGAGGATGAGCAGGAATTAAGCTTGGGGATGCTTGATACGTCTCCAACGTATCTATAATTTTTGATTGTTCCATGCTATTATATATTCTGTTTTGGATGTTTAATGGGCTTATTTATACACTTTTATATTATTTTTGGGACTAACCTATTAACGGGAGGCCCAGCCCAAATTGCTGTTTTTTTGCCTATTTCAGAGTTCCGCAGAAAAAGAATATCAAATGGAGTCCAAACGGAATGAAACCTTCAGGAACGTGATTTTTGGAACGAACATGATCCAGAGGACTTGGAGTCTACGTAAAGTAATCAACGAGGAGACCACGAGGTAGGGGGGCGCGCCCACCTCCCCCAGGCGCGCCCTCCACCCTCGTGGGGCCCACGTTGCTCCACCGACGTACTTCTTCCTCCTATATATATCTCCGTACCCCCAAACCACCAGAGGCATCCACGAAAACCTAGTTCCACCGCCGCAACCTTCTGTACCCATGATATCCCATCTTGGGGCCTTTTCTGGCGTCCTGCCAGAGGGGGCATTGATCACGGAGGGCTTCTATATCAACACCATAGCCTCTCCGATGATGTGTGAGTAGTTTACCTCAGACCTTCGGGTCCATAGTTATTAGCTAGATGGCTTCTTCTCTCTCTTTGGATCTCAATACAAAGTTCTCCTCGATTCTCTTGGATATCTATTCGATGTAATCTTCTTTTGAGGTGTGTTTGTTGAGACCGATGAATTGTGGGTTTATGATCAAGATTATCTATGAACAATATTTGAATCTTCTCTGAATTCTTTTATGTATAATTGGTTATCTTTGCAAGTCTCTTCGAATTATCAGTTTGGTTTGGCCTACTAGATTGATCTTTCTTGCAATGGGAGAAGTGCTTAGCTTTGGGTTCAATCTTGCGGTGTCCTTTCCCAGTGACAGCAGGGCAGCAAGGCACGTATTGTATTGTTGCTATCGAGGATAACAAGATGGGTTTTATATCATATTGCATGAGTTTATCCCTCTACATCACGTCATCATACTTAAATCATTACTATGTTCTTATGAACTTAATACTCTAGATGCATGCTGGATAGCGGTCGATGTGTGGAGTAATAGTAGTAGATGCAGAATCGTTTCGGTCTACTTGTCACAGACGTGATGCCTATATACATGATCTTACCTAGATATTCTCATAACTATGCTCAATTCTATCAATTGCTCAACAGTAATTTGTTCACCCACCGTAATACTTATGCTATCTTGAGAGAAGCCACTAGTGAAACCTATGGCCCCCGGGTCTATTTTCCATCATATTAATCTTCCAACACTTAGCTATTTTTATTACCTTTTATTTTACTTTGCATCTTTATCATAAAAATACCAAAAATATTACCTTATCATATCTATCAGATCTCACTCTCGTAAGTGACCGTGAAGGGATTGACAACCCCTTTATCGCAGATGTTGCGAGGTTCTTATTTGTTTGTGTAGGTGCGAGGGACTTGTGTGTGGCCTCCTACTGTATTGATACCCTGGTTCTCAAAACTGAGGGAAATACTTACGCTACTTTGCTGCATCACCCTTTCCTCTTCAAGGAAAAAACCAACGCAGTGCTCAAGAGGTAGTATGCATGTAGTTCAAATTTGAATTATGCACATAAAATGCCTAGAAAACACAGTTAATGTATAAAAATGTCCAAACGAGCCCCGAAAAATTCCAAAATTTAACACAACACTCCTGTTGTTCCATGTTGACACTAGAAAATTTTTGAAAGCAATAAGGGGCAATGTATATCGTTTCATCCCCAAAGGTGGCACGTTCCCTACCAAAACCATCACGCTTGTTGTGAGAAGCTTGCACCCAAACCTGCCCCATCTGGGACAAATTTTTTACCATGGCATGTTGATGCCGCTCCATGATAGCATGCCAAGTTTCATGAATTTCGGACGAGTTTTGGATTTACTAGTATTTAAAAACCAGGTATCTCAATGTTTGCGGCCGAGTGACGGTGTAGGGTGTTTGACACTCATTCCCATTTCTTGCATGGGACCTAAGTATGCAACCAAGAACACAGATTTGATTTTCCAACCAATTTATCTGCACTGGACCATGTGCATGTAGTTCAAATTTGAATTATGCACATAAAATGCCTAGAAAACCATGTTAATGTATAAAAATGTCCAAATGAACCCCGAAAAATTCCAAAATTTAACACAACACTCCTGTTGTTCTATGTTGACACTAGAAAAAAATTGAAAGCAATAAGAGGCAACAAATATTGTTTCATCCCCAAAGGTGGCACTTTGCTACCGAAACCATCACGTTTGTTGTGAGAAGCTCTGGTTTGTGTGAAGCTTATACCAAAACCTGCCCCAAATGGGACAATATTTTTCTACCACAACATGTTGATGCCGCTCCATGATAGCATGCCAAGTCTCATGAATTTCAGACGAGTTTTGGATTTACTAGAATTTAAAAACCAGGTATCTCAATAATTGCGGCCCAGTGATGGTGGCAGGGTGTTTGATATTCATTCCCATTTCTTGCATGGGACCTAAGCATGCAACCAAGGACACATATTTGATTTTTCAACCAATTTATATGGACTGAAGCATGTGCATGTACTTCAAATTTGAATTATGCACATAAAATGCCTAGAAAACCCAGTTAATGTATACGAATGTCCTAACGAACCCCGAAAAATTCCAAAATTTAACACAACACTCCTGTTATTCTATGTTGACACTAGAATTTTTTTGAAAGCAATAAGGGGCAACGGATATCGTTTCGTCCCCAAAGATGGCACGTTCCCTACCGAAACCATCACGCTGTTGTGAGAAGCTCAGGTTTGTGAGAAGCTTATATGCAAACCTACCCCAAATGGGACAAAAAATTTACCACGACATTTTGATGCCGCTCCATGATAGCATGTCAAGTTTCATGAATTTCAGACGAGTTTTGGATTTACTAGAATTTAAAAACCAGGTATCTCAATGTTTGCGGCCAAATGACGGTGGCAGGTTGTTTGACATTCAATCCCATTTCTTGCATGGGACCTAAGCATGCAACCAAGGACACATATTTGATTTTTCAACCCGTTTATATGCACTGGAGCATGTGCGTGTAGTTCAAATTTGAATTATGCACCTGAAATGCCTACAAAACCAAGTTAATGTATAGAAACGTGCAAACGAACCCTGAATAATTCAATTTTTTTGACGACACACCAACAGTTGCATGTTCACTGCAGATAAAAGTTCTAGCAATTCAAACACCTTCCTTTGCAGCTGTGACCCCATTATGAAATTCAAATCAAGACAAAAAATCAAGTAGATCGCACATAGTTTATTATCACCAATTGTGTGAGATGCAGCACAAAATATCTTGGAGCACCGTCAGAGTATAGTTCGCATATGGCTTACGTGAGAAGGTGCGACGGCTATAGTCCACAGCCGGCGTGTCAAGCACACTAGCTCGCTCCCCAAATATCATTTCACTATTCAATCATCACTGGTGAAAGATGGGGACGTGGACCCGTGTAGCGACCCGACCTCAGACGGTCAAGCCTCTGTGTATCCGTGCCATCCCTGGATCAGTATGCTGGCACACACAGTACATCAATGTATATATCAAAGTGCAATCACATGTATAAATAACGTAAAACTGATATATACCTCATAAGTCACAATGAAACAAATAGTCGGGTATGGAGTCCCATCAACGCCATCGGCGGGTTGAGTGTAGACCGTAACCTGTATCGTAACTCTTACTCGTCGAAGAAAATCCTGCAACATGATACATTGCAGCCGTGTAGGTCAGTACATTGAATGTACCGGCAAGATCACAACATGAGAAAACAGATGGTAAAGCTATACTATATGCAATTTGGCTTTGTGGCTCTGGGTCTGAGTTTTGTTTGCGTAAAAGCTGGTTTTATTTTCCCTACATCAAAGGAATAAATGCAGTCTGTACTATGGAGTTTTCTATCATGACATGGTTCCGCCAACCGATGTCTCATAGCCCAAAATCATCATAAGTTGCCCGCAATTAAGTTATCAATCCGGTGTTGAGAGTTCTGAGATAGATCCAAGTCTAGATGCTCAAATTGTCCGTAACCGGGGACACGGCTAATCGATTAGGTTTAAACCCTCTGCGCAGAGGTTTGTACACTTTACCCGCAAGATTCGATCCCTCTGTTTACGTTCTCGCACTTGAGGTGTTTGAGAACAAGATGACCAAACATGGTCTTCGAAGAGTTCCTCGACCACCGTCCGGTGCTCATCCCATCCTACCGTAGTTCTACATCTGCTAGCACCGTCCCAGCCAGAGTCACCACTAAGGTCAACCAAGCGAGCCCATAATGACTTGCGGTTGCAGGTAAGCTTCCGGGCATGAAGTACTCTTCCGTCTCTTTGAGTCTGGGTGAAGCTTTCCGCAAGATGTCATGGCGCTTCTCCATGCATCCGGCCAACCACTGGTTTCTCCAGGTGCCCGTCAACCATCCTTCACCCATGAGTGTGTATTGAATTCTTGTCTCGAGTCTTGAAGTCTTGAGGCCTTGAAGATCAGTCCTTGCAGATTCCATCATGGAGTTATCGTCATTGACGTAGAGCCTCCATTCTCACACCACTCCCGAGCACTCATACCAACCCCGTCTACTATAGCGTAGCATTAAAATAAATAACGTCCCGGGCTTGGTAACAGGGTGATGGGTTCCTACCTCATGCATACTACTCAACTACAAGGATTCAATATCACTACTGGAGGGATTGTTGCGAAGATGACACTAGATGCAATAAAATACATAGGTATGAAAAACATGGTCAAAGTGAACTTGCCTGGTAATACTTGATGAAGATAACAACGCTGTCAGAAAATGACTTGGTAGAACTAATCGTCACTCCGTTGAAAATCTATATAGTCAAACATAGCATTCACATAAGCAAACATCCTAGCAAACAATTTTAGCACTCGAAATAACAACCAAAACAGCAAGGAAAATCGATAATAAAACTCAAACAAAATCAAAAGAAACTTCAAATAAAACTACAAAGAAAAACTACTAACGAAGATCTATGACTTTGCTACAAACATCTAATATAGTTTTGCCGTAAGTAAAAACTTAACAACAATTAAAATACTAAACTAATAAATTAACAGAAAATAAAATGTAAAATAACTAATTTAACAGAAAGTATTTTTTTCCATAAAATTTTATTTGCAAAAAGAAACAAATAAAAAGCTTTTATAAAACTCTAACTATGACCTATAGAAGGTTTCATACAAAACTAAGGAAAATAAATTTTTAAAATAAAATAATTTTTTCCTGTTGTCTAATAGAAACACAACTAATTTTGTCAAAAGTGACAAAAATAAATAATTTAAAACTAATAAAAACAATAAATAAAAAGCTAAAACAGAACTAATAATAAAACAGTACTGTTTTGCTAAAACCTAATTTAAATTAACCTAGAAGTAAAATACTAAATACTACTGGATAAACAAAGGTCCTAGAGACCAGGAGCAAAAAGAATTAATTAAAAACCTATTTTTAAACTCAAGTTATGGCCAAAATTCTAATCTGAACAAAATTTATCAAATTCAAATTTAAACTACTCAAATTTGAAATCCAGAGACACTAACAGAAACTTCAGCAAATTTGTGACACATAGCAATTGGAATCACTCAAAATACTAAAAACTCTAAAAGATATGAATTTTCTAAGATTGCTATTTTTGAAAAAAATGAATTACGGGATTTCGTGGATCTCACGGAGTAGTCGTCGGAGTTGGGGAAGAAGATCCGATCCGATGTTGCGGTTGCTCCTAGAGGAAAGGAGATCACGGGGCGGTGGAGAGGAGATCATATAAACCTCAGGAGAGGTCGAGGCGGCGGCGGCACTTGGCGGCGGCGCTGGTGTTGCTTCTGCTGCTGCTGGAGAGGAGCGGATAGGAGAGGAGAGGAGAGGTGTTGGTTTGATGTGTTGGAGGGGGTGCTTGGGTATTTATAGTGGGGAGGGAGGGCTTTGCTTGGGTAGGGGACAAGAAATAGACTAGGATTAGGAAACAAAAGGAAAAGATCTAGAAACAAATCGGAATAAGCGGAATAACGAACGGGATCAAATCCTACTAGGATTTGTAAAAGAATAAAACCTTGGCTCCTGGCTCCCTAGGTGCGTGCGGTGGATGGCCTTGGCCGGCGGGCGGCTGGCTTGGCCTTGGGCCTTGGCCCTTGGCCCGGCGAAGCAGCAAATTTTTTTTTGACAGAGACAACAAAACAGAAATTTTATATAGGCATATAATATATTAAAATTTTCAGAAAAAGATTTTCTACAACATGAACATTATTTTAGCTTCAAATAAAATACACACAAATTTTAATAATTCACACAGTGCTACGGTCCAATAAAATCCAATAAAAATCATTTTAAAATACCAAAATGACTTCAAATTAATTTCTCTCAATTTTCTGATGTAGGGAATCATGTTACCCTATTTTCTATATATTTTGTTTTGGAGAAAAATAATTTGAATAAAACTCAAATAACTCCAAATTGGAAATAAATTCAAAAGAACTTTGAATTTAATTCTTTTAAAACTCCCAACTCATATTTCATTTAATTTGAAGAAGTCATTTTATCTTCTCTCGTGAAAATCATTGAGTTGCATAAAGTTTCAGAATTGGAAATATTTTCCAAATGAAATTCAAATATTTTCAACACCCTTGTCATTTAAATAAATGGAAGAAGTCATGTCATCTTCTCTCCGGGTTTTGTGATGAAAAGAATTTGAATTCATGGAGATCATAAATGCAAGGTGGAAGTTTGGGAAAGTCATTTCATTCCCTCTCATTCAACTTTCAGAAATTTTCAAATTTCACTCAATTTCACACAATAAATCACACAACAAACAATCAATCAATCAAAACTATTTATTTATTATAACATTCCAAAATTTAGAATTTTGGGATGTTACAACCCGCGTCGTGAGGGCAACTTTGGCTGCCCACTCCGGCGAGAGCGCGGCCGCAGCCGCTAGGCACGGCTAACAAGCTTCGTGAGGGCGACCGCAATCTACGTCCGGGCGGCCATGGCAGCCCAAACGGCCGCTGTTGCTTCTCAAGCGGCGGCAGCAACATCTGCCTCGGGGATAGCAACTGACGAGAGCGGCACATCAGCTGTCCGTTCTGCAGCGGTGGCCTTAACTCTGATGGAGGCCGCCCACGACCATGTCGAGGCCGCCCACGCCCATCTCGTGGCGGTCACCGCACAAATCGAACGAAGCTTCTCCGACAATGGTCGGCAACCCACGGTCGAAGAGTTGGCAATCGCCGAGAGCGGTCGAGCAGCCGTCCGTTCCTGCGCGGCATACCTTGCCATGACGGAACCCGCCAAAGCCCAGATTGCAGCCGCCCACGCCCAGCTCGTGGTGGCCTATTCCAAAGAGATGGCATGCGGATGGTGAGATGCTTGCCGAGTATGGTGTGATGGATACCATGGAGCCCCTTCCCCGGGAGACCGTCGGGCCCGAGCTGGACATGGAGGCCGCGGTAGAGATCGACGAGCACTAGCCGTAGTAGTACTCTTTGTTTTGTTTAATTAAGAGCGCCGGTCTTTAATTTGTCAGAGTAATGTTTTGGTCAGCTAGTTTTGTTTAATTGCTAAACTTGCTCGATTAAGAAGTGTGGGTGCGCTGTAGTCTCCTTTGTGTACCCAAACTATGCAATGACATGGATGACCACTATAACCATGGAAATTCGAACCAAATTTTTTGACGTTAAGCTACCTAAATCGTTTGTGATGTTCACATATCGTACACAATTCTGAATAAGGGACCGTGTCTGATGACACTTTGCGTGCCAGTTTTTTCACTGAAGCATTCCAAATTTTTGACTTCCGCGGAAATATCTACCTACCCGCCCCTCCCCCTTACCAAAAGCCACATTTCCCCTGTTTCCGCCTTCCTTTCCAAGTTGAAACCTTCAATCCTTGCTTGCAGCGCCACCTCCTTGCCGGCGACCCTCCTTCACGCTGCTCGGCCTCGTCTATCCAGGCAGGTAATCCACACCAGACCCCCATCCTCCTCCTTCCACATCCCACATGCCCCGACCGCTGGTGTGACACCTTCCACCCAAATCACCGACCCCTCCACCAAATAAGCGCCGCCCCAAGCCATGGTGCACGTAGTATAGCCAGGAACTCCAGGAGAATTTGGCAGCGGAGAAGCAAATCGCGGCTGCACATGCGGATGAGGTCGTGATGGCTGCCTTTCCTGCCGACCCCCAGATCTTGAAGGCGCACCTCGCCGTCGAGGCCACCGTCGATGCCTCGTGCGCCAACGGCGCGACGCGGTTGGCTGCTTTAAACGACAGTTTGTGGCGTTTTCTCAACCCCACCCTTTTAACTGTTTGGTTAATTAGTTGTCGTGTTCAGTTAACTGTTTGGTTCAATTCTGCAAATGTGATGTTCAATTCTTCAGGGTGCAATTTTGTATTGTCTTCCATGTGAGAAATAAATTGAATTTTTTATGAAATACATGAGAAACAAATACAATTGCTATATTTCCAAGTTGTCAAGCATGCTTGGTTTGGTTAACTATCTGATCTTCTAGTATGTTATACATTGTGCAATGTGGTGCTTAGTTAATGTTTGGTTCATTTGTTGTGGTGTTTAGTTAACTGTTTGGTTCAATTCTGCAATGTGATGTTCAATTGTTGCGGGTGCATTCTGTTATTGTATACCATGTGAGAAATAAATAGAATTTGGTTGTTCTAAATACATAAAAATAAATACAATTTCTATATTTTCAAGTTGTTAATCATGCTTGGTTGGTTAACTGCCTGATCTTCTATTAGGAGTATGTTATATTGTGCAATGTGGTGCTCAGTTAACGTTTGGTTCATTTGTTGTGGTGTTTAGTTAACTGTTTGGTTCACTTCTGCAATGTTATGTTCAATTGTTGTGGGTGCATTCTGTTATTGTATACCATGTGAGTAATAAATTGAATTTGGATGTACTAAATACATGAGAAACAAATACAATTGCTATATTTCCAAGTAGTTAAGCATGCTTGGTTTGGTTAACTGCCTGATCTTCTATTAGGAGTATGTTATATTGTGCAATGTGGTGCTCAGTTAATGTTTGGTTCATTTGTTGTGGTGTTTAGTTAACTGCTTGGTTTAATTCTGCAATGCGATGTCCAATTGTCGTGGGTATAATTTTGTATTGTTGTGCATGTGAGGAATAAATCGAATTTGGTTGCACTTAATACATGAGAAACATATACAAGTGCTATATTTCCTAGTTCGTAATCATGCTTGGTTTGGATAAATGGGTTTTCCATGTGGCTTGAATTAATGTGATGAATCTGCAATGTTCTTATTTTTCACCAACATATTTTACTCATAGCATGCGAACCCTCACTTAACCTGATGATTAACTACCTTACATGTGTTGCAGGGAAACAATGGAAAGCACTGAGGTTTACAATCGACGTTTGCACATGCATGGTCCTTTGTCTAATAGCACATTATTGTGCAATTGCAGGAACCATTCTAATATTTAGGTTTTTAACAATTTGGTCTTGCACATGTAGGTCGTTCTGTCAAAGGTTTTGACCCACTATTCGACCCTTTTTGCATATGCGGAAATGAGTTGTCCACGAATATCAGTCAAGTCAAGAAACTCAGAGAGATTGTTAGGATAAAGAAATTAGCGACAAAAAACAACAAGATCTTTGTCTGCACAATGAAGAAGACATCAGTTCACTACAGGATGGTACTAACTATTATACCTTGCCTTTTTTATTTCTTTACCCCATTTCCAATTTAGAGAAGGTATTTATGCACGTCCTTGTTTTCAGGCCTTTCCAAAGCAGTTCACTGATGATTACCTCTCAAACCACCTGTATGGTCAGGAGGTGAGGAAGGTATTCATACAACACCCACGGTTCAATATTGAAGTGTTCCTGAAGAGGACGAAGGATGGACGGTTAATCATCCACTGGCACTGGCCTAAAGTTGCAAAGACCTTCAACATCAATGAAGGCTCAATATTCTCCTTCTGCTTCCGCAGTTTTCCAGATAAGATACATCTGTATATGTACCGTCTATGATACTAATTTCGAAAGGTTATAGATGTTGCACGTGAAACTTGGTGCTGGTGCAGTTGTGTAATGGGGTAGCTGAGTGCTGAAGCTATATGATGTTGTACTCTGATGTATTTCAATTATGAAAATGAAATATATTGTGTGCTTAATATGAAATGTCAATTAGATTAATAAATGGATTATTAATAATAGGATAATTAGCCTGCTAATTGGGTTTTTCCTATTGCAAACGATTATTGAGAAAACACCGTTGGCGATGACCTCAGGCAACACACATAGTTTCTAGGAATGAATTGTGTTAGATTAATGAACAATCACATACGACATCCTCTTGATAACTGTTTGCGTTAGGCCACCTGGCGCAAATGTTTACCACATAAAGACTATGTGTGATGGACAACCTTTGCCACACAGTTTCTTCTATGCACCGTGTATGATGCATTCAATAACGCAAACGATAAAATTGTTAATACCATGTGCAATGGAAACACTATCACAAAAGATTTAACGGGGAAATATGTGTGTGATGTACTTGCGAACAGAAACATTTTCCTTGGAGCGACTGTGTGGCATGAATATACGAACGAAAACGTTTAGTGGGGACTGACTGTGTGGGATATACTTACGACCGGAAATTATTTCGCCTGTATAATTATATTTTTTGAGCAATACTGTACGTATAACCATATTTGGTAGCTCGCCCATCGCGCACGACCTCATTTTGCCAAGCGTGTGTGCCAGGAGGGCATATCCCCGACGGTTTCTGGGTCGTGTGGGAAGGACCCCCCTATCGCCCACACTCACTAGGCGACGGTTCCAAATGCCGTCACAGAAAGGGGTTAAAAACCATTTGTATAGCACCTCGTTGTACTAGTGAGATCTTGTCTACATCATGTCATCATTCTTATTGCATTACTCTGTTTATCCATGAACTTAATACACTAGATGCATGCTGGATAGCGGTCGATGTGTGGAGTAATAGTAGTAGATGCAGGCAGGAGTGAGTCTACTAATCTTGGACGTGATGCCTATATATTGATCATTGCATGGATATCGTCATAATTATATGAGGTTCTATCAATTGCCCAACAGTAATTTATTTACCCACCATGTGCTATTTCTTGAGAGAAGCCACTAGTGAAATCTACGGCCTCGGGTCTATTCTTTATCATATTTGCTTTGAGATCTATTTTTATTTGCTTTTGTTCTCAGATCTATTATTCTAAAAACCCAAAAATACTTTGCTGCACTTTTTATTTGCATCTTTTATTTCACATTTTATCAAGATCTATTTATCCAATCTATCACAATTTTATCCCGTCAACTTGACAATTTCCTACGCCGTTACCCGTAAGAGGGATTGAAAACCCCTCATAAGCGTCGGGTTGCAAGTATTTTTTCTTTGTGTGCCGGTACCGTTTACATAGTGTTTCTTGATTCTCCTACTGGATTGATAACCTTGGTTTCATAACTGAGGGAAATACCTACAGTAGTTGTGCTGCATCATCCCTTCCTCTTTGGGGAAATACTAACGTAGTTCAAGCCGCATCAAAAGGAATTTCTGGCGCTGTTGCCGGGGAGAAATCATCAACATCTATCAGGTTCCTAATCACAAATCTCATCTCGTTGCAATTTACATTATTTGCCATCTGCCTCTGGTTTTCATCTCCCCCACTTCACAAAAAAATTGCCGTTTTATTCGCCCTCCTCTTCATTCACCATTTTCTCGTCAGATCTCTTATTTGCTTGGACGTGTCAACATGAGTGATTTCAGTATGGTAGAAAAATATAATGGCCTAACTCCTAAAATTGGAAGATCTGGCAATCTGGATGCTAAAACATTTTTTTGGGGAAAGGGAATGTTATTGGAAAAGAACATATCCAAGAGTTTTTTCAATTGTGTTGGCAATTTGACTCTTGATGATGCTTCTATACTTAAAAGAACTAAATCTTATGTGTAAGCTATTTCAGCACTAGCTCTGAAACTTGAGAATAGATTTATCCGTACCCATCCTACTTTGCAAAGATTCACTACTGCAGGATGCTGCTTAGGGCTGGGCATATAACCCGAAAACTGAAGTACCGAACCAAATTAACTGACACCGAAGTTGAATTCACCGAAACTGAGAACTTCGATAGTATGTTCGGTTTGCATTTGTTGAAAACCAAAATTAGTCCAATGAATTTAGGTGTATCCCTTGATTACCCGAATGGACCAAAAACTGAGGAAACATAGAGGCCAGACTTGCGCGCATGTTCCTTACTCAAGTGCTCTTTCATAAGAACATGGACAATCTACTTTCTACTTTGTCGCTATAAGTGCACGTGTCCCACAGCCGCGTCGAGAGGTGGTAAACCTGACCAACTGTCGCTATAAATTTTGTGTAGAAGAGAAGTAGTACTCCCTCAGGTATGTACTTCACCTAGTGACCCCCACCGCTAATTTTACAGAGTTGCTCGGGAGAATCAATCGGAGGGAGTAGCCAAGGAGGCACTGTACATCAGAATAAAGTATACCAACTCCTGCTAATGGTACGGTCACTATAGATTCTGACTAGAGGCAGCGATTCCAGTTGTTAATAAATATATCTCGGTGTTGTTTGGTCGAACGGACGACCACCAAAATTTCGGTGCAAATAATCTTCGATCAGCTAATTTTCCATTGACCTATCGGTTAGTATTTTGGCAGAACCGGAATTTTAAATACATCGAGGAACCAACCCGATCGGTTTGGGGGGAATCGAATGCCCAACCATAATGCTACTAACGCGACACTATGATCAGAGACCCTTTGACGAAACTGTGTGCGATGCAGTAATCGCAAACGGGGATGTAAAAAAACCGTCAAAAAAGATGCAAAACGTTTGTGATGGCGGAGACATCAAACACGGTTCAGATTTTAGTTACATGTGCAATGCGGGGCATATGGTTGATCTAGAAGAACTGTTTGCGATGAGGCAGAACAACAGAAACGGGCAACCATATCTATGTGTGTGCGATATACAGCATACAGTTCGCTCTGATGAACTGTGTGCTATTAGGGAATGCAACAGAAACGGCCAGCCATATCAAGGTGTGTGTGATATACGACATACAGTTCACTCGGACAAGATGTGTGTGATATGTGGCATACAGTTCACATAGATGAACTGTTTGCGATGAGCCAAAAGAACACAAATGATTTGTGTAAACAAGATGTGTGTGATACGCAGGAAACAGCCCACTCGGATGAATTGTTTGTGATGAGAAATTATAACACAGACGGTCACTATAGTTAGTTTGTGTGCGATTTTGTTCATACAAGAAATATGCAAACTAGTTGCTTGCGGTGGCTAGGAGTATCACACACGATGCGTCTGCGAGTACTCATGTGCGATGATTAGTAAGTTACACATACGTTTCCTTATGTTAACATGTGTGTGATAAATAACACGCGGCACCGCATACGGTATTCGGGTTGTGTGTGTGCTCAACTTAGTCTTCCCGCGCTCCAGTGAATGCTTCCCGCGCTCCACATGGGTGAATTGTAAAATCCATGCCTCTTCCCTCACCGGTTTCCCGCCACCAGCTAATGTCTTGCTGCATATAACCCAGGTGTCAATGCACCATTGTGACACTCTGCGCAGATCTAGTCCTCACCCATCTACCATTAGTTATTCCAAGCATGCCATGCAATGGCCAAAGCTTCGACGTCGACCCCTACCTGCATTACATCTTCGATGAGGAGAACGAGCTGGAGCAGGTTGGGGAGCAAGAGCTTCATCGACCGGTGCATGCACCATGGCCCATCGGCAGCGATATCGGCGTGATAGTCCTTAGGCGCACAATCGACATATTACAGAGGAGGTGTGATGAGCAGTTTCCCATCCACCGTGCAAAAGATCCAAAGCTGCTCGGTGGCATGATCGATGACCCACCCGAAGACCCACCGTCACCAGTGCTCATCGAGAGCCTGATGCCCTGCAAGGAATGGGCAGAGGACCTGTGCGATTCAGTCAAGACACAGGCAGCCTGCGACTTCATCATTGTCCGCGGCGGCTGTGTCAACCTCGATCCCGATGATGTGGTGGCTGATACGTCTCCAACGTATCTATAATTTATGAATTATTCATGTTGTTATATTATCATTCTTGGATGTTTTACAATCATTTTATAGCAACTTTATATCATTTTTTGGGACTAACCTATTGACATAATGCCCAGTGCCAGTTGCTGTTTTTTTGCTTGTTTTTTACATCGCAGGAAATCAATACCAAATGGAGTCCAAACACGGTGGAACTATTTGGAGAATTTTTTTGGACAAGAAGACATCCAGTGGGCCAAAGAAGTGCGGAGGGAGCCGAGGCACAACCCACCAGGTGTGACCACGGTGGGTTGTGCCCCCTCGGGGCTCCCTCCGCACTTCTTGGCCCACTGGATGTCTTCTTGTCCAAAAAAATCGCGCCCAGGTGGGTTATGCCCACCTCGGTGGCCTCCCGCACCGCCTCTTCGCCCTATAAATTCTCAAATATTCCAAAAACCCTCGGGGTAACCCTAGATCAGAAGTTCCGCTGCCGCAAGACTCTGTAGCCACGAGAAACCAATCTAGACCCCGTTTACTCTACTGGAGGGGAAAATCATCACCGGTGTCCATCTTCATCATCCCGGCGGCCACCATGATGAGCAGGGAGTAGTCCACCTTCGGAGCTGAGGGTTTTTACTAGTAGCTATGTGTTTAATCTCTCTCTCTCTCTCATGATCTTGATGGCACGATCTTGATGTATCGGGGGCTTTGTTAATATAGTCGGATCATATGGTGTTTTCCCCTCTCTATCTTGTTGTGATGAATTGAGTTTTCCCTTTGAGATTTTGTTTTATCGGATTGAATACTTTTATGGATTTGAGAGCACTTGATATATGTCTTGCTATGAATACCCGTGCTGACAATGGGGTATTATATTGATTCACCTGATATGTGTTTTGGCACTCAACTCGCGGATTCTCGAGGTGACATTGAGGTAATCTATGCATAGGGGTTGATGCACGTTCTTGTCTTTGTTTCTTCGGTAGAAATCTTGGGGCACTCTTTGAAGTTCTTTGTGTTGGATTGAGTATTATGAATCTGAATTTGCTTTGGTGTTATTTTAGTACAAACTCTTGATAGATCAATCAGAAAGAATAACTTAGTGTTATTTTCGTATGAACTCTTGATAGATCGATCGGAAAGAATAACTTGGTGTTATTTTAGTATGGACTCTTGGATAGATCGATCGGAAAGAATAGCTACAAACAATTTCTTCATATGTTCTCCGCTAGATAAGAACTTTGGAGTGATTCTTCATCGCACGTTAAGGGATGGTTATATGATCCAATTATATTAGCATTGTTGAGAGATTGCACTAGCGAAAGTACGGACCCTAGGCCTCATTTTCAAGCATTGCAATACCGTTTGTGCTCCGTTTTATCAATTTCTACCTTGCTATTTTTATTGTTCCTATTAAAAAAATCATTATCTACTATCATTACTACACTTTTATTACCATCTCTTTGCCGAGCTAGTGCACCTATATAATTTACCATTGTATTTGGTGTGTTGGGGACACAAGAGACTTTTTATTATTTGGTTGCATGGTTGCTTGAGAGAGACCATCTTCATCCTACACCTCCCACGGATTGATAAACCTTAGGTCCTCCACTTGAGGGAAAATTGCTACTGTCCTACAAAACTATTCGCTTGGAGGCCCAACACGAGTCTACAAGAATAAGTTGTGTGGTAGACATCAAGCTCTTTTCTGGCACCATTGCAGGGGAGGTTAGGTAAGCGGCACTCACACCCCGTCAATGAAGCTCTTTTCTGGCGCCGTTGCTGGGGAGGTGAGTACTTGAAGGTATATCTTTAGATCTTGCAATTGAATCTTTTAGTTTCTTGTTTTATCACTAGTTTGGTTTTAAAAGAAAACTACAAAAAATGGAATTGAGGTTGCATCTTATTATTCATCTTTATAATGTCTTTCATGAAAATGACGGAAAGGATAATTCTGCTCAATTGATAGAAGAATAATTCAATAAAATGATTGGCATAAAAACTTTGAATGATGAGCATGATTGCAATGTTGTTGGTATGAACTCTTTGAATGTCCATGATGCTAATGATATGCAAAGCCATAAGCTTGGGGATGCTATGTTTGATGAAGATGATATTTTTAGTCCCCCAAGATTTGATGTGCAAATTTGTTATAATGATTGCATGCCTCCTATTTTATGATGAATATATTGATGAAAGTGGGTTTGGAAGAGTGTCAACTCTAGGTAGTAATGATCCCACTATTTTGGAGGGTGTTGAATCTTACTCTAATAATTATAAAAGTGGATTTGGAGAGGTCATGACTTTATTTAGTGATGAATCCACTATTTCGGAAGAGGTTTCAATTGATTATTATGAGAACAAAGTTGATATCTATGATGATTATGGTGATGACATGTATGCTATAAAGAATAATGATAACCATGGAACTTGTCATCATGATTTAAATTTTCACTCCCATGATAGTTATTTTGTTGAGTTTGCTCCCACTACTATTGATGAGAATAAATTTGCTTATGTGGAGAGTAACAAAAAATTTATGCTTATGCATCATGAAAAGAATGATTTATGTGGTAGCTATATTGTTGAATTCATTCATGATTCTACTGAAAATTATTATGAGAGAGGACCATTTGCTTGTAGGTATTGCAATAATATCGAGTTTCCTCTCTATATGTTGAATGTTTTGAAGTTGCCCTTGTTTTGCCTTCCTATGCTAGTTGATTCTTGCTCCCACAAATTATTTTCTAACAAAATCCCTATGAATAGGAAGTGGGTTAGGCTTAAATGTGCTTGCCATGTGATTCATGATGCTCTTTTTCATGTTTCAATTCTTTATTTTTATGCGAGCATCATTGAAATCATCATGCCTAGCTAAAAAGGCATTAAAGAAAATCGCTTGTTGGGAGATAACCCGACACTGTTACCTACTATTTTTATGTGTTCACATGATTAAGCTACTTTAGTAATCATGTTTTATTGCTTTTGTTTCAATAAAGTGCCAAGTAAAGCCTTTGGGATAGCGTGGATGATAGTTGACTTGATTCTGTCCAAAAAAAGAACCTTTTGCGCTCAGTCCAGGAGTTTTGAAAATTCAATGGACTGTGGTTTTGATCTTAATTTTTTACAGGTGATAGATATACAAATTCTCTAAGTTGTCCTAATTTTTCAGAATCCACAAGACCCCCGGCAAGACCCTTGCCGGGGACAATCACGGTGCCACGACAAGACCCTTGCTAGGACCCCGGCAAGGCCCTTGCCGGGGACACTTACGGGGCCGCGGCCAGGCCCGCGTCTGCCAAGGCTGCACCGCCGTCCCCATTTGCTGCCAGCTCAACCAGCTCAGCAGGCACCTGCATGTCGACGAGCGGCCTCCACGACCGACTCAACAAGCACCTGCGTGGTGGCATGCAGGTCTTCGTGAAGGCTCCGCTACCGCGCCAGCCCAGCAGCCAGCCAACGTGGCGCCATGACGCCTTGTCAGCTCGGATGCATGTCGAAGCCAGGTAAGGGACGACAGCTGGGACGTGCTTCCTTGCCGTCCCCGATAAAGCAAGGGGGCACATCGGTAGTGCATTAAATGCGTTTGTCCGACGGTGCCACAGGATAGACTCATCCACTATACACCTTTCCACCTCATGTGTGCCACTGTGGCAGCCCCTTTTGCCTATAAAAGGAGGCCCGAGGCGACCAGGAGGAGGATTGGGATCTTTTGGGCAAGTTGCACCTTGTAGCTAGCTCAAGAACACAAGAACACTCAAATACATTCACCAAAGCAGGACTAGGGTATTACGCATTTCCGCGGCCCGAACCTGGGTAAACGATTCGTGTGCTTCCTGTCAGACCCGCTCTTTGCACAACCTCACGCCCGCCGACCGTAGAAGGGATCCCAGTGACCCCATAGGTGTCGTTTCCACAGACATCTTTGGCGAGCCAGGTAGGGGGCGCAGTTGTGAAAATCCGGTCTGCAGTTAGCCTAGCAGTTCTTCATCGTCATGGCTCCCAAGAAGAAGGTGGTCACGGTGATCGGTTCGTCGGGGGCCGGACGGCCCGTACCGGTCCGGGTGAACAACGGGCCAATCACGGACAGGACCCGAGGCGCGGCACGCGAGCACCAACATCGCTGTGGTAGTCAGAGCCTGGCGAGCGGCATCGTCCATGCACACGACGATGGGCCGCACGCCGCCAAATCCAGAGACACAGCTGGCCCCCCCGCATGTGGCGCGGGGCCCTCCGGGGGCGGCGCCGTGCCGCCCACGGGCGGCGCGGCGACCTCCAAGATGCCTACGCCGGCGCCCATAGCGCGCTCTTCCCAGGGTGTGCGCGACGAGCAGCGCCACTACGCTGGAGACCACAGACGCCGCCGTGGGAAGAGTCATGTGCATCATCTGCGGGACGAAGGAGGCCAGCATGCCCACCGAAGTGCTGGCGAAAATGGCTGGCAGCCGCTGGGCCGTGATAGAGCTCCTTCCGACGTGGTTAGAAGTCGAAGCGCGCCACGGTCCATGCAGCTTTCGCTGCCACCCACGCCAGCAGAAGCTTTGGCGCGCGCGCAGCTGCTCCTCGACTTCCCTCCTACTGCAGAAAAGCTCGATGAGTGGAGAGCCACCATCCGGAGCCTCGTCGGCGTCGCCAACCAAGACGAGCCACGCCCAGCGGGGCCCTTAGGCCGGCGCTCCGTCGAACCACCGCATGCCAACGGTGAAGGAGCTGGAGGTGCTGCGGCCACAGTGCACTCTCCTCCTCCATGCCAGCCACTGTGGGTGTCGATCCATCGTGATGACGCTTGTGATAACATTTCCATAGCGTCGTCCGACCCACGGACCCACTGCGACCAGCGCTAAGTTCTCCGGGAGCGAGCCCATGAAGACGCTCGAACCACCATCGAGCGCCGGCACGATACAAGCCACCAGTCAGATAGGCGGGCGGGGCCCGCTATGGACCACCCAACACCGGGAGGCTCCGGCGGCCTACCTTACGAGGTGGGTTGCCCGGCCTTTACCCGTGAGCTATGGCAGTTCCAGTGGCCGTCCCATCGTACGTTGAAGCCCGACGTCGGCGAGAAGTACAACGGGAAGACCCACCCGTCGGAGTTCCTCACATCTACACCATTGCGATGCAAGCCGCAGGAGCTCGCGACGACAAGGTGCTTGCCAATTACTTCCCGTTGGCCCTGAAACCCAATGTCATGTCTTGGTTGATGCACTTGCCGGCGGATTCCATTTCTTCTTGGTCGGATCTGTGTCATGAGTTCGTTGGTGCCTTAACTGGAGGCCACCAAGCTCATAGCCAGGCGAGTGATTTGCACATCATTCCCCAGAAGGAAGGTGAAAACCTGCGCAAGTACATAAGGAGGTTCAGCCGGGTGCGATACAACATCCCAGATGTTCACCCCGCCGCCGTGATCAGCGTGTTCGATCAGAATGTGCGCAACCGCAAGATGCGTGAAGAGCTGGCGATGAATAAGCTTAAAGATGTGGCCGAGCTTTATGTTCTGGCCGACAGGTGCGCCCGAGCTGAAGAGGGGAGGAAGTACCCCGGCGAGGACGCCGGCGCGGAAACCGACTCTACGGATGAAGGCACCGCTGCCCCGACGAAGAAGGGTCAACGTCGCAATAGGAAACGCAAGGGCAAGGCCGTGCTTGCCATCGAGGGATCCGACGACACCGGCGCTGCCAAGAAGGCCAAGGCAGATGACCCCGGCAAGGAGACTGCTGGGTGCGCCACTTGCCGGGCCTTGGCAGCTGCCGACGAGCTAGGAGGCTCCGATAAGAAGTACTGCAAGATCCACCGCACCAAGGGCCATGACCTCCAGAACTGCCGACAAGTCGAGCTGCTTGTTGAGAAGCAAAGAGCCGAGTATGAGAGGCGGGACAAGGAGAAGGGTCAGGATGGTGCCGAATGATCCGGAAAGAAGCGTGGCGGCCAAGGAGGCCACCGCGGCAAGGATAACCAGTAAGAGAGGCCCGCTCGGGGCCGCGACAAGAAGCAGGAAGACGATGATCATGACGAGGAAGACGATCATGACGAGGATGACGAGTCCAGCGAGCATGAGTTCTAGAAGGCTACAGAGGCCATGTGCGTCGATGGCGGCGCCTCGCTGCATACTTCTCACTGCCAGCTCAAGCAGTGGGCGCGTGAGATCGCAGCGGCGGAGCCATTGTTCGACACTCAGAAGCCGCTGAAGTGGTCTAGCACGCCTACCATCTTTGACACCGAGGACCACCCTGATCGCACAACTGCGGTCCGGTGTTTGCTGTTGTTGGTTTCACAAACGATACCCAACCTCAAGGTGAACAAGATGCTGGTTGACCGCGGGGCCGACCTGAACTTGATCTCACCCTTGTGATCAAGAGGCTGCAAATTCCTGATGGGGACCTCGAGGAGATGGGCATGTTTCAAGGGGTCAACCCGGGAAGGAGCCAGCCGAAGGGAGAGGTCACACTGCCTGTGACGTTTGGAAGCGAGTTGAACTACAGGACAGAGAGGATCATCTTCGATGTAGCCGAGATCCCCTTGCCCTACAACAGGATCCTCGGCCACCCGACACTAGCCAAGTTCATGGCGGCGTCTCATTACGCCTATAACACACTGAAGATGCCTGGGACGAACCATCATCATCGTACCTTGCGACAAGAAGGATGCACTGATCTGCGCCGACCTACTCTACCGGGAAGCAGTTGCAGCAGCTGCCGCCAAGACACTGGCTCCTGCCACTGAAGCCTCGGGAGGGAAGAAGATGACTGGCAAGACCTCTCGCACCCACTCCGGCAAGCGCACCTCTTCGGAGTGTCGTTCTACCATCGAGGACGTGCCAGAGAGTCCATCGGCAAGAGCAAGAAATCTAGAGCTACACCACCAGAGACCAAAAAGGTGTCCGTCAAGGAGGACGGCATGGGAGGGGCTTTCACCATAAGCTCCACCCTCGATAGCAAATAGGAAGGCGCGCTCATCACCTTCTTGCGGGAGAATGTCGATGTGCTTGCGTGGCAAGCATCCGACATCCCCGGCGTTCCCAGGGAGGTGATTGAGCGCCACCTTGCTGTCTGTCCTCATGCGCGCCCGTCAAGCGTAAGGTCGAAGCGGCTTTGGAAAGGCAAGAGTTCATCACAGAGGAGATCAGGAAGTTGGAAGCGGCAGGCTTGGTGAGAGGAGTACTCCATCCGACGTGGTTGGCCAATCCGGTGGTGGCGCGCAAGGCAAATGGGAAGTGGAGGCTGTGTATTGACTACACATATATCAATAAGGCTTGTCCCAAGGACCCTTTCCCATTGCCGTGCATCGACCAGATTGTTGACTCCACTGCCGGGCGTGATCTGTTATCGTTCCTTGACGCCTACATAGGATACCACCAGATCTTCATGACAAGAGAAGACGAAGAAAAGACAGCATTCATCACCCCGTGTGGTACGTATTGCTTTTTACGGGTGCCTTTCGGGTTGAAGAGTGCTGGCTCAACATTTGCAAGAGCAGTCCAAATTGGTTTTGAGCCCCAGCTACATAGAAATATGGAAGCATATATGGATGCCATAGTGGTCAAAACCAAGGACAAGGCAACACTTGTACAAGACTTAGAAGAGACATTTGCAAACCTGCGCAAGATCAACCTCAAGTTGAACCCTGAGGGAGTCCTGGATTAGGGGGTGTCCGGATAGCCGGACTATAACCTTTTTCCGGACTCCTGGACTATGAAGATACAAGATCGAAGACTTCGTCCCATGTCCGGATGGGACTTTCCTTGGCGTGGAAGGCAAGCTTGGCGATACGGATATGTAGATCTCCTCCCATTGTAACCGACTCTGTGTAACCCTAGCCCTCTCCGGTGTCTATATAAACCGGAGGGTTTTAGTCCGTAGGACGAACAACTATCATACCATAGGCTAGCTTCTAGGGTTTAGCCTCTCTGATCTCGTGGTAGATCTACTCTTGTACTACCCATATCATCAATATTAATCAAGCAGGAGTAGGGTTTTACCTCCATCGAGAGGGCCCAACCTGGGTAAAAACATTGTGTCCCTTGTCTCCTGTTACCATCCGCCTAGACGCACAGTTCGGGACCCGTGCCGAGATCCGCCGGTTTTGACACCGACATTGGTGCTTTCATTGAGAGTTCCTCGTGTCGTCATCTTTAGGCCCGATGGCTCCTCCAATCATCAACAACAATGCGGTCCAGGTGAGACTTTTCTCCCGGACAGATCTTCAGATTCGGCGGCTTTGCCTTTGCGGGCAATTAAGCAGCCATCTGGAGCAGATCGAAGCTACGCCCCAGCCATCGGTCAGATTTGGAAGTTTGAACTACACGGCCGACGTCCATGGAGACTTGATCTTGACGGGTTCGAGCCACAGCCGAGCGCGCCGACCGCCACGATGGGCATGATCTAGCTCGCCGCCGAGCAAAGCCTCTGGAGGCCGCACCCGTGTCCGCTCTGACCCTTAGCTCGAAGCCGACTGCGCCAATCGAGGACGGGTGGCTGGACACCGCCTCGGGGGCTGCAATCTCTACGGCGATCGAGCCGAACAACAACCTTGTCCTCTGCGAAGCCCGTGACTCCGAGGTGCCGGACTCCTCTCCGGACTCTGAACCTTCCACGCCCCTGCCGATCGAATCCGATTGGGCGCCGATCATGGAGTTCGCCGCCGCGGACATCTTTCAGCACTCGCCCTTTGGCGACATTCTGAATTCACTAAAGTCTCTCTTTATCAGGAGAGCCCTGGCTGGACTATGGTCAGCAAGGTTGGGATGCGGACGATGATGAAATTCAAAGCCCACCCACCACCCACTTTGTAGCCACTGTCGATGATTTAACCGACATGCTCAACTTCGACTCCGAAGACATCGACGGTATGGACGCCGATGTAGGAGACGACCAAGAACCAGTGCCTATAGGGCACTGGAAGGCCACCTCGTCGTATGACATATACATGGTGGACACCCCAAAAGAAGGGAAGGGCAATGGAACAACGGAGGATTTCCCCTCCAAGAAGCAGCCTAAGCGCCGGCGTCAGCGACGCCGCTCTAAATCCTGCCAAAGCAAAAATGGCGATTCCGGCATGGGAGATAATAACACCCCGAACAGTGTCGAAGACAACCCCCTCCAGCAGGATTCAACACAGGAGGATGGAGAAGCCAACCCCCATGAGAGAGCGGCAGACAGAGAGGTAGAGGATGATAATTACATGCCTCCCTCCGAAGACGAGGCAAGCCTCGACGACGACGAATTTGTCGTGCCTGAGGATCCTGTCGAACAAGAGCGTTTCAACGCAGGCTTATGGCCACGGCGAGCAGCCTCAAGAAAAAACAGCAACAACTTAGAGCTGACCAAGACTTGCTAGCCGACAGATGGACTGAAGTCCTTGCGGCCGAAGAGTACGAACTCGAACGCCCCTCCAAGAGGTACCCAAAGTGCAGGCTGCTACCCCGATTAGAGGAGGAAGCACCTAAACCTACATCACCAGCGCACGACGCGGCCGACCGGCCACCTCGTGGCCGCGACAGAGAGGCCTCTCGGCCCTCCACTCAAGCCGCACCCCAACGTCGCTCAAAGAATACCAAGGCACGGGGAAATGCTCCAGACCTACGAGATATATTGGAGGACAAGGCAAGGCAAACAAGATCGATCTACGGATCGCGTGGGCGCCCCAAGACACATGACGATAACCGTCATGCCGGATTTGCCGGGCCGAACACAGTAGACAAAGCTCATTTGAGCTACGTCGTGATATAGCCCAGTACAGAGGCGCCACACACCCACTATGCTTCACAGATGAAGTAATGGATCATCAAATCCCCGAGGGTTTCAAACCCGTAAACATCGAATCATACGACGGCACAACAGATCCTGCGGTATGGATCAAGGATTATCTCCTTCATATCCACATGGCCCGCTGTGATGATCTACACGCCATCAAATACCTCCCACTCAAGCTTAAAGGACCAGCTCGGCATTGGCTTAATAGCTTGCCGCAGAGTCAATTGGTTCTTGGGGGACCGGAAGCCGCATTCCTCGACAATTTCTGGGCACCTATGTGCGACCACCAGACGCCGATGACCTAAGCCACATAATTCACCAGCCAGAGGAATCGGCCAGACAATTCTGGACACGGTTCCTAACAAAGAAAAAATCAAATAGTCGACTGTCCGGACGCAGAGGCCCTCGCAGCCTTCAAACATAACATCCGTGACGAGTGGCTCGCCCGGCACCTAGGACAGGAAAAGCCGAAATCCATGGCAGCCCTCACAACACTCATGACCCGCTTTTGCGCGGGAGAAGACAGCTGGCTAGCTCGTAGTAATAACATGACCAAGAGCCCTGGTAATTCGGATACCAAGGACAGCAATGGCAGGTCGCGTCGCAACAAGCACAAGCGCCGCATTAATGACGACAATGCTGAGGATACGGCAGTTAATGCCGGATTCAGAGGCTCTAAACCCGGTCAGCGGAAAAAGCCATTTAAAAGAAATACTCCGGGCCCGTCCAGTTTGGACCGAATACTCGATCGCTCGTGCGGATACACGACACCGAAAAACCAGCCAATCACACCAACAAGGATTGTTGGGTGTTCAAGCAGCGAGCAAGTTAAATGTCAAAACAAGGACAAGGGGCTGCAGAGAGTCGACGAGGAGGAGCCCGCCGCCGAACAATAAGGGATGAAGGGCTTCCCCACAAGTGCGACGTTGAACATGATATACGCAACCCACATACCCAAAAGGGAGCGGAAGCGCACTCGAGGGCGCGATGCGTTGCAGCCATCGCCCCAAAGTTCAACCCATGGTCCTCCTGCCCGATCACTTTTGATCGAAGGGAACACCCCACTAGCATCCTCCATGGAGGATTCGCCGCATTGGTTCTAGACCCCAATCATTGACGGATTTCACCTCACTAGAGTCCTTATGGACGGCGGCAACAGCCTGAACCTGCTTTATCAGGACACAGTGCGAAAAATGGGCATAGATCCCTCAAGGATTAAACCCACAAAGACGACCTTTAAAGGCGTCATACAAGGTGTAGAGGCCAACTGTACAAGCTCAGTTACACTTGAGGTGGTCTTCGGATCCCCGGATAATTTCCGAAGCAAGGAGTTAATCTTTGACATAGTCCCGTTCCGCAGTGTCCATCACACACTGCTCGGACGAACCGCATTTGCAAAGTTCAATGCGGTGCCGCACTACGCATACCTCAAGCTCAAGATGCCAGGCCCTCGAGGAGTCATTACGGTCAATGGAAACACCGAACGCTCTCTCCGAACGGAGGAGCATACGGCGGCCCTCGCGGCGGAAGTACAAAGTAGCCTCTCAAGGCAATTCTCTAGTCCGGCTATTAAACGTCCGGACACCGTCAAGCGCGCCCGGAGTAACCTACCACAGGACCGCCCGGCACATTCCGAGCAAGCGTAGCAATGTGGCCCCAACCCCAACCCCAGCCCTCGCGAAATCGCGAAACCAGTACTACGCGTACATAACTACGCTCTGGAAATACCATGGGCATAAGGGGAGGGGCACAACCACGACATGCCCAAAATGCGGCTCAACCGCACTAGGGGCTCCCGATTTGGTCATTCCTTTTTTTTCTTACTTTCAGGACTCCACTCTCTGGAAGGCCTGTCCGGCAGTACAATCGCCGAACACACAATGCAATAGCTAGGGAGGCAGAAAGCTACGTCGAGTGTCCAGGTGGTCTCTATAACGAGCAGTATACTTGTTTCACATATCATCCCGCAGCTCGCCCCTAGAGGGGGACATGTCAAATAGTCCCATCTCTTGCTTATCGCACTATTTGTATCGTTCTGCTTTTACGGCAGTCTTTTCGACTAAACAATACATAGCTTTTGTATATTATTGCATTCCTTTTTATGTGAATATGTTCAGTTATGACATTATGCAACCGTACACTTTGGTACGGCCAATACACCAGGGGCTTAAGTACCCCAGAATATGGTGTGAGAAGTCCGAACACTCTCACGAGTGCGGCACCCCAAACTTATAGCATTATATGCATCGGCTCCGAATCATGTCTTGGGTCAATAGTTGGGTTTGCCCGGCTCCCATGTTTTGGTACCTTATGTTCCGTTATATCGGCTAAGGTAGCGCTGGGAGAACTACTACGATTGTGCCCCGGTTGAGCTGGGCTAAGCACCTCAGTAGAGAAAGCTAAAACTGACCGTCATGATAGGGCGAGAGCTGGTCGCTGTTCGAGAGGTTTCGAGTCCCTAAAGACTTATGCCGCTTAGAGCGAGGAGCCGGCTTTGTCCGGCCTAGGCGTGTATAGCGCCCCGAACTCGGTCTTCCGAATACTAGGGGCTTCGCCGAAATTTAAAATTATAGAATTCTATGGCTAAGTGAGAGTGATAAAGCATTATAGTCCGATTGCCTTGTCCGTTGTGCTGAGCGCCTCCCTCAAAGGACCCAAGAATGGGAACAAGAGCGCTCAGGTTTATCCCAACACCCCAAAGACTCGTGGCATGGGGGCGAAGTTTACGACTCGCCATCTCTCAGATTTAATAAACGGCCGCATGTAAGGTTATATTTTAAATTCAAAAGCGTTGCTTAGCGATATGAACAAGTTTTCAGCGCACAGATAACATGAGCGAGTTTACTCAAAATTACATCCTTGAACATTCATCCGCCACAAGGCGGGCACCTTCAGACGCCTCATAATACATTTCGGCTTGCGATGCTCCTTGCCCTGCGGTGACCCATCTGTCACCAGCTTCTCAGCATCCATCTTGTCCCAGTGCACTTTAACACGGGCAAGGGCCCTACGGGCGCCTTCGATGCATACGGAGCGCTTGATGACTTCAAGTCATGGACATGCATCCGCCAGCCGCCTCACCAGCCCAAAGTAGCTCCAGGCATGACCTCCCCAGGTCACAGCCGGACTATAAGGCCCTTCATGGCCTGTTCGGCCACCTTATGGAGCTCGACCAGCTGCTTCAGCTGGTCGCTCAAGGGCACCGGGTGTCCGGCCTCAGCATACTGAGACCAGAACACCTTCTCCGTCGAGCTCCCCTCCTCAGCCCGGTAGTAGGCGGCAGCGTCAGACACATTGCGGGGTAGATCTGCGAATGCTCCTGGAGAGCGCCGGACTCGGGTAAGTAACAAGTAATTCACTTTCACGTGCTTGCTTTGCATAAAGAATGCCTTACCCGCCGCTATCTTCTTCATCGCCTCAATTTCCTGGAGGGCTTTTTGGGCTTCGGCCTTGGCAGATTTGGCGCTCTCAAGGGCCGAGGCGAGCTTGGACTCTCGAGTCTTTGAGTCAAGCTCCAAACTCTCATGTTTTTCCACGAGAGCCTGGAGCTCTTGCTGCACCTCCGCCACCCGCGCCTCCTGCTTTTCTCGCTCGGTGCGCTCCACGGCCACATTGTCTTCGTCCTTGGACAGCGCTTCCTTCAGGGTCGCCATCTCGGTTGTGGCCCCTGTAATACTCACGTTGGTCCTGTCATTTTTTGCAACCACATCTTTTTATATACTTACATAAGGTATTACTTACCTTCCTTGTCCTCGAGCTGCTTCTTGGCAAGGCCGAGCTCGTTCTTGGACCGCTTGAGGCTCTGCTTCAATGCATCGACCTCCGCAGTCAGTGCGGCAGAGGTCAGCAGCGTAGCCTGCATTCCCATATTGTCATACTTATGTTAGACTCCTGCGTATATCTTTTAGATCCTCGGTTCGCTTTTCTTTCCAACACCAAACTGAGCATCGGGGCTACTGTCTATGCGGTAATATTTTACATATCTTAAATACATACCTCAAAGCCTGTTAGAGGGCTGGCACGAGCTTGATCAGCCCGCTCTTGGCGGATCGAACCTTCGATCACCGCACTCATAATAGTGCGGTGCTCCTCATTGATGGAGGCGCCGTTAAGCACCTCCAGCAAATTATCCGTGCCTCCGGTTGACGGAGGTCACCGCGCCGAGGCTTGCCCTTCTTACTAGGGGGCCGCCTGCCAGACTCCGGAACCACTGAAGGTTCCGTGCGGAGTCCGGCCCGGTGCCGGACTTAGAGCCCTTTGGGGTTTTATCCCCTTTGCGCCTGGAGCCCGGGAGGTCGCCTTGCGGCGCCTCCAGGACCACCTCCTCCTGGCTTGGACCCTTTTGGGACTCCACCTCGGCATCGTCCATAGGACGAGGGGAGGTAGCAGTCGGAAGTGAAAGACTATTCACATCCGACGAATCCAGGGAGCCGCTCGACAAAGCTTCGAGCCGGGCCGTGGGCGGACTGCATGATTATATTCGGTGTCAGAAGATACTGTGCAATAAAGGAACGCCATGAGTTATTCTGGTATCCGGATACTTACGATTTTGCCAGGGGCTTGGCCTTGGATGGCCACTCCTCTTCGCCATCGTCGGTGTTGGTGGAGTAGTCTGGAGGAAGGGTCCTTCCTTTCTTGGACCCTCAGGCCCCCCCAGTTGGGGCGGCCTTCCTTTTCTTCTCTCCCCCCGCTGGGGAAGAGACCTCTCTTTCCTCCTCCTCATTTTCATGGTAGGAGTCCGCCTCGGAGTCATCGGATGATGAGTCCGATACCACCAGGCGCCGGGAACTCTTTCGAGTTCCCATGGCTTTCTTCTTGGCCTTCTTCTCCGACACCATGTAAGGTGCCGGGACCAGCAGCTTCGCCAAGCGGGCATCTGCTGGGCCTTCGGGCAAAGGAGCCGTACAGTCGATCTGTCTGGTCTTTTTCTGCCAGTCCTGTCAAAGGAACGGGAGCTTAGATCCCGCATAGAGTCAAACTATGAAAAACAAGTATCCCGTAAAGGGTAAAACAAGCTTACTACACTGGCTTGGCGCTTCGCGCAGAATCCGCGATCCTCGGTAATGGGAGGGGAAACCTCGGCGCCCTTGAATAGCACCTTCCAGGCATCCTCGTGCGTTGTGTCAAAGAGCCTGGTCAGAGTTTGGTGCTGGGCCGGGTCGAACTCCCACAAGTTAAAAGCCCATCGTTGACACGGGAGGATCCGGCGGATGAGCATGACCTGGACTACGTTGACAAGTTTAACCTTCTTGTCCACCAGGTTTTGGACGCAGGTTTGGAGTCCGGTCAGCTCTCCCGAATTACCCCACGACAGGCCCTTCTCTTTCCAGGAGGTGAGCCGTGTGGGGATGCCATATTGGAATTTGGGGGCCGCTGCCCATTCAGGGTCACGCGGCTCGGTGATGTAGAACCACCCCGATTGCCACCCTTTGATGGTTTCCACGAAGGAGCCCTCGAGCCATATAACGTTGGGCATCTTGCCCACCATGGCGCCTCCGCACTCGGCTTGCTGGCCGCCCACTACCTTCGGCTTGACATTGAAGGTCTTCAGCCATAAGCCAAAGTGGGGCTTGATGCGGAGGAAGGCCTCGCACACGACGATAAACGCCGAGATGTTGAGGATGAAGTTTGGGGCCAGATCATGGAAATCCAGGCTGTAGTAGAACATGAGCCCCCGGACAAATGGGTGGAGTGGGAAGCCCAGTCCGCGAAGGAAATGGGGGAGGAACACCACCCTCTCATGGGGCCTGGGGGTGGGGATGAGCTGCCCCTCGTGTGGAAGCCGGTGCGCAATGTCGTTGGACAAGTATCCGGCTTTCCTCAACTTTTTGATGTGCCCTCTCGGACGGAGGAGGCCATCCACCTGCCTCCGCTCCGGACATGGCTGGAGAAGGTTGAGGTGGGAAGTGCACTTCTTGCTACTGGAGCTCGAGTCTTGTGGAAATGGATAAGCGGAGGAGGAAGAAGGCGTAGATGAAAAAGGTGGATCCTTATCCCCTTATATGGGCGGATGAAACTGTGTGCCCCCACCAGCCTGGTAAAACTCGCTTGTCTCCCAAGCGCCGTAATTAATGGTGCGGTTGGGTTACCCACGCCCGTATTGATGAGAATCCCAGAATAAGGGGACACAATGTCTGCTTCGACAAGACATGCCAAGGAAAGCGCCTCGCTAAGTGCGCTGAGGTGGGACAGTAAAAACGATCCGAATAAAGGCTTGGCCGTGGTGTGATGTCACACTGCGGAATACGTCAGCAGGTTGGATTTGTGTAAATATTATTCTCTCTACGGTGGTATGTGGAACTTATTTTGCAGAGCCGAACACTATCCTTGTGTTCAAAATCTTCCATGAAGTATTCGAAGGAGGAACCCGCCTTGCTATGCCGAAGACAATCTGTGCGCCGGACTCGTCGTCATTGAAGCCTGGTTCAGGGGCTACTGAGGGAGTCCTGGATTAGGGGGTGTCTGGATAGCCAGACTATAACCTTTGGCCGGACTCCTGGACTATGAAGATACAAGATCGAAGACTTCGTCCCATGTTCGGATGGGACTTTCCTTGGCGTGGAAGGCAAGCTTGGCGATATGGATATGTAGATCTCCTCCCATTGTAACCGACTCTGTGTAACCCTAGCCCTCTCCGGTGTCTATATAAACCGGAGGGTTTTAGTCCGTAGGACGAACAACAATCATACCATAGGCTAGCTTCTAGGGTTTACCCTCTCTGATCTCGTGGTAGATCTACTCTTGTACTACCCATATCATCAATATTAATCAAGCAGGAGTAGGGTTTTACCTCCATCGAGAGGGCCCGAACCTGGTAAAAACATCGTGTCCCTTGTCTCCTGTTACCATCCGCCTAGACGCACAGTTCGGGACCCCGTACCCGAGATCCACCGGTTTTGACACCGACAAACCCTGAGAAGTGTGTCCTCGGAGTTCCGTCCGACAAGCTTCTCGGGTTCTTTGTATCACAGCGTGGGATCGAGGCGAACCCAGAAAATATCAAGGCTATCGAGCAGATTGAGGCGCCCAAGCGGATCAAGGATGTGCGTCGGCTCACCGGCTGCATTGCCACCATGAGCCGATTCATCTCCAAGTCTGCTGAGCGTGCCCTTCCCTTTTAAAAGTCTTGAAAAAGGCGGGCCAATGGAGTGGACCCCGGAGGCCGAAGCAGCGCTGCAGGATCTAAAGAGATACCTCTCCTCTACACTAGTACTAGTTGCACCTAAACCCCAACAGCCATTGCTGTTGTATCTAGCGGCGATGAATCAAGTGGTCAGCGCCGCGCTAGTGGCACAGAGGGAGGTTGACGGAGAGGCAGTGGCAACGGCAGGACCGGCGGATGGCGAGCCAGAGATTCCCCCGGCAGGGCCTGGTGCCGGCAAGGCAAGGCCCCCGGCAGAGTCTGACGCCATCGGGACAGGGCCCGCGCAGCCAAATGAAGTGGTGCAGAAGAAGAAGATGATGCAGCACTCGGTTTACTTTGTCAGCTCCCTCTTGCAGGGGGCTAGGTTAAGGTACTCCGGTGTGCAGAAATTGCTCTTCGGCCTCCTTATGGTATCGAGGAAGCTGCGTCATTACTTCCAAGCCCACGAGATAACTGTCGTCACCCACCTCCTATTGCAACGGATATTGCATAACCTAGATGCAACCGGGAGGATTGTGGAGTGGGCCTTGGAGCTGTCGAGCTTTGGTTTGAAGTTTGAATGTACTTCGACAATCCAGAGGAGAGTCTTGGCGGAGTTCGTTGCGGAATGGACTTCTACGCCCGACGAAGAGATCCAGGAGACCAATCTCCCCGGCAAGGAAGCAAGTTGCGACTGGATCATGTACTTTGACTGGGCTTTCTCGCTGCAAGGCGCCGGTGCTGGTGTGCTGCTTGTCGCGCCCACCGGAGAGCACCTTAAGTATGTGATCCAGATGCACTTTCCCAGGGAGATGTCCACAAACAACACTGCCGAATACGAGGGGTTGCTTCCCAGTCTCAGGATCACAATAGACCTTGGGGTTAAAAAGCTCATCGTCAGGGGTGATTCACAGCTTGTTGTCAGGAAAGTCAATAAAGATTATCAGAGCCCGTTGATGGAGGCCTACGTAGATGAGGTGAGGAAGCTGGAAGAGCGCTTTGACGGTATACAAGCAGAGCACGTTCCCTGAGCGAAGAACGACATCGTCGATTACCTGTCGAAGTGCGCTGCCTTCAAACTACCTGTGGAACCAGGTACCTTTGTGCTTCGGTTAACTCAACCATCCGTTGAACCATCAACAGGGCAGAACAAGCGAAGGAAATCAGGCCTCGACAAGTACTTTCTCGCCGGGCTCCCAGGAGCCGCCGGCAAGGATGCTACCGTGGAGACTGAGCCCGCCGTGGGGCAACCGACTCCGGCAGGGCATCAAGCCCTGACCGTAGAGACGGCCGCTCCCACGGCGGAGGAAATTCCTTTAGTCCTTGCCGTCGAGCCCCAGGCTCCAGCATGGGCACAACATATCGTCCGTTTCCTCCAGACGGGGGAACTTCCTGAGGAGCAGGAAGAAGCAGAGAAAGTAGCCCGTCGGTCTGCCATGTACCAGTTCGTCGACGACGTCCTGTACAGAAAACACCGAATGGTGTGAAATTAAAGTGCATCCCCAAGAGGAAGGATTAAAGCTGTTGGCAGAGATACATGGAGGCATATGTGGCTCCCACATAGGGTCAAGGGCCCTTGCCGGCAAGGCATTCTGGCAAGGTTTCTTCTGGCCCACTGCCCTCCAGGATGCAACAACACTAGTAATCAGGTGTGAAGCGTGCCAGTTCCATTCGAAGAAGCTTCATCAACCAGCTCAAGCCCTTCAAACAATTCCCCTCTCCTAGCCATTTTCGGTCTGGGGGCTCGACAATACTGGGCCCTTTCCCCCGCGCTGTTTCCTGCGCTTTGAGTACTTGTATGTTGCAATCGCCAAGTTCACAAAGTGGCCGGAGGTGGAGGCAGAGAGGAAGGTTACAGCACAGTCAGCCTTGAAGTTCTTCAAGGGGCTAGTCTGCCGTTTTGGTGTGCCAAACATGGTCATCAGCGACAATGGCACACAGTTCACAAGCCACACCTTCATGCAATAGATCCAGGACCTCGGAAGCAGGGTCTGTTTCCTTCCGTGGCACACCTACGGAGCAATGGCCAGGCGGAGAGGGCAAATGCTGAAGTACTGCGAGGCCTGAGAACAATGACTTTTGACAAGCTGCACAAGAGTGGAAGGCGTTTGATTGATGAGTTGCCGGCTGTTCTTTGGTCAATCAGAACGACACCAAATCGAGCCACCGTCCAGACACCCTTTGCCCTGGTATACGGGGCAGAAGCAATTCTCCCCACGGAACTCACATACGGGTCACCTCGAGTGCTCTCTTATGATGAACTTGAGCAAGAGAAATTGCGGCAAGATGACGCAATGCTCTTCGAGGAAGATCATCTTCGGGTGTCTGTGAGAGCAGCGCACTACCAGCAAGCCTTGTGCCGCTACCATCCGCAAGGTTCATGCCCGAACCTTTGAGGAAGGTGACCTTGTTCTTCGACGCGTTCAGTTGATGTCTACTTCACAAACTTCTTCTTGTAGACATTGTTGGGCCTCCAAGTGCAGAGGTTTGTAGGACAGTAGCAAATTTCCCTCAAGTGGATGACCTAAGGTTTATCAATCCGTGGGAGGCGTAGGATGAAGATGGTCTCTCTCAAACAACCCTGCAACCAAATAACAAAGAGTCTCTTGTGTCCCCAACACACCCAATACAATGGTAAATTGTATAGGTGCACTAGTTCGGCGAAGAGATGGTGATACAAGTGCAATATGGATGGTACATATAAGTTTTTGTAATCTGAAAATATAAAAACAGCAAGGTAACTAATGATAAAAGTGAGCGTAAACGGTATTGCAATGATAGGAAACAAGGCCTAGGGTTCATACTTTCACTAGTGCAAGTTCTCTCAAAAATAATAACATAGTTAGATCATATAACTATCCCTCAACATGCAACAAAGAGTCACTCCAAAGTCACTAATAGTGGAGAACAAACGAAGAGATTATGGTAGGGTATGAAACCACCTCAAAGTTATTCTTTCCAATCAATCCGCTGGGCTATTCCTATAAGTGTCACAAACAGCCCTAGAGTTCATATTAGAATAACACCTTAAGACACAAGTCAACCAAAACCCTAATGTCACCTAGATACTCCAATGTCACCTCAAGTATCCGTGGGTACGATTATACGATATGCATCACACAATCTCGGATTCATCTATTCAACCAACACATAGAACCTCAAAGAGTGCCCCAAAGTTTCTACGGGAGAATCACGACGAAAACGTGTGCCAACCCCTATGCATAGGTTCATGGGCGGAACCCGCAAGTTGATCACCAAAACATACATCAAGTGAATCACGTGATATCCCATTGTCACCACAGATACGCACGGCAAGACATACATCAAGTGTTCTCAAATCTTTAAAGACTCAATCCGATAAGATTACTTCAAAAGGAAAACTCAATCCATTACAAGAGAGTAGAGGGGGAGAAGCAACATAAGATCCAACTATAATAGCAAAGCTCGCGATACATCAAGATCGTGCCAAATCAAGAACACGAGAGAGAGAGAGATCAAACACATAGCTACTGATACATACCCTCAGCCCCGAGGGTGAACTACTCCCTCCTTGTCATGGAGAGCGCCGGGATGATGAAGATGGCCACATGTGAGGGTTCCCCCCTCCGGTAGGGTGCCGGAATGGGTCTAGATTGGTTTTTGGTGGCTCTATTCTCTGTTCTAGAAGTTTTAGGATACATAGGTATATATGGGTGAAAGAAGTACGTCGGTGGACCGAAGGGGGGGCCACGAGGCAAGGGGGCACGCCCTAGGGGAGTGGCCACGCCCCCCACCCTCGTGGGCACCTCCCTTCTTTCCTGACATGCACTCCAAGATTTTCCGGTAGCTTTCCTTCCAAAAATAACTTCTCCAGTTGATTTCATTCCGTTTCGACTCCGTTTGATATTCCTTTTCTTCGAAACACTGAAATAGGCAAAAAACAGCAAATCTGGGCTGGGCCTCCGGTTAATAGGTTAGTCCCAAAAGTAATATAAAAGTGGAAAATAAAGCCCAATGTTGCCCAAAACAGTAGATAATATAGCATGGAGCAATCAAAAATTATAGATATGTTGGAGACGTATCAAGCATCCCCAAGCTTAATTCCTGCTCGTCCTCGAGTAGGTAAATGGTAAAAAAGATAATTTTTGATGTGGAACGCTAGTTGGCATAATTTCAATGTAATTCTTCTTACTTGTGGTATGAATATTCATATCTGAAAGATTCAAGAAAAAAGTTCATATTGACATAAAAATAATAATACTTCAAGCATACTAACTAAGCAATCATGTCTTCTCAAAATAACATGGCCAAAGAAAGTTATCCCTACAAAATCATATAGTCTGGCTATGCTCTATGTTCACCACACAAAGTATTTAAATCATGCACAACCCTGATGACAAGCCAAGCAATGGTTTCATACTTTTAACATTCTAAAAAAAATTCAATCTTCACACAATACATGAGCGTGAGCCATGGATACAGCACTATATGTGGAATAGAATGGTGGTTGTGGAGAAGACAAAAAGGGAGAAGATAGTCTCACATCAATTAGGCGTATCAACGGGCTATGGAGATGCCCATCAATAGATATCAATGTGAGTGAGTAGGGATTGCCATGCAACGGATGCACTAGAGCTATAAGTATATGAAAGCTCAACAAAAGAAACTAAGTGGGTGTGCATCCAACTCGCTTGCTCACGAAGACCTAGGACAATTTGAGGAAGCCCATCATTGGAATATACAAGCCAAGTTATATAATGAAAGATTCCCACTAGTATATGAAAGTGATATCATAGGAGACTCTCTATCATGAAGATCACGGTGCTAGTTTGAAGCACAAGTGTGGTAAAAGGATAGTAGCATTGCCCCTTCTCTCTTTTTCTCTCATTTTTCTTATTTTTTTATTTGGGCCTTTTCTCTTTTTTTATGGCCTCTTTTTCTCTCTTTTTTTAGTCTGGAGTCTCATCCCGACTTGTGGGGGAATCATAGTCTCCATCATCCTTTCCTCACTGGGACAATGCTCTAATAATGAAGATCATCACACTTTTATTTACTTACGACTCAAGAATTACAACTCGATTCTTAGAAAAAAATATGACTCTATATGAATGCCTCCGGCGGTGTACCGGGATGAGCAATGACTCATGAGTGACATGTATGAAATAATTATGAACGGTGGCTTTGCCACAAATACGATGTCAACTACATGATCATGCAAAGCAATATGACAATGATGGAGCGTGTCATAATAAACGAAACGGTGGAAAGTTGCATGGCAATATATCTCGGAATGGCTATGGAAATGCCATGATAGGTAGGTATGGTGGCTGTTTTGAGGAAGGTATATGGTGGGTGTATGATACCGGCGAAAAGTGTGCGGTATTAGAGAGGCTAGTAATGGTGGAAGGAAGAAAAGTGCGTATAATCCATGGACTCAACATTATTCATAAAGAACTCATATACTTATTGCAAAAATCTACAAGTTATCAAAGCAAAGTATTACGCGCATGCTCCTAGGGGGATAGATTGGTAGGAAAAGACCATCGCTCGTCCCCGACCGCCACTCATAAGGAAGACAATCAATAAATAAATCATGCTCCGACTTCATCACATAACTGCTCACCATACGTGCATGCTACGGGAATCACAAACTTTAACACAAGTATTTCTCAAATTCATAACCACTCAACTAGCATGAGCCTAATATCACCATCTTCATATCTCAAAACAATTATCAAGCATCAAACTTCTCTTAGTATTCAACACACTCATAAGAAAGTTTTTACTAATCTTTAATACCTAGAATATTAGGATTATTTAAGCAAATTACCATGCTATTTAAGACTCTCAAAATAATCTAAGTGAAGCATGAGAGTTCATATATTTCTTCAAAATAAATCCACCGCCGTGCTCTAAAAGATATAAGTGAAGCACTAGAGCAAATGACAAACTACTCCGAAAGATATAAGTGAAGATCAATGAGTAGTCGGATAATTATGCAACTTATGTGAAGACTCTCCCATTTAAGGATTTCAGATCTTGGTATTTTATTCAAACAACAAGCAAAACAAAATAAAACGACATTTCAAGGATAGCACACATCATGTGAAGAAGCAAAAACTTAGGTTCAACCGATACTAACCAATATTTGTTGAAGAAGAAAGGTGGGATGCCTACCGGGGCATCCCCAAGCTTAGATGCTTGAGACTTCTTGAAATATTATATTGGGGTGCCTTGGGCAACCCCAAGCTTGAGCTTTTGTGTCTCCTTAATTCCTCTCATATCATGGTTTTCTAAATCTCAAAAGCTTCATCCACACAAAACTCAACAAGGACTTGTGAGATAAGTTAGTATAAACCAATGCAAAAACCTTATCATACTCTACTGTAGCAAATCACAAAAATTATTATTCAAAATTGCATACTAAATGACCCTGCATATTTAATAGTCCTATACTCAAATAGAATCATTAAACAAGCAAACATATGCAAACAATGCAAACATAACAGCAATCTGCCTAAACAGGACAGTCTGTAAAGAGTGCAGCAAGATCCATACTTCCCTAGCCCCAAAAATTATGAAATAAAATTCCCACTGTAGTAAATTTATCAGAGCTTATTATGCAAAAGGTTTCAACATTTTATCACATTCTGACTTTTCTACGGATTTTTTGCAACAGCGGTAAACTTTATGTTTTTAAACAGCAACATGTATACTTGCAAAATAAGCATAGTAAAGGCTATCCTTGACAATTTTATTGAAAATAAAGATGCAAAACACTAATATAAATGATAGCAAGCAAATAATAACAAAAGGAAATGACGCTCCAAGCAAAACACATATCATGTGGTGAATAAAAATATAGCTCCAAGTAAAGTTACCGATGGAAGTAGACGAAAGAGGGGATGCCTTCCGAGGCATCCCCAAGCTTAGGCTCTTGGTTATCCTTGAATATTACCTTGGGGTGCCTTGGGAATCCCCAAGCTTAGGCTCTTTCCACTCCGTATTCCATAGTCCATCGAATCTTTACCCAAAACATGAAAACTTCACAACACAAAACTTAACAGAAAATCTCGTGAGCTCCGTTAGCGAAAGAAAACAAAACACCACTTCAAGGTTCTGTAGTGAACTCATTCTTTATTTATATTGGTGTTAAACCTACTTTATTCCAACTTCTCTATGGTTTATAAACTATTTTACTAGCCATATATTCATCAAAATAAGCAAACAACACAATGAAAACAGAATCTGTCAAAAACAGGACAGTCTGTAGTAATTTGTAACTAACGCAAACTTCTGGAACTCCGAAAATTCTAAAGTAAATTGGTGGACCTGAGGAATTTGTCTAGTAATCATTTGCATAAATAATAAACTAAATAGCACTCTCCAGTAAAAAGTTGAAGCTAATCTCGTGAGCGCTGAAGTTTCTTCTTTTTACAGCAAGCTCATAAAGACTTCACCCAAGTCTTCCCAAAGGTTCTACTTGGCACAAACACTAATTAAAACATAAAACCACATCTAAACAGAATCTAGATGGATTATTTATTACTAAACAGAACCAAAAAGCAAGAAACTAAAATAAAATTGGGTTGCCTCCCAACAAGCGCTATCGTTTAACGCCCCTAGCTAGGCATGATGATTTCAATGATGCTCACATAAAAGATAAGAATTGAAACATATAGAGAGCATCATGAAGAATATGAATAGCACATATAAGTCTACCCCACTTCATATGCATAGGGATTTTGTGAGCAAACAACTTATGGGAACAATAATCAACTAGCATAGGAAGGAAAAACAAGCATAACTTCAAAACTTTAAGCACATAGAGAGGAAACTTGATATTATTGCAATTCCTACAAGCATATATTCCTCCCTAGTTATAATTTTCAGTAGCATCATGAATGAATTCAACAGTATAACCAGCACCTAAAGCATTCTTTTCATGATCTACACGCATAGAAAATTTACTCTCCACATAAGCAAAATTCTTATCATGAATAGTAGTGGGAGCAAACTCAACAAAATAACTATCATGTGAAGCATAATCCAATTGAAAATTAAAATCATGATGACAAGTTTCATGGTTATCTTTATTCTTTATAGCATACGTGTCATCACAATAATCATCATAAATAGCAACTTTGTTATCATAATCAATTATAACCTCTTCCAAAATAGTGGATTCATCAATAAATAAAGTCATGACCTCTCCAAATCCACTTTCATCAATATAATCATCATAAATAGGAGGCATGCTTTAATCATAATAAATTGGCTCATCAAAACTTGGGGGACAAAAAATATCAACTTCATCAAACATAGCTTCCCCAAGCTTGTGGCTTTGCATATCATTAGCATCATGGATATTCAAGGAGTTCATACTAACAACATTGCAATCATGCTCATCATTCAAATATTTAGTGCCAAACATTTTAATGCATTCTTCTTCTAACACTGGCACAATTTTCCTTCCCCTCATACTCACGAAAGATATTAAAAAGATGAAGCGTATGAGGTAAACTCAATTCCATTTTTTGTAGTTTTCTTTTATAAACTAAACTAGTGCTAAAACAAGGAACAAAAATATTCGATTGCAAGATCTAAAGATATACCTTCAAGCACTCACCTCCCCGGCAACGGCGCCAGAAAAGAGCTTGATGTCTACTACACAACCTTCTTCTTGTAGACGTTGTTGGGCCTCCAAGTGCAGAGATTTGTAGGACAGTAGCAAATTTCCCTCAAGTGGATGACCTAAGGTTTATCAATCCGTGGGAGGCATAGGATGAAGATGGTCTCTCTCAAACAACCCTGCAACCAAATAACAAAGAGTCTCTTGTGTCCCCAACACACCCAATACAATGGTAAATTTTATAGGTGCACTAGTTCGGCGAAGAGATGGTGATACAAGTGCAATATGGATGGTACATATAAGTTTTTGTAATCTGAAAATATAAAAACAGCAAGGTAACTAATGATAAAAGTGAGCGTAAACGGTATTGCAATGATAGGAAACAAGGCCTAGGGTTCATACTTTCACTAGTGCAAGTTCTCTCAACAATAATAACATAGTTGGATCATATAACTATCCCTCAACATGCAAAAAAGAGTCACTCCAAAGTCACTAATAGTGGAGAACAAACGAAGAGATTATGGTAGGGTATGAAACCACCTCAAAGTTATTCTTTCCAATCAATCCGTTGGGCTATTCCTATAAGTGTCACAAACAGCCCAAGAGTTCGTACTAGAATAACACCTTTAGACACAAATCAACCAAAACCCTAATGTCACCTAGATACTCCAATATCACCTCAAGTATCCGTGGGTACGATTATACGATATGCATCACACAATCTCAGATTTATCTATTCAACCAACACATAGAACCTCAAAGAGTGCCCCAAAGTTTCTACTGGAGAATCACGACGAAAACGTGTGCCAACCCCTATGCATAGGTTCATGGGCGGAACCCGCAAGTTGATCACAAAAACATACATCAAGTGAATCACGTGATATCCCATTGTCACCACAGATACGCACGGCAAGACATACATCAAGTGTTCTCAAATCTTTAAAGACTTAATCCGATAAGATTACTTCAAAGGGAAAACTCAATCCATTACAAGAGAGTAGAGGGGGAGAAGCAACATAAGATCCAACTATAATAGCAAAGCTCGCGATACATCAAGATCGTGCCAAATCAAGAACAAGGGAGAGAGAGATCAAACACATAGCTACTGGTACATACCCTCAGCCCCGAGGGTGAACTACTCCCTCCTCGTCATGGAGAGCGCTGGGATGATGAAGATGGCCACAGGTGAGGGTTCCCCCCTCCTGCAGGGTGCCGGAACGGGTCTAGATTGGTTTTTGCTGGCTCTGGAGGTTTGCGGCGGCGGAACTCCTGATCTATTCTCTGTTCTGGAAGTTTTAGGATACGTAGGTATATATGGGTGAAAGAAGTACGTCGGTGGACCGAAGGGGGGGCCACGAGGCAGGGGGGCACGCCCTAGGGGGTGGGCGTGCCCCCACCCTCGTGGGCACCTCCCTTCTTTCCTGACGTGCACTCCAAGCTTTTCCGGTAGCTTTCCTTCCAAAAATAACTTCTCCAGTTGATTTCGCCCGCTTCGACTCGCTTGATATTCCTTTTCTTCAAACACTAAAATAGGCAAAACAAAGAATCAATGGGCCTCCGGTTAATAGGTTAGTCCCAAAAGTAATATAAAAGTGGAAAATAAAGCCCAATGTTGCCCAAAACAGTAGATAATATAGCATGGAGCAATCAATAATTATAGATACATTGGAGACGTATCATCAGTCGGCCAAGAATTCCAACAAGTTGATGCCGAAGTGGGAAGGGCCTTATCAGGTAATACGAGTCACCAGGCCTGGTGCAGTCCTCCTGGAGACCGAAGATGCTGTTCCAGTGAGCAACTCCTGGAACATCGAGCATCTTCGTAAGTTCTACCCGTAAGGCGCGGTTGCCGGGCCCCCCGGCAAACCACCTTTTGTACAAGCCTTGCCGGCAAGGCATGTAACCCTCTGTACAAAGCCAGACGCAGACCCTGAGTATAAATAAATGAAGCACTGGCGCCCTAAGTTTTAGCACGCATGCTAGGTTAAGTCTCTCCCTCGGTTAGGGTTGATAGTGCTTAGCGGCGACTAACCCCTAGCATAGAGGTCGAGTGTGCGCTTCTATGTTCCTTTCCATTCTCTTTGGTTCACAGGGTACATGGACGTTTCTGCTGAGCTGTTTGGAAGAAAAGGAACGAGACGGTGCTCCGGCCTCGGCGAGCCAAGGTTGCCGGGGGCTGCAGATACAAGAATCCAACCACGGCAAGCCAAGGCTGTCGGGGGCTGCAGATTCAGATAAGTCTTCCATCCTCTGTCGTGCATTTCCTTATGAAGTTGGGGCACATGCAACCTCGTTTTGCTCCTAACCCACCGTGCTCCCCCTTTTCCTTGTACCCAAGTCCCTGGGTCGGAACCGGGTCGTAGTCGCGGTGGTGAGGAAATGAATGAGGGGCCTGACTCTACTCGCCCCTGCCTCCGCCAAGAGCGTGAGAATGGTCGGCTGAAGTACGGGGACGGCAAGGCCTGTTGCCGGGAGACAATGTTTATTGTGAAAATAACAAGGATTCACTCCTTGGCACGGGCCTCGCTCACGTACAAAGAACCCGACAAGCACCCTTTTTCATTAAAAATGTCCCATACAGGTACAGTTCATACGGGATGAAAAACATGAGCAAGGGGATTACAAATTTTAAATCTAACAAGTGCCCGCAGGCTTACAAACTTAAATGAGATAAGATGCCCGTAATCCCTTTCTTGTCCCTCTCCCCAGAAGGTGGAACAAGATAGAGGGAAGGCAAAAAGAGTGCCTAGGCGAGGTACGAGGAGCAGAAGGCACCAAGAGAACATCCCGGTGCCGGCAGGGGAGCTGGAAGATGAGGCAGCGGGCCGACAATACGCGATGAAGGCGTCAGTGCACGCGTACTCACTACAACAAGAACCCCCCTACAACAACGCATCAGTACGTTGCCAAATGCCCATATAAGCGTTGGTAAGCTCTACACCAACGGATTTGTATGCGTTGCCGTTGGTAGGGTCTACAACAACATATATACATGCGTTGGTAACTAATGTGTATAAGCATTGCAAGTATAGCAACATATAAACTATAGCGGCCGCAACACTTCATATGCGTTGGTGATTACCCTGCACAAACAGATTTTAAAATGGAGAAAACATATCATTGCAACTCTAGAAGCAGTTGCTACATACATTATTAGGCCAATGTTGCTACTGTACAGGAGATGCAACATAGTAAGAAAGACATCATATATTAGATCAACAATGTTGGTTTACAAAGAACACCATCAAAATAATGCATATGTGTATATATATGCTCTGCTCTAAGTATTGCCCATCAGAACGGAATTGTTGACAACAAATTGTACATTCAGCTTGTACACATGTGTTTAACAAGAACATGTGCATTGTACAAGGAAACAAATCGCAGCTTCATTCCAGAAAACAAAAACCTAAGCTCATCACATGAGCATCTACACTGACATGTTCACCCTTCATTAACTCAAACCAAAATGATCAGCTTTCTTGGCATCTCAGAACTCCATATCCTGATGATAGGTTCTGCCGCCCAGCTCTAATAAATTGCACGTTTTGGTCTTTCGCTAGCAATGCAATAAATACGAATAGTTAAGTATACTACCTTGGACAATAAATTTAGTTTCAGAAAACATAAGCAAAAGAAAAATATGAAAGTAAATAAAATCAGTTGAAGCTATATTCTTGTAAACTTGCTACAACGAATGCACGACAACATATTCAATTAATAATGTCAATTGCAATTGGCTGTCAGATTGTGCCAAGTGTGGAAGAAATAATAAATTTAGACACACCTTATGCTTGTCAATACTGGGTCATGTTTACATTTATACATAGATAAGCAAACGTAGACATTAGGATCACGGTATAATTATCCATCTTAAGCTATCATGTTCATGTGCGTGCATATCACTATGAAGAGAGGATGATATAAAAAATTCAGAGAAGACACGGTAAGAATTAGTAGGAGAAATACTAATGAAATCAAACAAGCTATAAACATGTTACTTGTTCTGTACTGGCATATGGTTGACTGCACAACTCATGATTAAATTATATTTAAATGAAGGGTTGATGTAAGTATAGCAACCTTCATACTAAGATATCTTAGCACCAGATTTTAGTTAACAGCTTAGTAACATTTGTTCTTATCATATCCTTTTATCTCCTCTTCACAAGCTTTTCTTAGAAATAAAAACTCTATAGAATTATCACAACAATAGGCTAAAATCAAGACTGGCCTAAGTGTGTATCTCTTGTACTCCAGGATCATGTCGCATCACGTTCTATTCAGCTTATGAACCTGATGACAGAAAGATATTTGTACAATAGGTAAAAGATCCAACATAAATAGTTGAGATCAAGTTAGGGTTGTTAGGCAAACACCTTCTTGAAAGGAATGCATGTTCTCACTTAGGAACCAATACCTGCTAGCAAGCATATGGAACGGTGTGCTGATTTAACAAGTTCATATACACCCTATCTCTGAAAATACACTAAAAAGTCCTGGAACTTCCTATGGTGTTGCTGTGTTATGTGTACTGGTGCATGTTTGTCTATAACAAAGAGATCAAGGGAGTCTGATCTACATCATAATTTGTATTAAAACAATATCAAAATTAGAAAAGGCTCCAGTTTACTTTGGATCTTACCTACGCATCGGTTTATACTTCCGAAGTCAGAGTGTAAGAATAGGCAGAGGCACAAGAGCGATTGTCATAATGCATTATCCTGCAATCATACGCAACAATAGTTAATATTCTTGAGAAATAAAATAGATTACCACTGCACAATACGAACAAACATTTACGAAATTACAATATGAAATTACCTGCTGGGAGAGAGATATCAAATATATGGGATAAACGTGCTGGAAAAGAGATCAATCTAAATGAACAATTAACATGGCATATTAAGACGAATCCATATATACACGCCACACACACACACACAAAGAAAGAAGGGATCGATGAACACCACACCTACATGATGCCATTAACATGCTGCCATCATTGCCGGTCATATTTATCTTCCCAAGTTGCGGCACTCACGCAAATGCTCAACCTCATTACGTCAAGTAGCTTTTTTATTATAAGTGTAAACCTGCAAGACCATAGTACACTAAGTAACAACTTAAATTTCAAATACTAGAGAGAATTAAAGATGTAGTGTGGCATCTCACGAAGCATTTTTTGTCATGCATCCTAATGAACTACTCCCTCTAATCCTTATTACTTGTCGCTCAAATGGATGTATATAGATGTATTTCAGTTCTAGATACATCCATTTGAGCTTCAAGTAACATAAATCGGAGAGAGTAAAAAATATTGCAATTCATCATAACATTCAAATAAATAGAAAGATTTTCAGTATTTAGAAGGACCTCAAGTTAAACAAAATAGTTCAAATGAATCAGGTTTACATATATACTCATGGTTAATATTACCGATGCCTCCTTGACAACGGAAGGTTTTGCGAATGTAGTGAAAAAAAAAGCGCAATAACTCCTATTTCCACATAGAACTAGATTCCCTCCCAATAAGCCTCGTAGGATGCAAACATTGATATCAAAACAAGACTAGTGAATAGTCATCTGAAGAAAAATGATTATTTTGTTCTGGAGTGGCATGGCTACCTACGAATATTACAGGTGCAAACTACAATATGTTCTGAACAACTAAAGCAGAGGATCACCAGCAAAAACATGCATAACAAAATTAGAGGTTCAGATTTCCTCCGACAAAAAAAAGAGGATCGCTAGCCATAACTTAAGTACAACAGTATAAATATGCACTGACCAGTTGAATAGAATGGGACAAACATGATGCCCAATCTCGTACCTAGTTGTCACCCATGCACAAGTGGAACGTCTAAGAATCTGGGGCACCAAATCCCAAATAGAATAATGGAAGGCACCATGTTGAGAGTGGCCTCGGTTGTTGTTGTATCCAACCGTGATCTACAACGCCACGACGGCAAAACTTTAGGTAGCCACACCAGAAAGGACCAGAGAGATAAGAGCAGAGAGGAGGGGTCACTCACTGAACCATTGGCGTCGCACTTGAGGTAGCAGAGGTAGAGCAACACCATCGAGCCCGTGGCAGTAGCTGCATGCGCGAAGACACATGCGTTGGTGAACCGGCAAAAACCGGAGGAGCAGGAACGCGTCGGTGTTAGGGTTGCTGCAGGGGCACAGGGGCGGCGGAGGATCAGAGGAAGCACTCAATGGGAGCCAGGGCGATGGGGCCAGCGAGTAACGGCGCAGGAGAGCACTGGAGCTAGGCCGAATGTTAGGGTTGTTGTTCTATGACTCTCCTACGCCAGTCACCCAAGGAGGCGACGGGGAACGCGCTGATGGAGAGCTTGACGAGGAAGGTCCTCGGAAGGGCATGTGGCCGAGGGAGGGGCGGCGTGGTCAGTCGGAGTCGAGGTCGGCATCCCGCCGCTCGACGCCCTCGTCGTCGCTATCGCTGTCCTCCTCGTCACTCGCGCTTGAGGAGGAATCTTCATCATCGGAGGAGCTCTCCACACAGCACTTTAGGCGAGTTCCAAGATCTCCAAAGACCTTGACGGAGAGCAGGCCGCCCTCCATTAACTTGAAGTAGAGGACGAGCCCCGCCGTCAGGCTATGCATGCGAGCGAACGTCTTCCATCCACGACGGAGGTACATGACGTGAGGGGCGGGGAAGTCGACGTCGACCCACGTTCCGCCATTCCCACAGCCCCTCATGTGCAACCTTAGGGTCTGGGGTGGATCAAGATCCATCTCCCGAGCAAATGGGGTGGGGAGACGAAGACGACGAAGCGGCGGCCAACGCAGCTTGATGAAGAACTCACGAGGCTGGTCCACAACGTGACCCTCCATCGGGAGAGGCATCACCGGCGGGGGCAAGACCGGTGCGCCGCCCCGTACCCCTCTCCCCCGGGCGCCGCGACAGCCTCGGCCTCGCCCCCTTCCCCTTCCTCTCATGGCCAGCTCCGCCGCTGCGAGCTCTTGGGGAGGAGGGACGCGTTGTCGGGCAGCGACCCTCACAGCCACCGTTGAAGGGCCTGCGCCCCCTCTCGCCATGGCAGATGGAAGAAGGAAATGGAAGTGGGAGGATACGGATGCTGGAAGAATGTGGGATGAGATCCCCCTCCCCCTCCTTATAAAGGGGCGGGGCCGGGGCTCGACCACCCCACTCAACCAATCCAACCATCAGGGGCGCAGGGAATCGGGACCGACCTGCTGCCCCAATCAGCGACGACCCGGTTTCCCGCCTCCACCGCCTGCCACCTGCATGGGGGACGCGTGGCTAGCGAGCATGATCGAGGGGACGGGTGAGGCGACCATTCCCCACTCCGTGATCGTGGGGCGCGGGTGCCTTGAAGACCACGACCCAAGTCCACTCAGTAAATGAGCCGCGCTTCTGCGCCTCCCTCTTTTTATGGGGAAGGCGCGAGCCGCCTCTTTACCACGATGTGACACATGCATGCAGAAATCGTCCCACGCATGCCACCCACGTCACGCACGACCCTCCACGACGCGCATTCAACACGGGTCGTGGGGAAGCACAAGCGAGCGAAAAGTTACCACGGTGAAAATCCCGCCCTGCCTGCCCGCGCACCGTTCTGGGCCTGGCCCAACAACGTGTCGCGCTTATGTGTGGCCCAGGCCCGGGGGCTCCTATCGGTGTACAAAAGTAGGGGCAATCCTTTTTACCCCTTTATTTGTGCACGGATAGTCGGAGCCGCGCCCACGGCCACACTGAGCAAGGAGGAGGAGGGAAGCCGAAGACACAAGGCGACGAGAAGCAACACCAAGACCAAGAAATACGAAAGAGCAAGGGGGCGAGGTGGACTCCCCCAGCAAGACCCTTGCCGGGGCAGCCCCCGCGGCCCTGACAATGCCAGCAGAGCAGGCCATCCTTGATCCCGCGGGTTCCGACACCACCGACCAACTGCATTGGAACCAAGGCTCGGGAGGCGCCTTTGTGGCGGCATGCAGATCTTCGTCAAGATCATAAGCACACAAGATCAGATGAGGACTAGAAGACGACGATCCTCGGCGGGATCCTAGCCGAGGAAATCCGCAAGACCCCCGGCAAGACCCTTTCCGGGGATAATCACGGTGCCACGACAAGACCCTTGCCGGGACCCCGGCAAGGCCCTTGCCGGGGACACTTACGAGGCCGTGGCCAGGCCCGCGTCTGCGAAGGCTCCACCGCTGTCCCCGTGCAGCTACCAACTCAACTAGCTGAGCAGGCACCTGCGTGGCGACGAGCGGCCTCCACGACCGACTCAGCAAGCACCTGCGTGGTGGCATGCAGGTCTTCGTGAAGGCTCCACCACCGCGCTAGCCCAGTAGCCAGCCAACGTGGCGCATTGATGCCTCGTCAGCTCGGACGCGTGTCAAAGCCAGGTGAGGGAGTCCTGGATAAGGGGGTATCCGGACAGCCGGACTGTGTACAACGTCTAGACTATTGAAGCGTGAAGATGCAAGACTCAATACTTCGGCCCGTGTCCGGATGGGACTTTCCTTGGCGTGGAAGGCAAGCTTGGCGATCCGGATATTATATTTCCTTCCTTGTAACCGACTCCATGTAAACCCTAGCCCTCTCCGTTGCCTATATAAACCGGAGAGGTTGGTCCTTAGAAGGCCGATCACAATTACAATCATACCATCATAGGCTAGCTCTTAGGGTTTAGCCTCTACGATCTCGTGGTAGATCTACTCTTGTACTACCCATATCATCAATATTAATAAAGCAGGAAGTAGGGTTTTACCTCCATCGAGAGGGCCCGAACCTGGGTTAACACCTGTGTCCCTTACTTCTTGTTACCATCAACCTTGACGCACAGATCGGGACCCCCTACCCGAGATCCGCCAGTTTTGACACCGACATTGGTGCTTTCATTGAGAGTTCCTCTGTGTCGTCGCCATCAGGCTCGATGGCTCGTCTTATTGTCAAGGATGACATTACTTTGGAGGAGGCTCTGGCTGTAAGCCAGACGCTCCGTCTCGGTGGCTTTATCATGGCCGCCCCATCGGTGGTGGCGCCGACGATGACTTCTCGGGTCATCAATCATAACCTTCGCGTCAGTTCGGAACTTGCCGAACAGATGGATCCAATGGAGCTCTCCTCCCTTAACGAACTCTTGATCGCGATCGCCGCCTCGGGAGTCGCTTCTGAGACTACGACCGGATTGGGCTTAAACCCAACCAAAGGGACATTAGGTCCCCGCCGCCACCCATGAGATAGCGATAGTGGAGGAACCACACGCGGATTGCCCCTCAACTTTGAGGACAAGTTGTGTTCGGATCACCAAACTCCTTGAGCCAAAGACCTGCTCAAAGGAAAACCTGACCCAGGTCCTGGATGAGAGTCGGGCATCGGGTCAAGAAATTGGGCACCCGGATCCTGAGCTGTTTAGCTCGGGACCGCCTCACGCCTTTACGATAGATCGGATCAAAATCCGGACCCTAAACTGAACCTAAACTGTCTCTCCAAAGATCGTGCAAGAGCCCGTGAAACCGTACATCGCTATCGGGCCAGATTCCTCCTTGCGCTTAACAAGGTCGGGGACTGCCAAGAGGACATGGTCTTACTTTTCTCGCAAAAACTACACGGACGAAGGACTCTCAATGCTATAAGCCGCATGACATAGTACGCCATGACTTGGCAACCATAGTACGGAAGTACTTGTGCGATGGAGAGCGCTTGAAGACCCAAACATAATTTTGGGATAGATCGCTCTCGCCAAAACCTTTGTCCGAACTAAATGCATTTAAACTCTCGTAAGTCATCCGACCCAACCCCCAAGAAACCAAAGCCCACGCCAGGGCGGAGATCCGTATTGGAAGAATGGCTCGACGGGCCATGTAAGCTCCATAGTACTCCGGATACAACACCTACTCATGACCTTAAGGTATGTTGGATACTCCGGCAGGTGGCAAAAAGTGGCGAGGATCTTCTTGTGGGCCATAAAGCGGAACAACATCCCACCAGCGAACACAATACGGTACTAATAGTATTCGAGACTTTTGCCTCAAACAATAGGTGCAAGCGAGCTCGCCAAAGCTCCGCTGAAATTTACCGTGTGGCAAAAATAAACCCTGTGAACGACACTGCTATAACTTTTAATGCCAGTGATGAACCTCGATTCCGGGCTGTCCGGGCACCAGCCGCTCTGGTCCTTAGTCCAATCGTAGATGGCTTTCGGCTCACCAAAGTACTCATGGACGGCGGAAGCGGATTAAATCTGATTTATGAAGAAACGCTCAGCAAGATGGAGATTGATAAAAGCCGCATTGAACGAAGCGGCACGACCTTCAGGGGAATTATCCCTACCGGGGAAGCGCGGTGTGCGGGAAAAATCACACTCGATGTGGTATTGGGTACCCCGGCGAATTATAGGTCCGAGGGAATCACATTCCAGGTGGCTCCTTTTAACAACGGATACCACGCCCTTCTAGGGCGGGACGCGTTCACAAGCTTTCAAGCTGTACCCCAGTATGGGTACATGAAGCTTAAAATGCCCGGACCCAATGGAATAATCACTCTAGCCAGTGGTCCGGACGTTGCGCTTCGCGCCGAAAATAAAATCGCAGCTCTAGCCTTGGAGGCATTATCCGAAGCCCTAGCTGCCGAGGAATTAACAGCACTACGGGCCACCTTGGACAGGGACGACGTAATACTCGACAAACGACCCAAGTCCACCTCATTCAAACCTGCAGACGAGATAGTCAAATTCCAGGTCCATCCAACGGACCCCATGAAGATAGCTTCCATCGGGACACAGCTGAGCCCCGCGATTGACGCCGCACTTTGAGATTTCCTATGCGAGAATTGGGACATTTTCGCCTGGCACCCATCGGACATGCCAGGCATCCCACGCAGACTGGCCGAACACAGCCTTAATATCCTGAAAGGATATAAACCAGTCAAGCAGACCCTAAGGCGGTTCTCAGAGCCCAAACGACAGGCAATGGGGGAAGATTTAGCCAAGCTACTCGAGGCCGAATTTATCAGAGATATTAAACATCCGGATTGGCTGGAAAATTTGGTGATGGTGCCAAAGAAGGATAAATCCTGGCGCCTATGCGTCGATTTCAAAGACCTCAACAAGGCTTGCCCCAAGGATCCCTTTCCCCTCCCTCGCATCGATCAAATCATCGATGCCACAGCTGGACACGACTCGCTATGTTTCCTCGACGCATACTCCGGATACCATCAAATAAAGATGGCAGAGTTTGACCAAGCTGCAACAGCTTTCATAACGCCATATGGCCCTTTCTGCTTCAACACTATGCCTTTCGGGCTCAAGAACACCGGTGCAACCTACCAACCCATGATTCAAACATGCCTGGAAAAGCAAATCGGCAAAACAGTGGAGGCATACGTGGACGACGTGGTCATAAAAACAAGACGCATCGAAACCCTGATAGACGACTTGAGGCTTACATTTGACAATCTCCGGACATACGACATCAAGCTGAATCCGGAAAAATGCGTTTTTGGCGTCCCCTCGGGGAAGCTTCTCGGCTTCATCGTTTCCAATAGAGAAATTGAAGGGAATCCGGCAAAGATCCGATCTCTGTCACAGTTGGCTATACCAACAAACCTCAAGCACATCCAAAAAATAGCGGGATGCGTGGCTGCTCTCAGCCACTTTATCTCTAGGTTAGGAGAAAAGGCACTACCACTTTATCGCCTTCTTAGGCGCATCGAACACTTCGTATGGACGGATGCAGCCGCGGCTGGACTAGCTGCAACGCATCAAGTCATAAGCGCAGTAATCCAGTATTAACATCACCGAATATTGACGAACCTATGCTGTTGTACATAGCTGCAACGCATCAAGTCGTAAGCGCAGTGCTCGTCGTTGAACGAGAGGCCGACGGATACAAATACCCGCTCTAGAAGTCAGTCTACTACGTGTCCACGGTCCTAACCCCATGCAAATCCGATATCCGCACTATCAAAAAATAGCATACGCGGTGTTCATGGCATCCCGGAAGCTACGACACTACTTTCAAGAGTGTTCGATTATGGTGGCCTCCGAAGTACCACTCAATGACATAATAAATAACCGCGACGCTACGGGCCGGATCGCCAAGTGGGCTATTGAGCTCCTGCCGTTCGACATAACAGACAAACCACGGCGGGCCATCAAGTCGCAAGTGTTGACTGAGTTTGTTGCCGAATGGACAGAAGCCGAACTCCCTAAAGAGTACGGCGCATACTCAAACTGGATCATGCACTTCGACGGCTCTAAAATGCTGGTCGGATTGGGAGCAGGGGTAGTCCTGACATCTCCCACCGGCGACACGGTCCAGTACATCCTCCAAATATTATACACATACTCCAACGATGCAGCCGAATACGACGCCTAGAGGTGCGCGGGGACTCAAGCCTCGCAATATCATAGATAAACGGAGATTTTGATGTCAAGGACCCGAAAATGGCGGCTTACCGTAATGCCGTCCTCAAAATGTCAACTCGGTTCGAGGGGCTCGAATTTCACCATGTGGCTCGAGAAAACAATCAAGCGGTGGATGTCCTTGCTCGCATCGGCGCTAAACGCGACCATGTCCCACCTAATATATTCTTGGAACGGCTGTTCGGGCCATCCGTAGTATGGGAAGGGGAATCCGGCAATACTAGCACGGATCTGAATACATCCCCAGATTCCGAACCATCAGACATAGTCGGAGGTTCTACCCCCGAAATAACGTCCTCGGCCCACGAAGTCATGGCTGTAATCGCCCCGTGGAACGAGCCCTTCTTGGCCTACCTAAATAGGCAGGAGCTCCTCGAAGACCAAAATGAAGCGCGCTGCATCATTCGGTGTTCTAAAGCTTACATGGTCTACAAAGGGGAACTCTACAAGAAAAGCGCTACCGGAGTACTACAAAGATGCATCTCCGAAGAGGAAGGGCGACAGCTCTTGGCTGAAATCCACGTCGGCCTGGGCGGGCACCACGCTGCGGCTCGGGCATTAGTCAGCAAGGCCTTCCGTATAGGCTTCTATTGGCCGACGGCCCGAGCGGACGCACAAGACCTTGTCCAACGTTGCGTCGGTTGCCAGCTCTTTGCCAATCAGAGTCACATGCCCCCTACCGCACTCCAAACAATCCCCATAACTTGGCCCTTTGCGGTCTGGGGGCTGGATATGGTCGGATCTCTTAAAGGGGGAAGCCATAAGAAGAAATACTTATAGGTCATGGTGGAAAAATTCACCAAATGGATAGAAGCTAAACCAGTCAAAACGGCTGAATCCGAACCAGTAATAGACTTCATATCCGGGTCGCATAATCGACACGGTGTCCCCACAAAGATCATCACCGATAATGGCTCAAATTTTACAGCCGACGAAGTGAAAACTTGGTGCGCAAAAATGGGCATCAAGCTCGATTACGCTTCCATCTACCATCCACAAACTAACGGCCAGGTAGAGCGGGCAAATGGTCTCATTATGAGCGGCATCAAACCCAGGCTAGTGCGATCCTTGACAGATTCGGATACGCACTGGGTGGAGGAGCTCGACTCCGTACTCCGGGGGCTGCGGACCACGCCAAATCGCACCACCGGATACACACCATTTTTTATGGTGTACGGCACGGAAGCAGTATTACCTTGCAACATAATACATGATTCGCCACACGTACGCATGTACGAAGAGAAGGAAGCCGAGTTAGATCGGCAGGATAATTTGGATGCCTTGGAGGAGGAGCGCGATGTCGCAAAAGCCCGTTCCGCATTCTATCAGCAGCAGGCTCGACGATACCAAAGCAGAGAAGTGCGGGCCAAAACTTACAATATTGGCGAGCTCGTTCTACGACTACCGGAGAAGAAGAAGGACAAACTCAAACCCAAGTGGGAGGGTCCCTTCGTCATTGACAAAGTTCTCACCGGAGGAGCGTACCGCTTACGTAATGCATCCGATAACAGACTCGAGCCGAACCCATGGAACGCGGCAAGACTACGGAGATTCTACGCCTAGCGCCGAACACAGTGTTCGTCTCCTAACCCCTCCCTTTTAATTATGCCCCATCCCCTTTTCCTTTCTCGCCCTTTTTTTCTCTTCACACAAAGTATTCAATACAGTGCGGATTCCTGGATTACTCCGGCCGCACTAAGTGTGTAAGCAATACCTGGGGGCTTCCTATACGGAAGCTAAAAATGATTACTCACATGGCTTTCTGCCCGTCGCATATGCATTCTTTTTCCATATGTGCCTTTTCTTCACCATTATATGCACCAATATGACTTAAGATGTTGCCAAGCTGGGTTGCTCGGCTTTGTGTTTATGCCCTACGCTCCGCTAATTCGGCTAGGGCATAAGGGGAGCACCTCTGTGATTGTTACTGCCGGTTCACCCGGATGTGTACCTCAGACTGGGTGAAGCCGAAAGCTAGCTTCCTTAAGAGAATATTCGGTCGGTGAACAAAAGATGTATTAGTTTATCATAACATAAATCCCCAGAAGTCTTGTATCCTGCGCCATCGTTCGCAGTCCAGACATGTGCATAGTCGCATGCGTACCCAGGGAAAGGAACCCCTAACGAAACTATTCTCTCTGGAAGATGTTTCTTACTATCCATGTAATATAACATAACTAGTTGGGTACTTGTCTGTTCAAGCACTTATGACCCCTACGCCTTGTTTCCATGCATACCCCGGTTTTGTATAGCTGAGCGGGTATTCGGACACACCCCGGACTATAGGATCCGGGGGCTGAAGCGAAAAGGTCCGCCATGACAGATGATTTTAATCCGGCTAGGGGCTAATCATGCCATTTAAATTACACAGTTATTTGGACTGATTACATTCCTCTTCTATACCGTCCAACAGGCTATCTAGCTTACAATCCTGTTGAGAATACTTAGCAGCTAATGCTACCTGGTCATACACCAGACTAACGGGAAATTCTTGCCCATCGGGCCCCGCCGGTCCCACTTTGGCCATATGGTTCGGGTCCAGCTTGGTGTAGCGTGTCTTCACCATTGCCCAGGTTTCTCTTGCTCCTTGTCGGCATGCTAATATCTTCCATAGACGAAAGCGTCGCCGGGCTCCTTGAAGCAGGTCCGCAAGTTCCCCCATGCCATTCGGCAGTAGGCTTGATGGCCACAAAGCCTGAGCAACACCCTACATCACTTGCCGAGCTCGCTTGTGCAGTCGCGAAAGGTCTTGCAGTAAATCATTTGCAGATGAGGGCATCTCCTCCTCGTATGCACCGTTAACATTCCTGCAAGCAGAATTCTTTCAATATACTGCCTCGCCAACTGCATAACAGTTCGCCTAGGCACTTATCAGAAATGCCGCATTGAAGTCTCTTGTTGTCCTTCATGGAGTCCGCCAGCTGAGCGCGGAGATCTTTTAACTCCACGTCCAGCTAGACTTTGGCATCTTGAAGATCGTTCTTCTCCCGCCTAACTCGCGTAAGAATGCGCTCGCCAACCTCTAGCTGCTTTTTGAGATGCGAGGCATCGTCTCCTACGCCCTCCGGATTCACCCCGGGATTGTATGCAGAATTTTCTGTTAGACTTGTCATATTATCCATTTACTAACTGGTGCATCTTCGCACAATTGTGATAATTGTTACCAGATGAGGGCCTTTGGGGTTCCTCTAACTTGGCAATCAAGGCCCTCGCTTCGCCTTGCAGTCCTCCAGCTCCCAAACAATTGCTCGCTCGTCTCTACAAGGACTCAGACATAAATTGATCCTTAAAACTGTTGTTTCAACCGTTTCAAGTCTCAGGGGCTACTGCTATACATACTTATCAAAATTCCTCACCCGTATGTCTTTGGTATACTGGTTTGTCGCTTGAGCAAGCCCGCCCCGAGCAGCTTGGACGTACGCGTCCGCCGAATTGAAGGCATTAAACGCCTCTTTGGAAAAGATGTTGTTCCGAAGTACGGCCCGTCGGCGCCTGTGATTCATGGTGCTCTCTACTTCGGAATTCGTGGCTGAGAGCAGGTCCGCACTCTCTGTCGAAGAGCAATGCGGCGCTGGCCCCGTGTCCGCCTCCGCCCCTGAAGCCGGTTCTGCAATCCGGCTGGTGGAGGCGTGATTGGTAGGGTCTCCGGATATAGTCTGGTTATTCTTCTTCCAGCCAGACACGAAGGGCGCTGTCATATTTTAAATTCTACAATTACAGGACAGGTTATTGTTTTACCTCTGTAGCGGTGTTTCAACCCTCACCGCCTTCCTCTTGAGCCTGCCCGATCTGGACGCCCGTGGTTGACGAGTCCCTAGGGGCTCGGCCCCTCGCTCCGGCCGTCGTTTCTGCAAATAGAACGACGCCTCGAGGATCAATTATAACACCTAGGGGGAGTCCTCTTCGAAGGACAGGGCTTTCTAGTTCGGCTTACACATGAAGAGGGGAGCAGTCCAGGGTAGTCGGCCGTAATGGCCACTAGGGCGCCATCCCAGCTCGCCTGATAAAATACCCCGTTGACAAGCTCCACAGTGATATCCGGATCCACTTTAAGTCCCGGATCTAGGGCCCTTCCAGGGTCCTCTGGTTGCGGGGAGGGGCTGAAGATTCCTTCTACGACCCTCCTTAATTCCTGCCCAGAAGTATTGATGCAAGTAATCTTAGCAGAAGAACGCTAGAGCAAAGCGGGGAAAAAAGAATGGCAACTTACCCACGCCGGGGGGTTGTACATGGAGAATCCATCCCACGTTTTTATGCGAAGGAATTCCTCCTCTTCCCCTTTGTACAGATTGGACAATATCCTTGCCAAAGCGGCAGCGGAGTCCGGACCTTTACGGCCGCAGCGGGAGGCGTCGTCTTCCCCGTTCAAATGCCACATGGGCTTCCCCCGATATTGGAGCGGTTGCACTACCCGTCTTATGCATATCGCCATAACCTCAACTATCGTCAGTCCGGATTTGGCCAGTAACTTTATCCTGTCCATCAGGAGGAATATTTCCCTCGTGTCCTCTTCTTGAGGACCCCGGGGTGCCAGCTTAGGCGTGCCCTCGGCGGGGCGTTGCTGAACTCGCGGAGACCTGTCCGGACTGGATCCGGAAGGGGACGCTGCTTATATAAAACCACTCAAGGCCAATTTTCGGTGCCTTCTTAGGAGTGCCGGATAGGTATCCGGTCTCGGCAATGCGCCATACTTCGGCCCCGCCCACTTGACATAGGGACTCCCCCTGGGTGCGGGGGACGAGGCAGAACAGCTTCCGCCATAATCCGAAGTGTGGTTTGCAGCCTAAAAACAGCTCGCATAGGGCAACATACCCCGCTATGTGCAGAATAGAGGCAGGGGTAAGATCGTGTAACTGGGGGCCGTAGAACTCCAGGAGCCCGTGAAGAAACGGGTGGATAGGGAACCCAACGCCCCTCAGCAGATGAGGGATCAGACATATATACTCCTCCGGAGATGGATTAGGAGATCCCTCAGCTTGGTCTCCTCTGTCATAAGTGGCTATTCCAGCTCGGACGGAGACCATGAACGCCGGTGGGAGAAACCCTTGGGTTTGTAACTTTGTCAAACGGCTATGAGGAACTGAACACTCTCCCCAATCCCCCGACTGGGAACGAGAAGGGCAAGCAGAAGAGCTGCGACGGCCGACCATGTTGAATGGCTTTTTGCGGAGCGCTCTGTTGGATGCTGGCTCTGGGAAGGAGAGTGAGGTTTGGATCTGAGAATCCCCGTCCCTTCAAATAGGCGGTTCGCCCAGAGGATCGAGGGTGGCAAATGCAAAAATGCCTCGACTCCTCGCATTCGCTCAACACGTGGAGATGGTCATTACTGAGGCACCGAAGCCGAGGAGCACAACATTGATTGTAGGCCGGACACTATTTGCCGTAACAAGCACTTTGGAGTATTCGGAGAAGGAACCCGCCCTGCAATGCCGAAGACAATACTGTGCGCCGGACTCATCGTCATTGAAGCCTGGTTCAGGGGCTACTGAGGGAGTCCTGGATTAGGGGGTATCCGGACAACCGGACTATGTACAACGTCCGGACTATTGAAGCGTGAAGATGCAAGACTCAAGACTTCGGCCCGTGTCCGGATGGGACTTTCCTTGGCGTGGAAGGCAAGCTTGGCGATCCGGATATTATATTTCCTTCCTTGTAACCGACTCCATGTAAACCCTAGCCCTCTCCGGTGCCTATATAAACCAGAGAGGTTGGTCCTTAGAAGGCCGATCACAATTACAATCATACCATCATAGGCTAGCTCTTAGGGTTTAGCCTCTACGATCTCGTGGTAGATCTACTCTTGTACTACCCATATCACCAATATTAATCAAGCAGGAAGTAGGGTTTTACCTCCATCGAGAGGGCCCGAACCTGGGTAAACACCTGTGTCCCTTACTTCTTGTTACCATTAGCCTTGACGCACAGATCGGGACCCCCTACCCGATATCCGCCGGTTTTGACACCTACACCATGCAAGGCGACGACAGCTGGGACATGCTTCCTTGTCATCCCCGATAAAGCAAGGGGGGCACGTCAGCAGCGCATTAAATGCGTTTGTCCGACGGTGCCAGAGGATAGACTCATCCACTGTACATCTTTCCACCTCCTGTGTGCCACTGTGGCAGCCCCTTTTGCCTATAAAAGGAGGCCTGAGGTGACCAAGAGGAGGATTGGGATCTTTTGGGCAAGTTGCACCTCGTAGCTAGCTCAAGAACACAAGAACACTCAAATACATCCACCAAAGCAGGACTAGGGTATTATGCATCTCTGCGGCCCGAACCTAGGTAAACGATCCATGTGCTTCCTGTCAGACCCGCTCTTTGCACAACCTCGCGCCTGCCGACAGTAGAAGGGATCCCAGTGATCCCATAGGTGTCGTTTCCATCGACAGACAAATTCTGTTTTCAATGCATAGTTTGCTTGTTTCCTAGTTTCTATGGCTTATATTGCTCTATATAAATTATGTAAATGATAGGGTATAATAGGTATTGTGTGAGAACAATTATGAATCTTGTCTTTGACAGAACCAAAGTGAATGGTTTGCTCTTTATCATACTAACCTATCTCACGAAGTTTCGTTAAGTTTTGTGTGATTGAAGTTTTCAAGTTTTGGGCGAGACATCGATATGAAGAGAATAAGGAGTGACAAGACCCTAAGCTTGGGGATGCCCAAGGCACCCCAAGCTAATATCCAAGGAAGATCCAAGCAACTAAGCTTGGGATCCCCCGAAAGGCATCCCCTCTTTCGTCACCAACATTATCGGTAACCTCACTTGGACTATGTTTTAATTCGTCACATGATATGTGTTTTACTTGGAGCATCAATTTATTTTGTTAGGATTTGCTTGCTGTTATTTATAATAATGTTTTGCATCTTTTATTTCAATAAAAATGTCAAGTATAGCCTTTACCATACTTATTTTGCAAGTCTACATGTTGCTGTTTCAAAACAGAAAGTTTATCGCTGTTGCAAAAGTTCCTGAGAAAAGTCAGAATGTGATAAAATGTTGAAACTTTTGAAAAATAAGCTCTGATAAATTTTCTACAGTGTGGTAAATTTTTATAATTTTTAGAGTCAAAGAAGTATTGATACTCTTGCATTCTTTACGGACTGTACTATTTTGGCAGATTGCTGTTATGTTTGCATATGTTTGCTTGTTTAATGATTGAGGATAGGAGTATTAAATATGTAGATGCATTTAGTATGAAATGTTGAATAATAATTTTAGTGATTTTCTATAGTGGATAATGATAAGGTTTTGGATTGATTTATACTAACTTATCTCATGAGTTCTTGTTTAGTTTTGTGTGGATGAAGTTTTTAAGATTTAGGGAAACCGTGATATAAAAGGAATTAGTGAGACACAAAATCTCAAGCTTGGGGATGCCCAAGTCATCCCAAGATAATATTTCAAGAAGTATCAAGCATCTAAGCTTGGGGATGCCCCGGTAGGCATCCCACCTTTCTTCATCAATAATTATCGGTTAGTCTCGGTTGAGCCTAAGTTTTTGCTTCTTCACATGATGTGTGCTATTGTTGGGATGTAATTTTATTTTGTTTTGCTTGATGTTTTAATAAAATACTTAGATTTAAATTTTTTAAATAAGAGAGAGTCCTCAATTAGCTACCCCTTTACTCAACTACTCGCTTGATCTTCACTTATATTTTTTTGGAGTAGCTTGTCATTTACTCTTGTGCTTCACTTATGTCCTATGAGTAAATTGTTGAATTAATCGAATATCATGGAGTTGAAATTATATCATGCCTATTGTTAGCTTCACATTGGGTTTAGAAAGTGAAATCTTTTGAAGTTTGACAATCACAATATTGGTCATACAACAAATTCATGAATGATTAGTATAAGGAAGAGAACTTTCAAATGCAAATATATTATCTTAGACATCTTCTATGATTGTGAATACCCATTAATTATTTTCAAACTTGAGCAAATTAGTTGAAGTTGGACAAGGAAGACAACATAATGAGTTATGTTTGGGTATATTTGCATCAAAGTTATATTGTCATGGATCCTCCAACATGCGGTGTTTGCTTAGGATCTTTTGCTAGCCAAAAAATAATACTAAGTAGAGATACTACTTGTGCATCCAAAAACCCTTAAACCCAGTTTCTTGCCATGAGTGTCCACTATAACTACCTATGGATTTAATAAGATCCCTCAAGTAAGTAGTCATCGGTGGATAAGGCAATAAAAATTGCTCCTAAATATGTTTGATCTTTTATTGTAAGGGAAAATTGAGCGTTGTACGAAGTTGTGATGGCAAAGTAATAAAAGCGAAGGACTGCATAATAAATGTTGCTATCATAACCGGCAATATAACATGACGTTCCTTTGCATTAAGAGCCTGGGCATCCAAAGAAAAAGCGCATGTCAACCTCTGCTTCCCTCTGTGAAGGGCCATCTTTTAATTTTCAGTATTTACTTTTATGCAAAGAGTCAATAGTATGCATTCCCATTTCAACCTCAATTACTCTCTAGTTTGCAAGCATCATGTGATGGGGAAAGATCTAGGCACATATGACCAGTCAAATATATTTGATCATGATTTATTATTGTTGACAATTATCTCTATGATAAATGAGTTGGGAGGCAAAATATTAAGCCCCTATCTCTCTCTGTGTTCGATGGATGCCATTTGTTCTAAAAATATGCTTTGAGTACTAGCAATCATGGAAGACTATATGATGATGGAGTATGTGGAGCTCTTACTTAGACTCTGTTGAATAAGTTGAATTACAATTGTTTGGTGACTAAGAATATAGGTTGTTGAGTTTCAAGAGAATTCATTGTTTGAACCTTAACATGTGAATTGGTTGCTACTTTGTCATGATGAATTTAATGAGGAAGAGTTGCTGTTATGATGCTAGGAAAAGTTATTGAAATTATCATTGATAAAACTTGTGCACTTTGCTAGCATTCACACTTCATAAATTATTACTTTCATCATTTACCTACTCGAGGACGAGTAGGAATTAAGCTTGGGGATGCTGATACGTCTCCAACGTATCTATAATTTATGAAGTATTGATGCTGTTATATTATCATTCTTGAATGTTTTACAATAATTTTATAGCAACTTTATATCATTTTTCAGGACTAACCTATTGACATAGTGCCCGTGCCAGTTGTTGTTTTTGCTTTTTTTTACTTCGCAGGAAATCCATATCTAACGGAGTCCAAACGCTGAAGAACTATTTGGAGAATTTTTATGGACCAGAACACCTAGGATGGGCCAGAGAAGTACCAGAGGGGTGCCCCGAGGGGGGCACAACCCACCTGGGCACGCCTGGGGGCCCAGGCATGCCCGGGTGGGTTGTGCCTACCTCGGTGTCCTCCCGCACCACCTCTTCGCCCTATAAATTGTCAAATATTCCAAAAACCCTCGAAGTAACCCTAGATCGGAAGTTCCGCCGCCGCAAGCCTTTGTAGCCATGAAAAACCAATCAGGAGCCCGTTTCGTCACTCTGCCGGAGGGGGAAATCATCTCCGGTGGCCATCTTCATCATCTTGGCGGTCACCATGATGATGAGGGAGTAGTCCACCCTCGGGGCTGAGGGTTTGTACCAGTAGCTATGTGTTTAATCTCTCTCCCTCTCTCTCGTGTTTCTGAGATGTCATGATCTTGATGTATCGTGGGCTTTGTTAATATAGTCGGATCATATGGTGTTTCCCCCTCTCTAACTTGTTGTGAATTGAGTTTTCCCTTTGAGATTTTGTTTTATCGGATTGAATACTTATATGGATTTGAGAGCACTTGATGTATGTCTTGTGTATGAATACTCATGGTCACAATGGGGTATCATATTGATTCACTTGATATGTGTTTTGGCACTCAACTCACGGATTCTCGAGGTGACATTGGGGTAATCTATGCATAGGGGTTCCGACAACCAGCCAACCGACAGCCTAGGAGCTCCGCCGCCTTGAGGGGTGCTGCTTCCCATTGGGAATCGATTGGCCCAGAATAAAAATTCAGACAACTGACGCCTAAATAAATTGATTTGAGATGAGGGTGCGACCTATCTGGTGGCATGGTGAAGTAGGCAGGTCCAGCTGCCGAGTCGGTGAGACCGGCGCGGTTGTGGTGGCGACCGGCGGCAGGGAAAGAGCGATGTCGCGACGGTCAACGGCTACGCGGAAGCAGCGCCAGGACTCTGGACGGATCCGAAGTTGGAGCCGCTTCGGTGCCGTGAACAATGACGGGGGTGAATCGGCTCTAGTACGGTTCACGTGGCTGTCGTCGAGGCAGCACCAGAAGCACGGACTAAGAGGCACACAACCGAGTGCACGACGGCAATTGGACAGCGTCTTCGGCATTAGGGAGGAGGGCGGCTGTGGAATTGGTGCGGTGGGGGCGCCATGGAGGTGGGGCTGAGGTTTCGCGGCTCGGGAGAAGGGAGCTTCCCGGGCAGAAGGTGATTTGGCGCCCAGGAGGTATGAATGGGGGCGGGGGATTGGGAGGAGGGAACCATGTCTTACGGACGCATTTTTCTGAAATGTGAGGGGGAGTTATAGTTCTACCCTTGCCTATAGGCTTCTCGGCATGGGTCTGTGTACTGAGGGCCGGGGATGGTAGAGTAACTTTGCTTCTCCCCAAATAGTGGGCGGAGCGATTTGAGGAGGAGGGCGTGTTTTGAACTATAGTGGGCGCGAGTGATTTCAAGCGAGAGCGTGTTTTGAAATAGTGGGCGAGCTATTTCAAGCAGGAGAGCGTGTTTTTCGACCATGGTTTATGAATTATTCGACACATGTCATTTCGGCCAAGGAGAAGGCGCGCTTGGATGAAGTTACGAACCTACCCTCGATGTACAATGGGCCAATTTATGCGTGTCCCACATAGGACGGTAATTTCACGTTTCCCATTTATTTGCTCGGCGAATTCCACCGAAAGCAGAGAGGATGTTTAACGGTTCGCTCAAATTTTGGGAGAATGAGCATCCACGCCTACCTTACCAAGTCGATTCAATCAAATTTTGAAATATTAGCTTGCCACTTGTTTTTAGATGGAGAGATGATGCTCGGGAGTAATGTGTTTTACATGCTCGTTGCTAGCGATTTACTATATGACAAATAGCTGACCCACTCAAAAGCGAATAAAACCCAAAATGAAATATCTCGATTCAATGAACTAGCTCGCTCAAGAGGTCAAAATAGTGAACTAAATCCAAAATTGAACACCTCAATCGAGTAGCATGTTGTACAGATTATAGTACTCCATGAACATGTTGAAAGTCAAATTAATGAACTTGTTTGATATACGATATATCCGTTCATGTGTGGATTGCAGACAACATGTTCTCCAATTTAAATATTTGAATGCAAGTTTATATCGAAACATGGTTTATATCAGTCTTTGATGCATAAAACGCGACCTCCCCCTCTCCGGACTCATGTTCTCTCTCTCTCTCTCTCACTCTCTCTTCGACAATCTTCTATTCATCGCACGATCCGACACAAAAACCTTGTTGGTCCCTCTCCTTTATCTCCATCTCTCTCTCTCTCTCTCTCTCTCTCTCTCTCTCTCTCTCTCTCTCTCTCTCTCTCTTTGTGTGTGTGTGTGTGGGGGGGGGTCTTTCTAGTTCGCATTCATATATACACCATCTATAGGTCTCTCTCGCACACTATGTATGATACTCTAGCTAGTCCAAGCTAGATATCTTGGGTGCACTCATCATACGCACACAAATTCCTTGGCTCTTTTCCTGTAACTCTCTCACGCACCACTATGTCATCTCGGATCTCTTCCCCCCTCTCTCAAACTCTCCATCCACCTGGGTCACACATACACATGCATATCTCACTCGCACTCGATAGGTCCATCTAAAACTCTATCTCTCTCCCTCGTTCTCTCTCCATCTCACACGCACACACACACACACACAATCTCATGCCCAGCTAGCCAAATATGATGGTCTCTCACTCAATTGTAGGCACACGCAGTCCCCCCTATATGTATATGACTAGCTAATCTTAGTCTCCATCACAAACATGTGCACGGTCTATCTCGATTTCTTTCGGGGCATCTTTCTATCACGCACGCACTCCCTCGATCTCCCACCCATATAGTCCCCTCACGATCTCAAGGGGATCTCTCTATCACAAACACACCCTCTCTCCCTCCCCACGCGTCCATGCCATCCATGTGTCCCTCTCGACCTATTTTCCTTGTTGGCAAGACCTCTATTGGACATGTGCTACAGGGGTGTGTCTCTCCGTTGCAAACAATCACACACTAGCTATCTTCATGTATCTCCTCGCCTAGCTTTTCCATCTTGGAGATGCATGCGTGATATGTTCGCATAAGAAACAAAAAAACACACTATCTCTCTAATTTATCGTTTGTTGTCACTTCCTCTTTCACACACATACTCTTTTTGCACACTTACTCATTCTCCTTCACACGCACTTGATCTGTCTCGACTGAGGCACTCTCCTCCGTCCATAGCACATAGATTTATTGAAAAGTCAAACATCACAAAGTTTGACCATGTACGTGGAGAAAAAGAATTACATCTAGTACGGCAAACATATACCATTAGATTCACCATGAGAGTAGTTTTGTATGATGTATCTTTGGTATTGTAGATATAAATAACATTTGCGTAAACCTGATCAAAGTTTCCAAAGTTTGACTTCTAAAAAATTTACATGCACTGCATTATCGAGCAGATGGAATATCTCTTTCCCCCTCTCAGCTATCTGACACACCACTCAGCCTTATCGGGGCTCCTCAATCTCTCTCAAACTTTATTGGTCAGTTTGGTTCGTGACTGACCTCATTCCTTGATGGCCGGTATCGCTGGTGTGGACGTGAGATGTAAAATATTTCTGCCTGGCCAGGCTTGTGTGGTGCTGAAGCGTTTGGTTCATGCCTGGGCCAGGCAAAGCATCAACGTCCCATCAATCAATCCATGCATCAATTATTTAATGCTAATATCCATCCATGTTGTTGTTAGCCTCGTGGCCGCACGACCAGGCACGGCTAGGCGTTCGAAATCGGTCGCTTGGGCCAGGCTACTTGCAGTGTCTGGAGTTCAGCCAGGCTAATTAAAGTGCAAGGGAACCCAGCCCAGGCGGGCTTTCTCTTTCACAGGGTAGCAACCAAACAAGCATGCATGAAATCCAGCCACAACCCCAGGCCACGCAAAAGATGCTCACGACGCAAGCCAAACTGGCCTTATATCTCCCTGGTTCACACATACACATGTCTCGCTCGCTCTATACATATAGACCCATCCAACACTCTCCGCCCTTGTTCTCTCTCCATGTGACATGCACCCCCCTAAGTACCATAATCCCTCACTCCATCATAGGCTCTGTTTGGATCCATGGGTTAGAGTTAGTTTGGGTTAGTTTGGTGTCAACTAACCCAAAAAGATCCAAACAGGAGGGTTAGTTTAGGTTAGATGCATCTAAACCATAAAAAAAACTAACCCATCCAAGAGGTGCTTATTTGGGTTAGTTCTTCTCAGGACCACTAATAAACACTTTTTTCTCTCGCTCTCCCCGCAGCAGATCCCTCCCCACTTCCTCGAAGCTTCTCGTCCTCGCCCTCCCTCCCTCTCTCTCCGCCCGTGAAGGTGCCTCGCCGTATCCGCGCTCCATCTAACCCTGCCATCCAAACACCTCTTTACTTAGAGTTAGTTCAAGGTTAGTTCAGGGTTAGAATCTAACTCTAACCTCTAACTGAGTTAGAGTATCCAAATAGGGCCATAGGCGCAAGCACTCCCCCCTCCTAAGTATGATTATCTCTTACTAGCCATCAGGAACACACGTATTGTCTCCTTCCATCCATACGTCTATCTCGATATCTCTCGGGGCATCTTCTATCATGCACACACCTTGTCACTCGATCTCCCACCCATGTAGTCCCATCACGATCTCCAGGGGATCTCTCTATGACAAACATACACTCTCTCCTCCCCATGTCTGCATTTTCTTCGTACGTCTCTCTCGACCTCCCTCCCTTGTTTGCCAGACCCCTCTTGGCCACGTGCTAGGGGTCTTCCTCGGCTCCAAACAACCACACACTATCTCCTCACCTTGCCTCCGTTGTCGAAGATGCATGTGTGATATGTTTGCATAAGACACGCATGCTTTTTCTCTACTTTTATCGTGTGTTGTCCATGTCTCTTTCACACACGCACACACACTTTTTTCACTCTCTCTCTCTCTCTCTCTCTCTCTCTCTCTCTCTCGTTAGGGACTCACACGTCCATAAGCATATGGATGTTTTGAAAAGTCAAACCTCAGAAAAGTTTGACCAGGTATATGCGGAGAAAAACATTTACATATGGAACGATCATTAGATTCATCACAACATGTACTTACTTCATACTATCATTTATCTTTGGTATTGTAGATATAAGTAATTTCTTTATAAACTTGGTCAAAGTTTCAAAAGTTTGACTTAAAAAATGTTGTAACTACATTATCGAATGGAGGGAGTAGCTCTTTCTCTCTCTCTCTCTCTCTCTCTGCTATCTCTCACGGGCCTCCCCTCTCACTCAAACTCTCTATACTGACGGATTATACACTCACTGTGTCAGCGTATAGCTCCGTATATTGTTTAGTTGACCGGTCAACCAATCCACATGCTGCGTTGTCAGCTCGTGTTCTGTATCTTGGTGTGCTGGCCCGTGTGGTAGTGGGTGAAAATAAGTAAACTAGAGGCCCATCTGACACGCGGTGAAGTAAACAAAGTTGAAACCACTCGGGGTAGCACCCCGCACGCCAGTAAATTGAGGGTGCATTGAGGACAAACTTCTTGCGCGCGAAGGACGCACTCGCGCACAATTCACCACTGCGCGGCGGCATGCACAGAAGGATGCACTCGCGCACACCCAGCACATAACACACACCAGCACACGTGTACACCGTCGTCGCCGCCGGTTGAGATGGACGGAGAGGCAGCCAACAAGCGGAGGCGGCTCGAGCCAAAACCGCATCCGGCGAGCATGGACTTCATCAGCAGCCTCCCCGATGACATGGTGCTCGTCATCATCGGCCTCCTCCCCACCAAATCTGCCGTGCGAACCGCCCTGCTCTCCCGGTAGTGGTGCCCCCTCTGGCGCTGCGTCCCCCTCAACCTCACCATCGACAGCTGCCTCTGCGACGGGGATTGCAAACGCATGGCCGCAGTATCCAAGATCCTTTCATCGCACCCTGGGCCAGCCAGACGCCTTGACATCCGCATGTTCAGTACCAACTGCAAGGTCCAACCCAAGTTCGACGAGTGGTTCTTATCCCCCGCCCTAGATCAGCTCGAGGAGCTCAGCTTTGAAGCTGGATGATGTCGCTCTCTGCCGCCGTCCGCGCTCCGCCTCATGCCAACGCTGTGCCGCGCCAGCTTCAGCTCCTGCTATCTTCCCTAGATTAATGCCGCGCCTGCCCTTCTTCTACCTCAACTCAAGAAGCTCGACCTCTTCGACGTTGTCATCTCGAAGAAGGCTATGGAGCACCTACTCCGCAGCTGTACTGCGCTCGAGTACCTTCGTCTTGAGCAGATCCACGGGTTCATTAGCCTCCACATCGCCTCGACGAATCTCTGATGTATTTATGTGTCTTGCTGGCCCCACAACAAGACATCAATTGGGAAGAGATCACTCCAGCTGTTCCACGTTATGGTCATTGAGAATGCGCCTTTCCTTGAGAGATTGCTTGTATCGGATCTAGAAGGTCCAACAAAAATCAGGGTCATTGACGCGCCAAAATTGACAACGTTGGTGTACTCGTCTGCCAAATTCTCCGTACTCTTTATTGGATCCGTAATCGTTCAGGTACAACACTCATCTTCTTCTCCGTCTTCTTGAAATTCACATTTTTAAATTTCTTCTTGATGTATTTACGACCGTCTTCCAGAAAATGATTCCCACAAGCTTGACCCAGTCCATGCGCACAGTGAAGATCTTAGCACTAAAATCTATCGACCCCAATCTGGATCAGGTTGTTGGATTCCTTACATGCTTTCCGTGCATGGAGAAGCTACTCATCGAGGTGAAACTTCTTTCCTATAAGTAAACGGTAATCACAAGGTAGCTCAATTTTTTCGTAATTTTCCCAAATTACGATGACAAGTGTAGTGTTCAAAACTGCATCTACGCCCTGCACCGAAAGAAATGTTTTTAGTATTTTTTCTCACGTGATCACCTGCATCGTTTTTATGTTGTACTACTATAGTAGCCTAGGCCAGTCATAGTGGAAAGTAACTTAGACTACTCCAGTAACTCTATGGTTACCATAAGAGCAAGTACTACCTCCGTCCTGGTTTACTCTTCCAATTTTGTAGTATCAAAATTTGACCATAGATTTAACTGACAAAATTTTAATGCATGTCACTAAGAACTATATCGTTGGATTCGTATTTGAACATAATTTTAAATGGTTTAATTTTTAGTGACATGCATTGGCATTTTCTTAGGTAAATCTATGGTCAAAATTTTATACTAAATACGAGGTAGTATTCCCTTCGTCCCAAAATTCTTGTCTTACATTTGTTTAGATACGGATGTATCTAACACTAAAATGTAACTAGATACATCCGTATTTAGACAAATTTAAGACAAGAATTTTGGGATGGAGGGAATACAAAAGTGGGCTATGTAGGCCAAAACATGTGCCAAATTCACTTGTGATGCATTTGGCATCGATGCCCCTCCATTGCTCACCTGGTGCCCCAATCTGGATCACCTACTTCACTCCGGTGCCAAATTAACTCACGCAATGAAAAAACACTGCGTGGGAGAGAGAGAGAGGACTGAGGCAATAAAAAAAACTTGTTTGGGAGAGTGAGAGGCTGGTGTACTTGGTTTGATTGATTTGTTGATACATGTGGGTCTGTGTGCACAGTGGTGCCAACTCTCTCACATCGCGAGAGCGGTGCCAAAATCTTTTGATTTGACATCGATGCGTATTATGTGGCATACTTTTTCGAAATATGGCATCGGCCACATAGTGGAAGGCAACAAATGCCCAAGCTCTTCACGTGCTCCTAGTTAAATGAGAGGAAACAGAAGAGAGAGAGAGAGAGAGAGAGAGAGAGAGAGAGAGAGAGAGAGAGAGAGAAAATATCACTAGCCAGCCAACCCTATCGTATGAGCGAATGATGTTGGTACCTCTTGATGACACGGCAATCTTATGCAGCCAGCTGCTCTAATATGTTCTCTTCTTTTGCAGATAAAAAAAGACCTGAAAGTGAAAAATGTGCTGCACTATAACAATCTCATCGAATGCCTTGATCTCCATCTGACAGAAATTGATTTGATCGACTACCGAGGCAGCACATCTGAGATTAAATTGGCCAGGTTCTTTGTTCTGGAGGCAAGTGTGCTCAAGGTAATGAGGTTTGGCGTTCTCTGGCGCAACAATGAATGTCGTGCTGATCACCGCAAGCGTCTAAGCCTAAATGACAAAGTCTCAGCAGAAGCTGAATTTTTTTTGAAACATCATGTAACATCCCAAAATTCTAAATTTTGGAATGTTATAAACACATAGATAGTTTTGGTTGATTGTTTGATTGATTGACTGACAGTGAGTGAATTTGAAACTTTTTGAAAGTTGAATGAGAGGGAATAAAAAGACTTTCCCAAACTTTCACTTTTGCTTTTATGATCTTCGGGAATTCAAATTCTTTTCATCACAAAACCCTGGAGAGAAGATGACATGACTTCTTCCATTTATTTAAATGACAAGGGGTGTTGAAAATATTTGAATTTCATTTGGAAAATATTTCCAATTCTGAAACTTTATGCAACTCAATGATTTTCACGAGAGAAGATAAAATGACTTCTTCAAATTAAATGAAATATGAGTTGGGAGTTTTAAAAGAATTAAATTCAAAGTTCTTTTGAATTTATTTCCAATTGGAGTTATTTGAGTTCTATTCAAATTATTTTCTCCAAAAACAAAATATATGGAAAATAGGGTAACATGATTCCCTACATCAGAAAATTGGAGAGAAATTAATTTGAAGTCATTTTGGTATTTTAAAAATGATTTTTATTGGATTTTATTGGACCGGTAGCACTGTGTGAATTATTAAAATTTGTGTGCATTTTATTTGAAGCTAAAATAGTGTTCATGATGTAGAAAATCTTTTTCTGAAAATTTTGATATATTATATGCCTATATAAAATTTTTATTTATTTTTGTTTTGTTGTCTCTGTCAAAAAAAAAAATTTCGCTGCGCCCCGTCGGGCCAAGGGCCAAGGCCCAAGGCCAAGCCAGCGGCCGGCCGGCCAAGGCCAACGCCCACGCGCGCACAAGGAGCCAGGAGGGAGCCGCTCCTTTCCTTTTCCTTTTCCTTTCCTAGTAGGACTCTTTTCCTACTTCCGTTTATTCCGATTTGTTTCTAGATCTTTTCCCTTTTGTTTCCTAATCCTAGTCTATTTCTTGTCCCCTACCCCAAGCAAAACCCTCCCGACAGCAGAAGAAGGACATTTTTCCCAGTATTGTACCAAGGAAAGAGAAGAATATTTCAGAGATTTCCCGACAGCAGAAGTGAAGTTTGACCCTCGGAAATAGAAGCTCGATCATTACAGAGAAATCCAGAAGAGAAAAAGAAGGCAACCCTGAACAACACAATTTTCGCAGAGAAGGACCTGAGTCATATCACTTTTTACAGGTGCAAGGATTTAGGTCATTACGCTAGTAAATGTCCGAAAAGAAGCCAAGAATCCAAGGAGCCTACATAATCACAAAGAAGCCCGAGACATGTCGGAAGTCTTTTGTTTTCGCTGCAAGGAAGCAGGACATTATGCTACTAAATGTCCCAACAAGATGAAAGCTGGAGTTGAGTAGTTGGAATTTTGATATTGGAAACAAGAGTAATAGAAAGCAATTTCATTTTATGAGTACAATAAGTTGAGTTATGTAATGGGTGCTCGAGTTTGTAATGGATTCATGAAATCAATAAAGTTAAGGTGACATGTTTTCATATGTTTAATTGTAGGAGTTGTTACTCTGTGAACAAAGATTTTGACCATTTTCGAGGATATGAGAAATATGGTCTATGGATGGATTTGTGAATTTCATTTTTAGGGTGGTAGTACCTGTGAAGAAGACTAGACTAATGGATAAGAAAATATATATTCCACGGACTGTAGTTCAAGGAAAAAAAGTTGGAGTTTTGCTTTTGATATGATGGTATGAAGAAACAGTACTACTGGATTTAAAGGATGTGTAATATGGAACAAGAGAGTTACCCCAAGGATGAGTTAAAGCTGCACTAGTGTTGAAGTGGGCCATAACCCACAGGCCCAAGAATTAATAAGGATCAAGTACCCACTGGAGAAAGAAATTTTGGGAATAGACTACGATTTGATCAACCGACGATTCTATAGGAGTTTACGCAAAACCTGAGAGTTGTTAAGGAACGATAGATGTTTGTTTGGCCTGCAGAATCAATGGATTTTCCGAACTTGGTTCGTCGACAAGAGAAATTCTGCAATGCTTGTGAGGATGACCGAGTGTTAGAATGCGAGATTCGCTAAACCATGTACAAGGTAATGATTTGGGTGCGGGATGGATTGATCACCATACCGACTTACTCTTATTATTCGCTTTGCTATATGGGATGGTAAAATCTGAGTGACTTACCTATAGTAGAGAGACGACGATCAAAACCTTGTTTAAACCTTAGAAAGGTATAGGTATTTTTCCCTTGTACACGGCAGTTGTTGCCAACCGTAGGTTATACGGTGAGGTTCAACCTGACCCGTTTTCTGCGGGAAACCATAAATCGTTGACCACCATGAGATACCGATATTTGTTTAGAATTGGCGCCGGACCGTCAGCTATGAAGACCAAGTCTCGGAATAACCTTACCAAGAGTAAAAGACAAAAGAATTGAGGAAAAGGTTATGCCACTACCGGAAGAGCCCAGAGAAGGAATTATCCTTAATATCTGAGAAGACCGACAATCATCGACAATAAGGATGGAGTATCTGAGTTTTGATGGAACCGTAACAATGCTTCTAAGGGTGGTAGCACCCTGACCCCTTGTGATGATCGATGGATTTTGAAGACCCCAAACCCTAACCTATTTCTTTCTAGCCTCTCCGAATCTCGAGGGCGAGATTCATTTTAAGGGTGGTAGGTTTGTAACATCCCAAAATTCTAAATTTTGGAATGTTAAAAACACATAGATAGTTTTGGTTGATTGTTTTATTGATTGACTGAAAGTGAGTGAATTGAAACTTTTGAAAGTTGAATGAGAGGAATAAAAGACTTTCCCAAACTTTCATTTTTGCTTTTATGATCTTCGAATTCAAATTCTTTTCATCACAAAACCCTGGAGAGAAGATGACATGACTTCTTCCATTTATTTAAATGACAAGGGTGTTGAAAATATTTGAATTTCATTTGGAAAATATTTCCAATTCTGAAACTTTATGCAACTCAATGATTTTCACGAGAGAAGATAAAATGACTTCTTCAAATTAAATGAAATATGAGTTGGGAGTTTTAAAAGAATTAAATTCAAAGTTCTTTTGAATTTATTTCCAATTGGAGTTATTTGAGTTTTATTCAAATTATTTTTCTCCTAAAACAAAATATATGGAAAATAGGGTAACATGATTCCCTACATCGTAAAATTGGAGAGAAATTAATTTGAAGTCATTTTGGTATTTAAAAATGGTTTTATTGGATTTTATTGGACCGGTAGCACTGTGTGAATTATTAAAATTTGTGTGTATTTTATTTGAATCTAAAATATTGTTCATGTTGTAGAAAATCTTTTTCTGAAAATTTTGATATATTATATGCCTATATAAAATTTTTATTTATTTTTGTTTTGTTGTCTCTGTCAAAAAAAAAAATTAACTATGCCCTTTGGGCCAAGGGCCAAGGCCCAAGGCCAAGCCAGCGGCCGGGCCAAGGCCAACGCCCACGCCACAGCACAGGGGAGCCAGGAGGAGCCGCTCCTTTCCTTTTCCTTTTCCTTTCCTAGTAGGACTCTTTTCCTACTTCCGTTCATTCCATTTGTTTCTAGATCTTTTCCCTTTGTTTCCTAATCCTAGTCTATTTCTTGTCCCTACCCCAAGCAAAACCCTCCCTCCCCACTATAAATACCCAAGCACCCCCTCCCTCCAACACATCAAACCAACACCTCTCCTCTCCTCTCCATGCAGCAGCAGCAGTGCAGCACCACCACCGCCGCCAAGTGCCGCCAGCCTCTCGACCTCTCCTGAGGTTTATATGATCTCCTCTCCACCGTCCCGTGATCTCCTTTCCTCTAGGAGCAACCGCAACATCGGATCCGATCTTCTTCCCCAACTCCGACAACTACTCCGGTGAGATCCACGAAATCCCGTAATTCATTTTTTTTCCAGAAAATAGCAATCTTAGAAAATTCATATCTTTTAGAGTTTTTAGTATTTTTGAGTGATTCCAATTGCTATGTGTCACAAATTTGCTTAAGTTTCTGTTTGTGTACTTAGGTTTCAAATTCGAATAGTTTAGATTTGAATTTGATGAAATTTGTTCAAATCACTAATTTGGTCATATTTTGAGTTTTACAAAGTATTTTTGATTGATTCTTTTTGCTACTGTTTTATTATGGTTTTGTCTATCCAGTAGCATATACTTCTTTATTTTTACTTTATTTTTAAATTAGGTTTTTAGCAAAACAGTACTGTTTTAGTTATAGTTTTGTTTTAGTCTTTTCTTTATTGTTTTTATTAGTTTCAAATTATTTCTTTTTGTCACTCTTGAAAAATTTAGTTTTGTTTCTGTTAGTCAACAAAAGAAAATTTTGTTTTATTTTTCAAATTTTTGTTTTCTTAGTTTTGTATGAAAACTTGTTTAGGTCATAGTTAGTGTTTCATAAAAGCTTTTTATTTGTTTCTTTTGCTACTGAAAGTTTATGAAAAATACTTTCAGTTAAAATTAGTTGTTTTATATTTTCTTTTCAGATTATTTATTATGTTGGTATTTACTTTGATGTTAAATTTTACTTAGGACAAAACTATTTTTGTGTTATGTCTTAGAGTTTTCTTTAGTAGTTTTGTTGTGTAGTTTTCCTTTGTTTTTATTTGGTGTCCCTTGATTTGCATTTTTATTTGTTGGTTTTATTATGAGTGTTAAAATTGTTTGCTAGGATGTTTGCTTATATGAATGCTATGTTTGGCTATATAGATTTTCAACGGAGTGACGAATAGTTCGACCAAGTCATTATTCGAGAGTGTTGTTATCTTCATCAACTTACCAGGCAAGTTCACTTTGACCATGCTTTCATACCTATGTTTTATTGCATTTAGTGGCATCTTTGCAACAACCTCCAGTAGTGATATTGAATCCTTGTAGTTGAGTAGTATGCATGAGGTAGGAACCCATCACCCTGTTACCAAGCCCGGGACGTTATTTATTTTAATGCTACGCTATAGTAGACGGGGTTGGTATGAGTGCTCGGGAGTGGTGTGAGAATGGAGGATCTACGTCAATGACGACAACTCCATGATGGAATCTGCAAGGACTGCATCTTCAAGGCCTCAAGACTTCAAGACTCGAGACAAGAATTCAATACACGCTACTGGGTGAAGGATGGTTGACGGGCACCCTGGAGAAACCAGTGGTTGGCCGGGATGCATGGAGAAGCGCCATGACATCTTGCGGAAAGCTTCACCCAGACTCAAAGAGACGGAAGAATACTTCATGCCCGAAGCTTACATGCATCCGCAAGTCACTATGGGCTCTGGCTTGGTTGACCTTAGTTGTGACTCTGGCTGGGACGGTGCTAGCAGATGTAGAACTACGGTAGGATTGGATGAGCACCGGACAGTGGTCAGAGGAACTCTTTGGAAGACCATTTTTCGGTCATCTTGTTCTCAAACACCCTGAAGTGCGAGAACGTAAAGAGAGGGATCGAATCTTGCGGGTAAAGTGTACAAACCTCTGCAGAGGGTTTAAAACCTAATCGATTAGCCGTGTCCCCGGTTACGGACAATTTGAGCATCTGGACTTGGATCTATCTCGGAACTCTCAACACCGGATTGATAACTTAATTGTGGGCAATTTATGATGATTTTGGGCTATGAGACATCGGTTGGCGGAACCATGTCATGATAGAAAACTCCATAGTACAGACTTCATTTATTCCTTTGATGTAGGGAAAATAAAACCAGCTTTTATGCAAACTAAACTCAGACACAGAGCCACAAAGCCATATTGCATATAGTATAGTTTTATCATCTGTTTTCTCATGTTGTGATCTTGCGGTACATTCAATGTAATCGACCTACACGGCTGCAACGTATCATGTTGCGATACTTTCTTCGACGAGTAAGAGTTACGATCTGAGGTTACGGTCTACACTCAACCTGCCGATGGCGTTGATGGGACTCCACACCCGACTATTTGTTTCATTGTGACTTATGAGGTATATATCAGTTTTGCGTTAATTATACATGTGATTGCACTTTGATATATACATTGATGTACTGTGTGTGCCAGCATACTGATCCAGGGATGGCACAGAAACACAGAGGCTTGACCGTCTGAGGTCGGGTCTCTACACATCATGGCCAGAGACTCGAAAACTTATTTGCCCATTAGTGACTTGTCAGGGCGGTGGATTTTAGTTTGTACGATATCGCTGCATCCACCTAAAGTATCGAAACTTCTTACGTAAACTTCCTAGTAATTCCCTCTTCCTAGGTGCAGCATTACTCCTAACATTTGTAATATCAGTTTGAAACTTGTAATATTGCCCTGTCCTATTCCTGCGTTTTCAAAATCCTGCGAATCAAACAGGTCCTGAGTTGGTGATGATGTTGTGCCTCCCATCTTTCACCAATAGCTGTCGGATCTAGATCTGACGCATACAAACCAAGCTTCTCTATTTTTGCAAAAAGATGCCAGCACTTGTTCCCTATTTACAAACAACTCCTTGTCTCTCACAATCAGCCTTATCTCCTCCCCACCACATCTAGAAGGCCGTGGAAAAATCTGGCGCGATGGCCGCTGCCGGAGCCGTCCACCCCCAATCTTGGTGTTCCGTGCAACGCACATGCATCTACGCACGGGAAATTATGTCGAATAGGGCTAGTTGTAAGCAGGCTAGCTCTACAGCCATGATGATAGTGACTGCAGACGGTGAGGCTGACTATGGTATGCCGAACACGGCGCCTATACTCAGGTGTCATATCTGGCGCAGGGTCTTGTCACTTCACTGTGAGGAGCAGCACGTAATAATTTGACCAACGGGTAGTACAGTGCTAGTACTCCTACTACTACATTGGTAGTACTACTACTAGTACTGCACCACCGTCTGGATTTAGGAGTACTACCACGTCCATCTGTATTTTAGTATTTGACTAGCAATATCTAGTAATGCATGTCACAAAAAATGTACAACTCCCTCTGTAAATAAATAGATGGTGTTTTATTCCTATCAGCGAGAGAACTTAAAGTTTTTTGCTAACTAGAGTACTAATAGGATTACATGCAATGAACTAAACACTGCATGTCATGTTTGGTAGTCTCAAGTCATTGAAAGCATGCACAACCCACATCTCTCATTGGTTGATATGTCACGAAATAAGAAACAAGGAGGGAGTTAATGCACCGTGCCTAAGTGTTTTGGGATTATTTGGTTTTCGTAATGTGACTTACACAACATTTTTGTTTACATGCATTAACATTTTATTAGTTAAATCAAAGGTCAAAACTTGGCGCAAAATGCAAAGGAGACCAATAAACCAGTAAACATCAAACTTCTCTCGTTTGGCCCCAACTAGAGGTCCGGTGAGATGACTATACTGCACCGGCACGGAGGGGGGCGCAGCTTCATTGACTTACGGCAACTGCCTTTGGGCGAATGACACGTGGGCCCAGGGGGTGGCTAGCCCACCTATCATACAGCCAAAGGCAGGTGTAGTAGAGGGCCGAGGAGTAGTATGAAATCCTATGCACCTACGCACGCTAACCAAGGGCAAGAGTGATCACTCGAATTGCAAGATCAGTTGACTAGAAGCTAAGCTAGACCCATGGAGGCGATGAGCGCGAGCATCAGCCGGCTGTGCCAGATGGTCCACGACGCCGGCCTGCGGCCCGGCAATGAGGAACGTCTCCAGGTAGTATTGCTTGAGGCCGCCAGGGCGAGGGGCCGCTTGGACGACAGCTTCGTCTCCTTGTTTGATGAGGTCCTCGTCGGTTTCCTCGACAAGTTCACCGTCATCAAGAAGCTCGCGGACGACTTTGACGTAAGCCTCCAGCCGACGTGCCCAGGCTCTGCGATGCCCGCCACCCTCAACGGCCACTATGTCGACAACCTCTTCAACGCCTTTGGTGGCCCTGCGACGATCGCCCGCCGCTACCGGAGAATATCCACCTCGAGGTCGCGCTCGCCATGCAGCGCCTGGCGCAGCAAGACACCATCGACATAATCATCCACGTTTACGCGCAAATCGTCCACAAGGACTACTACATGCAAGAGGAGGACGATAGGACGCTGGCCTTCCTGGACCACAGGGCAACCTTGGACGACACTATTCAGAAGCACATTGAGCTCGCCGCCAACGCCGTTGCTCCTCACACGTCGGTTGGTGACCCGGTGCACTAGGGCGTGAGGATGTCGTTAATGGATCCGTATGTATTTTTATCTTTCCGTCAAATCCATGTAGTAGTATATGATACTACAGTAATTATCTTACCTTTCGCATCAACTTCATAATTTTCGTACGTACTCCATGCATGAATGGCGCCAGAACCAAACTTATCATTACTCTAGGAAAAATCGTTATTTTCTATCTATCGATCGCGCCATGGAGCAGAACCAAATTTTACAAGTTACGAGTTCAAAAGGAAAAGTCTGCCGTGTTCGCGTCGCACCCCCACACGGATGGTCCGGCACGCCGCTCAAGCGGGAATGCGTGCGGTGTTGCATTTTCACTTACAAGTGGGACCGCAGTTGAGCAAACCGACCATCGGCGAACCCCCACCCCTCCCACCGCGCGATGGCTGAGAAAACAGGAGGGAGAAGAGATGGCTGTAGCACGGACTCCAAGAAAATTGGTGTCGGATGGGACTCGTGTGGGTGGCGTGTGCCGTACTGCTAGACGTGAATGCTAGTTATGGCCCATGCCACCCCACTATATCGAGCCTATATTGAGGTACGTAGAACAAATTTCCTGCAGTCCGTGCTCAGCCCTCCTCTATCTCTCTTCTCAGCCAGCCAGCGGACACACGGAGCCCATCGTCTGTTTGCTCACATGCGGTCCGACATGTCAGTGAAAACGCAAGTGGACCCACTGAACCTGCACATCTTTCACCTCGACGTGCTAGTGATGAAAAACAAATCAAAGAAAGATCTTCGGTGGCCGCTTTTGGAGTTACTCAAGAGTAGTAAGATTCTATTTACAGTTTAACCCAAGATGCACATCTCGTGGCTTCAACTACCACTCTATTTTCTTTCATGACACGACCTGGATGCTGGATGTCCCACGTGTCGGCAAAAGTAGGAAGAACCCGACCAAATCTTCAGTTGTGCTCTCGGATTAGACTAGTTGTGCTAACTTAAAAATTTATTGTGTACTCCTCCGTTCCAAAATACTTGACTTCCATTTGTCCAAAAATGGATGTACCTATATACTAAAACATGTCTAGATACATATATATTTTGACAAATAGAAGGCATGTATTGTGCAATGGAGGGAGTAGAATGGATGCAAGTTTATGTATTGGGAAGAAGAGTACATCCATATATTGATAGAGCGCAATTTAGTAGACGTTCTATCACTTTTAGCTAGCACAGAGGCTATAGATGAGATTAGTGCACTTGTTGATACTCCTACTTGGTATGCGTGTTGCTGCTTAGGCGCAGAGAAAAACGGACCGGAGGGAGTACTAGAATAGAGGCTAGACATGAAGACTAGATGCGAGGAAGCAACGTCTACTTCTTTACACTCGAAGAAGAAAGAAGCACGCAAGATCGATGTGACGCCCCCGATTTAATCGTACACTAATCATGCACGCAAATGTGTACGATCAAGATCAGGGACTCACGGGAAGATATCACAACACAACTCTACAAATAAAATAAGTCATACAAGCATCATAATACAAGCCAGGGGCCTCGAGGGCTCGAATACAAGTGCTCGATCATAGACGAGTCAGTGGAAGCAACAATATCTGAGTACGGACATAAGTTAAACAAGTTGCCATAAGATGGCTAGCACAAACTGGGATCTGAGATCGAAGAGGCGCAGGCCTCCTGCCTGGGATCCTCCTAACTACTCCTGGTTGTCGTCAGCGGGCTGCACGTAGTAGTAGGCACCTCCAGAGTAGTAGTCGTCATCAACGGTGGCGTCTGGCTCCTGGACTCCATAGTCTGGTTGCAGCAATCGAGTAGAGGTAGGGGGAAAAGGGGGAACAAGGCAACCGTGAGTACTCATCCAAAGTACTCGCAAGCAAGGAGCTACACTACATATGCATGGATATATGTGTAAAGGGCCATATCAGTGGACTGAATCTGCAGAATGCCGAATAAGAGGGGATAGCTAATCTTAACGAAGACTACGCTCGGACACTGTCATGCAACAGTAGGAGGGACAATCTGAAGTCCTCCAAGTAACATCACATAGCCATAATCCTACCCGCGATCCCTCCTCATATCCCCGAGAGAGCGACCACCGTTGTATCTCGGCACTTGGAAGGGTGTGTTTTATCAAGTATCCGGTTCTAGTTGTCATAAGCTCAAGGTACAACTCCAAGTCGTCCTGTTATCAAGATCACGGCTATTCAATAGATTAACTTCCTGCAGGGTGCACCATCTTACCCAAAGCCGCTTGATCCCATTTGGCGGACACACTTTCTGGGTCATGCCCGCCGCGGAAGATCAACACGCCACAGCCCCACCTAGGCACAACAGAGAGGCCAACACGCGGTCTAAACCTAAGCGCGCAGGGTGCAGGCCCATCGCCTGAAAGCACACCTGCACGTTATGTCTGTGCCGAAGCAGACCTAGCCCAAGCGAGCGTTCCAGTCCAATCCGGCAGCGCCGCTCGTCGTGACGTCTGAAGTGCCGGTGATACCACGACGCGGGATACCCATAACTACTCCCGCGTAGATGGTTAGTGCGTATAAGCTCGTAGCCAACTCAGATCAAATACCAAGACCTCGTTAAGCGTGTCAAGTATCCGCGAACGCCGAACAAGGCCAGGCCCACCTCTCTCCTAGGCGGTCTCAACCTGCCCTGTCGCTCCGCCTCAAAGATCCACTCGCGGGTGCTCCATCAGCCGACCCGACTTTAGTCTCCACATGTATCATGTATAAGTATATAGTATATACCCGTGATCATCTCCCGAGTGATCACGGCCCGATAGTATAGCACGACAGACGGACAAGTATGTAGGGCCACAGATGAATGTACTAGCATCCTATACTAAGCATATAGGATTGCAGGTAAGGTAACAACAGAAGTTACAAGGACAGGCTATGCAGCAGTATAGGAGTATCTGAAAACAGTAACATGCTATACTACTCTAATGCAAGCAGTATAGAGGAGAGTAGGCGATATCTGGTGATCAAGGGGGGCTTGCTGGTTGCTCGGCAAGAGAGAGGGTCGTCAACACCGTAGTCGAACCGGCCAAAGCAGCAGCGTCGGTCTCATAGTCTACCGGAGAGAAGAGGGGAAGAAACAATGAATACCAAGTAAACAGATGCATATCGATGCATGACATGTCAAGAAGCAATGCTAGGCGTGCCCTAACGTGGTATGAGGGGGCAGTTAAGAAACATCCGGAAAGTATTCCTGTTTCCTGTTTTGAGCGAAGGCCGGGGAAAGTTGCAGGTTCGATAGGTTAGGGGTGTGTGGCGGACGAACGGACTGCGTATCCGGATTCGTCTCGTCGTTCTGAGCAACTTTCATGTTGAAAATATTTTAATCCGAGTTACGGATTAAAAGATATGATTTTCTAAAGATTTTATTAATTTCTGGAATTTAATTAATTAATTAATTTGAAAAATGTATTTATGACGTCAGCATGATGTCATGCCGAGGTCAGCAGTCAACAGGGTTGACTAAGTCAACCCTGACATGTGGGACCCGTTCGTCATACACTGTTAACTAATTAACCTAGCTTAGTTTAATTAACAATAGTTAATTAGGTTAATTAGTTATTAGGTTTAATTAATCAGGATTAATTAAATTAATTATTTACTTAATTAATTAACTAATTAATTAATAAATTAATTCTTTTTTATTCATTTTTAGTTTTATTAATTAGTTTTAAATTTCAAAATTCGTTTTTGGGCCGTGGGGCCCCTTCATCATAGGCCCGAGGGGGCTGGCGCGGCTGCAAGGCGTCTTGCGAAGGCGCGCGTCTGCTCGGGCGCAAGTCCAGAGGGGACGCCAAGCGTCTTGCGCCCCGATCCCAGCCCGGCGTGGTGGGCCGGGCGAGACCGTGGCCTCGACGAGGAGCCGGCGAGGCGGTCCCAGTGGGGCTTTGGCGGTGGCGGGCTAGACGGGGGGATGCGGACACGGCGCGGTCGTCGGCATCGGCAAGGTCGCCGGGCCTGCAAACGGGAGGCGAGGGGTTCGGTGGCGAGGGCGGCCGCCGACGGGGAGAGAGGGGAGGCCACGGCGAGACCGGGCGGTGAGCACGGGCGGGAAGCGCCGCTTCGGCGAGGAGGAGGATAGGGAGGTGGGGGCAGCGTTGCCGCTGGCGCGCTGCACCGCATGGTGACTGCTGAAAGAAGCCGAGCCGGGCGACGGGAGGCCTGGGCGACGGCGGCGTTCGGGGAGGGGACGAGAGCGAGAGGGAGAGCTCACTGGGGGACGCGGGTCTAGGAGGCGGTCTCGGGGCGCTGTGGTCGTCCGGTGAGGAGGAGGGCGGGAGGCGGCCGACCGGCGTCGGGCGGATCCGGTGAGGCGGCGTGGGGTCGGGGACGACCCGTGGCGGCGAGGGCCTCATGGCGTGGGGCGACGGGGGAGGGGGATCCAGGCGGCGAGGCGCGCAGGGGAGAGGGGCGGCGCGATCGGGCGGCGGGGTCGTCGGCGTCGGGGTGCGACAGGGGTGGCTCGGTCGGCCCGATCTAGATCGAGGGGGGAGGAGAAAGGGGATCGGGGAGGCGAGTGAGGCTAGGGTTCCACCGAGCGGGGAGGGTGGATAAGGTGGGGCGGCGGTTGGGCGGGCCATGGGGTGGGGAGCCGGGCAGTGGGGGGCTGGGCGGTGTGGGGCTTGGCCCGATTGGGCGATGGGGTTTTCTCCCCCACACTTTTTGTTTTAATTGTTCCTTTTCTTATTTTCTTCTTTTCTGTTTTAGTTTATTTAAAATACCAAAACACTTTACAAAAATGTGTGCACCCCACCATAATTAGCTTTGTTATTTTTGACAACCCCCGAACATTTTAGTTTTAGTTTTTGAAAACTTTTATCGTTTGCTTTTGTTTTGAATTTGATTTAGACCGGGTTCGAATCAACGTGAGTTTAGTCACAGTAACCGAGGTGATTACTGTTGCTTAATCATCCGGGTGTTACAAATCTCCTCCACTACAAGAAATCTCGTCCCGAGATTTAGGAGGTAGAAGGAAAGAGTGCGGGGTATTCATCTCGAAGACGATCCTCGCGTTCCCAGGTGGCTTCGTCTTCAGAGTGATTCGACCACTGGACTTTGAGGAACTTGATCGCCTTCTGACGTGTGCGGCGTTCAGCTTGGTCGAGAATGCGGACCGGATGCTCTTTATAGGAGAGGTCCTGTTGCAATTCGAGCACTTCATGGTACATTGCTCGATTGGGTCCTTGAAGCAGCGTCGGAGTTGTGACACGTGGAACACATCGTGAACACGAGAAAGGTTCGACGGAAGCTCCAGCTTGATAAGCCACTTTTCCGCCTTTCGAGAATAGTGAATGGGCCAATATAGCGAGGAGCTAGCTTGCCCTTGATCCGGCGCGTGAGCACCCTTCATTGGTGTAGCGAAGATAGGCCTTTTCGCCAAAGTTGATAGACCATGTCTTTGTGATAGCGGTCATAATTACTCTTTTAGCGTGGTGAGCAGTCTTGAGATTTTCGCGAATAATGCGGACTTGTTCTTGACATGTTGGATAATATCCGGACGAAGAGTGGGCGTTCCCGATTTCGACCAGTTCGGAGGGTTCGCACTTTCGTCCATATAACACTTGAAGGGGCCATCTTCAGACTAGCTTGATAGCTATTATTATAAGAGAACTCAGCATACGGGAGAGATTCCTCCCATTTCTTGCCGAAGGAAACGACACAAGCTCGAAGCATGTCTTCGAGAATTTGGTTGACACGTTCAACTTGCCCTTGAGACTGCGGATGAAACGCAGTACTGAAAGATAAATGAGTCCCCATAGCTTCTTGAAAACTTGCCCAGAATCTTGAAGTGAATAAGCTGCCACGGTCCGAACTGATAACCAATGGGATACCGTGAAGTGAAACAATTCTGGACATATAGAGAGTTGCAAGCTGACTAGCAGTGATCGTCTCCTTGACCGCCAGAAAATGAGCAACTTTAGAAAGCCGGTCAATGACGACAAGAATAGCATCATTACCTTTCTGCGATTTGGGAAATCCAGTGACGAAGTCCATTTCAACATGGTCCCATTTCCATTCAGGAATAGAGATAGGTTGCAGAGTTCCAGCAGGCCTTTGATGTTCTGCTTTGATCTGACGGCAAGCGTCACACTCAAAGAACATAGCGAGCAATGTCCTCGCTTCATATTAGACCACGGAATCTCGGCGAATGTCTTGATACATCTTTGTACTGCCGGGGTGGATACATAGAGGCGTATCATGAGCTTCTTGCATAACCTTCGAGTCATATTCAGGTTTTCCTTCTTACGGCACCACTAGGCGGCCTTTGAAGTACAAAGGCGCCATCATCAAGAATAGTGAAGAATGAGGATTTCCTTTTTGAGGTCTTGCTTAATCTTGTAGACTTGAGTCAAATCCTGCATTGTCTTTATGGTGCCCACGAGATCGGGTTCAACAGCCAGGGTATAGAGGGAACCTGGGGAACAACACGGAGATTCATCTTGCGGAACTCGGAGGAGGGGAGCGAGTGCACCGGAGGAACAATATGGAGGTTCAGCTTTACGAATTCTTCAACAAGTGAGGCTGAACTTTGTGAACTCAAGATGGTTGCGATAAGACTTGCGGCTCAAGGCATCAGCCATTACATTAGCCTTGCTGGCGTATAGGAAATACCCAAATCAAAGTCTGCAGCAGTCTCCATCCATCTCTGCCGACGAGGTTCAGGTCTGGCTGAGTAAACAGATACTTCAGACTTTGGTGGTCGGTGAAGATCTACATAACAATTACCGAGAAGGTAATGTCGCCACTGCTTCAGTGCATGAATGACGGCAGCAAGTTCGAGGTCATGAACTGGGTAGTTCTCTTCGTGAGGGCGCAATTGTCGAGAGGCATAAGCAACTACTTTGCGCTCTTGCATTAGGACACCGCCTAAACCTTGACGAGAAGCGTCGCAGTAAATGACGAAGTCCTTCTTAGTATCGGGAGGAGCTAATCTTTGGGCAGAAGTCAACTTGTCTTTGAGTGCTGGAAACTTTCCCGACATTTATCATCCATTGGAATTTGGCGCCTTTATGCAACAGGTTAGTCGAGGCTGGCAATCTTGGAGAAGTTCTCGATTTAATCGACGGCAATAGCTGGCGAGACCGAGAAAACTTCGACTTGCTTAACGTTCTTGGAGGAGTCAATCGAGAATAGCCTGAACTCTTTCGGGGTTGGCGGCAATACCATCCTTAGAAATGACATGCCCAAGATAGGTTACTTGGGAAGCCAGAATTCACATTTGGAGAACTTGGCATAGAGTTGATGCTCTCGTAGCTTTTCCAACACAAGGCGAAGATGTTCAGCATGTTCTTCTTCATTCTTGGAAAAGATCAGGATATCATCCAGATAAACCACGACGAACTTGTCGAGGTAATCCATGAATATATAGTTCATCAGGCGAGAGAAGGTAGCTGGAGCATTGGTTAAGCGAAAGACATGACGGTGTACTCGTATGAACCATAACGAGTCACGAATGCGGTCTTGGGGATATCCTCCTCACGAACACGGATCTGGTGGTAACCCAACCTCAAGTCGAGTTTGAGAACACCGACGAACCAGCCAATTGATCATAAAGATCATTGATCCGAGGAAGAGGATACTTATTCTAATGGTAGCTTGATTTATAGGACGGTAGTCTTGGACCAATCGGTTTGTCCCATCCTTCTTCTTGACAAAGAGAGAAGGTGCTCCCCAAGGAGAGCAACTTGGGCGAATGAAGCCACTTTGAAGAGATTTGTCGATTTCCTCCTTTAGCTCAAGGAGTTCATCGGCGGCATCTTGTAGGGTCGCTTGGCTATAGGAGTGGTGCCTGGTTTCAAGTCGATGGCGAATTCGACAGCTCTAGCGAGGAATCCTGGAAGTTCTTGAGAAAGACGTCTTGGAAATGCAAAGCAGCAGAATGTTTTCAATGCCCTCGAGGGCGCGCGTTCAATGCATTCAATGCATAGAGCCTTGCCTCGGCATTTTGAACCGATTTAGCATTGTAGCTTATTATTTCATCGAAGGGTGTAGCAGATGGGCGGTCTTAGTGGCGCAAGCGATTGACGCGATATCGCTTTCAACCAATCCATCCCCAAAATGAGGTCGATGTTAGGCGTCTTGAGGATAATGGGGAGGCATAGAATTCCAGCCCTTGATTTCCACGGGGCGTCGGCGCCAACCATGGAGGTTTGACATTTTCCCAAGGGGTTTTACCACTACCGAAGAGTTCATCTCCTCACACTTAACGTCGTGCTTGTATGCAAAGTCTTGAGACATGAATGAATCGATGCTCTGAATCGAATAAAGCAGATCTGGTACTGAATTTACGAGGAGTGTACCCATCACGATAGCAAGCTGGTCTTGAGCTTCGTTCAGATCAACGTGGTTGGCCTGAGCTTGACCATAAGACTTGGCGGTGTTGTTGCGGTTCGGTGTTTCCGGCCAGCTCTTTGGAAGGGCCAGTGATTCTGGTTCGTTGCATTCTCTAGCACGGTGTCTGGTTGTCCGCTTTGAAGCACAAGCCATTATTGGGGGTGGGAGCAGGAGCTTGGGGTGGTGGAGCTGGAAGCTTTGGCTGCTTAGTTGTAGGCGGGGCGAGGTGCAGCATAGTTCTGCCTTGGAGCAGGTGCATTCGGCTGGTACATCTTGTTGGGAATCCATATCTTGCGCTTCTGCGAGGACGGGCCCAAGATGAGCCGTGTCACGCAGTTCGCTGTTAGAGCTCTGGTATTCCTGCGGACCAGTTTCGACATTGATAGCTTTGTTCACCAAGGTGGCGAAATCAGCAAAGTCGTGCACTAGAAGTGCGAGCTTGATGTCGCCTTGAAGGCCGTCACGGAACTTCTCTGTCTGCGTGCATCGGTTGCAATATCCTCTTGACATAGCGAGACAAGTCCAAGAACTCTCGTGATAAGCTTCACAGTCTTGTTGCCTTGGGTGAGGTTGCGGAACTCACGCTTCTTCCGTCCATGACCCCTTGAGGATGAAGCGGGCACGAAAGCAACTTGGAAGTCCGGCGGTGATGAGTGTTCCAAGCTGGCAGAGTACGCGGTGGCTGTCCCACCATTGAGCTGCGGGTCCCTTCAGAAGAAGGAAGCAAAAGTGACATAGCTGGCGGGGGCTACATCAGCAGACTCCATCTCATAGGTGATGTCACGGGCCATCATCAACATCCGATGGCTGGGTTGAGCTGCGGTACACGCTGGGGTTGAGCGTATGAAATCCTGCGAGTTGTTCCATTTGGGTGCTGGTTCATATTGGGGCGAGGAAACGAGCCATCATGTTTTCCATGAATGGCGATTCATCTCAAGCTGTTGGATCATACCAGCCATGTACTCGGTGGTGGTGGGAAGTTGCCACCACGACCACGACCAGCTGGCCTAACCATCCTGCTATTATATAACAGGGGTAGTTCAGCATTTGAGAAATTAAGCAAGAGACAGGAATCATTCATGATGAAACATGCATAACGAAAACAGCACGATAGAAACTACATAGTAGTTGGCATATCTTACAAAAGGAATCATGCATAGAGTTCGATACATAGAGTCCAGTACATAGACTACTACATCATAGGCGGCACGCAGGCTCGCGGCGAATGCATCTAACACTAACAGACAAGTCTACATCAGTCCCACGCGGTACTGCGGAGGTAGCTGTAGCCTGAAAGCTGATAGTGCGGCAGCGGATAGTCCTCCACGTCAGTGACCTGGGGGCCGCGGATACTCTGGTGCTGAATCCGGCGTCCGAGTGGCGAGAAGAGGGCCAAGTCGGGAGAGTAGCCTCCCACGTCCGCCAACCGACACCTGGGGCATCACGGTCTGGCTGGGTAGATCGCGAACGCGCAGCTCTCCGGATCGGACAAAGGGTGCATCAGCGTCGAGCACGGTAGAGGTCTTGACGGGTGATGTACAACTCGTGGCGAAGAGCTCGGTTAGCTCGATCCAGCCCATCGACATGCGAACAAAGTTACGATGGTGGAAGGGCTCTCTGGTGAAGATGGAGTAGGCAGCGGTGTAGTAACCCTCCTCACCAACATCGAGACGCGATAGCAATGTGCTCAAGGGGAGGTGTCCAACTCGATACTCGCACGAAGACGTGTCGAGCAGCATAAGCAGCATCGTGGACTGCCATATCGATAGTCACTCCAACACCATGTGCGGTGTGCAGCACAAAGAGTGGACTCGTACTCCGAGAGTAGAGGTGGGCGATGGCGCTGCATCTGCTCTGGTTATAGTCCTGGTACTCCTCATAGACGGTGTACTCGGGGTGCCAGCGATAACCCAGATAGGTCATCATCTTGGCTAGCACCGCAGTGATCCCGAGGCACCAATGGCCGTCGTGTGGCGCCGACCTGCCTCGTGGGTTCCATCTGAAAACAAAGACGTTTCAAAGGAGTCAAATGACGGTGTGGAAATTGCTCAAATACAATTCCAAGAACAACTAAGGCTATATCCAACTTTGGGGTGAATGTGGTCACGGGATCCTAGTGTTAGTTAGTAAAATCGTTTAACCCGAGTAGAAGAGAGTTCAGAGTCGAGTAAAGGTCGAGGAGTAAAAGATCCTAGTACCACCCGATGGCGGCGTGGGCCCGTAAGGCACACAGCCAAGTTAGTAAAAGTTTTGCAATGTCTAGACTCGACTTGACCAAGGAGTGTGGAAGGGGATTCTCTACAGAAGTGGCTCGATACCAACTTGTGACGCCCGATTTAATCGTACACTAATCATGCACGCAAATGTATGCGATCAAGATCGAGACTCACGGAAGATATCACAACACAACTCTACAAATAAAATAAGTCATACAAGCATCATAATACAAGCCGAGGGCCTCGAGGGCTCGAATACAAGTGCTCGATCATAGGCGAGTCAGTGGAAGCAACAATATCTGAGTACGGACATAAGTTAAACAAGTTGCCATAAGATGGCTAGCACAAACTGGGATCTGATCGAAGAGGCGCATGCCTCCTGCTCGATCCTCCTAACTACTCCTGGTCGCCGTCGGGGCTGCTGCGTAGTAGTAGGCACCTCGAGTAGTAGTCGCCATCAGCGGTGGCGTCAGCTCTTGGACTCCATAGTCAGTTGCAGCAATCGAGTAGAGGTAGGGGAAAAGGGGAACAAGGCAACCGTGAGTACTCATCCAAAGTACTGCAAGCAAGGAGCTACACTACATATGCATGGATATATGTGTAAAGGGCCATATCGGTGGACTGAACTGCAGAATGCCGAATAAGAGGGGATAGCTAGTCTTAACGAAGACTACGCTCGACACTTGTCTTGCAATGTAGGAGGGACAATCAAGTCCTCCAAGTAACATCACATAGCAATAATCCTACCCGCGATCCCTCCTCATATCCACGAGAGAGAGCGACCACGGTTGTATCCGCACTTGGAAGGGTGTGTTTTATCAAGTATCCGGTTCTAGTTGTCATAAGCTCAAGGTACAACTCCAAGTCGTCCTGTTATCAAGATCACGGCTATTCGAATAGATTAACTTCCTGCGGGGTGCACCATCTTACCCAAAGACGCTTGATCCCATTTGGCGGACACACTTTCCGGGTCATGCCCGGCCGCGGAAGATCAACACGCCGCAGCCCCACCTAGGCACAACAGAGAGGCCAACACGCGGTCTAAACCTAAGCGCCGCAGGGTCAGGCCCATCGCCTGAGCACACCTGACGTTATGTGGCCGAAGCAGACCTAGCCCAGCAGCGTTCTAGTCCAATCCGGTAGCGCGCCGCTCCGTCGTGACGTCTGAAGTGCTTGGTGATACCACGGCGGGATACCCATAACTACTCCAGCGTAGATGGTTAGTGCGTATAAGCTCGTAGCCAACTCAGATCAAATACCAAGACCTCGTTAAGCGTGTTAAGTATCCGCTGAGCGCCCGAATAGGCCAGGCCCACCTCTCTCCTAGGCGGTCTCAACCTACCACTGCCGCTCCGCCTCAAAGATCCACTCATGGGTGCTCCATCACCGACCCGACTTTAGTCTCCACATGTATCATGTATAAGTATATAGTATATACCGTGATCATCTCCCGAGTGATCACGGCCCGATAGTATAGCACGCGAGACGGACAAGTATGTAGGGCCACAGATGAATGTACTAGCATCCTATACTAAGCATATAGGATTGCGGTAAGGTAACAAATGAAGTTACAAGGACAAAGCTATGCAGCGGTATAGGAGTATCTGAAAACAATAACATGCTATACTACTCTAATGCAAGCGTAGATAGAGGAGAGTAGGCGATATCTGGTGATCAAGGGGGGGCTTGCTGGTTGCTCGGCAAGAGAGAGGGTCAAAACAACACCGTCGTCGGCCAGCCCAGCGGCGTCGGTCTCGTAGTCTACCGAGAGAAGAGGGGAAGAAACAATGAATACCAAGTAAACAGATGCATATCGATGCATGATATGTCAAGAAGCGATGCTAGGCGTTCCCTAACGTGGTATGAGGGTCTTGGTTAAGGAAACATCAGGAAAGTATTCCGGTGTTTAATGGTTTCCGCGAGAGGAGCGGAGGGGAAAGTTGCAGGTTCGATAGGTTAGGGGTGTGTGGCGGACGAACGGACTGCGTATCCGGATTCGTCTCGTCGTTCTGAGCAACTTTCATGTTGAAAATATTTTAATCCGAGTTACGGATTAAAAGATATGATTTTCTAAAGATTTTATTAATTTCTGGAATTTAATTAATTAATTAATTAAGTAATTAATTCGAAAAATGTATTTATGACGTCAGCATGATGTCATGCTGACGTCAGCAGTCAACAGGGTTGACTAAGTCAACCCTGACATGTGGGACCCGTTCGTCATACACTGTTAACTAATTAACCTAGCTTAGTTTAATTAACAATAGTTAATTAGGTTAATTAGTTATTAGGTTTAATTAATCAGGATTAATTAAATTAATTATTTACTTAATTAATTAACTAATTAATTAGTAAATCAATTCTTTTTTTATTCATTTTTAGTTTTATTAATTAGTTTTAATTTTCAAAATTAGTTCCCACGCCCCAAAACAATTTCTTTGGGGCTGGATCGGGCGGGCGGCCAAGGCGTGGTGGGGGCAGCCGAGACCACAGCCTCGACGAGGCCGGGAGGCGGTCCCGGTGGGGGGCTTTGGCGGTGGCGGGGCTAGACGGGCCCGGTCGTCGGAGACAGCGGAGGTAGGCGGGGGGGGATGCGGACACGGCCGCAATGGTCGCATCGGATCAAGCGTCGGCCGGGGCATCTGACAGGGAGGCAGGGGGTTCGGTGGCGGGGGCGAGGGCGCCGTCGACGGGAGAGAGGGGGAGGCCACGGCGGAGACCGGCGGTGAGCACGGGCGAGGGGAGAGCGCCCGCTCGAGGAGGAGGAGAGAGGTGGGGACAGCGTGGCGCTGGCGGCAGATCATGGTGACCGCGAAGCGGCGGGCCGGGCCGGGCGACGGGAGGCCCGGGCGGCAGCGGCGTTCGGAGGGGGACGAGGGGGCGAGAGGGAGAGCTCATTAGGGGGACGCGGGGTCTAGGAGGCGGGTCGGGGCGCTCGTGGTCGTCCGGTGAGGAGGAGGCGGGAGAGGCGGCCGACCGGCGTCTGGCCGGATCCGGTGAGGCGGCGTGGGGTCGGGACGACCCGTGGCGGGCGAGGGCTCACGCGTGGGGCGGACAGTGGGAGGAGGGATCCAGCGGCGTAGGGGCGGGGGAGAGGCGGCAGTCGAGGCGGGAGGTCGTCGGCGTCGAAGCGACAGGGTGAGCTCAGTCGGCCCGATCTAGATCAGGCGGGGAGGAGAAAGGGATCGGGGAGGCGAGTGAGGCTAGGGTTCCACCAAACGGGGGAGGGGGGTGGATAAGGTGGGGCGGCCGGTTGGGCCAGGCCATGGGGTGGGGGCTGGGCCGGGGGGGGCGGCTGGGCCAGGTGGGGGCTTGGCCCAGTTGGGCCAGTGGGGTTTTCTCCCCCACACTTTTTGTTTTAATTTTTCCTTTTCTTATTTTCTTCTTTTCTGTTTTAGTTTATTTAAAATACCAAAACACTTTACAAAAATGTGTGCACCCCACCATAATTAGCTTTGTTATTTTTGTCAACCCCCCAACATTTTAGTTTTAGTTTTTGAAAACTTTTATCGTTTGCTTTTGTTTTGAATTTGATTTAGACCGGGTTCGAATCAACGTGAGTTTAGTCACAGTAACCGAGGTGATTACTGTTGCTTAATCATCCGGGTGTTACAATCGAGCCTCCGCAGATCAACAATGAATGCATCGAGAAGGCACTAATCCAACTTACAGGAGTAGTAAAATGTATTCTTGTGGTTCTTGTTTTCTTTGGTCTTGCTTTTCTAGTCAAAATTATCGTTGAAGTTCGTGCAAAACGGAGGTCCGTTTGGGGTCGTGCGTTGCAGTTGGCCTTACAAGTGGGACCACAGTTAAGGAAACCGACTATCGGCAAACCCCCACCTCGCCCGCCGCGTGATGGCTGAGTTGGAGAAACGATGAGGTTGAAGAGATTGCTCTAGCACGGACTCCAAGAAATATGGTGTCGAGATGGAAGTCGTCTTTGGTGGCGTGTCCGCGTACTCACGGGCGTGAATGCTTGTTACGGCCCATGCCACCCTACTACTCCTACTACTAGTATCAAGGATTCGAGGTGCTGGTTATGTAGTACAATATGGCTACAGTAAAAACACCCGCACGACGCGCGAAGCATGTGAAGCTATTACAAATAGTGTACTACTATTGTTGATTGGCCTCATCCGATAACCTGTTGCAATGCACGTACAATTATGTATTCGGAAAATATATTTTTGCCTCGTCGCACCACTCACTCACAGAAGCAACTCGAAAGCCATTCATAAATTTAGTAAGTTTATCACAGTCATATCATTTTATTACATACAACAGGTCATCAACCCACATCGACAATGAGGATACATTATAAATACTAAATTTTTCACCACACAACAAATAACAAGCAAGGAAATGAACTTCAACTCAACCATTCCTCGGCGTTGGAAACGCTTGCTTTGAACCACAAGTGATCCTCTAGAACGGGCCATCCATTGTCGATCTGGAGACCAACGCAGGACTGATCATCCAGGCTGAAGTGGCCTACTATATCAGTACCAGGGTAGGGAACCACCCAAATGTCCGAGGTATAGACACAATTGCTTCTCATAAATGGTAGTAACGTTGTGTCAACAACAGTTGGATCGCCTTTCACCATCATTGAATAGTTTTGTCCAAGGAAGAGCGAGTTTTCTCCAAGACTATCAATTCTTTACCAGGGAGAAGGAGTTGGCGCTAGCACACTAGTATCCATCCCGAATACCATGCAACGGGCATTGGAATAGGTCCGGAGAGTGCGACCGTGGGAGACTACACCTCCTTCCTTAGCAGTAACATCATCAGTGGGCTGTATACACACGAGAAGAGGTGATCCATCTAATTAGTTGCGGTAGCCAAATAGTATATGGGCACTGCTCGTCCTCATGCTCGTGATCATCACCATCATCATCTCCCCCTTGGTTATAAAAATCTTCAAGTATGGGTGGTGGAATGTTCACAGGACCTTGGAAACACAAGAAGAAGGTTAATTAGTAAGGCTGGCCATAGTGGGGGTAAGATTAGCCACAGTGGGAGTAACTTCAGCAGTAACATCGAGTCTAACTCAACAAATTTGCTTGTGTGGCAATGAGTTAATGAGCAGAGAGGTAGTTGTAGTAAGTTAGCTAGTTACTGTAACATCACATGTCCCAATGCAATATGAGTCTATAACCTAATAAATGAAGCTCTGCATGTTACCACACTTATGTTACTACCCAATATGAAGGTAGTAACATAGTCTAGGGATATGTGTATGCTACTAGTGTATGTTACTCTCCATTGTGGCTAGTCTAACATAAGTAGTATCATGCACTTGGGACTCGCAAACATGCTTATGTGGCAGGCAATTAAGGAAGAGAGAGATGGTTATAGTAACATAGGTAGATACCGTAACATAATAAATGTGATGCTACTATGTGTCATGCATGGCAATAAACGAGACCACCTATGATACTAATCTAAGATACTATGCACTATAGAGGTAGTAACATAAACTAGTAACATATGCATGTTACTAGTCTAAGTTACTCCCCACTATGACCAGCCTAAAGGGAAACTTGCTAACCCGCATGCATGTGGATGAAACAATTATAATTACGGTGGAAGACAAAGTACTGAAACAACGAGGATGCCATGCAAAAATAGTGCCACGAGTGGTGGCAGCAAACAATTATAACATATGCATCACAGTACTCATCCGTGTACAGAAACTGATTTTTGAGCAATATCCATCCAGTCAAACCACTGACGACGGCAACAAGCTTGTCGAAGATAGCAACAACTTCATAGTTGTTGTAATTCCAAGAGTGGTTGGGAACTCGAGAAATTGCTATCTTCCGTAGAAGACAGTCACCATGATTGTATTTGAGCGTGCATACAATACCGTGTGCTCAACCTCCGGGCGTCTGCTGAGATTTTTGGAAGTGGAACCCGGTCACGAGTGTACACATTCACAAGTTCCCACTGTAGCTGGACCCAATGTAAACAACCCAATCTCCATTTGCGCCTGCCCAAGCCTTGCCCTCAGCGATGGCATCTTAACATCATACGTGTCATTATCAAGCGGCATCAACTTGCATGGCAGGCGAGGCCTCCGTCGTGGCGCCGCCGATCATCGTGGTCCAAATAAGAAGATAGGGAGATCAAACTGCTCCTTGACTCTTGGGTTCCTTGTAATGATGTTATTAGTTGAGTCGAGAATGGGCTTGAATGAACCTGCCATGCTAGCCGAGGTGATGACGTCGCACCGATCAATGAGTTCCTCCACCACGTCATGTTTCAGATCGGTGCAAGAATAACGGGGTCATTTCCATCCTGTTCCCTCCATGGAGAAGATGATCGAATAATGGCAGAAAAAAGGGTGAAGGGCTGAAGGAAAATGGAGGAGGGAGAGGAAGAGCGTGCGACAGCAGTTCCAAATCGAGAGGGAAAGGCGAAGAGTCTGTGGACGGTTGCCAGTTTGCCACGGTTCACGAAGGGGCACCCCGGCCTACATGTCGGTTCGGAAATACTCCTACTACTCGCCGTCGTCTCACTGATATGTTGGAACGGGACCACATGTCAACGAAACATGGTGTGTAATTTCTCGTGCAAAATACGATATGGCCGCGTTGGCCCGAGGTGCCGCATTAGTTATCGACCTTTATTTTTTTAATGGCGCGACGTTCAGTTTTGAAGCACGACTAACTGGTACTACTGTACGCAGAGAAAATATAAACTTGCTTCTCACACTACCACCCTCTCTCCAGATCTAAATAAGACGGCCCCTCTCTCCCTCCTCACCGGTGGTCACAGATCCTCCGGGGAAGAAAAGGACGTGCAGCGTTGACGCACTCGTCGTCGGCGAGCGAGGACACGCAATGACGACAAGGCCGTCCTCTCAGACCTAGCGCCCGCGCGGGATGGCCTCTGTCCCCAAGCTCGCTGTCGTAGTGTGTGCGGTGGATGACGACCACGAGCGAAGCCACTTCTCGCCGACCCTCAGGTATACTACCTCTTTTCGAACCATACCCTTGTTCTATTGCCCCATCTGGCACGTCGTTGCATGTGGATCTTTTTCCACTCCACCATCTTCCCAATTTCCTATCCTCTGCTCTGCTGGCCACGCAGACGAAAACCATAATTTGCACTATTAAAGGAAACCCTACTTCATGCAGACTAATGCATGTATGGGTTGAATAAGGAAAGGAAGGGAGACTGTACTGTCCAAGAGAGTAGGCACCGAACCCGCATCTAGGTTGAAAAGGGGAAAATCAGTAGCTAAGGAACGAGTCTCATGTCTCTTGGTTGAAGAAGGGTAGAAAGGCATGACAACGCAATAGAGAATGACCAGGTCGATCGATTTGTTGTCGTCACATAGGAAAAAGGTGGCTAAAGAGAACAAAAATGGGACGTAATCCACATATGCTGCCTGGATATTTGTTGCTCTGGGCAACCATACCTCCCTCACCACTCTGCGTCTGTGGAGGTAGATCGTACTGGCGCGCCCACTGTCCGAATGGGCATCCCATGCTCTTATTGCCACTTTTTTGCTGTTAGTATAACGCCAGCAAGATCAAGTCAAGCAATGCTATCGCTAAAGTGACGCCACATTTAACTAATGCCGCTCTCAGTCTAATGCCACCGATAAATTTAAGCAATGGCAATTTAATGTCACCGGATCATTTCAGGTTAGCTATTGATTGTGGATGTATTAAAGATTTTTCAGCTAAGGCATTCTAATGTTGTTGCACAGCCAAGATACCAACGATGAAACTTGTTACTACCTTCAGATTTTTGCCTTTATTAATGCTTATAGATTACATACCTCACTTTCATGAGATAAGTAAAAATTTTTATGCAGTGTCACCAAAATGCCAAGGCGCTGATGTCATTTTATTTTGGTTAAACTGCATGCACAATTATGAAGACAAGAGGAAAGGTAAAGTGGGCACCTCCTCCTCGGCTGTTCTCTTGATTTGTTCAATCAAGTTTTTATGTTTGATCGATTATCAAGATTGGGATAGCAATTTTTAAGGTCCCCCCGAGTTCGAAATGATATTTACCTTGGAGGTACATGGTTTGCAAATTTTTATACTGTCATTAGTTAATAATGCTAGTTACCTTCAGACTTCTGTATTTGGTTTAATGCTCATGCACAGCTAGTATACCAATGCTGAAACTTGTTACCTTTACATTTTGTATTGTTAATTCTTATAGAAACCTTCTAGTGCTAGAGTTTATTGAAATCTGTTCAAGAAAACCATTGTACTGTACCGTAATAAACTAACTACTCTCTTGTTGCACTAGCCTTTGGATTTGTGTATATTTGTAGTATTCGAATGGTGTTGCATTAGCGTATGGACATAAATAAAGTGTGGCAAGCTTTCCCAGATATGTGCTCAAGAAAACTACTACCTGTTTTTCATACTAGACGTTTGGGTACTTTAAATTGAACCGCGAAAATGTCGTATATTAAGGAACAGAGGGTGTAGAGTTCACTCAAATTATCCCAGTAAAGCTAGTCACACCTTTGTTAAAATTAATGTTCATTATGTTATCGGAGGAGGTCTGTATGTTTGTCTCTAATGCCTGCCTACTACATACCCGACATCATGATGTAATGTTAAGTCATTTCCTTTTGTACAGTGTCACTGAATTGTCAAGGTGGTGATGGCATTTTATTATAGTAGAACTGCACACAATTTGCTTAAAAGAAGAGGAAAGGTGAGGAATGGCTCAGTTTTTTAGAAAAAACTATGTATGCCTTCCTGACATCAGCCGCTGTTGCTTTATTTATTCCTTCAAACAGGTGGTTAGAAACAGTCTTGCTACCTTTTCCCATTAAGAAATTGGAATGCTTATATTTGTGAGTCTATGCTTCAACTAGTGCCACTGTTATAGTAATCACACTTTCAATATCTATGCAAACAGGGATGCTCGATTTTAGTGGAACTGCACAAAAAGTCCAACTGGTTCAACATTAGGAGCATGTTTTTTTCCAAACCTTTATATCCAATTGGTGGCACTATGAGCTGTTCATTATGAAGGTACATGGTTTGCTACTATCTTGCTACTCTTTTTGTACTGTCATTAGATAGTAATACTAGTGGTTTGCATGTCAATTTATTGGCAGGGTGGACCTACATTGGAGGTGCAGGACAAGATTCAATGATTGGATGCTCAATTTCGGTTGTATCGATTTCACCTCTTCCATCACTGCTAACATGGTGTGGTATATGTTTACTAGCTGCTTGATATTTTTGCGCACAGGGATGTCTGCCTGCTGCTATTTGGCAAACAAACAAAGTGTTCACAATTTTGGTTGAACTGCACAAGAGAATAGTATAGTCATCGCATGCGATGCCATTTGAAAATAGACACAAAGATTGGATAGTCACTTCATGGACTGCAGAAAAGTAGTACTTGTACTATTCTTGGCCAACACTAGGTGCTTCATTGCTTTGGTCTGATTATACAATGGGCATCATTTTCCCTAAGTTAAAGTTTGTATTCGAAAATAGTCTCAAGCGGTGTGATCGAGAGAAGACCAAATCATATTGCAAAGGATGTTCCTCCATCATGTGTGGTTCATTCTCATGGTTCCAGCTGTTGGTGAAACCACTTACGTTTGCAAGAGGAATTATAGACTTCACAAACAAATTTGTCTTTCGATCTGCTTCAATGTTGGCCAAGAGAAGCATCCATGTTAGTAGGAAGAACATATGTTTTTTCTAGATCTTTGCTTTTGGAGCTACATATTTGTATATGATTTGTGAATCATTGAGATGCATTAACATGTTGATCTTATGTATGGGAATCGTACTAGTTAGTTTTAGTTGCAACGCAAGATCCAAAGTGGCTGATCTTTGCTTTTGGAGCTACATATTTGTATATGATCTGTGAATCATTGAGATGCATTAACAGTTACTTATTTCTGTTCACTCAGTGTTTACAAGTTACTGATCGATCACTAGCTAGCCTACAAATGCGCTCCTGGCAGTTTTATTTGCGACGCAAGATGCGAAGTGGCAGTTTTTTGAATAAAAATGCCTACCTCTGAAGAAACTGACAAGCTATACTATCGATCCTACATGGATAAAAATGCCTACCTCTGAAGAAACTGACAAGCTACACTATCGATCCTACACGGATAAATAGCGGATCACACACGTACTACCTCCTTTCCGGTTTGCAGGGCTCAATTCAAGAAACGACCTACTCGATCCTACACGAATAAATAGCAGATCACGCACGTACTAGTACCTCCTTTCCGGTTTGCAGGGCTTAATTCAAACCTCTCACCAACCAAGGTACTCCCTCCGTCCGGGTTTATTAGTCCTGTGAGAAAAGCAGCAAGACCAAGGCATGGCAATAATTAACGGCATGCAGAAGTTTAAGCCTAATTAATTCCAGCGATTTAAGTGGCTGCATGCATACCCTCGGCTGCGACTCGTTGCATGCTGCTTCGCGTACTGACTGCGAGCGATTCTGAGTGCCTGCATGCAGTCGGCCGTAATTAAGGTAGCTAACTGATGCGAAAAAAGATATGCTTTAATTGTTGCGGGCTTTTTAAATCCGTGAAATCATTATTGACAAGGAGGGAGATGATTCGAGTGCACTCGTTTGACCGCCATGCGGCGCGCGACCCGAGCGGACGGGGCGGCACGATCATAATTTCAGTTTCCCTAGTTTTCCACGGAAGTCGGCGCTAAGCCATTATGCATTGAATTCCGATGACCATCGCGCTACCTTCCCCTATAAGTACTGTTTCGGCCTTCTCCAAAGGCCACCGTGACCCAACTCGCCATATCCTCATAAGCCCCCACTGGCCCGACGTCGCTCGCCACGTCCGCCATGCCGCCACCCGTCCGCGGTAGGCGATGCCGGAGGCGGTCACCGCCGGAACTAGTATTCGGTTTTTCACCGGAAGGCAGACGGAGGGAGGAGGCATTCTATCTGTCTTTAGATGGCAATGCGCAGATCGAGGAGTTGTTGGAGCGCAACCGCATGGCGGAGGAGCAGGAGTTGTTGGAGCGCGACCGCCTGGCGGAGGAGCGCGACCACCTGACACCTTGATTTGCGCCGCCAGCGGGACATGGAGCAGCAGCGCACCGACGCTCTGAGTCGCGAGCAGAGGGCCCGCAACTGGGCCGACTACGTGGAGGCCGGCGCCCGGCAAATAGCCCTGGAGGCTGTCGGGCACGCACGCGTTCGCGACGCCGATTTTTATTACCAACTCGTCAAGTGGGTTTCCTGCTTGGAAGCCGAAGCTTCGTTGGACCACGCCGGCATGGAAAGGGCCAACGCGCGCGAGCAACGCGCCCTATCGCACCTCTGGCAAGTCCGAGGCGAGGCGCATGATGCCAGTGCCGGCGTTTAGTGTGTACCACAGATGGCGGCTGGCATCATCTAGTTAGCTAAGAGTAAGTTAGTACTTGTCTAGTGGGAGTAGATAGTTAACTTGGCTATGATGGTTGTCAACGTGGAAGTTCAGTACTCTATATGTGGATCAGACCTGTTACTTTGCTCTGAATGTTGAACTTTTCGTTTGAACGTATGGAATGGGTTGTTATTTTTTTAAATGGGTTATATTTGTCCTCCACGGGTTTAGAGGCTGACTTGTAGGCCTAGCAAGTTGACGCGTACACAATCAGGAGATGATTGTACGTGGAGAGGATGACAGCAGGGACCCGCCAAGGTCATGGCGACGCAAGCAAGTGCCTCCTTATTTCAAGCCAATAAAAAATGGCTCCTCCTAGTGGATTTCGACATCCGGGTCCCATGCCATTGTCAACGTAGTCAAAAACGAGAGAATTGCACTGTGAGCGGCCGACACGAGGGACCCAAAGAGCTTGCCCAGTTATTTTTGTTTTGGGTTAATTTGATAGATGCCTCCAAGAAATGCCACTGCAATTTCCAAACCTTGAAAAATGCCATTTCATGCCATTTCTAGTGGCATTTTTCGAAGTTTGGAGTGGCGTTTTTCAAAGTTTGCAAACTGCAGTGGCGTTTTCAAAGTTTGCAAAATTGCAGATGGCATTTTTCAAAGTTTGGAAATTGCAAAGTGGCATTTTATGAATCACCATAATTGGAGTGGCATTTATCTAATTTGTTTTTGAGACGGAAGCGAGGTGTCAACTGGGCTGTGCGGGACACTCGCCTGTCTAGACAGCCTTTTCTTTTATGTTTACCACAGACCAGCCCAAGAGTTTTTTTTTTTTTCGAAAATGGCTAGCCCATTTTTTGTGATTTGTCAAGTAAGTCGCTTTATCGGGCCTGTTGGGCTGCAAATCTTTCAAGACAAGGAGAACTTCATTCGGCTGGCTGAGAAAATGGCCTATCAGTATTGAGAAATGGGCTGTACATTTTTAAAACACATCAAACAGGCAATTAGTTTCAAATATCTTTTTTTCATTTCGAGATTTTAAATTGCATTGATTTTTGTGCGTGGATAATTTATTGGATTTTATATTGATATACATTTATTTTTAAAATCAGTCTAAATGTGACTCAAAATTTTGGGATTAAAAACAGTTCGCACCGCAAGACCGACATATGCAAAATTTCAGATAATTTTTAACCGTGGCCACAATATGGGCTGTAATGCTAACAAAAAGAATATGGGCTCCAAAAAAGCCCGTAAGAATTAGCAAATGGGTTGTAAACTATTTGAAATAATGGCAGATGGGCTGTATGCCGTTTTTCACAGATTTGAGGCTTTCCACAGATGGCATGTATACTGTTGGATGTCCATCCAACGGCCGTCGTGCTTCTTCAATCTCTGCTCTTCCTGCTCCAGCTGCTCAAACAAGCGCCGGCTGTGCTGCCGCGCAGGCCTCACCGCCCCACCGTACTCCCATCGCTGGCCTAGCCATCCCTCTACTCACCCATAGTCCCACACCTGCTGTTATTCTCCGGCGACGGCAGACGAACCAAGAAACCCTCAGACAACAGACTCCCCTCTGCGTGGGAAACAATCGCGAGTCTTCCCTGCATCCGTGTCGCTCCTTCCTAGGCCTCGCCGTCGTCCACCGCCACGGTGCTCTCGGCGTGGCGTGGTCAACGTGGTCAACGACCGACATGCATCTGAAGTGGATTGTACGTGGAGAGGCTGACAGTTGGGTCCACGGCCGCACGCAAGGAAATGCCTCCTTATTACGCGCAAAATAATGATTCCTCCACCGACATCCGGGACCCACCAAAAGGGCCTCAGATTTCGCGAAAAAACGTTACCGCCGACGACAAATTGACCCACCAGCTATATCTTCGCACGCAAGGAAGTGCCTCCTTATTACGCCCAAAAAAAGAATACCTCCTGCTACCGGGACCCAAGATAGTGGGCCTACTAAGTTGACGGGACGAAGGGCTTTGTCACCTTAGTTGATATGCACGACTCTAGCTCGGTGACCGTCGATGTCCATCCAACGGTCGTGAGTGCTTCTTCAACCTCTGGTCTTCTTGCTCCACCGCCCAAAGCAGCGCCGGTCGTGCTGCTGCTCCCCGCCTCCGTGGCGGGTTGTGCTGCCGGAGGCCTCACCGCCCCATACTACTCCCACCGCTGGCCAGGTCATCCCTCCACTCCACTCACCCACACCCTCGTTATTCTGGCGGCGACGGCGCCAAGTGAACCGGTGTAACTCCTCTTGGCGTGGGCATCCATCGTCGCGTCTTCCCCGGCTCCGCGTCGTCCCCTTCCTATGCCTTGCCGTCGTCCACCGCCGTGGTGCTCTTGGCGCGGCGTGGTCAATGTGGTCAACGACCGAATTCCATCGAAAGAATACTGTACGTGGAGAGGCTGACATCTGGGTCCATGGCAGCCGCAAGGAAGTGCCTCCTTATTACGTGGAAAATAATTATTCCTCCACCTGACAGCAGGGACCCACCGGACGGGCCACCAGTATTTCGCGAAAAAAACATTTGCCCCTGACTGATGGGACCCACCCGACGGGCCACCGTATTTCAAGAAAAAAACGTTCCCCCTGCTGTCAGCTCGGACCCACCGGAAGTGCCTCCTTATTACGCACAAAAAAAGAATACCCCCTGCTAGCTGGGACCCACCTTGGTGGGAGGCTGACTTATGGGTCTACTAAGTTGACGGGGACGGAGGGCTTTGTCAACTTAGTCAATATAAACGATTCTAGCTCCAGCGACCGTACGTTGTCCATCCAACGGTCGTAGTGCTTCTTCAACCTCTGGTCTTCTTGCTCCAGCCGCCCAAAGCAGCGCCGGTCGTGCGCGATGCTCGTGCTTCCGTGGCGGATGTGCTGCGCGAGGCCTCACCGCCTCTACTATTCCCACCGGCTGGCTAGGCCTGCGGCGACGATAACCTCACACCACACCGAACCAGTGAACCTCGTACTTCTCTCCGCTGGCTTCCACCGCAGCGTCTTCCCGGCTCCCGTCGTCCCCTTCCTAGGCCTCGCCGTCCGCCCATCGCCTCGGTGCTCTCGGCGCGGGCGTGGTCAACGTGGTCAAGGAACGACTTCCATCGGACGTGGACTATATATGGAGAGGCCGACAGCTGGGTCCACGGCGCAGCAAGGAAGTGCCTCCTTATTACGCGGAAAATAATTATTCTCCACCGACAGCGGGGACCCACCGGACGGGCCACCGATTTCGCGAAAAAACGTTTCCCCATCGCTGGGGACCCACCAACTACACCTTTGCACGCAAGGAAGTGCGTCCAAAAAAACGATTCGCCCCACGACCGCCGGGACCCACCAGCTACATCTTCGCACGCATAAGGAAGTGCGTCCGCAAAACAACGATTCGCTTCGACGCTGGGACCCACCGGCTACATCTTCGCACGCAAGGAAGTGCGTCCGGACAAAAAAACGATTACCGACTGCTCGGACCCACCAGCTACAACCCGCACGCACGGAAGTGCGTCCGGGCAAAAAAAAAACAAAACGATTCGCCCCCCCGACTGCTGGGACCCACCAGCTACATCTTTGGAGGCAAGGAAGTGCCTGACAGTCGGGACCCACCTGGTCGAAGCGTACTAGCGTTGTCATTCTGGTCGCGAACGTGTATGTACATACTGGTCGATGTAGAGGCGCGCACGTGTCGTAGTAGAGGCGCGCACGTAGCATGTACACGTATGTACAACGACGAGGGTGCAAGAAAGAAAATACGGCCACATACGTACATACGGGCAGGGTCTCGAACGCCTACTCGCGCATACGTACATGGGTGGGTCGGAACGGAGAAACAACATCATCGTCGTGTTCATGGGGAGCCAACCGGCTGGGTCGGAACGGAATGTGTGGTCGTGTTCATCGGGAGGGCTTGGACGGAACAGTGATGGAAGCGAGGTCATGCATCGCGCTGGCGGAGGAAACGGCCTTGTGTTTGACCGTCCACGTTCAAAACGGGATCCTGTTGATCGGGAGGGGCCTGGCGTACCGCAAAAAGGAGGAAAAGGACCTCCTACGGTCGAAACAGGGGTCCTGTTGATCGGGAGGGGTGTGGCGTACCGCAAAACGGAGGAAACGACCTCCTATGGTCGAAATGGGGGTCCTGTTGATCGGGAGGGGTGTGGCGTACCGCAAAACGGACGAAACGAACTTGTGTTGGAGCACTACGATTGAAACGGGCATCCTCTTCATCGGGAGGGGTGTGGCGTACTGCAAAACGGGACTCCACAGGATACTGTTCATCTCCACCGTCGACCTCCTCCAGCCTCCATGGGCTACCGTCGACCTCCTCCAGCCTCCACGGGCTCCTGTTCATCCAGCCTCCACCGCGCGCTAGTCCACCGGCTACTGTTCAACCACCCCTCCATGGTCACCCTGTCGTGGTTCTAAGTCTGACAGTAGAATAGGGGGTAGGAATGCAGAGGCAAGATCTTAGCTATGGAGGAGTTGTACATGCTAGTTTTACGAGTTCAGTCCCTTCTCGGAGGAAGTAACAGCTCTACGTCTTAGAGCCCGGAGGTGGTCGACTGGATTATACGCGTGTGAGATACAGGGGGTGCGAACCCTTGTCCCAGAGGAGGGGGGTGGCTTATATAGAGTGCGCCAGGACCCCAGCTCCCCTCCGTTACATAGGATTCAATGTACATAAAGGGGTGGCGTTACAGGTAACACCTGTATTGAAGTGCTGCAAATGGTCATTAAATATCTTAGTAAATGCCCGACCGTTGCTGCGCGGAGCGGCTTTAGGTCTTCTTATCATCGAGTGGTTTGATGGTCGAGTGACCTGGATAAAGCGAGATCTCCTAGTGGATGGTAGGTCGAGTGGAATTCACTCGACACCTTTGCTGGATCCCTTTTTCTGATACTTGAACTCCTTTATTCTTAAGACTAGGACCTTGGGTAGGATGTATAGGTCAGGCCTATTACCCTACCCTAGGTTTGTTTCTACATCATTAGCCCCCGAATGGATCGAGGTTTGAGTGAAAAAGAAGGATGGAGTTGACCTTGCTTTTACCCTTGATTGCCTTGCCTATATCTCCGAGTGGAGGCCAGTTGTTGGAACTTCAGCTTCGTTTCAGTCGCCTTGATCGATTCAGAAATTGCCGACTGGTTTATACCTCTACATCCGTCGAATGATATCTCTGACACTAAATCTTTGGCGTGATCGGTTGCAGAGGATCCCGGATTTCCTGGGATTCGAAATTTTGGTAGAAGCGCGCCAGGCGGAGCGTCTTGTGGTAAGCGGAGTAGATAAATAGGACTTTTCGATTACTGTGCCACCTTTTTCGCCACGTATCCTGTGCGCAACTGTTGGGGGGATTTGACAGGATCGCTCGGGCCCACGCGTCAGCCACTCGGAAGTAGGCCCTTAAAAGCGGCGAGGCCGAGGCGTTTGCACTATGCGTACCCATTCTCTTCTTCTTACTCTCGCGACTCTGCTTTGCCCAAACCCGCCACTCTCGATGCCGTCGCTCCGGCGCCATGGTGAAGGACAAAACGGTGGCGCTGGAGCGTGCGAAGAAGGCGACGGGGGCGGCGAAGAGCAAGAAGGTGAATCGGGGGTCTTCGTCGCTTTGTTATTGCCATCGGGTTGGATCCAGGAGACCGGATCCAATCTTCGCTCCGACAAGAGGACATGGACGATATGGCCGAGCTGGGGCTGATCGTTCATAAGTCCGCGCGCCTGCCGATGGGAGAAACGGAGCCACAGCCGCGGCCAGGTGAGTGTGTCCTGCTCGCCACCCACGTCGACCGTGGTTTTTAGCTTCCCCCGCATCCCTTCTTTCGCGGTTTCCAGAATTTCTTTGGGGCCCAACTCCACCATTTCACTCCCAACATATCACATATCTTGCTGCATTCATCTCCATGTGTGAGAATTTCCTGGGGTGCCGACCGAACTAGGGTCTTTTCAAGCACATCTTTACCATCCGATCCCACACTGTGAAAAAAGCGAACTTGAAAGATGAGAAAACCCATGTCATTCAGATGTGTGGGGGCCTAGGCATTCAGAAGAGGAAGATGAGCTCTTTCCCTCCGATGACTCTTCCTGAGTTGGTCAGGGGCTGGTAGTCGACCTGGTTCTACTGCCAGGACCTCGCGACCCCAGGCCAGTCGACTGGGCTTCCTCCTTTCTCTTTCGACCGTGTTCAAACTCCATCTTCCTTGAAAGTGACTGCTGCGGAGAAGGCGGAGACAGGCATGTTAGTTGAGAGAGTGGTACAACTGATCAACCAAGGTGTCACTGGTATGGATCTGCTCGAGGTGTTCCTCAGTCGGCGGATCCAACCCCTCCAAGCTCGTGGCGTTCCCATGTGGATGTACTCACGGGGCCGCGACACTGCTCGGGTTCATCCGGAGGAGGTGGAGGCCAAAACTGTAGCCGAGTGGTTGATGGGTATCACCGGGAACAAGGACAACCCAGGCGCTAGGAGAGTCGACCCTTTCAGTAGCAGCAACCCACCAGAGAAGGTCTGGTCACCATGACTGAATTTTTAAACGTATTTTCCGACTGATTGTTGTTTCAACTGACTTTAGGATAGGTCTCTTGTTTTGCAGATCTACACGGAGATGTATTCAATGCCCAATGGTGAACAAGCTCTGGAGCAAGACCAAGAGGGCGAGGACAGTGCTGAGGAGAGCAGCAAGTGGGAGTCCCCAGCAGATGATGATGAAGATGAGAGCGACGAGTAGGACGATGAGGAGGTAGCCGACTCACCACCCCGCTATGAACGTCGGTCCAAGCAGCAACATGACCCCGCGAACAGGCGCGGCAAGGCTGTGGCGTCGAGTGCTCCATCTCAAAAGCGCACTCGGTCCCTGTCTCCAGATTTGACTGAGAAGGTCACCAAGCAGCCCAAAGCCAATCCTTCAAAGGCTCGGAAGACCTTGCCTAGGATCAAGATGGACGTCCCTGTTGCTTCTGGGTAAACGCTCTTCTCATATCTTTGTTGCTTTCTTGTTCTGATCGAGTGACGATGAATTTGTGTAGCCCGACCTCAGCTGCGACCGACATGGATAAAGATAAGACTCTAGCTGACGAGGAAGCTGACGCCATCACCTCCAAAGCCAGTAAGTCAGGTCGATTCGAATTCGCCTAGTCGACTGAACGATTTGTTAGTTATCCTTATGGCTTTCTCTGTTCCTTGCAGATCCACAAGATGTTGTTGTGCTTCCGGATGACGACGAAGAGGTGCCGCTGAGAGGGAGGAGGAAGAAGGACAGGGAGCTGGGTGGGAAGGCGCCTGAGGTCCAAGTCCCTCAGCCGACTGTGACGCCTGGGGCGGTGGTCGAGCGCTCGACAGATCCGGCTCGAACCAACGTCACCTTCGCTGTTCCGCAGTCGACTGACTACCCCTCGGGATCAGCTGATCAGACCTCTGCTGCGCCGATACAACTCTCTGCTTTAGACCCGGCGGTTGCTTCGATTGCTCTGCCTCCATCACTTTTCACTGCATATCAAACTCCAGAGGATCCGCCAGCTGCTGCCAAGGAAGCTCTTCTTCAGTTGAATCTTGTGATGGGACAGATGAAAATGGTGCATGAGGCTAGTCAGGTAGCCTTCAACGCCGGAGCTGCTCTGCAAGCCAATGTCCAGGTTAGTTGACTTTCCGATCGACTGTATTTCTTGTCTGATCACCCACTGGGGTGTGGTTCTTTTGATTCTGTATGTCTCTTTGTGTCGATTCGAATCGGGCAGGACAGACCATGCCGAGTGGAATCGAAACCAGTGGGGGCACGCTGAGTGCACCCATTGGGTGTAGTCCCCGAGACCATAGGTGACTGCGGGCAGTCGACTGTGGTCTAAGAATCTTCTTTTTTGCAAAATCAGTGGGGGCACGCTAAGTGCACCCACTAGGTGTAGTCCCCAAGACTGCCATTGGATGTTTGATTCAGTGGTAGTCTTAGAGTATCTAGTATTGTGATGTCTCTTTATCTCTGTCGATTGATATGGCTTGTGACTGTAAAAATCTTGTAATCTTGGGGCTCAGCTCTCTGCAATGAACAAGCAGCAAATCAGCCTCAACCTTGATCTGGAGTTGGCCAAGAAGAATCTCCAGAGCGCTCGTGACGAAGTAGCTGCCATGGGAGGTAATCAATCGCCGACTGTTTATCCCACTGTTGGCACTTTTTCTTTCCATTTTTTGAACCGAGTGATTCCACTCGAGCAGATGTATGTAGTGAAAACCGCCAACTCCATGCCCGTCTGAAGAATGTTATTTCTTTATAAAAAATGAAGCAGGCTTTGGAGCAGAAGGACCTGGACCTAGCTGCAAATCAGAAGGAGGCGCGCGAGAAGACAGCGCTTGCTGACAAGAAGCTTGCTTTAGTCGGCAAGTTAGAAGAGGAAAACTCCAAACTGAAGACTGCTGTTTCTGACGCTAATCAAGAGGTCGAGCGACTGAAGAAGGACAAGGAGAAACTGACTGACGAACTTGGAAGTCTCAAGGTCAAGAACGGCGAGCTAGAGTCTTATCTGAGCCAACTTGCTGCGAAGCTGGTCTTGAAACTTGAAGGTACTGATTAATCTATCTTTTTTCTGTCGACTGACTATTCTAATTGTGCCGTAGACTCATCATTGCCGTCGACTCATCATTCACTCGACTTTGCAAAATTTTGCCAAGACTTTGAAGCGGAAACTGGGCGGTTCAAGACTGGTCTTGATCCCATTAACTGTCCAGTCAAGGATGATGTTGCGATGAACGTGATGCGGTTGGAGTCTTGTATGGACGGTGCAATTGCTTATCTGGCCCATCTGAAAGCTTTAATGACTAGGGTTGATGCAGAACTTTGGCCTCAGGAGGAACTGTCTCAAGATCTCGAGTCCCTGATGACTCGACTGAATCAAATCCCTGAGCGTTTGCAAGAATGGAAGAAGTCCTCAGCTCGCTATGGTGCCGACGTCGCTCTGTCTCTGGTCCGAGTGCACTGCAAAGATGCCAACGAAGACAAGCTGGTGGAGCTCAAGGTTGCTAACACAAACAAGCATACTTTCCAGTCTTTCATGGACACCTTCCTTGCCGTCGCCACTCGCATTGCAGACAGCATTGACCTCGATAGTTTCTGCGACCCAGCCAGCCCTTCTCCTGATGCGTGATCGAAAAAACATTAAGCTTCACCTTTATTTGCCTCGGGATGCCGAGTGATTGTGTAACCGTTGAACTTCTTCGGGCTTGATGCTCGAATACTTTTGATCCATCATCCGCAACCTTAGGATTTATCCGAACTTGGTTTATTTCCGAATATCCTTGTGTTTGCCTTCGGGTGGAATTTTCTTCACTCGGAATAATCTTTGTGTTTGAGATTTCAATCGACCTGCGCTTCATCGTCCTTGTAGGTAGGGATGGAGCGAACGTTGTACTTGTGGCGTAGCTCCGAAGGAGAAGGTTGCAGTCGACCTGCACCACGTCGTCCTTGCGGATAGGGATTGAGCGATCGTTGTACTTGTGGCGTAGCTCCAAAGGGGATGGTTGCAGTCGACCTGCACCTCGTCGTCCTTGCGGATAGGGATGGATCGAACATTGTACTTGTGGCATAGCTCCAAAGGGGAAGGTTGCGGTCGACCAGCATCTCGTCGTCCTTGCGGATAGGGATGGAGCGAACATTGTACTTGTGGCATAGCTTCGAAGGATAAGGTTGCAGTCAACCTGCACCTCGTCGTCCTTGCGGATAGGGTGGCTTCCATACTTAGGCGAGTACTTGACTGCAGCTAAGCCCCCGAGCAGGAGGGTTGCTCTCCACTCGGTAGGATTTTTCAAACTTAGGCGTAGTACTTGATCTGCAGCTAAGCCCCGAGTGGGAGGTTGCTCTCCACTCGGTGGGATTTTTCAAACTTAGGCGAGTACTTGATCGCAGCTAAGCCCCAGAGTGGGATGGTTTCTCTCCACTCGGTGGGATTTTTCAAACTTAGGCGAGTACTTGATCTGCAGCTAAGCCCCGAGTGGGAGGTTGCTCTCCACTCGGTAGGATTTTTCAAACTTAGGCGAGTACTTGATCTGCAGCTAAGCCCCAGTAGGAGGGTTGCTCTCCACTCGGTAGGATTTTTCAAACTTAGGCGAGTACTTGACTGCAGCTAAGCCCCGAGTGGGAGGTTGCTCTCCACTCGTGGGATTTTTCAAACTTAGGCGAGTACTTGATCTGTAGCTAAGGCCCCGAGTGGGAGGGTTACTCTCCACTCGGTAGGATTTTTCAAACTTAGGCGAGTACTTGACTGCTGCTAAGCCTCTGAGTGGGAGGGTTGCTCTCCACTCGGTAGGATTTTTCAAACTTAGGCGGGTACTTGACTGCAGCTAAGCCCCTGAGTGAGAGGCTTGCTCACCACTCGGTAGGATTTTTCAAACTTAGGCGAGTACTTGACTGCAGCTAAGCCCCCGAGTGAGAGGCTTGCTCACCACTCTGTAGGATTTCTCAAACTTAGGCGAGTACTGGACTACAGCTAAGCCTCCGAGTGGGAGGCTTGCACACCACTCGGTAGGATTTTTTGAACTTAGGCGAAACGGATTCACAGCTAAGCCTCCGAGTGAGAGGGTTGCTCTCCACTCGGTAGGATTTTTCAAACTTAGGCGAGTACTTGACTGCAGCTAAGCCCCCGAGTGAGAGGCTTGCTCACCACTCTGTAGGATTTTTCAAACTTAGGCGAGTACTGGACTGCAGCTAAGCCTCCGAGTGGGAGGCTTGCACACCACTTGGTAGGATTTTTTGAACTTAGGCGAAACGGATTCGCAGCTAAGCCTCCGAGTGAGAGGGTTGCTCTCCACTCGGTAGGATTTTTCAAACTTAGGCGAGTACTTGACTGCAGCTAAGCCCCCGAGTGAGAGGCTTGCTCACCACTCTGTAGGATTTTTCAAACTTAGGCGAGTACTGGACTGCAGCTAAGCCTCCGAGTGGGAGGCTTGCACACCACTCGGTAGGATTTTTTGAACTTAGGCGAAACGGATTCGCAGCTAAGCCTCCGAGTGAGAGGCTTGCTCACCACTCGGTAGGATTTTTCAGACATGGGTGAAACGGATTCGCAGAGAAGTCACCCATTGGGGGATTTCAAACGGAAACAAAAGCAACAACAATCATTTAGGAAGATTATAAAGCTCTTGTCTTTAATAAATAAACTACAAAGGTATTTTTTATTACATCTCATCCGAGTGAGTACTTAAGTATAAAAGGGGCGGAGCAGCTCCGCATTCCAAGCTCGTGGCTCGTCTTTCTGATGCTCGACATTGTAAAGACGGTACGCTCCATTGTGGAGAACTCTGGTGATAATGAAGGGGCCTTCCCAAGCAGGGGCAAGCTTGTGTGGCTTCCGCTGATCCACTCGAAGAACCAAGTCTCCCTCTTGAAAGGCTCGACCCCTCACGTTTCTGGCGTGGAATCGACGCAAATCTTGCTGATAGATGGTCGGCCGGATCAATGCCATCTCTCTTTCCTCTTCTAAGAGATCGACCGAATCCTGCCGGGCCTGTTCCGCTTCCTCTTCACAGAAGAGCTCGACTCGGGGTGCGTTGTGGAGCAGGTCACTTGGCAGAACAGCTTCGACTCCATAGACCAAAAAGAAAGGAGTTCGTCCGGTCGACCGATTGGGAGTTGTCCTCAGACCCCAAAGAACCGATGGAAGTTCATCGACCTAGGCGCCTGCTGCGTGTTTGCATCAGTCGGGTTTCAGTCCTTTGAGGATTAGACCATTTGCCCTTTCTGCTTGACCATTCGACTGCGGGTGAGCGACTGAAGCATAGTCGACTCGTGTGCCTTGAGAAGCGCAGAAAGCTCTAAACGCATCACAATCGAAGTTCGACCCGTTGTCAGCGATGATGCTATGTGGAACTCCATATCTGAATGTCAATTCTCTGATGAAGCTGACAGCGGTGCTGGCTTCAAGATTCTTGATAGGTTTAGCTTCGATCCATTTGGTAAACTTGTTGACTGCTACAAGCACATGAGTAAATCCGCTCCTACCAGTTTTCAGTGGCCCAACCATATCCAATCCCCAAACATCAAAGGGCTAGACGAGGGGAATGGTCTTCAGGGCTGATGCAGGCTTGTGAGATAAGTTAGAGTAAAACTGGCAACCTTCACATTTTTCGACTATATCTTTCGCCATTTCATTTGCTTGTGGCCAATAAAACCCGGCTCGGTATGCTTTGGCCACAATGGCCCGAGAGGACGCATGGTGAACACAGGTCCCCGAGTGGATGTCGTTGAGGATCATTCGACCTTCTTCTGGTGTTATGCATTTCTGACTGACCCCAGTCACACTTTCCCTGAACAATTGTCCCCTTATCACCGTAAAGGCCTTGGATCGACGGACGATCTGTCGGGCCTCTTCTTCATCCTCTGGGAGTTCTTTCCTAAGGATGTACGCGATGTAAGGTACTGTCCAGTCGGGAGTGATGACTAGAACCTCCATGATTAGGTCGACCACGGCTGGGACCTCGACTTCAGTCGGATCTGTGGCGCTCTTAGGTTGCGGGGGCTCTTCTGTAAAAAGATCTTCTTGAATGGACGGTGTGTGAATGTGTTCCAGAAACACATTGCTGGGAATGGCTTCTATCTTGGAACCTATCTTCGCCAAATCATCGGCTGCTTGATTCTTCAGTCGGGGTATATGATGGAGCTCTAACCCCTCAAACTTCTTTTCCAACTTTCTCAACGCATTGCAATAGCCAGTCATGGTTGGGCTTCTCACATCCCACTCTTTCATCACTTGATTGACCACCAAATCTGAGTTGCCATAGACCATGAGGCGACGGACGCCGAGTGAAATGGCCATGCGCAACCCATATAAGAGTGCTTCATATTCTGCTTCGTTATTGGAGGAATCAAAGTGAATCTGGAGTACATATCTGAGCTTGTCTCCTCGGGGGGATACTAATACCACCCCGGCACCCGAACCATTCAGCATCTTGGAACCGTCAAAGAACATGGTCCAGTGCTCCGAGTGAACTTGAGTCGGCAGTTGCTGTTCGATCCGCTCAGCGAGGAAATCAGCTATTGCTTGGGACTTGATAGCTTTCTTTGCCTCAAACTGAATATCTAACGGAAGGAGTTCAATCGCCCATTTTGCCACTCGACCAGTTGCATCTCTGTTGTGCAGAATCTCTGATAATGGAGCATCACTGATGACTGTAACAGAGTGGTAAGAGAAATAGTGTGCAACCTTCTTCGTGGTCATATAAATACCATAAACAAGCTTCTGATAGTGCGAATTCTCTATTTCGACGGAGTCAGAACTTCAGAAACATAATAAACCGGGCGCTGAACTTTATAGGCTTTTCCCTCTTCTTCTCGCTCGACCGTAAGTACTGTACTGACGACTTGTCCAGTGGCTGCTATATAAAGCAGTAAAGGCTCTTTGCTGATTGGGGCAACAAGCACCGGTTGGGTGGAAAGCAGAGCTTTTAGCTCTACAAATGCTGCATCAGCTTCGGGAGTCCACTCGAACTTATCTGACTTCTTCGTCAGTCGGTAGAGAGGTAGCGCCTTCTCACTGAGTCTGGAAATGAATCGACTTAGGGCGGCCAAACAACCAATAAGCTTCTGGACACCATGCACACGCACTGGGCGTTTCATTCGGAGTATGGCACCAACTTTCTCGGGGTTAGCATCGATCCCTCGTTCGGAAGCGAGAAAACCGAGTAACTTTCCTCCTGGAACTCCGAATGTGCACTTTGATGGATTAAGCTTGATATCGTACCTTCTGAGGTTGGCAAAGGTTTCAGCAAGGTCAGTCAGTAGGTCTGAATCTTTGCGTGACTTGACCACAATGTCATCCATGTACGCTTCCACATTCTGACTGATTTGAGTGAGTAAACATTTCTGAATCATCCGCATGAATGTGGCTCCAGCGTTCTTCAGACCGAATGGCATAGTGACATAACAGAAGCACCCGAATGGGGTGATGAAAGCTGCTTTAATTTCATCGGGTCCAAATAGACGAATCTGATGATACCCGGAATAGGCGTCCAAAAAGGACAAATGCTCACATCCCGCAGTCGAATCGACTATCTGATCGATGCGAGGGAGAGGAAAGTGATCTTTCGGGCAGGACCGGTTGATACGCTTTAAGTCGATGCACATGCGAAGTGATTTGTCCTTCTTAGGGACCATGACAACGTTAGCTAACCACTCGGAGTGGTAAATCTCTCGAATACACTCAGCTGCCAGGAGCCGAACCACTTCTTCACCGAGTGCTTTTCTCTTCTGTACGGCGGACCGTCAAAGATGTTCCTTGACCGGTTTTATCTTTGGGTTGACTCACAAACGATGCTCAGCCAGTTCTTTGGGAACACCCGGCATGTCAGAAGGTTTCCATGCAAAGATGTCCCAGTTCTCACGGAGGAACTGGATGAGCGCTTCTACCTATTTGGAGTCGAGAGTTGTTGAAATGTGGGTCGGAGTAGCGTTGGGATCAGTCGGGTGGATATGAACCGGTTTCGTTTCACCGGACGACTGAAATACTGAATCCGTTGCAGGCTTCTTAGCTCGCAGCAAATCACTTGGATCTGCATTTTTCTGATACTCCTGCAATTCCACCACTGCTATCTGCGCATCCGTGATCTTTGAGCCCTTCTGGAAGCACTCTTCTGCCTTCTTTCGATTGCCAGTGATAGTGATCACTCCCTTGGGACCAGGCATTTTCAATTTGAGGTACACATAGCATGGTCGAGCCATAAAATGCGCATAAGCAGGCCAGCCCAGAATGGCGTGATAAGCACTCTGGAAATCCACCACTTCAAATGTCAACTTTTCTTTGCGGTAATTCTTGTAATCACCGAAAACCACGTCAAGAGCAATCTGACTAAGTGATTCAGCCCTCTTGCTTGGAATGACTCCATGGAAACTCATATTGCTTTCACTGAGTCTGTACATCGGAATGCCCATCCCTTTCAATGTTTCTGCATACAGAATGTTCAGGCCACTGCCACCATCCATCAGAACTTTAGTCAGTCGAGTGCCCTCGTCAACTGGATCGACCACCAAAGCTTGTCTCCCAGGGGTGGCTATGTGTGTCGGGTGATCAGACTGGTCGAATGTGATGGCAGTCAGAGACCATTTCAAATAACTGGGCGTTGCCGGAGCAACCATATTCACTTCTCTGTTGATCACTTTCAGTCGACTCTTACTCTCAACATCAGCAAAAATCATCAGAGTGGAATTGACGTGAGGGTAACCATCATCACTCTCTTCCTTGTCCTCAACCTGGTCTGACTCTTTTTCCTTGTCTTTGGGCTGTTTATCCCGAAACTGCTGGATCAAAAGCCGACACTGCCGAGTGGTATGCTTCGGGTAAATGATTTTACCCTCTTCATATTTCTTTGTGTGGATGTGGCATGGCAAATCCAGCACATCATTTCCATCTTGATCTTTTATCTTCTTAGGGTTCCATGGCCCCTTGGGCTTCCCTTTAGGTTTTCCTTGAGTCACGGATAAGGATTCCCCAGGAGCAGCTGGCTCAGCTTTGCGCTTCTGCTTCCGACTGGAGTTTCCCCCTCCGGTTTCATGGGCGACTGATTTGTGCTTGCCACTCCGGAGCCGATCTTCTTCTTCACCATTAGCATACTTGGTGGCAATCTCCATCATTCGACTCAGAGACATGTCTCCGGTCCGACCGAACTTCAAGTTCAATTCTCGATATTTGACGCCTTCCTTGAAGGCACAAACTGCTTGGTGATCAGACACGTTCTCTACTGTGTGATGCAGTGTGATCCATCTCTTGATATTATCCCTCAAAGTTTCATTTATCTTCTGCACACAAGATTGCAGCTCTGTCAACCCTGCTGGTCGTTTGCATGTCCCTTCAAACGTTCTGACAAACACTCAGGCAAGATCTTCCCAAGTGTAAATGCTGCTGGGTGCTAATTGATTCAGTCATGCTCTGGCCGAACCTTCTAACATCAGAGGCAGGTGTTTCATGGCCACTTCATCATTGCCGCCGCCAATCTGAACAGCCACTCGGTAATCCTCAAGCCAAGTGTCCGGCTTAGACTCGCCAGTGAACTTACTGACTCCAGTCGCCAACCTGAAGTTGGGAGGAATCACTGCGGCCCTGATGGCTCTGCTGAAGCACTCTGGACCTGAGGCACGCACTCTGCTGCTGGTGGGTACATCTCTGTCACGACCTTCTCGGTGAGCTATGTTCCTGTCGACCAAACCTTGAACGAGAATAGATCTCGCATCAAAGCCTGGCTCCCTGGGGTCGACTGGAATCCTTCGCCCAACACTATGAGGGTGTCTGTCATCCTGCTGTCTAGGCACGTATGATCCACTCCTTGGGGGAGGTGTGGGCACTCGACGACGATCATCACGATCGAGTCGGTGATCATACTGCTCACGGTTTATATACTGATCACGTCGGTCACCATGTCCCTCACGCCTCGGGGGCGATCTTGGGCTATGAGCCAACTGGACTGTATCTGCAACAACGGGCCTGCTATGGATCCTATTCCGTGACTGTAACATAGCCGTATTCTGCTCTCCCGCTGCTCGGAGTAAAGCTCTGATCTGCATTAAACCTCTGCTGGCTTCTGACTGGGAGGGTTGAATTGACTCTGCTATTCGAGCTGCAGCTGTAAGATTTTGAATCGGAGTTCGATATACCTGAGTCGGAGGTGGAAAAAGCTGGCGTCGACTGGATTCTTGAAACCTTTGCCGCGCACGCTGGTCGAGTACTTGCTGGAGATTTTCCAGTCGAGTGCGCTCAGCCAGATTGGCCAGGCGCGCGTCCTCCAAGGCCCGGGCCTCGGGGGTTTCTCCAACGATAGGAGTGTGAAGAGCATCCATGTTCCGGTGGCGTAGCTCTTCCCTCTGCTCCGAAGAGAGGGGCTCTGGGAGGTATTCCTCATGGGCATGCGACGGATCGCCTCTACCGTCGCCACCGTCGGTGAGAGGGAAGCCAGGAGGACTGCGAGGTCCATCGACCATCAGTACCTCCACCGCTGGATTACTGCTGTCGCACTTGGATGCGGTCTCTGCCGAGCCAGTCGACAGGTCGAACAGGCCGTAGAGAGATTCGTCGGGCTCGATCGCCGCGACTTGGGGGGTGGCCGTTTGGCGAGCCACTGCGTGCCTCACCCATCGCTGAAGCCTTGACCGATCGGAGCGCTTGCACCGGCGGGCGACGGGGCGGGAGGACACCACAGGTGCCGACCGATACTGGGTCGACGGATGCCTCAGGAGGACGTCGCGGACACACGCGCGAAAGTGCGTTGCCCCGCGGACGGGGAGCGAATCGACGTCGAGTGGAGCCTCCTTAAGCCAAGCAGAGTCGTCCGCGACGAACACGAGCGCGCCGAGACAGATCTCGCGGCCCTCAGCCAAACCTCCGCCTGAAACCATGATGAAGGGGATCGGAAAGATTGCAACTTCTCAAACAAGTCGCTAAGACACCTGCCCCAAGGTGGGCGCCAACTGTCGTGGTTCTGAGTCTGACAGTAGAATAGGGGGGGTAGGAATGCAAAGGCAAGATCTTAGCTATGGAGGAGTTGTACACGCTAGTTTTACGAGTTCAGGCCCTTCTCAGAGGAAGTAACAGCCCTACGTCTCGGAGCCGGGAGGCGGTCGACTGGATTATACGCGTGTGAGTTACAGGGGTGTGAACCCTTGTCCCAGAGGAGGGGGGTGGCTTATATAGAGTGCGCCAGGACCCCAGCTCCCCTCAGTTACATAGGATTCAATGTACATAAAGGGGTGGCGTTACAGGTAACGCCTGTATTGAAGTGCTGCAAATGGTCATTAAATATCTGAGTAAATGCCCGACCGTTGCTGCGCGGGGCGGCTTTAGGTCTTCTTATCGTCGAGTGGTTTGATGGTCGAGTGACCTGGATAAAGCGAGATCTCCGAGTGGGTGGTAGGTCGAGTGGAATTCAGTCGACACCTTTGCTGGATCCCTTCTTCTGATACTTGAACTCCTTTGTTCTTAAGACTAGGACCTTGGGTAGGATGTATAGGTCAGGCCTATTACCCTACCCTAGGTTTGTGTCTACATCACACCCCTCCACCGTCTACTGTTCATCCAGCCCTCCACACCACGGGGTCATGTTCATCCAGAGGCAACGCCACCGCCCACTATTCCAACCCCCCCCCCCCCCGCAACACTCACTATTTATCCAGTCGATCGGCTTCAGTTAGCAGCAGTAGCGAAGGAATCACTCGACCGGGTTCAGTTAACAGCCATCGATCGATCGCTCGGGTTCAGTAACGCGTAGCTTGCAGTGCAATCGCTTGGGTTCAGTTAGAGCCCAACGCCTCGCTCGGGTTCAGTTAGTGCCAACGCCTCGCACACACGTGCGTACGTGTACGAGAGAAACGCGCATCGCTTGGCCCCCGACCTCCCATCGTAACCGGGAACTCCCCAAAATTTTCCTCCCCCTCGCTTCTACCACGGTTTTTTCCATCATGGACGGCCAAAAGAATGTCATGCAGCTGCGTCTCCGGCCCGCCCAGGACGAAAAGCCCATTTTCTGTCATGATTTTTTTGTCATAGAAGCAGGAGCCTGCCACATCTATGATGTTACCGGGTTCTGTCACAATTATCTTCATAGAAGTGTCATATGTATGACAGAAAAAAATTCGTTCGGCCCAAAATGTCACAGATGTGTCTTTTTTTTGTAGTGATGGTGATATCTTGACCGTGTGTGATAGTGGGCACACACGTACACGTACATATGAGAACGCGGGCCCACGTTTCGGGCTTCCGATGCGTGGCATATGGTTGATCCGAAAGAACTGTTTGCAATGAGCCAGAACAACAGAAACATGCTTTGTAGGCCCAGAACCATCAATAAATTTTGACCTTGTTTCTTGTTACATTGCAGATTACAATGCAATAAGTAATTGCAAATCTGTTCACACCTATCAAACTAATATGTGTTCACATTTAGCACCAGGCTATAAAAATTACCCACTCGAAAATTACTTCACAGTTCCTCTCCTCATCACCCACAAAACTAGTCTTTCCTGTCAAGTCGTTCCGCCATGACCCGTAGGAGGAGTTTCGGGTGGACATATAAATGGGAAGCAAAGACCAAGGCCGTGGAAGCACTAGAGAACTCCTGCCGTGAAGTGGCAGCCGCAGCAGAGATGTCCCGGCGCACTGCGGAGCCCTCGAACTAGCTCTCACGAGCACGCGAGGGCTCTCACAAGCGCACTCGCCGCGTCGATGATCGCGACGAGCTGGCGCCGCTGAAGTCCTTGGCCGGCGACGACGACATTCTCGCTGGCCTCATTAAGTAGCAGGAGCTGGTCGATGGCTTGATGAACCTGCTCGAGATCAGCGATGCCTCGGTTGACAAGGCGACCAGCCTCATCAAGCAACTCATGGGTGACAATGAGAAGCTCCTCAAGGCGCTCGCCGAGAAGGAGGAGGAGGCCGAAGGCTGAAAGATGCTTCATTAGCAGAGCAGTGCCTCAGGGATGACGCTGACAGCGATCGTCGAGGAACTAATGGGTGACTTGAGGAAGCTCCGGATCGAGCGTGAGCAGGAGGTGAAGGAATCCATGGATTCTTTCAAGAAAATTCATGAGGAATTGAAGAAAGAGCTGAAGGATGTCATCACCCAGCAATCCATCGGCGAGTACAGACAGTAGCGACCCTGATCGTTGTCTGCGATTTCCATCTTTTCTTGCCCCCATGTCTTCCGGGCTTTGCCGCATGTGGCATTTTAAATTATCCAGAATATGTAAGATAATTATTATCCGCGCTATTGTAAATTTGTCGTTGTATTATCTGTTGCCATTTTATCTGTTGTTGTATTATCCGTTGCCCTACGTGGCAATTTAAATTAGGTCGGAATACGAGTTGAAAACACGAACAAAGCAAATGCTGCCATGGGATCACAAGCAAACACCCTCCGTCCAGGTGCTTTAATTAACCACGTGTTAAATAGCGGCTCGGCCACCATTAATGAAGAAGTTGTGAGCGAGGCGGGTGGCTGGTGGATGGAGGTCAAAGAGCTCGCTTCCCAGTGAGCATGGGCGGCCTTGCTGCTCACATGTGTCCTGTCGAGCCTGTGTGGTGGACAGGATGCACGCGTCCCGTCGAGCCTGCGCGGCGGACTGCTCGCACTCGTCCCGTCGAGCCTGCACGGCGGACTTCTCGTGCTCGTCCCGTCTAACCAAACAGCTGCACGCACACCACCGAGTATGGTTAATTTTTGGTAGAGGTAGTGGCCGCACCTAAATGCTTACGGGGGCACACGGTTCATATAATACAACCGTTTGCGATATTAACGTGTCAGCTATTTGTTTCAACAGGACTTCGTTGGCTATTAATGTGTGCACCTTGTCTCAAACTGGACGATTTTTTTTACCACGACATATATGTGCCATGTCATGAAACCATGCCAATCTTTTTGGTGTGACTTTTTAACCGAAATTCTCAATGTTTCAGGACGACGAGAAGTTTGTAATTCATTCACATTCCTTAAAGAGACCTAATAAACATGCACCAAATTGACACATCTACGATTTCCCACCCATTTTGCTTCATTGGAGCATGTGCTTGTAGTTCAAATTTGAATTATGGACTACATTAAATGCCTAGAAAACTTAATTAATATATACAATGGCCAAACGACCCTGAACCGTTTCAAATTTCAGCACGGCACTCCTGTTATAAAAAAGTCAAACAAACCCTAAATAATTTCAAAGTTCAATGTGAATCTCCCGTTGTTCCGTGTTGTGTGTAGAAGAAAATAAAAGGCTAGAAGAGGGAGCGATTATCGTTTCACCCACAAGGGCACACGTTTCCCTATCGAAACCATGAGGGTTCTTGCGACATGCTCCGGTTTCTAAGAGGTTTGTAATAAAGCTTGGCCCAAATTGGCAATGTTTTTACCATGATATATATATTTGCATAACATGATATCATGCTGATGTCTACTACACAACCTTCTTCTTGTAGACGTTGTTGGGCCTCCAAGTACAGAGGTTTGTAGGACAGTAGCAAATTTCCCTCAAGTGGATGACCTAAGGTTTATCAATCCGTGGGAGGCGTAGGATGAAGATGGTCTCTCTCAAGCAATCCTGCAACAAAATAACAAAGAGTCTCTTGTGCCCCAACACACCCCATACAATGGTAAATTGTATAGGTGCACTATTTCGGCGAAGAGATGGTGATACAAGTGCAATATGGATGGTAGATATAGGTTTTTGTAATCTGAAAATATAAAAACAGCAAGGTAACAAGTAATAAAAGTGAGCGTAGACGGCATTGCAATGCTAGGAAACAAGGACTAGGGTTCATACATTCACTAGTGCAAGTTCTCTCAACAATAATAACATAATTGGATGATATAACTATCCCTCAACATGCAATAAAGAGTCACTCCAAAGTCACTAATAGCGGAGAACAAACGAGGAGATTATTGTAGGGTACGAAAGCACCTGAAAGTTATCCTTTCTGATCGATCTATTCAAGAGTCCGTAGTAAAATAACACGAAGCTATTCTTTCCCTTCGATCTATTCTAGAGTTCGTACTAGAATAACACCTTAAGACACAAATCAACCAAAACCCTAATGTCACCTAGATACTCCAATGTCACCTCAAGTATCCGTGGGTATGATTATACGATATGCATTACACAATATCAGATTCATCTATTCAACCAACACAAAGAACTTCCAAGAATGCCCCAAAGTTTCTACCGGAGAGTCAAGACGAAAACGTGTGCCAACCCCTATGCATAAGTTCACAAGGTCACTGAACCCGCAAGTTGATCACTAAAACATACATCAAGTAGATCACGTGAATATCCCATTGTCACCACAGATAAGAACATGCAAGACATACATCAAGTGTTCTCAAATCCTTAAAGACTCAATCCAATAAGATAACTTCAAAGGGAAAACTCAATCCATTACAAGAGAGTAGAGGGGGAGAAACATCATAAGATCCAACTATAATAGCAAAGCTCACGATACATCAAGATCGTGCCGAATCAAGTGTTGGAAATATGCCCTAGAGGCAATAATAAAAGGATTATTATTATATTTCCTAGTTCGTGATAATTGTCTTTTATTCATGCTATAATTATATTATCCGGAAATCGTAATACACGTGTGAATACTTAGACCACAACATGTCCCTAGTGAGCCTCTAGTTGACTAGCTCATTGATCAACAGATAGTCATGGTTTCCTGACCATGGACATTGGATGTCGTTGATAACGGGATCACATCATTAGGAGAATGATGTGATGGACAAGACCCAATCCTAAGCATAGCACAAGATCGTGTAGTTCGTTTTGCTATAGCTTTTCCAATGTCAAGTATATTTTCCTTAGACCATGAGATCCTGTAACTCCCGGATACCGTAGGAGTGCTTTGGGTGTACCAAACGTCACAACGTAATCGGGTGACTATAAAGGGGCACTACAGTATCTCGAAAGTGTCTGTGGGTTGACACGGATCGAGGCGGATTTGTCACTCCGTGTTACGGAGAGGTATCACTGGGCCCACTCGGTAGTGCATCATCATAATGAGCTCAAAGTGACCAAGTGTCGGTCATGGGATCATGCATTACGATGCGAATAAAGTGACTTGCGATAACGAGATTGAGCGAGGTATTGGGATACCGACGATCGAATCTCAGGCAAGTAACATACCGTCTGACAAAGGGAATAGTATACGGGTTTGCTTGAATCCTCGACATCGTGGTTCATCCGATGAGATCATCGAGGAGTATGTGGGAGCCAACATGGGTATCCCGATCCCGCTGTTGGTTATTGACCGGAGAGTCGTCTCGGTCATGTCTGCATGTCTCCCAAACCCGTAGGGTCTACACACTTAAGGTTCGGTGACGCTAGGGTTATTAGGAAGACTTGTATGTGATTAGCGAATGTTGTTCGGAGTCCCGGATGAGATCCCGGACGCCACTAGGAGTTCCGGAATGGTCCGGAGGTGAAGATTTATATATGGGAAGTTGTCATACGGACACCGGAAAGTTTCGGGGGCATATCGGTATTGTACCGGGGCCACCGGAGAGGTTCCGGGGGTCCACCGGGAGGGGCCACCCCTCTCGGAGGGCCTCATGGGCCGCAAGGGGCAGGGAACCAGCCCCTGGAGGGCTGGGCGCGCCCCCCCTTGGGCCCATGCGCCTAGGGTTGGGGGGGGGACCCTAGTGGGGGCACCCCCTTTGCTTGGGTGGCAAGCCCCCCTCCCTGGCCGCCGCCCCCCCTCTAGATCTCATCTAGAGGGGGCCGTCCCCCTTGCCCCTTCCCCTATAAATAGAGGGGTGAGGGGAGGGCTGCAACACACATCCAAGGCGCAACCCCTCCCCTCCCCAACACCTCTCCTCCTCTGTTGAGTGCTTGGAGAAGCCCTGTCGGAGTACTGCATCTCCACCATCATCACGTCGTCGTGCTGCTGCTGGAGCCTTCTTCCTCAACCTCTCCTTCCCCCTTGATGGATCAAGAAGGAGGAGACGTCGTCCGTTCCGTACGTGTGTTGAACGCGGAGGTGTTGTCCGTTCGGCACTTGGTCATCGGTGATTTGAATCATGGCGAGTACGACTCCATCATCACCGTTCCCTTGAACGCTTCCGCACACGATCTACAAGTGGTATGTAGATGCAATCTCTCTCCCATGACTCGTTGCTTAGATGAACTCATAGATGGATCTTGGTGAAACCGTAGGAAATTTTTAAATTTTCTGCAATGTTCCCCAACAGTGGCATCATGAGCTAGGTCTATGCGTAGTTCTCTATTGCACGAGTAGAACACAATTTTGTTGTGGGCGTAGATCTTGTCAACTTGCTTGCCGCTACTAGTCTTTTCTTGCTTCAGCAGTATTGTGGGATGAAGCGGCCCGGACCGACCTTACACGTACGCTTACGTGAGACAGGTTCCACCGACTGACATGCACTAGTTGCATAAGGTGGCTAGCGGGTGTCTGTCTCTCCTACTTTAGTTGGAGCGGATTAGATGAAAAGGGTCCTTATGAAGGGTAAATAGAAGTTGACAAAATCACGTTGTGGTTATTCTTAGGTAAGAAAACGTTCTTGCTAGAACCCAATTGCAACCACGTAAAAGATACAACAACAATTAGAGGACGTCTAACTTGTTTTTGCAGCAATTGTCATGTGATGTGATATGGCCAGAAGTTGTGATGAATGATGAATGATATATTGTGATGTATGAGATCATGTTATTGTAATAGGAATCACGACTTGCATGTCGACGAGTATGACAACCGGCAGGAGCCATAGGAGTTGTCTTTATTTTTGTATGACCTGCGTGTCATTGAAGAACGCCATGTAAATTACTTTACTTTATTGCTAAGCGCGTTAGCCATAGAAGTAGAAGTAGTCGTTGGCGTGACAACTTCATGAAGACATGATGATGGAGATCATGATGATGGAGATCATGGTGTCATGCCGGTGACGAAGATGATCATGGAGTCCCAAAGATGGAGATCGAAGGAGCTATATGATATTGGCCATATCATGTCACTACTTTCTATAATTGCATGTGATGTTTATTATGTTTATGCATCTTGTTTACTTAGAACGACGGTAGTAAATAAGATGATACCTTAGAATAATTTCAAGAAAGTGTTCCCCCTAACTATGCACCGTTGCTAAAGTTCGTCGTTTCGAAGCACCACGTGATGATCGGGTGCGATAGATCCTTACGTTCACATACAACGGGTGTAAGACAGTTTTACACATGCATAAACACTTAGGGTTAACTTGACGAGCCTAGCATGTACAGACATGGCCTCGGAACACAAGAGACCGAAAGGTCAAACATGAGTCGTATGGAAGATACGATCAACATGGAGATGTTCACCGATGATGACTAGTCCATCTCACGTGATGATCAGACACGGCCTAGTCGACTCGGATCATGTAACACTTAGATGACTAGAGGGATGTCAATCTGAGTGGGAGTTCATTAAATATTTGATTAGATGAACTTAGTTATCATGAACTTAGTCTAATGTCTTTGCAAAAATATGTCTTGTAGATCAAATGGCCAACGCTCATGTCAACATGAACTTCAACGCGTTCCTAGAGAAAACCAAGCTGAAAGATGATGGCAGCAACTATTCGGACTGGGTCCGGAACCTGAGAATCATCCTCATAGCAGCCAAGAAACAATATGTCCTAGAAGCACCGCTAGGTGAAGCACCCATCCCAGAGAACCAAGACATTATGAATGCTTGGCAGTCTCGTGCTGATGATTACTCCCTCGTTCAAGGCGGCATGCTTTACAGCTTAGAACCGGGCTCCAAAAGCGTTTTGAGCAACACGGAGCATATGAGATGTTCGAGGAGCTGAAAATGGTTTTCCAAGCTCATGCCCGGGTCGAGAGATATGAAGTCTCCGACAAGTTCTATAGTTGTAAGATGGAGGAAAACAGTTCCATCGGTGAGCACATACTCAAAATGTCTGGGTTGCACAACTGCCTGTCCCAGCTGGAGATCAACCTCCCAGACGAGGCGGTCATTGACAGAATCCTTCAGTCGCTCCCACCAAGCTACAAGAGCTTTGTGATGAACTACAATATGCAGGGGATGGTGAAGACCATTCCTGAAGTATTCTCAATGCTGAAGTCAGCAGAGGTTGAAATCAAGAAAGAACATCAAGTGTTGATGGTCAATAAAACCACTAAGTTCAAAAAGGGCAAGGGTAAGAAGAACTTAAAGAAGGACGGCAAGGATGTTGCCGCGCCCGGTAAGAAAGTTGCCGGGAAGAAGTCAAAGAATGGACCCAAGCCTGAGACAGAGTGCTTTTATTGCAAAGGGAAGGGCAACTGGAAGCGGAACTGCCCCAAATACTTAGCGGACAAGAAGGTCGGCAACACTAAAGGTATATTTGATATACATGTAATTGATGTGTACCTTACCAGTACTCGATAACTCCTGGGTATTTGATACCGGTGCCGTTGCTCATATTTGTAACTCACATCAGGAGCTGCGGAATAAACGGAGACTGGCGAAGGACGAGGTGACGATGCGCATCGGGAATGGTTCCAAAGTCGATGTGATCGCCGTCGACACGCTACCTCCACATTTACCTACGGGATTAGTTTTAAACCTCAATAATTGTTATTTAGTGCCAAGTTTGAGCATGAACATTGTGTCAGGATCTCGTTTAATACGAGATGGCTACTCATTTAAATCCGAGAATAATGGTTGTTCTATTTATATGAGAGATATGTTTTATGGTCATGCTCCGATGGTCAATGGTTTATTCTTAATGGATCTCGAACGTAATATTACACATATTCATAGTGTGAATACCAAAAGATGTAAAGTTGATAACGATAGTCCCACATACTTGTGGCACTGCCGCCTTGGTCACATTGGTGTCAAGCGCATGAAGAAGCTCCATTCCGATGGACTTCTAGAGTCTCTCGATTATGAATCATTTGACACATGCGAACCATGCCTCATGGGCAAAATGACCAAGACTTCGTTCTCCGGAACAATGGAGCGAGCAACCAACTTATTGGAAATCATACATACTGATGTGTGTGGTCCAATGAGCATTGAGGCTCGCGGAGGATATCGTTATGTTCTCACTCTCACTGATGACTTGAGTAGATATGGGTATGTCTACTTGATGAAACACAAGTCTGAGACCTTTGAAAAGTTCAAGGAATTTCAGAATGAGGTAGAGAATCAACGTGACCGAAAGATAAAATTCTTACGATCGGATCGTGGATGAGAATATTTAAGTCACGAATTTGGTACACACTTAAGAAAATGTGGAATCGTTTCACAACTCACGCCGCTGAACACCTCAGCGTAACGGTGTGTCGAATGTCGAATCGCACTCTATTGGATATGGTGCGATCTATGATGTCTCTTACCGATTTACCGCTATCATTTTGGGGATACGCTCTAGAGACAGCTACATTCACTTTAAATAGGGCACCGTCTAAATCCGTTGAGACGACACCGTATGAATTATGGTTTGGGAAGAAGCCTAAGCTGTCGTTTCTAAAAGTTTGGGGATGCGATGCTTATGTCAAGAAGCTACAACCTGAAAAGCTCGAACCCAAGTCGGAAAAATGCATCTTCATAGGATACCCTAAGGAAACCATTGGGTACACCTTCTACCTTAGATCCGAAGGCAAGATCTTTGTTGCCATGAACGGATCCTTTCTGGAAAAAGAGTTTCTCTCGAAAGGAGTAAGTGGGAGGAAAGTAGAACTCGATGAAGTACTACCTCTTGAACCGGAAAGTAGTGCAGCTTAGGAAAATGTTCCTGTGGTGCCTACACCTACTGGAGAGGAAATAAATGATGATGATCAAGGTACTTCGGATCAAGTTGCTACTGAACTTCGTAGGTCCATAAGGACACGTTCCACACCAGAGTGGTATGGCAACCCTGTCCTGGAAATCATGTTGTTAGACAACGGTGAACCTTCGAACTATGAAGAAGCGATGGCGGGCCCAGATTCCAACAAATGGCTTGAAGCCATGCAATTTGAGATAGGATCCATGTATGAAAATAAAGTCTGGACTTTGACGGACTTGCCCGATGATCGGCGAGCGATAGAAAACAAATGGATCTTTAAGAAGAAGACGGACGCGGATGGTAATGTCACCATCTATAAAGCTCGACTTGTCGCTAAGGGTTATCGGCAAGTTCAAGGGATTGACTACGATGAGACTTTCTCTCCCGTAGCGAAGCTTAAGTCCGTCCGAATCATGTTAGGAATTGCCGTATAATATGATTATGAGATATGGCAGATGGACGTCAAAACGGCATTCCTTAACGGTTATCTTAAGGAAGAGCTATATATGATGCAGCCGGAAGGTTTTGTCGATCCCCTATGCAAGCTCCAGCGATCCATTTATGGGCTGGTGCAAGCATCTCGGAGTTGGACATTCGCTTTGATGAGATGATCAAAGCGTTTGGGTTTATGCAGACTTATGGAGAAGCCTGCGTTTACAAGAAAGTGAGTGGGAGCTCTGTAGCATTTCTCATATTATATGTAGATGACATACTTTTGTTGGGAAATGATATAGAACTCTTGGACAACATTAAGGCCTACTTGAATAAAAGTTTTTCAATGAAGGACCTTGGAGAAGCTGCTTACATATTAGGCATCAAGATCTATAGGGATAGATCGAGACGCCTCTTAGGTCTTTCACAAAGCACATACCTTGATAAGATTTTGAAGAAGTTCAAAATGGATAAGTCCAAGAAACGGTTCTTGCCTGTACTGCAAGGTGTGAGATTGAGCTCGTCTCAATGCCCGACCACGGCAAAAGATAAAGAAGAGATGAGTGTCATCCCCTATGCCTCAGCCATAGGATCTATTATGAATGCCATGCTATGTACCAGACCTGATGTAAACCTTGCCGTAAGTTTGGTAGGAAGGTACCAAAGTAATCCCGGCAAGGAACACTGGATAGCGGTCAAGAATATCCTGAAGTACCTGAAAAGGACGAAGGACATGTTTCTCGTTTATGGAGGTGACAAAGAGCTCGTCGTAAAGGGTTACGTCGACGCTAGCTTCGACACAGGTGGATGACTCTAAGTCACAAACCAGATACGTGTATATGTTGAATGGTGGAGCAGTAAGCTGGTGCAGCTGCAAGCAGAGCGTCGTGGCGGGATCTACATGTGAAGCGGAGTACATGGCAGCCTCGGAGTCAGCGCATGAAGCAATTTAGGTGAAGGAGTTCATCACCGACCTAGGAGTCATACCCAATGCGTCGGGGCCGATCAAACTCTTCTGTGACAACACTGGAGCTATTGCCCTTGCCAAGGAGCCAAGGTTTCACAAGAAGACCAAGCACATCAAGCGTCGTTTCAACTCCATTCGTGAAAATGTTCAAGATGGAGACATAGAAATTTGCAAAGTACATACGGATCTGAATGTCGCAGATCCGTTGACTAAACCTCTTCCGCGAGCAAAACATGATCAACACCATAACTCTATGGGTGTTCGATTCATCACAATGTAACTAGATTATTGACTCTAGTGCAAGTGGGAGACTGTTGGAAATATGCCCTAGAGGCAATAATAAAAGGATTATTATTATATTTCCTTGTTCGTGATAATTGTCTTTTATTCATGCTATAATTGCATTATCCGGAAATCGTAATACACGTGTGAATACTTAGACCACAACATGTCCCTAGTGAGCCTCTAGTTAACTAGCTCGTCGATCAACAGATAGTCATGGTTTCCTGACTATGGACATTGGATGTCGTTGATAACGGGATCACATCATTAGGAGAATGATGTGATGGACAAGACCCAATCCTAAGCATAGCACAAGATCGTGTAGTTCGTTTTGCTAGAGCTTTTCCAATGTCAAGTATCTTTTCCTTAGACCATGAGATCGTGTAACTCCCGGATACCGTAGGAGTGCTTTGGGTGTACCAAATGTCACAACGTAACTGGGTGACTATAAAGGGGCACTACAGGTATCTCCGAAAGTGTCTGTTGGGTTGACACGGATCGAGACTGGGATTTGTCACTCCGTGTTACGGAGAGGTATCACTGGGCCCACTCGGTAGTGCATCATCATAATGAGCTCAAAGTGAACAAGTGTATGGTCACGGGATCATGCATTAAGGTACGAGTAAAGTGACTTGCTGGTAACGAGATTGAACGAGGTATTGGGATATCGACGATCGAATCTCAGGCAAGTAACATACCGTCTGACAAAGGGAATAGTATACGGGGTTGCTTGAATCCTCGACATTGTGGTTCATCTGATGAGATCATCGAGGAGTATGTGGGAGCCAACATGGGTATCCACATCCCGCTGCTGGTTATTGACCGGAGAGTCGTCTCGGTCATGTCTGCATGTCTCCCAAACCCGTAGGGTCTACACACTTAAGGTTCGGTGGCGCTAGGGTTATTAGGAAGACTTGTATGTGATTAACGAATGTTGTTCGAGTCCCGATGAGATCCTCGACGTCACTAGGAGTTCGGAATGGTCCAAGGTGAAGATTTATATATGGGAAGTTGTCATACGGACACCGGAAAGTTTGAGGGCATATCGGTATTGTACCGGGCCACCGGAGAGGTTCCGGGTCCACCGGGAGGGGCCACCCTCTCGGCGGGCCTCATGGGCCGCAAGGGCAGGGAACCAGCCCCGGAGGGCTGGGCGCCCCCTTGGGCCCATGCGCCTAGGGTTGGGGGACCCTAGTGGGGCACCCCTTGGGGGCAAGCCCCCTCCTGGCAGCCGCCCCCTCTAGATCTCATCTAGAGGGGCCGCCCCTGCCCCTTCCCCTATAAATAGAGGGGTGAGGGAAGGGCTGCAACACACATCCAAGGCGCAGCCCCTCCCCTCCCCAACACCTCTTCTCCTCCGTTGAGTGCTTGGCGCCATCATCACCATCATCACGCCGTCGTGCTGCTGCTGGAGCCTTCTTCCTCAACCTCTCCTTCCCCTTGATGGATCAAGAAGGAGGAGACGTCGTCCGTTCGTGCACGTGTGTTGAGCGCGGAGGTGCTGTCCGTTCGCACTTGGTCATCGGTGATTTGAATCACGGCGAGTACGACTCCATCATCACCGTTCCCTTGAACGCTTCCGCACGCGATCTACAAGTGGTATGTAGATGCAATCTCTCTCCCATGAATCGTTGCTTAGATGAACTCATAGATCGATCTTGGTGAAACCATAGGAAATTTTTTAATATTCTGCAACGTTCCCCAACATCAAGAACACGAGAGAGAGAGAGAGAGATCAAACACATAGCTACTGGTACATATCCTCAGCCCCGAGGGTGAACTACTCCCTCCTCATCATGGAGAGCGCCGGGATGATGAAGATGGCCACCGGTGATGGATCCCCCCTCCGGCAGGGTGCCGGAACAGGGTCCCGATTGGTTTTTGTTGGCTACAGAGGCTTGCGGCGGAGGAACTCCCGATCTAGGTTATTTTCTGGAGGTTTCTGTATTTATAGGAATTTTTGTCGTAGGTCTCATGTCAGGTGGGGTCTCCGAGTCGTCCACGAGATAGGTGGAAGCGCCTAGGGGGGTAGGGCGCACCCCCCACCCTCGTGGACGGACCGGGACTCTTCTGGCCCAACTCTTTACTTCGGGGGCTTCTTTTGGTCCATAAAAAATCATCAAAAATTGGCACGTCAATTGGACTCCGTTTGGTATTCCTTTTCTGTAAAACTCAAAAACAAGGAAAAAACATAAACTGGCACTGGGCTCTATGTTAATAGGTTAGTCCCAAAAATCATATAAAATAGCATATAAAATGCATATAAAACATCCTAGATGGATAATAGAATAGCATGGAACAATAAAAAATATAGATACGTTGGAGACGTATCAGCATCCCCAAGCTTAATTGCTGCTCGTCCTCGAGTAGGTAAATGATAAAAACAGAATTTTTGATGTGGAATGCTACCTAACATAATTTTCAATGTAATTTTATTTATTGTGGCATGAATGTTCAGATCCGAAGGATTCAAGAAAAAAGTTTAATATTGACATAAAAATAATAATACTTCAAGCATACCAACCAAGCAATTATGTCTTATCAAAATAACATAGCCAAAGAAAGCTCATCCCTACAAAATCATATAGTTTAGCTATGCTTCATTTTCGTCACACAAAATGCTCTCATCATACACAAACCCTATGAAAAGCCAAGCAATTGTTTCATACTTTAGTATTCTCAAACTTTTTTCAACTTTCACGCAATACATGAGCGCGAGCCATGGACATAGCACTATGGGTGGAATAAAATATGATGATGGAGGTTGTGTGGAGAAGACAAAAAAGGAGAAAGTCTCACATTGACGTGGCTAATCAACGGGCTATGGAGATGCCCATAAATTGATATCAATGCGAGGAGTACGGATTGCCATGCAACAGATGCACTAGAGCTATAAATGTATGAAAGCTAAAAAAAAGAAACTAAGTGGGTGTGCATCCAACTTGCTTGCTCACGAAGACCTAGGGCATTTGAGGAAGCCCATTGTTGGAATATACAAGCCAAGTTCTGTAATGAAAAATTCCCACTAGTATATGAAAGTGACAACATAAGAGACTCTCTATCATGAAGATCATGGTGCTACTTTGAAGCACAAGTGTGGATAAATGATAGTAGCATTGCCCCTTTTTTTGGCCTCCCTTTTTTTGCCTTTTTTTATTTGACCTTTCTTTTTTTATTTGGCCTTTCTCCTTTTCCCCCTTTTTTCGGGACAATGCTCTAATAATGATGATCATCACACTTCTATTTATTTACAACTCAATGATTACAACTCGATACTAGAACAAAATATGACTCTACATGAGTGCCTCCGGTGGTGTACTGGGATGGGAAATGAATCAAGAATGACATATGAAAAATTATGCATGGTGGCCTTGCCACAAATACGATGTCAACTACGTGATCTTGCAAGGCAATATGACAATGATGAAGCGTGTCATAATAAACGAAACGGTGGAAAGTTGCATGGCAATATATCTCGGAATGGCTATGGAAATGCCATAATAGGTAGGTATGGTGGCTGTTTTGAGGAAGATATAAGGGGGTTTATGTGTGATAGAGCGTACCATATCACGGGGTTTGGATGTACCGGCGAAGCTTGCACCAACTCTCAAGGTGAGAAAGGGCAATGCACGGTACCGAAGAGGCTAGCAACGATGGAAGCGTGAGAGTGCGTATAATCCATGGACTCAACCTTAGTCATAAAGAACAAACATACTTATTGCAAAAATCTACAAGTCATCAAAACTAAGCACTATGTGCATGCTCCTAGGGGGATAGATTGGTAGGAAAAGACCATTGCTCATCCCCGATCGCCACTCATAAGGAAGGCAATCAAAGAACACCTCATGCTTCAAATTTGTTACACAACGGTTACTGTCGTGGTTTTGTCACGACAGATGTCCTCATGAAAGGACTTAGTCGTGGAGCCATCGCAACGGGTTAGCTTAAAGGGGTTAAAGCGGACAAGGGACGCAAGAGAGTTTTATACTAGTTCGGCCCCTTACGATGAAGGTAAAAGCCTACGTCTAGTTGTGATGAAATTGATGGGGTTTTGATGACCAGGGAGCGAATACGCTTTGCCTGAGTCTCGGGTTGTTATCTGTTCTCCTTGAACCGCCACCGGGTCGTCCCCTTATATACATGGGTTGACACCCGTCGGTTTATAGAATCCCGAGGCCGGCTCATAAACATGTCCGGCTTGGTCTCTGCTCTTTCTATCTTACAACACAAGTTTACATATGAATACCGGTTTATGTCTACAGGCCTTAAACCGGTTCTGGGCCTTGGGCCTTATTAAAGCGTCACCATCTGTCTTCATGGGCTTCAGATATAATGAACCACTAAGGGGTTTAACCCGGCCTCTCTTGGCCGGTTTACGCCCAGTGGTAATATCCCAAACATTAGGCCCCAGACTGGTTTGAACTGGTTCATGTTAGTCCTGAATACTTAAAAAAATTTCTTCTTCAATATCTTCACACAATCTGTAAACGGCCATGATGTCATCTTCCAGGACCATGGTAAACCGCCATGACATCGTCTATTATTTTAAACTGTATATACCCATGTTCATTAATGGGCCTCCGACGATCGAGGCCACAAAGGCTGTCACACCCCATTTTTTGGGCTCCTCGATTCTCGCGCCTGACTTTTGTCCATTCCTCTTATAAATAGGGCCGAGGGGTCACTTTCACTTTTCCCCCTCATGCCTCTTCGCGTCGTCGTCTTCCTCACGTTACTCGACCTCTGGAGCTCCGCCACCACCATCGACCATCACCTCTGCCTCAACTCCGGCCGCTGCATCACCCTGAACGTACCAGAGACTCGCGGTGCTTCTCCGCTCTTCCATCAGCGTCGGTAAGCTCTCTGTTCTTCTGCCATAGATCTGTTTCTAGGGTTTCAATGTTCTTCGGTGTTCGTCACTGTTCGTCAGTGTGTAATAGCTCTTTGATTCAAACCTTGACATTCATCCTGTACAGCGATAGCCGCAGCCCTTCTTTTCCATCTAATGCATCTTGTTTAAGTAGAAGATCCCATCTGAACCTTCATCGACTGCTTCGGTACCAATATTTAGGTCTGAATATATTTCCATTTTCTGACATGCGGTAGATCCAAAATTATGATGCCAACTTGTGAAATCTGTTTTTCCTTCACTTATACATCTGTAGACTTGTATCTTCAATGCCAAATTAGGCGGTTTAACTTGTTAGAATTCAGATGACCCGGTAGATACCATTAGTCCCCTTGTTGAACCGCCAATGTACTTCACCATTATGCTGTCTCCATTAGTAAACTCCGGTTTATGAACAACCAACTCCGGTTTAATAATCTACCTGCACCCTTATATCGATGTATAATTGTCCACTGTAAATCTTAAACCGGCAATAACAATGTTTCAGATTTTCCTTGCCATGGCCAAGCAAGTCTATGAATGCAATTGGGTTCCTTCTCGAGTGACTGAATAACAATTAAACAACTGTGTTAAAACGGGCGTTTAGCAAAGAAAGATGTTATCCACTAGAGGGTCCCTGGCCCGGAAAATCCTCTCACCCCCAAGGATGGAGAGGTAGTTGTGTTTGCTGATCACTTACACCGGGGTTTCAGCCCTCCCGGTTCAAAAAATTTCCGGGATGTACTGGCTAGCTTTCAACTTCGCCCTCAAGACATCGGTCCTAACTCTGTGACCAACATCTACCACTTCCAAGTTTTTTGTGAGGTTTATCTACAAGAGGAACCTACAATAGAACTGTTCAGGGATTTCTTTCACTTAAACCGTTGCACAGAATTCACAGACGGGCCCAACACTGATTTGGGTGGAATGGCGGTTCAGAAAAGGAAGGAAGCTACTTTTCCTCATCCCAAACTTCACAGTCACCCCAAGGAGTGGAACGCCACTTGGTTTTATTGCAAAGACACATCTCCACCTGATGAAAACCCCCTGCCGGGTTACCTCCCTGAACGCCTGAGCAACACACATCCTTTCCCTCAAATGTTGACTGCAAAAGAGAGGGCCAACTATGCCCCTCAATTATCAAAGCTTAGAGCCTTCATGGCAAATGGTTTAACAGGAGTTGATCTTGCTCGTTGTTGGATAAGCTGGAGCATTCTGCCCTTAAGCCGACACTCCGGTTTGATGTGTGAGTATACGGGGAGTTTGAAGGACGCTCAGTGGCACATTGACATTCAGCTTACAGATGAAGAAGTTACTGAGGCTGTAAAAAAGATGTTGAACAAACCGGAGGCTGTCTGTGCCCAAACCGGACTACTCCCTTTCTGTTCCTTCAACAAATCGCCAGCTGTAAGAATCATATAATATTTTTATTTGAAGTTGCTTCTGTCCAAATATTCTCTGAAAGTGTTATTATTTTCTAACAGGGTGATGATCCGTTCTGGAACAAGAAACCCCCACAAGACAAACCGGCGAAGCCGCAAGATAAACTGGTCAAGCCAGTTCGTCCAAAGACCAAGGTCATTAAAAAACTGCCAAGAGAAGGAACACTGCATCCTCCGATCCACCAGCTGATGATGATGTGGGTAACCCGGAATTAGAGGTAGAACTTGACTACTTGGTTCATTTTTCATACGCCTTATTGATGATGATTATTGTCAGGACGACGCTGAAGGCAGCCAAGCCGATGCTGTAGAGGTAATCGTTCTTTCCTCCGATTCAAATCCTTTGCCAGCACTAGAAATCCGTCGAGCAAACCGGAAAGTTCAATTTTCTCATCCTCTTGCTTACTTCGATCCGAACATTCTTGTGAAGACGCAACAACATGAGGCTCGCCGCACAACCCGGCATAGCGGCCAGGTAGTTACCTCTGCCGGTTTACCGAACACTCCGGTTCGGAAACGCCGATCAGAGGTCTCTTATCCCCTTGACACTTCACGCCCCAAAGTGGGTTGTTTTCGTCATCCTCTTAATCCATATGATTCAAATTATCAGGGCACTTCTCACTCATGTTCTGGCGAGTCGTGAGCCACCAAACTTCCACCCCTCAAAACGGTTCTTGGGTGAGTTAAACACTTGTTTTTATCCTTAACATGAGTTTTATACGCTATACTGACCTTCATGTTTACTTTTCTCAGTGCTAAACCCAGACCAAGCAAGAAAGCTCGGTTGACTAAACCGGTTGATGAAGACGTGGCTGTTGATCCGGAGAAAACTCCAGATCCTGAAGAGACCAACGTTTGTGCCATACTAAACGACCCACCACCTCAAGATCATGACTTTGTTGCTGAGCAAGTAGAAATTGACACTACAGGCCATGCTGACCAGCCAACCAGCCCTATCCGGACTGACAAACCGGTCAGTCCAGTAAAAGATACTGACAAATCGGCAACCCCAGTAACTGCTGCTGATGACAAAGATGATGATGTTATGATTAGTGGCACTCGCCATACCGCTCCTGGCCATCCTGTCGCTTTGTCAAAGCATATTGCCAAAGATGAACTCTCTGCAATTGGCAAAGGCAAATGGAACGCCGATTTGTCCAATTATGCCCATCTAATTGCTCAAGACCTTCATTCTGGCTTCCTGAACCGTCTGTTCACCAACCGTGACTATGAAGCCGGTTTGGTAAATATGATGAAGGAACGATATGAGGTAACTTCATAAGTGTTTCTCTCTTATATTTAATTGCAGCTTATCAACTCCAGTAGCCCCCAAGTGACGGTTTAAGATACCAACTTAAACCGGGACTTTAATAACAATTTGATGTTTGCAACAATGCATCTTAACTTCACTGATGTAGCCCACAAGGGCCGGTCTAACTTCATAAAGATGAACCGGAACTTTGTATAAGAATTCTCATCTCAGCAATTTATGAGCAAATGCACATTAGCCCCCAAGTGTCAAGCTTAATACTTGTATTGTGCTTGGGACTTGCAAAAATTTCTGATAAAGAGCAAATATGCATTAGCCCCCAAGTACTAAGGGCATAACTTGTTATGTTCTTGGTACTTCAAATATGTAATGTCAACTCATTATATATCTGTCTCTGTATAGGCTGAACTGAGCAAGAAAGAAAGCCAAACCGCTGATCTGCAGGAGAACCTCAAATCTCAACAAGCTGAAAACTCCAAAGCCAAGGAAGAGTTAACCAGCGCTTTAGGCGCTATGGAGAAACTTAAAGAGGGCTTCAACAAAGAGCGGGCGGAGTGGGAACAAAAAAATCCGCTTTGATAAAAAGGGCTGAAAATGCAGAAGCAGCTCTTAAACCGGTGGTTGATGAATTGACCAGCATAAAGCGGCAGATTCATGCCATGATTGCCGCTGTATTTGGTAAACATCTTTTCTTTAACACTTTCAACATATCTTTCCACATTTTGTCGGTTTACTGATGTGTACCATGACACATGAACTCGTATCAGCCATCTGGGCTCTGATGTACGGAAGAAACTGAAAGCGGCCTATACTCTGATAGAGCAGCTATATACCAGCGCGCAAAAGATCATCTATACTGCCTCACACAATAATCCTCCTCCCACCTTGATCAAGGATACCTTAGAAAGGTTATCTATGCTTCCTGCTCGGGTAGACGAGCTAAAAAGGTCTGCCGCTAGAACGGGCGCTTTGGCCGTGCTAACCCAGGCAAAAGCATGGGTACCTGACTTTGATCTAGTTGAAGTGACCCAAGGCTATCCCAGTTTGAAGGAAGACGGCATAGAATTTGGCAATGATGGGTTGTCAACTGGTTGAAGAAGGACGCCCATTGGCTTGTCAACTGGTTGAAGAAGCAGATCTCTCGTACTATCAGGCGAGTTCGGTGATAAGAACAGACGGGTTGCTGCACCAATTCCAGAAGCGCAAAATCTTATCCCGCCAATCCGTAAGCACACTTATGCCCCTAACATTGAACCGTCCATGCTGATAAGCGGTGAAGCTGTATTCCAAGCCCTAACTGGGATCGATTGGGCAACTGTTGAGTTCCAGCCACTGGGTAGAGAAGAGGGAGTTGAACCGGCGCGAGATGATCCATAGCTGTCAGGCCAAGCTGGTAATCAATCATGAACCGGAAACCGGTTTAGTCTTCTACATGCTGCAACATGTATTGAGAAAACAATTATCCTTTTGGGCACTGAAGCGCCTTGTAATAGGCTAGTAAAAGTACTTGGTGTGGTATGCCTTCGCGCATATTTATCTGCGACTTATTCTTGCTTAATCCGACATGCTTAAGATATGATATTCATAATCCATAGTCATTTACTCAAGCTGTTCCTGCAGATGAAAGTTCAAAAAGTCCCCTGGCGGTTTACCCCCGGGCGGGTCATGATACCCAAATACATATATGACCAAGGTTTGTAACCAAGGTTGTAAAAACATAACTAAATATGGAAATATATAATACGTGCGACCTTGAGGCATGATGTTGGCTGACCAACTTTGTAGTGAGGGACATAACCCTACTCTGGAGGATAAGCAACTCCTGGTATATGATTCCGGTTTACAATAAAACCGTTTCTGGGTTGTGATAAACACCAGTTTATTCCATACTCGTGACTTGAGTCAAACCAGACCGGCCTGGTAGTCTCTGGATTACAATTTGATCGTGTACTGACAACTTATAGTTGACAGCCAAACCGGGTTAATAAACACCAGTTTAAAAACATCACAAATCTTATGAAAAACAAAGAAAACTTAGCAAAAGGCAAATGAAAACCGTTGTAGTCGAGGCTTTTCACGGGCTGCCAGGCCCCAAATTCGAGGCTTTTCATGGGCTGCCAGGCCACTGAGTTAAACCATTTTTGCAAAGGCTTTTAAGATGGTCCGCAGTCCTTAACCAATCATCATTTTAACTTGACAAGTTCAGGGTCTGTATTTTAGAGTAACTTGTCAAAGTTCGAAGGGTCATACCAGGTTTACCTGGGCGGCGTGACTTACTTAAAGAGGCAGGTTAACCCGGGGTTTTAGGTGTATACACCAGGCTTCTAAGCCTTGGCTTGATAGCCCATTACAAGTGTATATTCTAAGTTCATTGTGATAGCAAAGAATCCCCAAGTAACGTTTTGAGCTGTGCTCAGTGGGTGCCCATGTTTGAGTTGTTGTTATACAACACCTTCTTTGGCCCCGGTTTGATGTGGCTTTAAGCCGATCAAGAGGTGTGACTGTGGTTCGGATACGACCAAGCCCCCAAGTGATGTTGTGGCATTGCACCTATCAAGAGGTGTAGCTATGGTTCGGATACGACCAAGCCCCCAAGTGATGTAATATAAAGCTTTGAGAATCTAAATCAAGGGGTAAACCGGACGCCGTTTTAGAAACCGGAGCTCCATGTAACCACACATGATGTAAGAAAACAACAGATACCCTGCTTTAGCTGAGGTTCCAGTTTATTATATTGATCATAATGTATACATTGTCATACTATGTACATAAGCAGAGCCTATAGCTCAAGTATAGTAAGGCCGAAGATGAGCAATATTCCACGGCCGGTTGGTCTCCTCCTCCGATTTACCTGAGTCTTTGCGCTCTCGAACCTCGATTAGGTAGTACGACCCATTGTGTAGATTTTTGCTGACCACAAAGGGTCCTTCCCAAGGGCGGGATAGCTTGTGCATATCCGTCTGATCCTGGATGAGCCGAAGCACCAAATCTCCTTCTTGAAAGGTTATGGTTCTAACCCGGCGGCTATGATAACAACGCAGATCTTGCTGATAAATCACCGAACGGGCTGCCGCCATGTCACGTTCCTCATCTAACAGGTCAAGAGCCTCCTGCCGTGCCTTCTCATTGTCAGCTTCAACATATGCCGTTACACGAGGGAGTCATGATGGATGTCACTAGGAAGAACCGCTTCCGCTCCATAAACCATGAAGAACGGTGTGTATCCTGTCGATCTGTTGGGTGTAGTATTGATGCTCCATAACATAGAAGGTAACTCCTCAACCCAACAACCCGGCGTCCGTTGCAAAGGAACCATAAGCCGGGTTTTGATGCCTCTCAAGATCTCTTGATTGGCCCTCTCCGCTTGACCATAGGACTGGGGGTGAGCCATCGATGACACGCTGTCCGTATGTGCTCACGCTGATGAACTCCTTCATGGCACCCTTTGACAGATTGGTACCATTGTCATTATGATGTTGTGTGGAAAACCAAACCGAAGATCACCTTTTGATGAATTGAACCGCCGTGGCTGCGTCACACTTGCTAACTGGCTCTGCCTCCACCCACTTTGTGAACTTATCAACCGCCACCAAAAGGTGGGTCTTCTTGTCCTTGGACCTCTTGAAAGGTCCAACCATATCTAGCCCCCAAGTTGCAAACGACCAGGTGATTGGAATCATCCTCAATTCTTGAGCCGGCACATGAGCGCGCCTTGAGAATTTCTGGCATCCATCACATCTTTTGACCAAGTCCTCAGCATCAACATGAGCTGTCAACCAATAGAAACCGTGACGAAACGCCTTGGCCACTAAAGACTTTGAACCGGCATGGTGACCATAATCTCCTTCGTGGATTTCATGCAAAATTTCACGGCCTTCTTCGGGAGATACACAGCATTGAAACGCCCCTGTCACACTGCAATGATGTAGCTCTCCGTTGATAATAGTCGTGGACTTGCACCGCCGGATTATCTGCCTAGCCAAAGTCTCATCCTCTGGTAACTCGGCCCGGTTCATATACGCCAGATAAGGAACCGTCCAATCCGGGATAGCATGAAGAGCCGCCACCAAATGAGCTTCCGAATCAGGAACAGCCAAATCCTCTTCACCTGGGAGCTTGATGGACGGATTATGCAGCACATCCAGGAAGACATTAGGTGGAAACGGTTTACACTGGGAACCCAAGCGGCTTAAAGCATCCGCCGCTTCATTCTTCCGCCGGTCCACGTGATCCACCTGATAACCTTTAAAGTGACCTGCAACAATATCCACCTCACGACGATATGCTGCCATGAGTGGGTCCTTGGAATCCCAAGTGCCAGACACTTGTTGAGCCACCAGATCGGAGTCACCGAAGCACTTAACTCGAGTTAGGTTCATCTCCTTAGCCATCCGAAGACCATGGAGTAAAGCCTCATATTGAGCTACATTGTTAGTGCAAGGGAACATTAAACGGAGAACATAACAAAACATATCACCTCGTGGGGAAGTTAACACGACTCCAGCCCCCGAGCCCTCCAATTGCCTGGACCCATCAAAATGAATAGTCCAATAAGTATGATCCGGCTTCTCTTCTGGCGCTTGTAATTCTGTCCAATCATTGATGAAATCCACAAGTGCCTAAGATTTGATCGTCGTTCGGGGTATGTATTTCAACCCATGAGGCCCAAGCTCGATAGCCCACTTAGCAATCCGGCCAGTTGCAATTCGGATTATATCTCCCAAAGGAGTAGAGCTGATCACCATGATGGGATGCCCTTGGAAATACTGCTTAAGCTTCCGGCTTGCCATAAAAACCCCGTACACCAATTTTTGCCAATGTGGGTACCTCTGCTTGGACTCGATAAGTACCTCACTGATATAATAAACCGGACGCTGAACCGGATATTCCTTTCCTGCCTCTTTGCGGTCCACCACAATAGCCACGCTAACAGCCCGAGAATTAGCTGCCACATATAGTAACAATGGCTCCTTGTCAACCCGAGTAGCAAGAACCGGCGGGTTAGCCAGCTGCCGCTTTAAGTCCTCAAACGCTTCATTTGCAGCGTCACTCCAGACGAAATTATTTGTTTTTTTCAGCATCTGATACAAAGGAATGGCCTTCTCACCAAGGCGGCTGATAAACCGGCTCAACGCGGCAATCCGGCCTGCCAGGCGTTGAACATCATTAATACACTTCGGTTTAGCCAAGGAAGTAATGGCTTTGATTTTTTCTGGATTAGCTTCAATGCCCCTGTTAGACACCAAAAAGCCCAAGAGCTTGCCTGCCGGTACACCAAAAATGCACTTGGCCGGATTAAGCATCATTTTGTAAACCCGCAGGTTATCGAAGGTCTCCTTCAAATCATCAATCAATGTCTCTTTCTTCCTTGATTTCACCACGATATCATCCACATAGGCGTGCACATTACGGCCTATTTGTTTATGAAGACAATTCTGCACACATCGTTCGTAAGTTGCCTGGGCACTCTTGAGCCCAAAGGGCATGGACACATAGCAGAAGGCTCCAAAGGGAGTTATGAAGGCTGTTTTCTCCTGGTCCTTAACTGCCATCTTGATCTGATGATAACCAGAATATGCATCCAAAAAGCTCAAACGCTCGCAACCCGCCGTAGCATCTATAATTTGATCAATACGGGGGAGGGCAAAAGGATCTGCTAGACAAGCTTTGTTGAGATCTGTGTAGTCCACACAGATACGCCAAGTTCCATTCTTCTTAAGGACCAACACCAGATTAGCCAACCACTCAGGATGGAATACTTCAACAATAAATCCAGCCGCCAAGAGTCTGGCCACGTCTTCTCAAATAGCCTTGCGTCTTTCTTCATTGAACCAACAAAGAAAGTGTTTGACCGGTTTATACTTGGGATCAACATTAAGAGTGTGCTCAGCGAGTTCTCTCGGTACACCTGACATGTCAGAAGGCTTCCATGCAAAGATGTCCCGATTCTCACGGATGAACTCGATGAGCGCGCTTTCCTATTTTGGATCCAAGTTGGCGCTGATGCTAAACTGCTTGGACGAATCGCCAGGCACGAAGTCAACAAGCTTAGTCTCATCACCCGATTTAAACTTCAGGGTCGGATCGTGCTCTGTAGTTGGTTTCTTCAATGAAGTCATATCTGCCGGATCAACATTGTCTTTGTAAAACTTCAATTCTTCTGTTGCACAAACCGACTCAGCATAAGCCGCATCACCTTCTTCACATTCCAGAGCAATCTTGCGGCTCCCATGCACAGTTATAGTTCCCTTATGACCCGGCATCTTGAGCTGTAGATAGACATAACAAGGCCGTGCCATAAACTTAGCATAAGCTGGCCGTCCAAACAGGGCATGATATGGGCTTTTGATTTTCACCACTTCAAAAGTCAAGGTTTCTGATCTCGAGTCATGCTCGTCTCCAAAAGATACCTCCAAAGCTATTTTACCAACAGGATATGCTGATTTACCAGGTACTACACCATGGAACACCGTATTGGACGGTTTAAGATTTTTATCTGTCAATCCCATGCGACGGAAAGTTTCATAATAAAGGATATTGATACTACTCCCTCCATCCATGAGTACCTTAGTGAACTTATAACCTCCCACCTGAGGTGCCACCACCAGTGCCAGATGACCCGGATTGTCAACCCGGGGTGGATGATCTTCTCTACTCCACACAATCGGCTGCTCAGACCAGCGCAAATAACGGGGCACCGCCATTTCAACGGCATTCACTGCCCTTTTATGAAGCTTCTGATCGCGCTTGTCCAGGATAGTAGTGAAGACATGATACTGCCCACTATTCAACTGTTTCGGGCTGCTCTGGTAACCCAACTGCTGCTGCTGCTGTTGCTGGTTCCCCTGATTGTTATGACCACCTTGGTTGCCCTGATTGCCATGCCCGCTCTGGTTACCATTAAAACCTGAACCGGAGCTGCCTCCACCATAACCCGGCCCATGAGATCCGTGGCCCGAACCGCCACCCAGCCCATTATCATACCGGAAAGAATTAGAATTTTTGAACTCTTGCATGATGTAGCAATCCTTCCAGAGATGTGTGGATGGAATCTCCTTCGTCCCATGTTTTGGGCACGGCTGGTTCAACAGATAAGACAGGCGGTCCGGGTTAGGGCTTGGTGCTCCACCACACTGGGGTGGTTTACCCTTACGCTGCTGGCCCTTGTCCTGCATGCTGGTATTAGCCACAAAGTCCAAGCTATGATCCGCTTTACGTTTGCCGCCGTTTCCATGACCCGCCGGGTTGTGGTGCTGCCCCTTGGCGTTGCCGCTCCTTTTTCCCTTCCCTGTCCTATCATCATCAGACTCGGGATCCTTGGTGCTATCAGAGTCGGCATACTTCACTAGAGCAGCCATGAGGGTTCCCATGTCATTGCAATGGCGTTTGAGCCGTCCCATTTTCAACTTTAGGGGTTCAAACCGGTAATTGCCTTCTAATGTTAGAACTGCGGTATCAGCGTTGATGCAGTCCAATGAATGCAAAATTTTCGAGACCCGACGCACCCACCGGGTTGTTGACTCTCCTTCCTCCTGGACACAGGCAACCAAGTCCACAATCGACATAGGCTGCTTGCATGTATCCTTGAAGTTTTGGATAAACCGGGCTCTCAGCTCAGCCCATGACCTGATAGAATTAGCCGGCAAGCTCTTTAGCCAAGTGCGGGCCGTCCCTTCAGGCATCATGGTGAAGTATATCGCACATGCCGCATCATCTACATCCAGCATCTCCATGGCCATCTCATAGCTTTCGACCCATGTCTTAGGGGATAAATCAGCGGTGTAATTCGGCACCTTGCGCGGGCCTTTGAAATCCTTGGGGAGGCGCACATTGCACAACGCTGGGACAAGACACGGCACTCCCAAAGAGCTAGAAGTGACCCCTGGTTCCACTGATGTGGTTGGACGAACAGGAGTAAGTTGACGGGCTTCATGCTACGCCGCTAGCTCGGCCTCTCTGCGTGCCCGAGCCCGGTCCACCACCTCCTGAGCGTCACCCGCCGGGTTATGGCCACGGGGTGGATCACGGTTCTGCGCATTGCTTAACACTGCCGGTTCATCCATACGCCTGCTGTAACTCTGGCATGGACGGGGAGTGGAATGAATCCAGTCGTGACTATATGAATAAGCCTCCTATTGAACCAAGGCTGTCTGAAGAAGCTATTTAACCCGACACGTGTCGACCGCCGCTGGAGAATCACCTTCGATCGGGATGGCCGCCAGCCGTGAAGCGGCAGCGACAATGTTGTCCATCAGGTTAGAATAATGACCCGGTGGTGTTGGGACATGTGGTGTCACAATGTTGTTCTGATGAGGCGGATCCACCAGACGTGGCTAAACCGGCGCCTCTGCTCCAGGTGCCTCCGCCCAGTTTACCACCGGTGGATTACAGGTCCCTGCTCCTGGGGTGTTAAAGAGGTTCCTAGCATCATAAACTGGCGACAGACGAGATCGGTGCCTCCTTTTCAGGACTTCGTTCGACGCACTCTGATCCAGCATAAGCCGGTAAGCCTGTGCATCCAAAGAGGCCTGCTCCGCGGTCATCCTGGTAACCTCAGCTGCCAAATCGGCCTTGGCCTGGGTGATCTGATCTTTCACCTTCACGATTTCCGCATTGTGTGCATCCTGATCCGCCGAGTTAACTTCCGCCATCAGCGTTGCCAATGCGTCAAATAAATCAGATAGAACCTGAGCCGGCGGTCGCACAGGGCCTCCTACCCCGGCTGCCGTTGCTGCTGCCGATCCGGAAATCATTGCCGCTGCGGTCGAAGAGTGAAGCTCCGGTTGCATACCAGCCATGAAGATCGCAACCCGGTTTGGCAGATCCAAGGGGTCCGGAATACTGTCGCCATCGGAATAGCCCCCAATCCGGCCATCTTGTAACTGATATAACGACTCGGTCTCTCCGGTCGATGACTCGTCGCCGGAATAAACGATGGTCTCACCACCAGATTCTGATCTATCCTCAGATTCCACTCCATGGATAATTCTTACGAAGGCACGCTTCATGACAGGCTTGACCCGGGCAGATCTCGCACGCTGAGCCGTTTCGACGAGGTCAGTGCAGATGTCCGGCTCAGGACCCGGTTCACCGATCTTGCCAATGAAAACGTGTATGCCACCAAAGGGGACCTGGTACCCGTACTCGATTGAGCCAACCTCGGGGCCCCAGCCTGCATCGTCGATGTAGAGCTTGCCGCGACGACTCTTGGTCATCCGGCCCACATCGTAACCCTTGAGTCCTTCGAAGTTGCCCTCCAAGAACTTGAAACCATCATGCGATAGCCCCACGATGGGCGCCAACTGTCGTGGTTTTGTCACGGCAGATGTCCTCATGAAAGGACTTAGTTGTGGAGCCATCGCAACGGGATAGCTTAAAGGGGTTAAAGCGGACAAGGGACGCAAGAGAGTTTTGTACTAGTTCGGCCCCTTACGACGAAGGTAAAAGCCTACGTCTAGTTGTGATGGAATTGATGGGGTTTCGATGACCAGGGAGCGAATACGCTTTGCCTGAGTCTCGGGTTGTTATCTGTTCTCCTTGAACTGCCATCGGGTCGTCCCCTTATATACATGGGTTGACACCCGTCGGTTTACAGAATCCCGAGGCCGGCTCATAAACGTGTCCGGCTCGGTCTCTGCTCTTTCTATCTTACAACACAAGTTTCCATATGAATACCGGTTTATGTCTACAGGCCTTAAACCGGTTCTGGACCTTGAGCCTTCTTAAAGCATCACCATCTGTCTTCATGGGCTTCAGATATAATGAACCACTAAGGGGGTTAACCCGGCCTCTCCTAGCCGATTTACGCCCAGTGGTAATATCCCCAACAGTTACCATACGTGCACGCTACGGGACTTGCAAACCTTAACACAAGTATTTTTCAATTTCACAATTACTCAACTAGCACGAATCTAATATCACCATCTTCATATCTCAAAACAATCATCGAGTATCAAACTTCTCATAGTATTCAATGCACTCTATATGGAAGTTTTTATTATATCCCTCTTGGATGCCTATCATATTAGGACTAGTTTCATAACCAAAGCAAATTACCATGCTGTTTAGGACTCTCAAAATAATATAAGTAAAGCATGAGAGTTCATCTATTTCTTCAAAATAAAACCACCGCCGTGCTCTAAAAGGATATAAGTGAAGCACTAGAGCAAATGACAAACTACTCCAAAAGATATAAGTGAAGATCAATGAGTAGTCGAATAATTATTTAACTATGTGAAGACTCTCCAATGTTTAAGAATTTCAGATCTTGGTATTTTATTCAAACAGCAAGCAAAACAAAAGAAAATAAAATGACGCTCCAAGCAAAACACATATCATGTGGTGAATAAAAATATAGCTCCAAGTAAAGTTACCGATGAACGAAGACGAAAGAGGGGATGCCATCCGGGGCATACCCAAGCTTAGGCTCTTGGTTGTCCTTGAATATTAACTTGGGGTGCCTTGGGAATCCCCAATCTTAGGCTCTTGCCACTCCTTATTTCATAGTCCATCGAATCTTTACCCAAAATTTGAAAACTTCACAACACAAAACTCAACAGAAAACTCGTAAGCTCCGTTAGTATAAGAAAATAAATCACCACTTAGGTACTGTTGTGAACTCATTCTAGATTCATATTGGTGTAATATCTACTATATTCTAACTTCCCTATGGTTCATACCCTCCGATACTAATCATAGATTCATCAAAATAAGCAAACAACACAATGAAAACAGAATCTGTCAAAAACAGAACAGTCTATAGCAATATGATTTGTTCGAATACTTCTGGAACTACAAAAATTCTTAAAAACTAGGACAATCTGGATAATTTGTATATTGTTATTCTGCAAAAATAATTAGCATTTTATCATGTTCTGGTGAATTTTAACAAATATTTTTGTGAGCACAAAGTTTCTGTCTTTTTCAGCAAGATCAAACAACTATCACCCAAGAAGATCCTATTGGTTCTACTTGGCACAAACACTAAATAAAACATAAAATCACATCTAACCAGAGGCTATATAGATTATTTATTACTAAACAGGAGAAAAAAGTAAAGAAAAAAAATAAAATTGGGTTGCCTCCCAACAAGCGCTAACGTTTAACGCCCCTAGCTAGGCATGATTGTTTCAATGATGCTCACATAAAGGATAAGAATTGAAACATAAAGATAGCATCATGAAGAATATGACTAGCACACTTAAGTCTAACCCACTTCCTATGCATAGGGATTTTGTGAGCAAACAATTTATGAGAACAATAATCAACTAGCATAGGAAGGCAAAACAAGCGTAACTTCAAAACTTTAAGCACATAGAGAGGAAACTTGATATTATTGCAATTCCTACAAGCATATGTTCCTCCCTCATAATAGTTTTCTGTAGCATCAGGAATGAATTCAACAATATAACTATCACATAAAGCATTCTTTTCATGATCTACAAGCATATAATTTTTATTACTCTCCACATAAGAAAATTTCTTCTCATGAATAGTAGTGGGAGCAAACTCAACAAAATAATTATCATGTGAGGCATAATCCAATTGAAAAATAAAATCATGATGACAAGTTTCATGGTTATCATTATTCTTAATAGCATAAAATTCATCACAATAATCATCATAGATAGCAACTTTGTTCTCATAATCAATTGGAACCTCTTTCAAAATAGTGGATTCATCAATAAATAAAGTCATGACCTCTCCAAATCAACTTTCATAATGATCACAATAAGATTCAACACCCTCCAAAATAGTGGGATAATTACTTCCTAAAGTTGACAATCTTCCAAACCCACTTTCATAAATATAATCATCATAAATAGGAGGCATGCTATCATCATAATAAATTTGCTCATACAAAACTTGGGGGACAAAAAATAGCATCTTCGTCAAACATAGCATCCTCAAGCTTGTGGCTTTGCATATCATTAGCATCATGGATATTCAAGGAATTCATACTAACAACATTGCAACCATGCTCATCATTCACATATTTTATGCCAAGCATTCTATGTAATTCTTCTTCTAGTACTTGAGCACAATTTTCCTTCCCATCATTTTCACGAAAGACATTAAAAAAATGAAGCTTATGAGGCAACCATAATTCCATTTTTTGTAGTTTTCTTTTATAGAATAAACTAGTGATAAAACAAGAAACAAAAAATTCGATTGCAAGATTTAAAGATATACCTTCAAGCACTCACCTCCCCGGCAACGGCGCCAGAAACTGCTTGATGTCTACTACACAACCTTCTTCTTGTAGACGTTGTTGGGCCTCCAAGTGCAGAGGTTTGTAGGACAGTAGCAAATTTCCCTCGAGCGGATGACCTAAGGTTTATCAATCCGTGGGAGGCGTAGGATGAAGACGGTCTCTCTCAAGCAACCCTGCAACCAAATTACAAAGAGTCTCTTGTGTCCCCAACACACCCAATACAATGGTAAATTGTATAGGTGCACTAGTTCGGCGAAGAGATGGTGATACAAGTGCAATATGGATGGTAGATATAGGTTTTCGTAATCTGAAAATATAAAAACAGCAAGGTAACAAGTAATAAAAGTGAGCGTAGACGGTATTGCAATGCTAGGAAACAAGGCCTAGGGTTCATACTTTCACTAGTGCAAGTTCTCTCAACAATAATAACATAATTGGATCATATAACTATCCCTCAACATGCAACAAAGAGTCACTGCAAAGTCACTAATAGCGGAGAACAAACGAAGAGATTATTGTAGGGTACGAAAGCACCTCAAAGTTATCCTTTCTGATCGATCTATTCGAGAGTCCGTAGTAAAATAACACGAAGCTATTCTTTCCGTCTGATCTATCCTAGAGTTCGTACTAGAATAACACCTTAAGACACAAATCAACCAAAACCCTAATGTCGCCTAGATACTCCAATGTCACCTCAAGTATCCGTGGGTATGATTATACGATATGCATCACACAATCTCAGATTCATCTATTCAACCAACATAAAGAACTTCCAAGAGTGCCCTAAAGTTTCTACCGGAGAGTCAAGACGAAAACGTGTGCCAACCCCTATGCATAAGTTCACAAGGTCACTGAACCCGCAAGTTAATCACCAAAACATACATCAAGTAGATCACGTGAATATCCCATTTTCACCACAGATAAGCACATGCAAGACATACATCAAGTGTTCTCATATCCTTAAAGACTCAATCCGATAAGATAACTTCAAAGGTAAAACTCAATCCATTACAAGAGAGTAGAGGGGGAGAAACATCATAAGATCCAACTATAATGGCAAAGCTCGCGATACATCAAGATCGTGCCAAATCAAGAACACGAGAGAGAGAGAGAGATCAAACACATAGCTACTGGTACATACCCTCAGCCCCGAGGGTGAACTACTCCCTCCTTGTCATGGAGAGCGCCGGGATGATGAAGATGGCCACCGGTGATGGATCCCTCCCGTGGTGTGCTTGAACAGGTCCCGATTGGTTTTTGGTGGCTATAGAGGCTTGCGGCAGCGGAACTCCTGATCTAGGTTATTTTCTGGATGTTTGTGTATTTATAGGAATTTTTGGCGTAGGTCTCACGTCAGGGGGGTCTCCGAGTCATCCACGAGATAGGGGGACACGCCCAGGGTGTAGGGCGCGCCCCCCATCCTCGTGGACGGCTCGGGACTCTTCTGGCCCAACTCTTTTACCCGGGGGCTTCTTTTGGTCCATAAAAAATCATCAAAAATTGGCACGTCAATTGGACTCCGTTTGGTATTCCTTTTCTGTAAAACTCAAAAACAAGGAAAAAACAGAAACTGGCACTTGGCTCTAGGTTAATAGGTTAGTCCCAAAAATCATAAAAATGCATATAAAACATCCTAGATGTATAATATAATAGCATGGAACAGAAAAAAATTATAGCTACGTTGGAGACGTATCACATGCCATCTTTGATGACTTTCTGGTGAGTTTTGGATTTATGGGGATTTAAAAACCCGAGATTCCAAATGTTTGAGGACGAGCCAGGACGCCGGTACAGTTTTAGTTCATTCCCATTCCTGGCGTGGGACCTAAACATGCACCCAAGGACACATGTATAATTTTTCTAGCCAATTTGGTGAACTGGAGCATGTATTTGTAGTTCAGATTTGAATTATGGACATTAAATGCCTAGGAAGCCCAATTAGTGTATAAAAAGGCTAAATGAAACCCTGAATAAGTTTAAATTTCACCACGGATATCCTGTCGTTCCATGTTGCTTGTAGAAGAAAATACAAGGCGAAAAGAGGCAGTGATTATGTTTCGCCCACAAGGGGAACACGTTTCCCTATCGGAACCACGAGGCTTCTTTGAGAGAAACTCCGATTTGTAAGAGGTTTGTAATAAAGCTTGGCCCAAATTGGAATTTTTTTTACCATGACATATATGTGCCATGACGCAACACCATGCCAACTTTCATGACTTTCTCGTGAGTTTTGGATTTATGGGGATTAAAAACTGAGATTCCAAATGTTTGAGGACGAGCCAGGACGCCGGTACGGTTGTATTTCGTTCCCATTCCTGGCATGGGACCTAAACATACACCCAAGGACACAGGTATAATTTTTCTAGCTATTTTGGTGAACTGCAGCATGTATTTGTAGTTCAGATTTGAATTATGGACATTAAATTCCTAGGAGACTCAATTAGTGTACAAAAAGGCCAAACGCACCCCGTATAAGTTTAAATTTCAGCATGGGTATCCTGTTGTTCCATGTTACCCGTAGAAGAAAATACAAGGCGAAAATAGGCAGTGATTATCGTTTCGCGCACAATGGGGACACGTTTTCCTATCGGAACCACAAGGCTTCTTTGAGAGAAGCTCCGGTTTGTAAGAGGCTTGTAATAAAACTTGCGCCAAAATGGACAAAAAATCCTCGACATATATGTGCCATGTCGTGACACCATGCCAAGTTTCACGATTTTTGGGTGAGTTTTGAGTTTACGGGGATTTAAAAACCGAGATTCTTCTCACGAAATGTTTTCAAATAGCACATGGTTCACTCACGAAAGCCGTGTGCTTACCAAACCGTGGCCGATGCCCCCTCCCCTCATGCTGTGTGCATGATCTGAGACGTGCGTTATGATTGGCCAGAACCCAAACCCCATGGATCATACATCTGCACCGTTGGATGCTCCCAGATCGAACGACAATCCTCAGCTCTTTCGACAACACATGCAGTTTATGAGTAAGCATTGTGCGCATGCGTCGTGCTAGCTCACGCTTCCTTCTCTACTAAGTTTTCTATATTAATGTTGTTATATATCCCAACAAGCTACCGTTTCCCGCCACTCCTCTCATCGGTTTCCCGCCTCTTCTCCCATCGTTTTCCCGCTACTAGTGTCAGTGCTCATTGAAGGCTAGGCGGCGACACACCGGCCATGTAAATATCGCACATAGTTTCTTAAAGCACAAATGTGTGTGATAGGCGGGAGTAGGTCCCACAGGGTGACCAACGTGAAATGCCTTAAAGGCAAGGAGACAATTCCTACCAGAAAGGTGTGGATTCCCATCCGCTCGCCTAGTCGAATAGAACGCAGAAGTTAAGCGTGCTCAGGTTGGAGTAGTCCAACGATGGTTGACCCTGTGGGAAGTTGCATATCTCAAGCTTCATTTGAATGTTATGACACAGTCACTATAGATATAAAGAGATAAATATCCCTATAGTGACCTTTCATGGCGATTATATAAACCTTGGGATCCTTGTTTTGCTAATTTGTTGACTATGTTTTTATTGATTATTTTTTGCTCTAAGAATTAAAGAATGATTGACTCTATAGTGACCTGTCATGGTGATTATATAAACCTTTTTCAGGTCGCATGCAGGGTGTAGGGGGCAGGGTGTTCTAATCGAGCATGTCTCCCTTATGCGATTTATAGACGTTGCACATATCTGTGGGCTCCCCGAGGTATATATATTATCCTTTACCGACAATGAGGGGGCCCACACAATCTATCCCTTTGACCCAACAACGAGAAAGATTTGACCATGATGGTTTCCTATTGCTATGTGTGCCATGTTAGACCAAATAAAGTTTGAGCACATGCGTTGGACGACACCCCCCCTGCCGCCTCAAAGTTGGGAAATCGACATTGTACGTATTGAACCAGACTTGGGGTCGGGTACGGTGTTCGGTTTGTAATGTAGTTGGTGGACCATACATATTTTTGGGCCGCATGCAGTGTATACGGGGTCTTATGATCGACCACGTCTCCCTTGTGCGGTTTTTTGTGACGACACACATATCAATGGGCTCCTTGAGTATATATATATATCATCCCTATGACCGATAACGAGGGGTATTGTTGGGGAACGTAGTATGTTAAAAAAATTCCTATGATCACGCAAGATCTATCTAGGAGAAGCATAGCAACGAGCGGGGAGAGTGTGTCCACGTACCCTCGTAGACCGAAAGCAGAAGCGTTTAGTAACGCGGTTGATGTAGTCGAACGTCTTCGCGATCCAACCGATCAAGTACCGAACACATGGCACCTCCGCGATTTGCACACGTTCAGCTCGGTGACATCCCTCGAACTCTAGATCCAGCTGAGGACGAGGGAGAGTTTCGCCAACACGACGGCGTGGTGACGGTGATGATGAAGTTACTGGCGCAGGGCTTCGCCTAAGCACTACGACAATATGACTGAGGTGGAAAACTGTGGTGGGGGGCACCACACACGGCTAAGAGATCAACTTGTGTGTCTATGGGGTGCCTCCCCCGTATATAAAGGAGGGGAGGAGGGGGCCGGCCGGCTACAAGGGACGCGCCCAAGGGGGGGGGGAATCCTACTCCTACTAAGAGTAGGTTCCCCCTTTCCTAGTCCAACAAGGAGGGGAAGGAAGGTGGAAGGGGAGAGAAGGAAGGAGGGGGGCACCGCCCCCACCCCTTGTCCAATTCGGACTGGGGGGGCGCGCCACCTCCTGGCCGGCCCTCTCTCCTCTAAGGCCCATGGTGGCCCACTAAGTTCCCGGGGGTCCGTAACCTCCGGTACTCCGGTTTATCCGGAACTCTCTAGAACACTTCCGATGTCCAAACAACATGGTCCAATATATCAATCTTTATGTCTCGACTATTTCGAGACTCCTCGTCATGTCCGTGATCTCATCCGGGACTCCGAACAACCTTCGGTACATCAAATCACGTAAACTCATAATACCAATCATCATCGAACGTTAAGCGTGCGGACCGTACGGGTTCTAGAACTATGTAGACATGACCGAGACACATCTCCTGTCAATAACCAATAGGGGAACCTGGATGCTCATATTGGTTCCTACATATTCTACGAAGATATTTATCGGTCAAACCGCATAACAACATACGTTGTTCCTTTTGTCATCGATATGTTACTTGCCCGAGATTCGATCGTCGGTATCATCATGCCTAGTTCAATCTCATTACTGGCAAGTCTCTTTACTCATTCCATAATGCATCATCCCGTGACTAACTCATTAGTCACATTTCTTGCAAGGCTCATAGTGATGTGCATTACCGAGAGGGCCCAGAGATACCTCTCCGATACACGGAGTGACAAATCCTAATATAGATCTGTGCCAACTCAACAAACACCATCGGAGACACCTGTAGAGCATATTTATAATCGCCCATTTACGTTGTAACGTTTGATAACACACTAAATGTTCCTCCGGTATTTGGGAGTTGCATAAGCTCATAGTCATAGGAACATGTATAAGTCATGAAGAAAGCAATAGCAATAAACTAAACGATCATAGTGCTAAGCTAACGGATGGGTCTTATCCATCACATCATTCTCTAATGATGTGATCCCGTTCATCAAATGACAACACATGTCCATGGCTAGGAAACTTAACCATGCTTGATTAATGAGCTAGTCAAGTAGATGCACACTAGGGACTCTCTGTTTGTCTATGTATTCACACATGTACTAAGTTTCCGGTTAATACAATTCTAGCATGAATAATAAACATTTACCATGATATAATGAAATATAAATAACAACTTTATGATTGCCTCTAGGGCATATTTTGTTCAGGTATGTGTTGGCCATGAATGGATTCCTCCTAGTTCGTGTTTGGGCCGGTCACTATCACATGTCGTTCAACCAAATCTCGAGCTCATGTGTTGTCAGGATTCCCTCCCACATGCTCGGGTTGCTAGGTTCGACCTACACCGTACCCTGTGTATCTCGTCCTTAACTACCCGGCCTTCATGGTTGTTGTCTGTATCGAGAGGTAGGCACCACATCTAAATTGTACATTATTCTATATTAAAAACACACATCATCCCTTCCAATGTACATCATTTTGGGCCGCATGCAAGAGGTGCTGGTTTTGTGGTCCCTCTCGTGTGATTTTTATGATGGTTCAATCTATTGAACCTAGTGGTTTATCAACAACAACAATTGTCGTTTGACCAAACGATAGATTCACTAGTTCGTCTTATGGTAGGTCATGGTGACATGCATGTATGACCAAAGTATTATTACGTGCATCCGCCCCGCTGACACGAAGTGGGAGGTGGCGGGTCAAGCACCCTAGCTAGCTACGACATTATGTCATTATAGATATATCCAAGGGTGCTTTCGGGTTTGCGAGGCAGGTGCCACCAAAGTTGTGCATTGTGTATTTAAAGTTTTAAACATCACACCCAATATTCCTACATATATTTGGCCACTTCCAGGTGGTTCTTGACTTCTGGCCCCTCTCATCGATCTTCGATGACGCGCCCAACCGTGGGCTCGCGTGGTTAAAGTTGTGCATTGGAATTTTGAACATCACAGACCACCCTTTTCACTCATATATATTTCAGCCACATGCTGGTGTGGCTGTCTTCTGACCCTCTCTAACGTTTTTTTTGCTGCAAAGACTCTGATGACGCTCAACGGACACAGGTATAACTTCTTAACCATGTGTGATGCAAGTGCGCTATGAATCACCACGACTGCGCAAGCGAGCAAAGGTGGAGGTACTGGCTCAACCGCGACGCAAGTGCGCAGTAAAATCACCACGATTGTGCAAGCGCGAGCAAAGGGTGGAGGTACTGGCTTAACCGTGTGCGATGCAAGTGCACTGTAAAATCACCACCTACGCAAGATAAAGGTGTGTAGTTTATTTAGAAATTAGGACGAACCGTGTGCGATAGACCAGCCAGCTAGAAATCTAAAAACAAACTACCCGCCTTGAGCGTTGCAAAAATTGACGGTTTCGCCACTTTTCCTTATTATCATACATGCATATTCTTATTGGACCATGCGCGATCTTGGGTACTCCCGCCCCGCATCAATTCCTTTACCCAAATTTCAGTAGCCGCCGTACTTGAACCATCGTCCACACTCCTCCAACAACGACCTTATAGTAAAATTATAGTAGCTGAGGCATTTGAACCATCGCCCTCCCTCGTCCATCAGCATCTCCACCCACCATTACTAAAAAATTTCAGTAGTCGTGGCGTATCCCCAAACATCACCCCCTCCCTGTCGGTGTCAAAAACCGGCGGATCTCGGGTAGGGGGTCCCGAACTGTGCGTTTGAGGATCAAAGGTAACAGGAGACAGGGACACGATGTTTACCCAGGTTCGGGCCCTCTTAATAGAGGTAATACCCTACTTCCTGCTTGATTATCTTGGATGAATATGGGGTTTTCAAGAGTTGATCTACCTCGAGACCATAATGGCTAAACCTAGATGTCTAGCCTGTATGATTATGATTGCCTCTACGGACTAAACCCTCCGGTTTATATAGACACCAGAGGGACCTAGGATTGTACAGAGTCGGTTTATAGAGAATGGAATCTTAATATCCGAACGCCAAGCTTGCCTTCCACGCAAAGGAGAGTCCCATCCGGACACGGGAGGAAGTCTTCTGTCTTGTATCTTCATGGCCCATTAGTCCGGCCCACATCACATAGCCCGGACGCCCGAGGACCCCTTAATCCAGGACTCCCTCATTAGCCCCTGAACCAGGCTTCAATGGCGATGTGTCCGGCGCGCAGATTGTCTTCGGCATTGCAAGGCGGGTTCCTCCTCTGAACACTTCAAAGTAGTCCTCGAACACAGAAAACGTGTCCTGCTCTGCGAAACAGACACAACATACAACCATAATAGGGTACAATATTTAACAAGTCCCATCTACTGACAACTTTTGTGGAGAGACGTTACGTCCCTTGCCTGATTACTATTTCGAGCCTCTCGCTCCATGTTACGAGACGCGGTCTTTATTGGCACATCTTTTCAAAGTAGAGACCGTGCCCCCTTATCACGGGATTCCTATTAATACGGACGTGGGTAATCCAACCGTGTCGTTTGCACGATCCCTTGGGAATAGGCGAGCTTTAAGTCCTGTGAGGAGGCGTTCGATATTCCTCGCCTTTATAAAGGGGTACAGACCCGTCTTTCTCCCCCACACCTATCTCTTCCTCGGCCTTTCCAGCCCTAAGATCCCGCGCCCAGGTCTCGATTTCTTTCATTGCTACCAAGCCTTCTAGTTATGTCCGGATCCAGCTCCCAAGGCAGGTGGATGGCCTCCTCGGTCACCGAGGAAGATATCGTGAAGCTTCGGGAGGCGAGGTACCTGACTGCGGAAATTCCCCACAGGCTCCCTGCCAAGGGGCAGGTTATCCCCGCACCAAAATCTGGCGAGAGGGTTGTGTTTATCTCTCACTTCCTCCGAGGGCTAGGGTTTGCTCTCCACCCCTTCGTACGTGGCCTTATGTTCTATTATGGGATAGATTTTCACGATCTAGCTCCAGACTCCTTTCTTCACATCTCGGCGTTTATCGTCATGTGTGAGGCTTTTCTCCGCATCCCCCCCCCCCCCCGCACTTTGGCCTATGGCTCAAGACCTTCAATGTGAAGCCGAAGATAGTTGACGGGGAGCAGGCGGAGTGCGGTGGAGCTATGGTGACCAAGCTCGCCAATACCATCTGGCCAAAAGGCACCTTCACGGAAACCTCCAACTTATGGCTGCGTTCCGATCAGACCCTCCATTGCGACTCACGTCGTGGATTAATAAGGGGCTCGACTGGGGATCAACTGATGAAGTGCAGACGCTGCAAAGTCATATCCAGAGCATCCTCGAAGAGGACACCAGCCTCATTAATGTGATCCAAGTGATGCTAGTCTGCCGGATCCTCCCATGCCAGTGAGGACCTCTCCGCATGTGGGAGTTCAATCCGGAAGGACCGTGGACCCTTCAGCAATTCTTCGGCACAACGCACAGAGGGATGTGGAAACTATTCTTCAAGACTCAAAAGCAGTGGCCGGACACATCCGAGGACATCAGCCTCAACTGTAACCATCCACATCCCCCGGTAAGCACCCAACTTCTGAACGCAACTCGATTGATTATCCCATAGCGATGTATTGAGAAACCTATCTTCGACCAGGGCTGGATAAAGAAGGCGGAATGAATTAGATGTTCGGCTCCACTTCCCGAAGACCCAGCGGATGCTCTGTTAATGAGGATGCTGGCCCTGGCGCCGTATCAAATGCCAGCGAAGGAGGACAAGAAGAAGAGCAAAAGGGCTGAAGGCGGCCTCCGCTCAAAAGGTATACTGGACACTACGTCCTGGGAGACTGAAGCGTCCTCTTTCGAAGATGAAGACGAAGGGGAAGAACAAGGGGATATCCGTTCTCCCCACGGGAAGAAGAGGACTGCCTCCGAACACTACAAAAAAAAGACACATCCGTGACATTTTGGGCCGAACAAAATTTTTTCTATCATACTTATGACACTTCTATGAAAATAATTGTGACAAAACACGGTATCATCATAGATGTGGCGGGCTCCTACTTCTATGACAAAAAATCATGACAAAAAATGGGCTTTTTGTCCTGGGCGGGCCGAAGACGCAGCTGCATGACATTCTTTGGGCCGTCCATGACAGAAAAAACCGTGGTAGAAGCGAGGGCGAGGAAAATATCAGGGTGTTGCTGGTTACGCTGAGTGGTCGGGGCCGAGCGATGCACATTTCTCTCATACACGCATGCGCGTGGGGGCGAGGCGTTGGGCTCTAACTGAACCCAAGCGAGGCGTTAGGCTCTAACTGAACCCGAGCGATTGCACTGTAGGCTACGCGTTACTGAACCCGAGCGATCGATCGATGGCTGTTAACTGAACCCGATCGAGCAATTCCTTCGCTACTTCTGCTAACCGAAGCCGATCGATCCTGCCTCTGGATGAGCAAAGGAGCATTCTTTGGGGGGGTTGGATGAACAGTTCTGGTGGGGTGGATGAACAGGACCCCGTGGTGTTGCCTCTAGATGAACATGACCCCGATCGATCGAGCCGGTTGGGGCTGGATGAACAGGACCCCGTGGAGGGCTGGATGAACAAGACCACCCCGTGGAGGGCTGGATGAATAGTAGATTGTGGAGGGATGGATGAACAGTAACCCGTGGAGGGGTGGTTGAACAGGAGCCCATGGAGAGGGCTGGTTGAACAGTAGCCGGTGGAGTAGCACGCGGTGGAGGCTCGATGAACAGGAGCCCGTGGATGAACAGTCGCCGGTGGAGGATGGAGGAGGTCGATGGTGGATGAACAGTAGCCCGTGGAGGCTGGAGGGGGTCGACGGTGGAGATGAACAGTATCCCGTGGAGTCCCGTTTTGCGGTACGCCACACCCCTCCCGATGAACAGGACCCCCGTTTCGACCATAGCGCTCCAACACAAGTCCGTTTCCTCCGTTTTGCGGTACGCCACACCCCTCCCGATCAACATGACCCTTGTTTCGACCGTAGGAGGTCCGTTTCCTCCATTTTGCGGTACCCCAGACCCATCCCGATGAACAGGATCCGTTCCGAACGTGGCCGGTCAAACACAAGGCTGTTTCCTCCGTTCTGTAGTACGCCAGGCCTCGTTTCCATCGGCTGTTCCGTCCAATCCCTCCCGATGAACACGACGATGCATTCCATTCCGACCCAGCCGGTTGGCTCCCCATGAACACAACGATGACGCTGTTTCTCTGTTCCGACCCAACCATATACAGGAGCCCTGGCCGTATGTACGCGCGAGTAGGCGTTCGAGACCCCGCCCGTATGTACGTATGTGGCTGTATTTACTTTCTTGCACGCTGGCCGTTGTACGTACGTGTACATGCTACGTGCGCGCCTTTGCTATGACACGTGCGCGCCTATACATCGACCAGTATGTACGTACACGTTCACGACCAGAATGACAACACTACATACGCTTTGACCAGGTGGGTCCCGACTGTCAGGCACTTCCTTGCATGCGAAGATGTAGCTGGTTGGTCCAAGCAGTCAGGGGGCGAATCTTTTTTTTGCCCGGACGCATTTCCTTGCGTGCGAAGATGTAGCTGGTGGGTCCGAGCAGTCAGGGGGAAACATTTTTTCGCGAAATACGGTGGCCCATCCGGTGAGTCCCCGCCGTCAGGTGCAGGAATAATTATTTTGCGTGTAATAAGGAGGCACTTCCTTGCTGCGGCCGTGGACCCAGCTGTCAGCCTCTTCACTTACAGTCCACGTCCGATGGAAGCCGTTCCTTGACCACGTTGACCACGCCACACCGAGAGCACCAGGGCGGTGGACGACGGCGAGGCCTAGGAAGGGGATGACACGGAGCCTGGGAAGACGCGGCAGTGGATGCCCACGCGTAGAGGAGTATGAGGGTTCGCTGCGGTGTGAGGCTGCCGTCGCTACAGAATAACAGGGGGTGTGAGTGAGTAGAGGGATGTCCTGGCCAGCGGTGGGAATAATAGGGGGCGGTGAGGCCTCCGCGACAGCATAGCCGGCCACGGGAGGTAGGAGCATGCGGCACGACCGACACTGCTTTGGGCGGCTGGAGCAAGAAGACCAGAGGTTGAAGAAGCACTACGGTCGTTGGATGGTCATCGTACGATCACTGCAGCCAGAATCGTTTATATTAACTAAGTTGAAAAAGGCCTTGGTACGCGTCAACTTAGTAGACCCACAGGTCAGCCTCCGAAACGGTGCGCCCCAGATGTCAGGGGGAGGAATCATTTTTTGGGCGGCTGAAGAAAGAACATCCGAGATTGAAGAAGAAGCATGACATCCGTTGGATGGACATCCAACGGCCACAGATGCCAGAACCGTGTGTTGTTGACAAAGCCTTGCATACGCGTCAACTTAGTTTTTTTAGGGGACGCGTCAACTTAGAAGGCCCACAAGTGTGTGGCAGAGAACATATAGCCCATTTGCGATTTGTAAAAATGTACAACCCATTTTTTAAATCTAATGGAATTTACTATAGCCCATTTATAGTTTTTTAAAAGTACAACCCATTTTCTAGCTAGGACAACGATTAATAATTTCAACCAACCGCTCAAAACAGAATTCAAAAAAAAATTCCACATTTTTATGGGATCCGAAATATTTTTATCCGAAATTTCTAGTCAGATTAAATATAATTTCAAAATAAAGTTGTATTACGTTAAAATCCAACGAAATATTGCACGCTCAACAAGTAATGAAATTAAAATTTTCAAATTCCAAAAATAATATATTTTTAAAACTAATTACGTGTTTGGTGCATTTTTTATAGTTACTTGCCCAGTTATTATAATTACATCCTATTTATTATTTCTTAAAGTCCATTTTCTTGTTAAGCCTAATGAATACCTCCTAGGAAAGTTTGCAGCCCAGCGGGCGGAGAATAACAAGTTGACCGGATATTGTGTACAACCTGTCGGCCCGCTTGCATTGCTGATGTTGAAAAAAAGGCACATGTAGTACAAAGACAACCTAACATGGCTAATCAGCCCACATTCAGTGACGCCGGAAAGGCCCAAACAAGGCTTCTGTACAACTTTTTGAAGTCTCTGAGCTCAATTAATAACTTAAGAAAAAAGTTAGATTACAGTGGAACCTAATTAAAAGCTGTCATGTGCAAAGAAATAATTCGACGGGTCCCACTTGTGCGTGTGTGCGTGTGTGTGAGAGAGAGAGAGAGAGAGAGAGACCCATCGATCGATGCTCGTAAATACATCTTTCAGCCATATGCACTGCTGATGCTCAGTAAAAACTTATATAGTTGACACAATCATATAGAACATCATAGCACACTGAACTAGCATACAAAAATTTCACGCAGGCGGCACAATCAGGATGGAAGCAGTGGATTGCTACGGGTAGGGATATGATGAAACCAACGAACTCGTACATAACGGTTCATCGTCTTTATCAATGACAGGGAAATATCTTGAATGCTGTGCAAAGAAAACAGACAAACAACACAATAAGTTCTACTAGCACATTAAGTTGGCGTACAACCCTTTCTAAAAAAAGTTCAGGTACAAAATTAGAACATGTCACAATCAAATGTACTGGCACATCAGTGCTTCACACCCATAGCTCGGATTTAACTAGTATCTGACAAGATTCAGTAGTTACCTCAAATTAGAGCACATCCAGGCAACTAGCCCTACTTCTTCTCCCAAAGAAGCAGTGGCCTCCGCCGCGCGATGGAGTAGGCCCTGTGCCATCCATTGCTCCAAGCAACATAGGGAAAGTCTGACGTTGACTCCTGTAATGGACGTCGTCGACGGACCCTGGCACCAGCGGCGGCGGTAGGACTTCGATTGATGGATTTACCATTTCTTCAACATGCACGAACACTCGATACAGGTACATCCCTAACGTGGTCCGTGACGGCCTTGGTGGCGACGAATAGTACAACCCCGGTTCCTGCACCAGAATCTCAACACCAATCAACTTCGGTATGGTGGACAGCTTCTTCATCCATGTCATAACCGTCAGAGCCCGGCTGTCTGGAGGAACAAACATACTTACGAGCTCACCTCCAAGGTCGTTGATAAGCTCATTCATGGACTCGTTGTTCCAAGCACATCGAGGCATGCTGTGGAAGGTAAGATTTATTAAAACTCAAGCTCAGAGGGCACCGAGCCCCATCCTGGGTGCCACCAATAAAAGCTCACCAGCGCGCCATCGCAGAACAAACACCGAGAAGATTCGAACAGACGACTGCAGTCGAAAGTTGTCCGGAACCTGACGAAGAAATCAGCTGGTGGCAGACAGACTTCGACGAGCAAGTCACTTATTTGGATGTCGTGCGCAATGCCAAGATCTTTGACAAGGTCGTCCGGCAAGACGGGAGGCAGGTCGCCGTTGATGGTTACCATCAGCACTTTGCCGGCAAACTGGTCGTCAAGGGCCGCCATGCCATTGTTGAGCGACAGCACGCAGCGACCAAAGGCAGGACGGACCTCAGGATCTCCGACTCGGAGATCCGTGTTGATCGGTGACATGATAGTGAGCTTGAGTACAGGGAATACGGGAGGGGGATTTGGGGGAACTTGAGTAGGAATCAGGATTCCAAAGGTGGGGGAGGGGCGGGAGATTGGGGATGAAAAGTTAGCTTGAATTTCGAACACACACCAATATGCTCTCGGCGTGCAAGCTCACAAAAACATCGGTGGCGCCCACTTGTCGGCCTAAGAGTCCTTATTCTTTATTTTTTGGAGAGCCTGGCCTTTTTTTAGGATCTTTTGAGAGCCCAGCCTGAGAGTCATAATTGACCTTATTTGGCATTGCGTTACTACTCGGCCCATATTCAACGACACCTCACTGGCCCAAACAAGTGTACATCATCGAAAAGACACTGAGCTCAAATTATATAACTTGAAAAAAGGAGATACACTCTGAACACTGGAGAATGGAGATGCCCTCATTTGGCCCACCAGTAGTTCGAGACAATAAACAGTTCGAAACTACGATATATACAACATTAAAACACTGACTAGTGACTACTACTGACATAAACAACAAGACATGATAGTTCATAAGAAGTCTTGCTACACCAGCAAAATGCACCCATCTGCAGCGCTCAGACTCTCGTGATCCAGACGAAAATGACATTCTAAACAGAGGCAACTATTACATAGTAAGAGTGACATAGACGAGGATGACCAGATGACAAGGAATATGCATAACAAAAGAAAGAACTACCCATCCAGAACAAGCATCAAAGCCAACAAAGTCATTCGAAGAGATGATCCAACGCCAACATAATTTGCAGCCCCGCTTCAGCGACCAATGATCCGAAGACACTAGTACTCCACCCTTTCGATGCAACAGCCCAATTACCTATCAACCTGAAGGCTTGAACCACATCACTGCCTGTCGTAATTGAGACATCCAAGGATCAAACTTAATCCGGATGCCTTTGTCATTCTCACCTTCTTTTGCCTGCAGGCTGTATCATTGACAATCAGGGGAGTTTGCTCCCGAACTCCTAGGGCTCGCCGTGTACACACAGTTTTCCATAGCAAATAGAGCCTCTCTTCCATCAAGGTCCTTGCCAACGGTGATCTCCTGGTTAATCGGATAAATGAGTCCGAGAAACAGAGAGTGTGAACCAAGGCTGTTTACCCGCCTCCAACTAAAAAATCCAGAAGGCCCCAACAAGCTGGTATCTTGCTCATAGACTTAACAGACACTGTCCGGATACTCACGTATTTCACGGTGCTTGTATACAGTGGGGTTTTTGCAATATAACTTTTTCGGCTCATGTGTCCGAATGATCATCAGTCTTTTGCCGTCGTCTGATCGAGCGAGGAACCAGTTGTGCTTCCCTGTTTTTGGCAAAAGTGGTGTGATTACAAAGGGCAGTAACTGCAGGGACACTGCATCATATCGAAAAGGACATGCATTGTTAATGTAAGATCAACATTGTTCAGAGTATGAGTATGATAATGCAAGAAACAACATTGATATGTCCTTGTTGGAACTCGGAGGAAAATACAGGGAAATGTATACTGGGTTCGAAAATATAGAAGTGCCATGCATGGTTATACTCATGTTATCTCGCAATCGATTCTTCACAGGAAACTACAATCTCATGCATGTTATGTAATCATGTTCTGTCCTCACAAACAAATTCTTCAAGGTAACTAACAGACCATGCATTGTTATATACTCGTGTTCTATGGGCAAAAATTTTGTGAGGATATTATTCCAGCCATTGATTGCTGAAGGGCGAATATAGGTATGTACACATGGTAAGCATTACAGGATTTCACTACTTCCAAATATAGAGTTCTCCATATGCACAATTAGTTCCCTAATGTATGGTTAGATGAAACCAACAGTGTGGTGCATGTTTCTACATCATGAAAATGAGGAAACTAACATGGCCATTGATACACACTCATATTTAGTAGTAGTATATATATTACTATAAAATAAGGAGAATATCCATATATTCCTCACCGTTTGATTATTCAGGGGTACAAATTGGCTGTAATGACATGATCACAATCGCATGAATTAACTCATTCCAAATATAGCTGATTTACGGCGTATCTAATACATTGCCATAGTTCTACTCAAATTCTGCTCAAATAGGGATATGCCAGTCATCACAAAAAGTTCAAACAACGTCATGGCGTCATCATTAACATGAGACGGAAACAACTTACACGCGCCGTCCCAGGAATACATGGTGCCATCTTCTTTGTCGATCGCGTAGATGATGCCATTGTGTTCAATAGAATCATAAAAGTGTGTATCCGCTTTGACGATGATCCACCGCGAGCTGAGTTGTCTCCAGCTAAAGAAGGCACTGACGTAAAGATATGCGAGTCCGCGGTCGAACAAGGCAATTAGCTTGAGGTCTGCGTAATTTGCATGTCATGTGGGCACTTGGCAGATTACAATCTTCTGCAAAACAAGGTCCGTCCAACTGACGTGGTAATCTAGATTACTAGGACCGCGATGGTAAAACTCTATATAATCCAACGGAGGAAGGATAATCTCATGGGAGGTCTGGAAGTTCACGAGCACCAACTTTTTACCATCTTCTCTGAAGGCAGCCATCAAGTGGGAGTCCAGGCCGACCAGTACATACCTGCCAAGAAGTTTCGGGCGATGGTGATCGGATCGAAGTCGAGGGAAATGATGTACGGCGACCCACTACATACCTGCAAAGAAGTTTCGGCTAATGGAGATCGGATTAAAGTCGAGGGGCATCATGTACGTCTCTGTATCATGGTGAGCCAATCTCGCAAGACCAGATAGCAGCAAGCAGGGTGTCTTGAAAAGCTTTGGACTCGCTTCGATGATGGCCTTGTGCATGCCCCTCGAGCATGCAGCCAGCCGCAGAGCGCTCAACATATCCATACACGAACAACAGAGGTCGAGGACGTCACTGGGGAGATTTCTCGAATCGCGGCTCATATGGATCCTACGCGGTTCACGTTCGGCCATGGTGGAGTTTGGAAGGTGGGGTTTTGGGGGGCTTGATTTATGGGGGAGAAGGATGTCGGTGCTGGAGCGGCTACCGAGGGAATAGTGGTACTGGGGGAAGCGAGCGAGGCGAGGGTACGCGGGGGCAGAGATAATGAAGAGTGACCTCAGGATCTTCGGCGAGACGGAGATGGAGATGGAGTGGTTCTAGGGGAGAGGGAGACGAGGCGAGGCATGCTATACAACGGCGGTGATAGTGACTGCACAGTGCACAAGGTGAGGCTGACATTGGTAACCCAGACACGCCGCCTGGATTGGTGTCACCTCGGGCGCAGGGTCTTGTCACTTCACTATGAGGACCGGATGAATAATAGTATTTTGACCATCAAGTGTACCACAGTTGTACTACTACTAGTAGTAGGAGTAGTAGGAACATGAGTAGTACTCCCATGCTAGCATGCCTCTGGGTTCACTTCATCCTCCAGCTATCATCCATATTGCAAGCAGAACTAAATTCTCGTGCATGTGGAAGCACGAAGAAGGACTTTTCTTTTTTGAGGATAACCGCATATTCCTTAACCGTAGTAGGAACATGAGTAGTACTCCCTCCGGTCCTCTTTTGTCTGCGCATAACTTTTTTCAGTATTTCTCTAATTAGTCTGCATTATACCCTTTTGCATGCGCCCATTTCCCTCCATACCCCGCATTCACAACATTAATTAGCGTACACATGAGCAGCTGCAGCCAGACTCCAGCCAATAAACTACAACATGCAAGTGGGCCATTCTGTGCGCGTGGGAGAGAGAAAAGGCAACCGAAGAGCCCGTCCAATCCATTGCATGCAGCAGTCAAACCACCGCAGCTCTCCTCATGCATGCGCATAACTTATCCCATTTACTTCTCCATCGGGAACCGATTTTCCTCGGCTTGTTCACTACTCCTTGATCTTCATTTACATCCAAACCACACTGCATTCACATTGTTTTAACCTCTTCACATCCTCCTAGAGTAATTCCGAAGCCCCTATAAATAATCATCTTCTTCAGTTAGACTAGCCATCTAATCCTAATTCTCCAAACCATAGCCCTCCGGTCCAGCGGTTCCAAATGGCGAAAGAGATTGAGATGTAGATTTTTAGCGTCCAACATGTCCTCGTCGAAGGCTCGTTGAGCATAGTTGCCACAGTCACCGACCACCCAAGCATTGTTCGGAAGTGGATCAACAATGTATCCAACTCCCTCCAAAAGCGTTGTTCGGAAGGACCCCGATTCCAAGTCACATCGATCTAGCCGGTAACACCTCATATCACTTTGCGGCCTCACGCACGGTATTCCCACGGGTGTCGCCTTACCATGGCCCGGGACCATTTGCGCCTTTTGGCTCACGTATATGATAGTGTCGCTAGCATCCATATGACAGAGAACCCGGGCCGACATGGCTAGTCGTGAACCGAAAGCGGCACTAACCCATGGGGACAGGCATACATGAATCACATCGAGCATGTCGGTCAGCAGCGTGTGAATCCGGGCTGTAGCACTGGGCTAACAGGACTCCGGTGAACCCGGGTTGTAGCAGGCTAGGCAGGACTCCGGATTTCACCGCGTGACATTTCCCCGAAGGGACAGACACAGGAAAGAAGTGAAACACATGCCGGCCAGTCAAGTGTCCTGAGCAGTAGTGCTGGGTTAGCAGGACTCCGGTGAACCGGGCTGTAGCGGACTACTATGGCTCAAGGAAGCACTAGACTACATTTCCCCATAAGAGAGGCTACCAAGGATAAACAACTAGGTTGTCGGATCCCACACATACTAAGCATTTCAATCATACACATAATATACTCGATATGCATAAATACAACATGGCATCAAAACATAACTCTACGACTCAAGTATTTATTCATTAGGCTCCGAGGAGCGAGATATTACAAACATGGGTCTCATGACCCCAACATACAGAGCATACAAGCAACAGGCACATGCGGAAGCTTAACATGTCTGAGTACAGACATCTACAAATGAAAAAGGCTGAGAAGCCTGACTATCTACCAGATCCTGCCGAGGCCACAAGATCGTAGCTGAGGTAACAAGCTAAACATCGAAGTCCACGCGAAACTACTAGCGAGACGAAGTCTCTCTGCAAAAACATAAATTAAGAAAACGTGAGTACAAATGTACCCAGCAAGACTTACATCATAACTATCTACATATGCATCAGTATCAACAAAGGGGGTGGTGGAGTATGACTGCAGCAAGCCAGCTTTGACTCGGTGGCTATCCTACACTACGACTGCAAGTAACTCTTTTGAGGTGGCGCACACGAGTCCACATATTCACCATATCGATACACCACTATGGATCCGCTCCCGTCTTCCTACGAGAACGCCATCCATAGCACTCACACTTATCTTGCGCATTTTAGAGTATCCACTTTCACTTGTCTATGAACTGTACAGGCAACCCAGAAGTCCTTTACCGCGGACACGGCTATGCGAATAGATCATATTAACCCTGCAGGGGTCTACTTCTTCACACACGGTCTCGCCACTTACCGCCATGTACACCTCGTGTATCTCGGCAACCTTCAAGCGGAAGCCTGGCGAGGGAGTTGGCCACGACCTGACTAACCACACAAGTCTCTCGTCCAGGTTTATCGCCTATTCAGGTTCCATCCGCAAGGAGATCCGGCCGGGGTGTCGCTCACGGCCCCAAACAATGTGTACAGGGTTCCAAGCCCACCAAAAGGGCGACGCTTGGCATACCCGGCCACGGTGCCTGGTCTGTCCCAAGCCCACCTTATCGGGTGCCACTTGGTAGACTACTAACACATCCTACAAGCACCAGAAACTAGTTGCAACTCCTGGACAGAGATCAAGTTGATTAATAAGTCGAGAGGGGTCGAGTTACCGGAACCCAATGTGTGGTAGTAACTGTTCATGGATCACAAACACGAACTCAGTTCTCGAGGGCGGCTGCAATGAGACAACCCACCATGTACTCCTACATGGCCTCTCACCTCTACCTTTACCAAATCGTGTTCACACACTTAGCTCTTACACAAGAGGGACATGTTCACCACATTCAAATTCATCCCGATGAATCGGACCTGACTCAACTCTAAGCGATAGCAGGCATGACAAACAAGCATGAATGAGTAGGCACATCAGGGCTCAAACAACTCCTACTCATGCTAGTGGGTTTCATCTATTTACTGTGGAATGACAGGTCATGCAGAGGATAAAGGGGTCCAGCTACCGCAGCAAGTAACAGTTGACTCGTTGTTGTCCTAATGCAGTAAAAGAGAGCAAGAGCGAGAGAGTGGGATTGTATCGGAATGAACAAGGGGGTTTTGCTTGCCTGGTGCTTCTGAAGATAATATAGTTCTTCATCGGTGTCATCGAACACGTCGTCGAAACGTCGTCTACTGGGAGGGGACAACACCGGCAAACAAGAAAGAACACAATCAATGCAATGCAACAGTATGATGCATGAATGTGACATGGCAATATGCTGTTGATTGAGATAATGCATCTAGCAACAAGTTAAATGAAGTTGGTTTGAACCCTAGTTTCAAATTCAAACTCCATATGTGATTATTCAAATGCCATTTATATGGTTTGTCCTAAACAGCAGCTATAAGTTGTTCTAACATGCATGAAAATGGTACAGATGGATAGATTGGATTTTTCTGATCATTTTTCATATATAAATCTTTGCATTTGGAGTTACGGTTAAATTTCTATGATTTTTAGAAGTTTATACTATTTTCTGGAATTTCCTAATTTATTTCTAAATAAGAAAATCCCAGTAAATGTATTTATGACATCAGCAGTGTATCATGCTTGCGTCAGCTGGTCAAAGGGCGGGTCCAGGTCAAACCTGACGTGTGGGGTCCACACGTCAGTGACACGGTGTTGTTTGAGTCACAGACAGGTGGGGTCGGTCAACGGCCACGTCAGCGAGGTCAACGCCGACGCGTGGGGCCACTGTGTTTAGATTAATCTTAATCTATTTTGTTAGCTGGTTAGTTAGGCAGCAGGGCCCGTATGTCAGCGAGGGTGTGGTTTAATTAGCGGGGTCATTAACTGCTAATGATGGTGCCACGTCATCTAAACGGCGGTTAGTCGCCGGTGCTAAGTGGGACGCGGCGGCGCTCCTCGTCCGGCCATCTCCGGCGACGAGAGCAAGCGGGGCTGGGCTCTACCTAATCAGGGCGACCCGACGCGTCGAGTGGTGGCTGCGGCAGGTGTGGAGGCCGGCTTTAGCGGCGGCGACGGCGAGCTTTGGTTGCGGCCGAAGCTCGGGTTCGGTCATGCGCGAGGCTGCGGTGCACAGGAGAGCGGCTAGATGGCGGGTTAGCCTCCTGGAGGCTCCAGGAGCACGCCGACGCGCTCAGCAGCGACGAGCAGGACCTGCAGCGGGGTAGGTGACATGGCAGGCGGCGGCAGAGCTCAGCCGCGGTGGGAACGGTGGCTAGAGGACGAAATCGATGCGGGGAGAAGAGGGGTGTCGACTGGAGGCTCACAGGGGTCACCTTGAGATGGTCAGCGAGCTTGGGGGAGCGACGATGGTGGCGAATCGACGGTGAAGATCCTCGGCGGCCATGGCGGAGAAGGCGACGGTGGAGACGATGGAGGCCGTCCGGGCTCTCTTCCTTCGGTGGGGAGGTGCTACAGGGGTTGGTGGGCTCGTGGTCACGACGATGAGGCACGGGGTGGCTGTGGCTGCGCGCGGTGTGAGCGGCCACGGCGCCGTGTTCGGCCGTGCGAGATAGAGAGAGCAGAGGAGGGGGGAAAGCACGGGGAAGAGTGAGAGGGAGACCAGGGAGATGCGTGGCGACGCGAGGAAGGTCCAGGCAGGCAGGGAGAGAGGAGGTGGCCGTAGCGCGTGCGCGCGCGGGGGGAACACACGCCCTCCTGCCCGCTTGCAGGAGGTTGAAGACGGTGGAGGGCCTGGTGGGCTGGGCCACAGCTGGGGCGGCAACATTAGCAGGCTGCGCAGGTAGGCTGAGGTAAGTTCTGCTGTGTTTTACTTTTCTTCTGTTTTGTTTAATTTTGCCACTGTTTAAAATCAAAACCGATTCAACACAGTGCCAAATATCCTCTGGATATTTTTATGTTGCTGAATGGACTATTCCAAATGCACATAAAATGTTTCAGAGTTATTTGAAGATATATTCTATATATTATGAATATAATTCCAAATTCAAATACAATAATGATGTGACACTCCAAAAATATTCTTTTGGTTTTCTTCAAAAAAAATTGTTGGATTTGAAGAAGGTCTTCGAAACCCTTCCAAGATCTCTCTCAAAAGCTTTTCCCTTTAGCAAATATTTTATTTTTTTGCATCTCCTCCAACTCTGGTGTTTGGTTTTTAAATGTTTCTTCTGATTGCCCTCTTCTCAAAATTTCAAGAAAAGTCTTTGGAGTTTATTTTTCTTTCAAAAAGAAAACTCTAGGAGTTTTGCCTCCTATCCAATATTTGAAACCATTCATGATTTTGCCATGCACCACATGGTAAAATCTTCCCAAAATCTCTCCTTCCACTTTGGGCAATCCAAACATTCTGTCTCAACAAGTTCAACCCTTTTTGAATTTTATTTCATTTAATTCTCCTCCCAAATCTTTTCTGTCCATTATTTTGAGCCTAGGTGATTTGCAAAGCAAGTACCTAAATGCATTTGGTTTTGACCTCAAACCAACTCCCCGGATAGTCCTTGGTACCCACAACCTAGAACAATCAAGATCCACTCCTCTTCATTCAAAGATTCCAAATTATAGTCTCTGCAAGTTTGGACCAGATTTGTCAAATTTGGTGAAATTCATATCTACACTTTTCCAAAAATTCCACAAATATTCAGGCAGCCTCTAGATGCAATGAGAGGCCCCTCCACCAAAAACCAGCTCAAGGAAAAATCCCTACATGCCTAAATCATTACATCAACACCTTGCATGCACTATTTCTTTCATCTTGATTAAGTTCAGATTTCAGTGTCGATCTCCGTCGAGTTTCAGTCACATGCTCACAGTGCACTTGGCACGTTGCTGCAGCCTAGCCTGCTTGTCCGAGCTTCACAGCGTGCTTGGCGCGTTCTGGCGTCGGTGGCACCACGGCACTGCGCCGGTGTGTCTTCGGCGGCAGAACCACCGTAGCGGCCGACAGGAGCAGAACGGCGGCATAACGCCGTTCGGCGCCGCCCAAACCTCCTGGTAGCTCCGCGTGGCCATTTCCTTGCCAGCGCACGCATGCAGCACCGTCGCCGTGGCACGGCAAGCACAGAGCGTGCTCCCTGCCGCCGACGGGCCCGCGTCGCCCCGTTCCGTCGAGCTCGCCCTAAGCAACCAAACCCCGACGCGTTTAGCACCTAAATGGAACCAGGGAACCCCCACGACGACGCTCAACCTCTGAACCTCCCCGATCAACGCCCTACACCGCCGTAAACTTCACCGGAGAACCCCGTTCTCGGCAACCGACTCGGGCCGGCTATAAATAGCTCCCCCCGAGCTTGCTCTCGCCCCCGCACACCTCCACCACCTCACTAGTCCCCGCCAAGCCCCTGGGAGGGCCTCGAGGAGCTCTTCTTCCTCGACTCCGGCTGCTTCGTTCCGCCTCGGCCTCCACCGCGATTCACTCCGGTGAGGTCATCCCCGGCCCCCAAATCCCGTCAGCTACCCTCTCATGCTACCACGGGTCTAACCCCCTCCTCAATTCCTCCTCCGCAGCACTCTCCGACGAGGCCCACGACCACCCGAACCGCCGTCCGCCGGAGCAAGCGTCGCCGTCGACGTGGTACTCGCCGGCGACAACCACCACCTCCCACAGACGCGGAATGGCACCCTGAACACGGAGGTACCCTCCGATCTTCCTGCCTCGCCGTGGATCGCCGCCGGTGACCACCGCGGCTCTCGGGCGCCGACGAGCCCCGTCCCTCTCGTTTGAAATTTCAAACCTGACGGGTGGGACCCGCCTGTCAGTCTCTCTTTTGTTTTTTTAATCGTTTTCTGAAAGCGTACTTTGGCAAATACGCTTCCACTCTGAACCGTTTTTTTGGAATTTTCTGCAAAGCCCCCTGGAAGTTTTCTGTTTCATTACAGATGGGTCCTTGGACCAAAACCCTTATAACTTTTTAACAGAAAGGAATTTTTGAGTGATTCTTCTTCTGTCCTCTTCAAATTTTTGTCTAGTTTGTTTATCATATTTATTTGAAAAATATTTGGATTGACTTTCTGGGACCCATGGTATTTACGTTAGCGCGTGTATTTTGTGTACCGTAGATACCGAAGGAGGAGACGGAACCGCGAACTTCGCCGAGCTAGACCCCGACTACACTGAACCAGGCAAGCAATGTTTGAACTTTTGATATGATGAGTGTTTGGGCATGTTTGCATTATTTTTGTATCATGGCACGTTCATGAGCATTTCGATGATAGTTTATCTCGTAAGAGTTGAGGCAAATGAGCTCAGTAAATCCATGAGTTGTTGGAAACTTGTTGCATGGCCATGAGTTGGCATGAGTATGGGTAAGATGGCAGTGTTGTAGCATGCCAGACTTATGCTAGACCGTTGACCCAGTGTCAGTATCAATCAGTCAGATTCCCGTCCGTCTCCCCTTTCGTACTACCACCTGTTTCCCGCAAGGGATACGGCTGAGTAAGTTGCAAACCACTTCCTGGTACACACCAAATCGAGAGGCCGGGATGAAGGTTCCATGGCCCTGGATTAAAGCCTTTCATCTGGTCAGGGGGCATGGGTGTTCCCGGTTGGGACCGAGAGGGGCGCACCCCTTAGAGCGCGCGTATATAAATTTGATCCCATGCTATTCGAGATTGTGATCTCCCCGTCTCAAAGTTTTTCTTAAACGTTGTCTAGGGTGATTCCTGGCAACGTGAGGTATGATGGATGTGTACTAGCTAGTTGTGTTTCCTCCGAAATACCGTAAACGGAACTAGTCCTTCGTGACTACGAAAATCCGTTGGCTGTGGACAATTTGTGTACAAACTCTGTAGAGTCAAAATTCTTAAATTCGTCTTATTCCTATCCGAGTACCGTGTTCATCTCATCTTGTTAAGTGTCAATCTCGATGACAGAAACTCTTGATAACCATATGAGTGTCATACGTTTATTTCCGGTGAATGGACTAACCCGCTTATGGTCTTGTGATAAATATTTTTCATGAGCACCATATCTTGTCAAGTTGTGAATGATGAATTATAAGCCCTTTCTTTGATGTCGCTCAGACGTCCGACTGTGGCATTGTTATTATTTACCTTTATTATAAGCCCTTTCTGCGATGTCGCTCAGACGTCCGACTGCGGCATTGTTATTATTTACTTCCTTTATAAGCCCTTTCTGTGATGTCGCCCCGACGTCCGACTGCGGCATGCATGTATTTTTTTTTCAATATAAGCCCTTTATGAGGTGTTGCTCATACGCCCGACTGCGGCATGTTTTACTTATTTGTTCACCCTTCGTGGCGTCGCTTCAGACACCCGATCGGTTTTGAGTTTTGTATTCTTTGGGTTTTCGAGCGGACTACCGCCGATTCCCTTCTTATTTACTTTGTTGTACTGATTAAATTGAGCATTGCTAAAAATTAATCATATCGCATTCATGCATTCATTTGTTATATCTTTTGTCCGAACTGTCTTGCGAGTACTTTCAAAGTACTCACCTCGCTTGTTGATTTGGCGGATCTTGACGACGGCGATCTCATGGATGAAGAGTTCGATAGCGAGTCCGGCGCCTAGAAAACCCAGTCAGTCTCGTGCGACCCTGGATTAGTCATTGTGATATATCCGCTTCGCTACCTAAATAAATTCATCGAGCCTCACCTCGGCGCCGATGAGCCGCCATCTGATAGACTCATTAACCACCCCTTCGTGTTATTCCACCAACCACTCATATCTCGAGTCAGTAGTATTTCCACTCCACACCATTGTGTCATATCCGCCATCATGTTTAATTGTTGGCGTGTCTGTAATAATTGGTTGGACATCTTCAGCCCGCCCCTGTAACATTGTAATGCTACTGGCTTATTGTGTCAAAGTTTTGTCTACCGATATGGAGGATTTTCCTCATATTGGACTTCATAGGTCGGTTGCTCAATAAATATTTTTATTGAAAAACCGGTCGTGACAAGCTTGGTACCAGAGCCAGGCTGACTGTAGGAAGCCACTAGGTGCGATCGTTAATCGGTTATTAGCATAATAGAGCTATTTATTATTTTTCACAAATGTAGTCAATTTCGACGATCGGCATAAATTTATGATTTGACTACTCAGGATTTTTGCCTACTTTTGTAGATGGCTGGCAACGACTGCAAGTCGCAGATGTTCGCCAACATGCCCGATGGGTTCGTCAAGCTTCTCTCCTTCATCGTCCAAGTCGCGATGGGGCCAGATGTGCGCCCAGTCTTCTCTCTCTCTCAGCACAAGGTCAATGACCGTCTAACCATGCACCAAGCCGCGGTGGAATTCAAGAGAGGGCGAGTTGATCGTTATCGGTTCGTGGGGAGAGCCATGCCCACAGAGAAGCATGCACTGCAGATGGCAGCCCGCGAGGCGATAGCTCGTCTCAGGGATATCCTTCCTTCGATGAAGACTCGTCGCTACCGCTACCTGCCATGTCACGTGCCATATACCTGCCACTACGCATTCTCTTTCCCCAGAGGAGAACGGGATGAAGCTTTTGAGATGCTTATCGAGTATCTCCGAGCTTTGGAGGCAGCCTTCGACAACCTGGTGGACGACTTTGTAGCTGCCCGCATGGACTCAGTCCATGGCTGTGCCGCCAACAGGAGGGAGCTCCTGCGCGCCGCACCGCCATTGACTTTCGTCTCGTCATCAGCATCGTTTGCTGCTACTGCTCGCACCACATCTCGTCGCCTGCCTACCACGAAGGAGTTCAACCATGTCATTGCGCCTACTCCGGTTCGTTCTGCACCACCCCTCGTGCCCGCTCAGGTTCGAGTTGTCCCGCACAGGGCACCAGCTCCACCAACTCAGCGCAGCACCTCACGTCTGGAGCCTATCTCCGAAGAGGAGGTTGAGTCCCCAGCCTCACTACGCCTCACCCTTGGCAGGCCCAGGGAAATCCTTACCATCTCCGACTAAGTACGCTTAGCCGCCATGCAATGTACTGACTTGTACGATATGTTTGTATGTAAATAGGCTGTGAGAAGTAGCTTGTTTGCGCATCATGTAGGATCTGGAGGAGTGCACTAGACTAAATAACATGTTAGGATCATGTACGCATATCCTGAGTGATGTATTGTATAATTACTGCTTGCGTGTAAGATATGTAATGGACAGTCCTTCTCCGTGCGCAAACGTGTTTTCTCTTGAAAAATCTTAGAGCATTTGCGACCTTTTTCCATCTTCTTGAATTTATTGATGTTCGCGGCTCAATTTCTTTTCTTATGAGTGTTTCAAAATATATCCCCAGAGTAAACTATGTCTCGTCCTTGGACGCGCTCCATGCCGACTCCGGCAGAGGAGAATTATAGCACACCCCCAGGCAACAAATTCACACAGGGACAAACTAGTCAACAGGACAGTGAAACGGCACTTTCTCAAATGTTCCGTCTTTATGAACAAAGTCAGCAGCAACATCAGGAAATAATGAACCAAGTCATCAATATGGGGAATCACCGTGGACAGTATCAACAACAATCAAAGTTATCCGAACTTCAGAAGACATGTCCCCAAACATTTTCTCACACTGACAAACCTCTTGAAGCCGAGGACTGGCTTCGAGACATGGAGAGAAAATTAATTATTGCCCAGTGTTCAGATCTTGAGAAAGTACTTTATGCTCCGCACTATCTCACTGGAGCAGTCGCATCATGGTGGGAAAATTTCCTACACATGCACCCCAATGAAGATAATATAACATGGGAGGAATTTAAAGAAGGTTTTCGTGGGGCACATATTCCTAAGAGTCTTATGAAGATCAAAAAGAGAGAGTTTGATGACCTCAAGCAAAGGATAATGATGGTGTCAGAATACAACAGTCAGTTTACTTTGCTGTCTCGCTACGCCAACGAGGAGCGTATGTCGGAAAACAAAAAGATGGAGAAATTCCTTGACGGTCTGACACCCGCGCTTAAATGCCAATTGGTCGTACACACCTTCCTAGATTTTAAGATGCTGGTGGATAAGGCCATTACCTTGGAAAATGAGAGACGCAGCTTAGAAGATTTCCGCAAGCGGAAGAGGGACCAGACTAATCACGCCCGCAACCACCGCAGCAAGACAGATGTTCAGAAAAACTGGACACCCAAACCCACGACAAGCGTCTCACGCCCAATCAAGAATTTCCATGCAAGGGACAAGGAGTTCACATACCGCCCAGGCGTTACCTGTTACGCTTGTGGAGAAGAAGGGCACTATGCCAAGCAGTGCCCCAAGCCAAGGAACTCGACCCCAAAGCCGAACAACGGAGGCAATAATTCAGCGCCAAAGCACAACAATTTCAACCCAAATAACAACCAGAGGAAGGTTCATCTGAACCACGTGACCAAAGAGGAAGCACAAAATGCCCCAGATATCGTACTCGGTACATTTCCTGTCAACACAATACCTGCCATGGTTTTGTTTGATTCTGGAGCTTCTCACTCATTCGTTTCAAAAAGTTTTGCTTTGCAAAATAATTTTTTGATGCTTCCCTTGGAAAAATCTATGATCGTCAAGTCCCCTGGAATTAAGCAAGTTACCCAGAATTATTGCCAGGGTGTGGTTATCGAGTTTGAAGGGTTAAAGTTTCACGCAAATCTTATCGTGCTGGAAAATAAAGGATTGGATGTCATCTTAGGGATGGATTGGTTAACCGCCAACAAAGGTTGCTTCAACAGGACCGTAATTCTCACCCATCACCACGGGAAGACCATAAAGGTTTCAGCCAACGAAAGAAAAATATCCCGGCAACCGAGATTGAACAAGGTGGATATTTCTGAATTGAGCAAGGTTCCAGTAGTGTGTGAATTTCCAGATGTATTTCCCAAAGAGCTACCAGGCATGCCACCAGACCGAGAGATAGAATTCAGCATTGAGGTAGCACCCGGAACCGCTCCCATATACAAGAAACCATACAGAATGGCACCATCTGAATTGGTAGAACTGAAGAAGCAAATAAAGGAATTATTGGAAAAAGGGTACATATTAGCCAGTTCCTCACCTTGGGGTTCACCAATTTTGTTTGCCAAAAAAAGGATGGAACACTGAGATTGTGCATAGACTATCGAGCGCTAAACATGGTCACAATCAAGAACAAATATCCGATGCCATGAATAAATGATTTATTCGATCAACTCGCTCAGGCCAAGGTGTTCTCATAGATTGACTTGAGGTCGGGATACCATCAACTGAAAGTGCGAACCGAAGATATTCCCAAGACAGCTTTCACCTCCAGATACGGATTGTATGAGTTCACCATAATGCCATTCGGACTAACAAACGCCCCCGCATATTTTGTTCACCTCATGAACAAAGTATTCATGAAGTTTATGGACAAGTTTGTTGTGGTATTTATCGATGATATTCTGGTATACTCCAAAACCCCAGAAGAGCACGCTGAACATCTCCGAATTGTACTAGGAGAACTAAGGAAACATCAATTGTACGCTAAATTCAGCAAGTGTGAATTTTGGCTAAGGCAAGTAGGTTTTCTGGGCCACGTACTGACCCAAGAAGGTATCGCCGTAGACCCGAAAAAGGTCAAGGCCGTACTTGGCTGGAAACCACCAGCCAGCGTGACGGACGTACGAAGTTTCTTGGGAATGGCAGGATACTACCGGAGATTTATTGAAGGATTCTCAACCATAGCAAAGCCAATGACGCAACTCCTCAAGAAAGACAGGAAGTTTGAATGGACGGAAGCTTGCGAGAAAAGTTTCCAAGAACTGAAGAGAAGCGGCGACGACACCGATACTAATTGTGCGGATATACACAAAATTTTGAGGTATTTTGTGGCGCATCTCGAAAGGGCCTCGGGTGCGTATTGATGCAAGAAGGCAAGGTTATCGCATATGTTTCGGACAACCCGCATAGCATGAGGAAAATTATCCTACACATGACCTGGAATTAGCAGCGATTATTCATGCACTCAAGGAATGGAGACACTTCTTACTCGGTAATCGTTGTGAAATATACACGGACCACAAAAGCCTCAAGTATGTTTTCACACAACCGAACTCAATTCTGGCAGTGATGCTGGTTGGAATTAGTAAAGGATTATGATGTTGGAATCCACTACCACCCGAGCAAAGCAAATGTTGTAGCTGATGCTCGAGTGGAACCCCAGTCCGGACAACGACAACATGCCAAACTTGAGACCTGAATTCCAGCAGGAATTAGCAAAGCTCAATCGATGGTGGTCACCAAAGGCGTGTGTGTCGAACTTAGAGTTACAGCCTACCCTAATAGAGAAGGTTAAAGAGGCTCAACGTGGACACCCCAGCATTGAAGGCATAAAGCGGAAGATGAAGTTGGGCAAGGCCTCGAATTTGTTATTGATGAGCAAGGAATATTGTGAATGCGGAATAGGCTTTATGCATCAATATCCATGACCTTAAACAGCAAATCCTGGCTGAAGGCCACACGCTCCATATTCAATCCATCACGGAGGAACAAAAATGTACAAAGATCTTCAGGAAACATTTTGGTGGCATGGAATAAAAAGAGACATAGCCACGTTTATTGCATGTTGTGACTCTTGTCAACGCATCAAGGCCGAGCACCAGAAACCGGCCGGTCTATTGCAACCAAATAAGATCCCGAGTGGAAATGGGACGAGATTGGCATGGATTTTATTGTTGGACTACCTCGGTCCCGGCACGGACATGATGCCATATGGGTCATCACTGATAGACTGACTAAGGTAGCACACTTCATCCCCGTGAAGACAACCCACACCACTCAGAAACTTGCTAGGCTCTACCTTTCCCGTATCGTTTGCTTACATGGAGTCCCAAAGAAAATTATCTCGGACAGAGGCACTCAATTCGTCTCCCGATTTTGGGATCACTTACAACAAGCTCTGGGAACTCAGCTGGCATTCATGCCGCATACCATCCCAGACGGATGGGCGGTGGCGAGTAAACCAGATACTAGAAGATATCTTTGAGAGCATGTGTCCTCACCTATGGGACCAGTTGGGAAGAGAGCTTACCATATGCAGAATTCGCATATAACAACAGTTATCGATCCAGCCTGCAAATGGCACCATTTGAAGCTCAGACGGCGAAGATGTCGTACCTGCTAAACTGGTTGGAAACCGGAGACAGCCATATCTTCGGCCCAGACCTGCTCAAAGAGGCTGAAGATAAGGTCAAGGTGATTAAGGACCGACTCAAGACAACCCAAAGCCGACAAAAGAGTTATTACGATCAGAAGCATCGTGGAGTCAATTTTGAACCCGGTGAATTTGTGTACTTACGAGTATCCCCTATGAGAGGCCTGCATCGATTCAAGATAAAAGGGAAGCTAGCACCAAGGTTCATCGGACCATTTTGCATAGTGGCACGAAGAGGCACGGTGGCCTACCAGCTAGACTTACCCGAAGAATTATCCGACATCCACGACATATTCCACGTCTCCCAATTGAGGAAGTGCGTAAGCAACCCAGAGAAACAAGTACCCCATAAAAACATTGACGTGCAGCCAGACCTTACATATCGGGAGCATCCGATAAAGATCTTGGAAGAGTCTGAAAGGAGAACCCGACAGAAAACCATCAAGTTCTTCAAAGTTCAGTGGAGCAACCACACCGAAAGTGAAGCCACTTGGGAAAGAGAGGATTTCCTTCGTACAGAGCACCCACAATTATTTGAGGATCAGCTGGAATCTCGGTGATGAGATTTTTCCTAAGGGGGTAGGTGTTGTGACACTCCAAAAATATTCTTTTGGTTTTCTTCAAAAAAAATTGTTGGATTTGAAGAAGGTCTTCTAAACCTTTCCAAGATCTCTCTCAAAAGCTTTTCCCTTTAGCAAATATTTTATTTTTTTGCATCTCCTCCAACTCTGGTGTTTGGTTTTTAAATTTTTCTTCTGATTGCCCTCTTCTCAAAATTTCAAGAAAAGTCTTTGGAGTTTATTTTTCTTTCAAAAAGAAAACTCTAGGAGTTTTGCCTCCTCTCCAATATTTGAAACCATTCATGATTTTGCCATGCAACACATGGTAAAATCTTCCCAAAAATCTCTCCTTCCACTTTGGGCAATCCAAACGTTCTGTCTCAACAAGTTCAACCCTTTTCTGAATTTTATTTCATTTAATTCTCCTCCCAAATCTTTTCTGTCCATTATTTTGAGCCTAGGTGATTTGCAAAGCAAGTACCTAAATGCATTTGGGTTTTGACCTCAAACCAACTCCCCTGGATAGTCCTTGGTACCCACAACCTAGAACAATCAAGATCCACTCCTCTTCTGTTCAAAGATTTCAAATTATAGTCTCTGCAAGTTTGGACCAGATTTGTCAAATTTGGTGAAATTCATATCTACACTTCTCCAAAAATTCCACAAATATTCAGGCAGCCTCTAGATGCAATGAGAGGCCCCTCCACCAAAAACCAGCTCAAGGAAAAATCCCTACATGCCTAAATCATTCTGTGAACACCTTGCATGCACTATTTACATTCATCTTGATTAAGTTCAGATTTCAGTGTCGATCTCCGTCAAAGTTTCAGTCACATGCTCACAGTGCACTTGGCACGTTGCTCGCAGCCTAGCCTGCTTGTCCGGAGCTTCACACGCGTGCTTGGCGCGTTCTTGGCGTCGGTGGCACCCTGGCCGCCTGCGCCGGCGTGTCTTGCGGCGGCAGAACCACCGTAGCGGCCGACAGGGAGCAGAACGGCGGCATAACGCCGTTCGGCGCCGCCCAAACCTCCTGGTAGCCCCGCGTGGCCATTTCCTTGCCAGCGCACGCATGCAGCACCGTCGTCGTGTCACGGCAAGCACAGAGCGTGCTCCCTGCCGCCGACGGGCCCGCGCCGCCCCGTTCCATCGAGCTCGCCCTAAGCAACCAAACCCCGACGCGTTTAGCACCTAAACGGAACCAGGGAACCCCCATGACGAAGCTCAACCTCTGAACCTCCCCGATCAACGCCCTACGCCGCTGTAAACTTCGCCGGAGAACCCCGTTCTCGGCAACCGACTCGGGCCGGCTATAAATAGCTCCCCCCGAGCTTGCTCTCGCCCCCGCACACCTCCACCACCTCACTAGTCCCCGCCAAGCCCCTGGGAGGGCCTCGAGGAGCTCTTCTTCCTCGACTCCGGCCGCTTCGTTCCGCCTCGGCCTCCACCGCGATTCACTCCGGTGAGGTCATCCCCGGCCCCCAAATCCCGTCAGCTACCCTCTCATGCTACCACGGGTCTAACCCCCTCCTCGATTCCTCCTCCGCAGCACTCTCCGACGAGGCCCACGACCACCCGAACCACCGTCCGCCGGAGCAAGCGTCACCGTCGACGTGGTACTCGTCGGCGACCACCACCACCTCCCACAGACGCGGAATGGCACCCTGAACACGGAGGTACCCTCCGATCTCCCTGCCTCGCCGTGGATCGCCGCCGGCGACCACCGCGGCTCTCGGGCGCCGACGAGCCCCGTCCCTCTCGTTTGAAATTTCAAACCTGACGAGTGGGACCCGCCCGTCAGCCTCTCTTTTGTTTTTTTTTGAATCGTTTTCTGAAAGAATACTTTGGCAAATAAGCTTCCACTCTGAACCGTTTTTCTGGACTTTTCTGCAAAGCCCCCTGGAAGTTTTCTGTTTCATTACAGATGGGTCCTTGGACCAAAACCCTTATAACTTTTTAACAGAAAGGAATTTTTGAGTGATTCTTATTCTGTCCTATTCAAATTTTTATCTAGTTTTTTATCATATTTATTTGAAAAATATTTGGATTGACTTTCTGTGACCCACGGTATTTACGTTAGCGCGTGTATTTTGTGTACCGTAGATACCGAAGGAGGTGACGAAACCGCGAACTTCGCCGAGCTAGACCCTGACTACTCCGAACCAGGCAAGCAATGTTTGAACTTTTGATATGATGAGTGTTTGGGCATGTTTGCATTATTTTTGTATCATGGCACGTTCATGAGCATTTCGATGATAGTTTATCTCGTAAGAGTTGAGGCAAATGAGCTCGGTAAATCCATGAGTTGTTGGAAACTTGTTGCATGGCCATGAGTTGGCATGAGTATGGGTAAGATGGCAGTGTTGTAGCATTCCAGGCTTATGCCACACCGTTGACCCAGTGTCAGCATCAATCAGTCAGATTCCCGTCCGTCTCCCCTTTCGTACTACCACCTGTTTCCCGCAAGGGATACGGCTGAGTAAGTTGCAAACCACTTCCTGGTACACACCAAATCGAGAGGCCGGGATGAAGGTTCCATGGCCATGGATTAAAGCCTTTCATCCGGTCAGGGGGCATGGGTGTTTCCGGTTGGGACCGAGAGGGGGGCGCCCCTTAGAGCGCGCGTATATAAATTTGATCCCATGCTATTCGAGATTGTGATCTCCCCGTCTCAAAGTTTTTCTTAAACGCTGTCTAGGGTGATTCCTGGCAACGTAAGGTATGATGGGTGTGTACTAGCTAGTTGTGTTTCCTCCGAAATACCATAAATGGAACTAGTCCTTCGTGACTACGGAAATCCGTTGGCTGTGGACAATTTTGGTACAAACTCTGTAGAGTCAAAATTCTTAAATTCATCTTATTCCTATCCGAGTACCGTTTTCATCTCATCTTGTTAAGTGTCAATCTCGATGACATAAACTCTTGAAAACCATATGAGTGTCATATGTTTATTTCCGGTGAATGGACTAACCCGCTTATGGTCTTGTGATAAATATTTTTCGTGAGCACCATATCTTGTCAAGTTGTGAATGATGAATTATAAGCCCTTTCTGTGATGTCGCTCAGACGTCCGACTGTGGCATTGTTATTATTTAACTTTATTATAAGCCCTTTCTACGATGTCGCTCAGACGTCCGACTGCGGCATTGTTATTATTTACTTCCTTTATAAGCCCTTTCTGTGATGTCGCTCCGACTTTCGACTGCGGCATGCATGTATTTTTTTTCAATATAAGCCCTTTATGAGGTGTCGCTCAGACGCCCTACTGCGGCATGTTTTACTTATTTGTTCACCCTTCGTGGCGTCGCTTCAGACACCCGATCGGTTTTGAGTTTTGTCTTCTTTGGGTTTTCGAGCGGACTACCGCCGGTTCCCTTCTTATTTACTTTGTTGTACCGATTAAATTGAGCATTGCTAAAACTTAATCATATCGCATTCATGCATTCATTTGTTATATCTTTTGTCCGAACTGTCTTGCGAGTACTTTCAAAGTACTCACACGGCTTATTGATTTGGCGGATCTTGTGACAGGCGATCTCATGGATGAAGAGTTCGATAGCGAGTCCGACGCCTAGAGGAAACCCAGTCAGTCTCGTGCGACCCCTGGATTAGTCATTGTGATATATCCGCTTCCGCTACCTAAGTAAATTCATCGAGCCTCACCTCGGCCTCGATGAGCCGCCCGATCTGATAGACTCATTAACCACCCCACTGTGTTATTCCACCAACCACTCATATCTCGAGTCAGTAGTATTTCCACTCCACACTATTGTGTCATATCCGCCATCATGTATAATTATTGGCGTGTATGTAATAATTGGTTGGGCATCTTCAGCCCCCCCCCCCCTGTAACATTGTAATGCTACTGGCTTATTGTATCAAAGTTTTGTCTACCGGTATGGAGGATTTTCCTCTTATTGGACTTCATAGGTCGGTTGCTCAATAAATATTTTTATTGAAAAACCGGTCGTGACAAATGATTTAAATTCCATGCCCAAAATATTCCACAAAAATGTTCACTATTTTTGGTTTGGTTCAGAAACCTTGCCAAAAACATCAAACAATTATAAGAACATTTTGGAAGACACTGAATGTGATTTTTCCAGGGTTCTTTGCCCCTCTTTAATTGAATTTTGAGGCTTAAAATTCCCTCATTTCAAATTCCTTGAATGTAAACATGATGCTTGAAGCTCACTGGTGCAACTAATTACAGTCATCAATCTAGGGCTGTGACAACCACATCATACACGCGCCCTCCATACCAGGTGAGCTTCACGATTTCTTGTCTCGGGAGGACATATACTTCTGTGGGGCAGCCATCGCAAGGGATAAACAGAAGTTGGAGCCGTACAACCTTGATTTGAAAAGCATCGCTGACCTACAAACCAAAATAAAAATTCCTGTAGAATATTGTGATAAACTGACACCATCCCTATTCGATGTAGCAAATTTTGTGCTAGGAACAAATCTTCAGAAGGGTGATGAGACGCTGGCATTAAGGTCGTCTGAATGGGAGAATTATCCCTTGGGTACGAGCTGATAAAATATGCTGCCCTCGGTGCCCATGTGTGTTTCGAGATAGCTGCAAGGTCCAGAGAGCTTGTTGCGAAGCCGTCTCCCACAAAAAATGAGAACAAGAAGACAAAGAAGAAGAAGAAGAAGAAGATGCTGCACCAGCAGTAGGGCATTATGGATGGATGAACTATTTCCTCTCTTGTAAAAAAAATATTCCCTCTCTATTTATATTGATATAGATGGACTATTTCGATGGTGTGCATATCTTTGGAACAAGTAGTAGCGTGGGTCCGCTTGACTATAAGGAACTATTTATCCGCCTAGCTTTCTCTACTACTCCTTCCAGTGATCGGTATGCAATGCATGTGTCCGTAGACATGACAGCTTGTCCATGGAAGTTCAACTATGGCGACTATCACGTTTCATCCACTGCCACTCGCGATTCCCACGACGCCGCTCCAACCCATGGCACAACGTCCCCCGACGTGCGCCTCATCCCTCTCGGCCGCACCGCCCCTCTGCCTTTGTGTGCATGACCTGTGGGCCACCTTAAATGCGGCGAGCATCAAGTTTCTACCATAGCCACACGCGATTCCCACGACACCGCATGAACCCATGACACCACATGTCCCCCAACCTGCGGCTCACCCCTCTCGGCCCCACTGCCCCTCTAAATTTGAATTTGAAACTTATAAAACGAAAAGATTCAAAACAAATAAATTGGGAGAGAGGGAGTATATCATAGGATGTGTCCCATACGAAACAAGTCCCCTGGTTTGTCACCGCGAAGATGCGGTTAGAAAGGAGCACAACGTCTTCGTACTCGTACATCAAAAAATCAGCCGCAGACAGCATGGTCCACCTTTGACCGCCATGTGCAAGGTCCATGCTATCTTATTCAATCTCACCGTGGTTCTATCGTACAAATTCATGCAGTGGCCCGTTGCATGGCTGATCCCAATGTTGGACAAAGGTTCTACAGGAACGATGTCAGCATTGTAAATGTTGTGCAAATTGATGTTGGTACCCTCCCGTACATATGCAAGCCAATTTCCACTCGCACCGAGCCTAACCTATGAAACAGTGGGCAGGGGGAGAATTACGAAATGGACACGGAAATAGTCTTTAGAATGCATTTACTACGTGATCAAACTCATCTTACCTCCTCATCGGAGGAAATCCGAGTGCCCCTCAACGTCGGCATCTCAAGGGGCATCAACTTGCAACTACGACCACGCCGCGCTGGAGAGACCCCCAAGGAAACATCCTCATGCGTTCCACGGAACATCAAGATGCATTTGTATGAGTAGTTCATCTTGTGAGAGAAAAGGATGAACGAGGGAAGGCCTCTAGATGTAGAGATAGACACTACTACTACCAATGTGCTGGCCCGTGTGTTGCAATGGACCCAAAGTAGTAGAATAATACTTGTTCACGTGCTTGAAATATAAACACTCTAGTTTTGATATACATGTGTCAGTAGACATGACAGCTTGTCCATGGAAGTTGAACCACGGCGACCATCACGTTTCTTGTTTCTACCACTGCCACACCCACACGCGATTCCCACGGCGCGCTCCAACCCTACACAGAAGCACGGCGTCCCACGGCGTGGACATGGATCCTCGGCGTGGCTATCACTGCCTTATCCGCCTTTCCTTGGTGACTGGTGGGACCCACACTTGCGGGTCCCACATGTCAGTGATAGAATGGTAGGATTGTTCACGTCAGGGGATCCTCATCCCCCCGACGTGCGCCTCATCCCTCTCGGCCCCACCGCTCCTTTGCCTTTGTGTGCATGACATGCGGGCCAGCTAAACTGCGGCGAGCATCAACTTTCTACCACAGCCACACCCGATTGGACGCGGTTTGCCTGCTCCGCTGCTGTGCTCCAATCCGTACTCCCGCACCATCGAATTTTCGTGGCTGTGACACATTTCGTCCCGGGCATCAATCCTCAGCTGGAGTACTTCTGTACTACAGGTAGTACCCGCCGGTGTGGCCATCTACGCCTCGTAACGCCCAGCTGTGGCACCCTCGCCACAACACCATCGGCCGGTTCATCTTGAACGAGTGAGTCGCGAACCACACCACCACAATCAGAGTGACATGTGGGCAAGCCGCATTTAAGGTCCGCATGTCATTGACTCATAGGCCGGGCACTAAGCCACTAAAGTTCTGTCGGCCCCGAGAGGGAAATGTAACTCCTGCGATAGGCTTTGTGGTGCTTCCGCAGTACGAGCTCATGCCAAACCCGGAATTTTTTCTTACTACTACCAACTACTAGTAAGGTACACGTGGATTGCACGCATGAGATTCTGGTGGTTTGTGCATTGTGCTTCTACATGTGGAGTCCTCTAGATTCTACATGTGGCAAAATCTGGTGGAATGTAGATACTATCCAACGGCCAGTAGTGCTCAGATTTACCATCTTTGTACCGTTGGATTGGCTTCATCCAATGACCAACTTTCAAAGTTATGGTTTGGTTTGTAGCCTAAGGTTGCCACGCCTAAGCTTAGGCGTGCCACAAGTGTGTTTGGTTGCGTTCTTGTCTCAGCATAGTTGTTCCCTCTTCATGCATGCTCAACTCAACACCCGTCTTCATGTATGCTCACTTCATGCATGCTTCTAGTGTATTTGTGCTAATCTAGTGTGGACTCATGCACCCTCCATACACTCTACCAAACACCCAAAAGTGGGCCGAGAAGGGAACTCTTGGGATCATGCACCCTTCATACACCCTACCAAACACATCAGGCATGTGTTTGGTTCATTGCTACACTTGTGGCTTGCCATACTTTTCTAGCTACATGGTCCACATGTCATAGACTCAACTTATTGCCAAATCTTGACACACTTGTGGTGGCCATTTTGTTAGCCACATTTTTTGTGGCAGCCACACTTTGCCTAAGCTTAGTTGTGGGAAAGTTAGTCATGAATGAAGTTCAACCATGGAGCCTTCTACATTTTACATGTGGCAGAATCTGGTGGAATGTAGATGATATCCAATGGCTAGTAGTGTTCGGATTTGCCATATTTGTACGGTCGGATTGGCTTCATCCAATGACCAACTTTCAAAGTTATTCACACACTATATTGGGGGTATAGATATAGATGTGCCAGCCTGTTGCAATGGATCCAAAGTATATCTGTTTAGTGGAGTGCACTCTAAACACATTATCTGTTTATTTTTCTCTAGCCTTTCGTAGCCATGGAACCAAGCCACATAAGCTTCATGGGTGCCCCCCACATCATATTATTCATACTACGTTGACTGAAAAAAAGATAAGTCACCCAAAACAAGATCTTCCCGTTTTTTGTTCCTACGATGATGTGCCCTGCATGTTGGCGTTCAGGAGCAGGGTACCCAGAACTTGCACTGCTGCGGCTCTGGCGTGGCTCAAGGGTGGCCCAAGTCGGCCCATCTTCGTCGGCACAAGCTCAAGACCCTCGCGAGGCAAAGCCTCATGAGGCGGACGTCGAGAAGCTTCTCGAGCCGCAACCTCGTCGGGGCTGGCTCGCGAGGAGGTGGAGAGATCAAGGCGGGGTACCTCACGAGGTGCCCATGGCATAAGCCATGATGACCGAGGCGCCCGGTGAGGCGCCTGCCTTGCCGATGTCCTCATTTCCTCTGTGGTGCAAAGGAGGCAAGCGCGAGCGAGACATCAAGCAAAGCGACCGTTTGATTGCAACAAGACCAAGACCATCTGCGGCAGGAAGGAGGTCATCATGGAGCCCAAGCCGGCGTCATCGTCGAGATCCTTTGACGAGGACCAACTTTAGTCGGGATAAGTGTACTAGATGTTCCCCTTCAAAATGGCCAATGTTGGCGCCCTTCCCGCTCAATATTTGGGAAGAGGCCCAGGGCCTCTGCCTATAAATAGGACTACCACCCACAGGGGTAGAGGCATACAGGAGAAGCTAGCATCTTGTATCCGGAGTCGGGGACAGAGCTAGAGATCAAGCAGTCGAGAGAGAGAGAGAGAGAGCGACCAAACTCCCTTAGCAGTTCGTCGCACCGGCCAAAAAGAGACCCTGCAAGGCTGTTCTTCCTTGTATTGTTCATCATCAGCCCACAGGGCAATCCACCACACACACACTTTGGGTAGGGTGTTACACCTAGCAGTGGCCCGAACCGATATAAACCTTGTGTCTCTTGTGTTGCTCTTTTGGTAGTTTAGATCCTTGCGAGGCAATGAGGTGCAGGTAGGTAGGGGTGAGATCTCGCGTGCACCCGAGTTGAACCTAGAGGTGCAGCGGAACGAAATCCGACATTTAGCGCGCCCGGTAGAGAGTGCTTGGAATCTGCCTTCTGCCTCTTGGCCCCGTCGCGCCGTCATCATCATGTCCGGCGACCAGGCGAAACCCTTATCCACAGGCGGCCTGGCCCGCCTGACTTGCTTCGCCTGGCGACCCCATGCCCAGGCAGCTCGCGGTCCCATGGCGCTGCGAGACCCAGGCGTAGCGGTTAAACAGCGACAGCTCTCATGCCGCGGCGGCGCGGCGGCGGGCCTCCAACCACACCGCAGCCACGGCGCTGTACACCCGGCAGGGCAGAGGCGAACTCAAGGGCGCTCACGGTGGCCGAAGCTACTACAATGCGAGGCTGTGGGATGGCGGCCGTGGCGTCTTCTTTGGGCGGGTGGCGAGCTCTGAGGCCGCCGCGCCGGGGCTCACCCCGCCGCACCCAACTGCCACCTCAGGTCAGGCGGCCGCGGAGGCCCCACGCATGCCAGCGCAGCTCAAGTGGACTCAAGGCCACCCCAACGCCAGCCAGAGCCGTCGGCCGGGCCCAGCAGCGCTGCCCTCCGCCCCGACCCGCGAAGAAGGACTCGCCACGGCCCACGGCCCGGTGGGCCACCTTCCACTCCCGGTGGGCGCCTCAAGAAGAACTGCGTGGCTGCAGGGCACTCTGATGCAACATTCGGGATGGCGGCCCGGAAGAGTCGTGCCCCACATGATGGATCAAGGGCACACGCAGGGGAGGCGAACAGGGCTCGCTCCTCGGCCCAAGCTGGGGGGACGAGGCACCCGAAGTTGAGCTCTTCCAGGAGCCCCGGGAAAGCCCCGTCGACCGCGCTGGAAGCAACAATTACCGGGTACCGCTAATTCCTCTGGAGCAGGCATACGCTAACCATGGATTGCAGGAGGTATAGGTCGTTGCAACGGACGGCTGCCCCAATCCCGAAGTTTCCTACCCCTCAGGAGGAGGGCGCCGGGGGCTGCAAGAGAGGGGCTGAGATCCGGCATCACCACGGCGGCATTCGGAGCAAGGCGTCCTCAGGAGGTAGGCCCTCTGCCGGGGAGGCACCTCAGGGCCTACCCCCAGCAAAGGACCCGTGGTCGTCGTGGGAACCGCTGGCAACCGCTCTACCCCATCGGCAGCGTCCTCGGTTTTCGGCCGTCGTCGGTGGCACTAGAGTGTGGCGCAAGGCGGGGCCCTCATCTGGCGATATTAAGCAAGGCCGGTACCTGCGAAGAAGGCCAAGTGCCTGTGAAGCTCGCTGCCCCGTGACACTCTCACATAATAATGAGTGGGGCTGTACACGCCCGGAGTCTCGAGAGTGCGGCCTCGGGCCACAGGGCTCCCTCCACGCCAGTGGCAGCACTTAGCTCAGTTGGTGAGAAGGCGTCAAGACTAGACTAGGTGCGGACGCGGCTTTTTACTTTTCTTGCTTTTCTCCTTGGCTGCTTCCCCCCCCTTTTGGATTTAAGTTGGATTCGAGCTTGCGATTTGCATGTGTTAGGGAAGGGAGTTTAGTCTCGTTCGAGCAATCTCTCGCATTCTGGTTACCACTCTGCCTCAGCTGCCTCCCCTCGTGAGCCCCTCGCGAGCCGGGCCAGGCCTAGCATGCGTACAGACCGGACTGCCATCACCGCGCCCTCTCAGGAGGTTCTCATCACAGGTTCAATGGGCTTGTTCAGGGAGCACACGGAGCGCCACAGCCCTCCGGAGGCTATCTCGGGGCCGACGCGGGTCGAAGGTAAACAAGCCAGCCAGCTCATCGCAAGGCCAGCCACTTGGCGCAGGCGTACTGGTGATATCGCATCTACTAATACGCTAACTTCGAGTTTTTACACGAGGGGCTCCCCCTCCCAAAATTCTCTTACAACCTGCAAGGCCAAGCCCGAACTCTACATGCGCAGGATAAGAAAGCAGGAGCAACACGCAGTCAATCGGATAAATCCCCCAATGCATCCTCGAGATCACCTCCTGAATTGTCGCTGGCGTCGCTGGCCTCGCCATCGCCCTCCGCTTCGCTGTCAGCAGCGTCAGGGCCGTTCACCACGCCTCCTTCATCCGCGGCCACGACCACGCCGCCGTCGTTAGTAGCGAAGGCCTTGACGAGGGCATCCACATTGTCTTCCACCCAATGCGCCGGGTCGTCCCGGACGGCCTGGGGTACTGGGGCGATGGCGGCATCAAAATCGAAGTTGGGGTCCATGTCCTGAAGATGGCAGAAGACGCGAGAATAGGCACGCCCGAGCAGGGCGCGACTCCTCTCCTCCACCAACTTATTGGCTCTGCCCGACCGCACCTCCAGCTGCCTCACCACATCAGTGAAGAACTGAAGGTTGCCAGCATAGTTAACTGCATGAGGCTCTCCAACGGCTGCCTCGCAGATGTTTCCCAAGGCCGTGTTAGCTCTTTCCCGGAGCGTGCGGAGCATAAGGCCATGCTCGTGCTCCAGGATCTGCCGCTGGCGCATCTCATCCTCGTTCCGCCACGCAACAGCCTCAGCCGCGTCCACCCGCTGACATAGAAGAAGCGCCTCGGCGCGGGAGGAAGTCAGCTCCTCCTACACCACGCCAAGGGCGGCCCGGGAAGCGTCGGCCCGCTGCATCACTTCATCCAGCTTGGCCCTCAGGGCGGCGGTCCTCCCTTCCGCTTCGGCCCTGATCAACCCCAGCCTCTCCTCGAACTCGCGCTCGAGGTTCAAGCGGGTCGTCGCCACCCGACGATCAACCTCTTCCAGGACTCGGGCCTCCCGCGCAGCGACATCATCCTCCGCCTGCGTCACCAAGCGCTCCCTCGTCTCCAGCCGCTCAAGATCGCGGGCGCTGTCGGATTTCGGGTTCAGGCAGACCCTCTAGGTTCCAACACTGGGGTGCGCACGGAGATCTCGCCCTCTACCTACCTGCACCTCGCCGCCTCGCTAGAATCTAAGCTATGAAAAGAACAACACAAGAGACACAGGGTTTATACTAATTCGGGCCACCATTGTGGTGTAATACCCTACTCTAGTTTGTGGTGTGGTGAATTGCCTCTTGGGCTGATGATGAACAATACTAGGAAGAACAGCCTCGCGAGGGTCTGTTCTTGGCAGGTGCGATGAACTGCTAGGGGGAGTTCAGTCGCTTTCTCTCTCGCTGATCTCCAAGATTTCTAGATGATGCCTCTACCCTGTGGGTGGCTAGTCCTCTTTATAGGCAAAGGCCCTGGGCCTCTTCCCAAATATTGAGCGGAAGGGCGCCAATAATTGGCCATTTTGAAGGGGAACATCTAGTACACTTATTCTGACTAAAGTTGGTCCTCGCTTTGTCAAAGGCTCTGGTGGTGGCCTTGGCTTGGGCTCTACAATGACTTCCTTCCTGCCGTTGTAGCGGTCTTGGTCTTATTGCACGAAATGGATGCCTTTGCTTGATACTCTTGCTGTGCTTGCCCCTTTGCACCAAAGAGGAAAGGAGGACAACTGCAGGCGGGCTGGCGCCACTGGCGCCCTTGGTCTTCATGGCTTGCGTCATGGGCACGTCGTGAGGTACCCATTGATCTCTCCGCCTCCTCGCTTGATCGGCTGGCGAGGCCGTGCAGGAAGCTCCTGTTGTCCGCCCGTGAGGCTTGGCCCCTCGCGAGGTCTTGAGCTTGTCTTGATGAAGATGGGCCTTGCTGGGCCACCCCTTGAGGCCACGCCGGAGGCCGCGAGCAGGAAAGTGCAGGTACCGCCGTTCCCGAGCGCCAGACCAGAGCCCGCGCGAGCAGCGGACTTAGACTGGCAGAGCAGAAGCGAAGGGGCAAGTCTGGCACCGTGGGCCCCTAACAGCTCTTGCCTTGGGCGCCGCATGGCGGTTGGTTGGACGTGGGCGCCTTAGCCACTGCGTGAATCGACAAAAGAGCGGCGTCTGTCTAGGCTTTGCTTCCCTAGTCTCCTCTGGCCATTGCTCAGATCCCCTTTCTGGCGCCTTTCCTTCCTGCCTCTGAAATCTCCAGATCTACTTCGACCGTGTGCCCTAGAAAGACATGGCACCTCGCCAGACCCCGGCCGGAGCTTGGTACTCGGCCGCCTTGGACTCGCCGAATGTGTCGGAGGAGGGCCTTGCCCGGGTGCGCCGGATGGCGGCGGCGCAAGGCATCGACGGGGCAGAGGTGTTCAATCCTGACTCCGCCCTTCCGAGGGCCAAGGAAGCACCTTCTATCCGCTCTTCGTGGCGCCATTGCTGCCGAGTCCAGTGTCTCCCTTTTTGAGTTCTTCTTCTGTCCTCCGCCACTACAAACTGCAAGCTCTGCACCTCCACCCCAACTCTGTTCTTCTTCTAGCGACCTTCGCCTACTATTGTGAGGCCGCGGTCCTCAAATCTTTGGCCGGGGGAGACGTGACGAGGCTGGAGGGCGCTCCTGTGCCCCTGTTCCTTCGAGATGATTGGGTGCAGGCGGTGGAATCCATGCCCATCTTCATTGGGGACGGGCCTGTGCCCATGGCGGTTCCCGAGGACCCGGCGGCCCTGGCGACGGTGAACATGTCCTCCGGTGACTCCAGCGAAGAAGAGGAAGAAGAGGAGGCGAGGCGAGGCCGACTCCAAAGCGACCAAGCGGGGAGTCGAGCGCCCTCCCGGCGCAGGTCCCGCGCTCTCCGCCTCTTGCCGGCGATGGCAGCGAGGATGGCGGCAGGCGAGGCGGCGAGCTTGCCCCCGATCCCGAAAAAGGACAGGGGTCAGGCTGCTCCCGTGGTCTGCCTCGGCTCTGAGGCGATCCTTGACGCGCCTCTCCTGCTCGGGCCTCTTGAGGCTGATCCCTGCAGCCCGGCTCTCGAGCTTCAAGTATGGCGGAGGTTGCTCGAGCTCATGACGATGACGATAAGTTCTTGATTCTTGTTTTATTCCTTGCTTTGTCGCTGAGGCTTGATATCTGTATCTCCTGGCTAGGCTGGCGCCTACGGGACGAAGGGGGCTCCTGAGGCTCCGTCTAGGGAAGCACCTCTGCCCGCGAAGGAAGGCAACGGCAAGACACGGGCCTCTCCTACCCGGTCATCCTCGCGAGGCCTGGCGGAGCTGGCTGGGGCGAGCTCAGCCCCCATGGCCCAAGCGACTCCTGAGGTGTCCTTGCCTCATGCCACCGCCACAGCTATTGGGGCGCAGCAGGTCCCGCCTCAGGATACTTTGGTTACGCTGCCATCCTCTCCTCCTACTCCACCAACTGTTGTCTTTCCGACTCCTCCCACTGTCCTGGATCGTGGCTTCTGCTGAATTGGACGGCTGTGGCAAGATCTTCCGGCGCCGACCCTCGCTTAGTGGCCGGCGCTTGGGCTAGCCTCTGGCTGGATCGCTCGGCAACCGATTCGAATGGCGCTGGTTCGAGCCTCGACGGCTTGCGACGAGGAGAAGCAGGCCGTCCTTAAGCGAAGGCTGCTCCTGACGCTGCCTTGGGGAGGTAGCGATGTCAAAGTCGCTGCAAGGCTGGGAAGCGAGCTGCGAGGCTCTTGGGACCAACTTGCCAAGGGCCCGCATTCACCAAGAAGGAGGAAGACATGAAGGCTCGTGGTGACGGCCGTCAGGACAGGGCGTAAGCTTAAGAATCGCCGTGACCACTGGGCGCGCTGGAGGAAGAGTTGGAGGCGAAGAAGGTCGAGCTGGATGGCAAGGCGCGGGGTCATGCCGAGGATCGCGAGGCCTTCACGGAGATGGAGGTGAAGAATCGCACCTTGCTGAGGATGCTTTACGAAAGCGGCCTGGAAAGCCCGCTGGCCGGCGCCTAGGATGGCCCCGCCAAGCTGCTTCCCTTCCTGATCCATGCTCTTGAAGATGTCACCCTTGGCCTTGGCCCCTACGGGCGAGGCCGAGGCGCGTGTCTTGTCTTCGGCGGACGCTGGTCCTTACCCGTCTACCTTCGCCATCCCGCGTCGACCTCGACAATGCGAGCTAGCGAGCGGCGAGCTTGCTTGCTGCCGCTGCCGGCGATGAAGGGTCGGCGGAGCTCTGCTTTGTCGAAGTTCGGGCCTTCAGCAAAGCAAAGCGAGGCGCTGCCGATCTGAGGCTTCTGGCCGAACCGCTCCACGCAGCTCCGCCCGCCAACAATCGACTCCGTCGTGGCTCCTGTTACGCTTTCAGCTCAAGCAACATGCACCATGCCTCGGGGCGTTTAAACTTAGTGTTTGGTGTTGCGATAACTTGATTATGGACTGTAATATTTGCTTTTGAATTCCTTGAGATTTGCGCTTTTCCTTCCTACTTGCTTATGTTCTCGCCGCGTGAGCCGGCCTTGCAAGATACCTCGGCCGCCGTTAGCCCGACCGAAAACCAGGGCCGGGACCAAGGAGTGAGGGCTACATGACAAGTTAGGCTCGTGAGTCGCGATGCTCGAGAGTCCCCCTTAGGCGCCACGAACATCAAGTAGGGAGGTGAGATGTGTGGGTGAATCTACCATTCTCGTCTGCGAGCCCGGCCGCGCGCATACCTCAAACCGCCGTTAGCCTTTCGAACTAAGGAGTGAGGGGCTATGTGACCAGCTAGGCTCCTGAGTCGCGATGCTCGGAGTCCCCTTGGCGCTCAAGCGGCCCGTACCTTGGCTCCGCTCGGGAGGCGTCGATGAACCAGGCCCGAGGGGCCTGGCTGGGTGGCGTGCGTCTGGGCGTGACCCAGGCGTAGCCCCCGTGCCCAGCCCCCTCGCGCGGCACTCCCGAGGGGAGGCGTTGCGATGAGGCCAGACACTGAGCTCTGGGCTCCCTGAGGTTGATGCGGCCGGGGGCCACCCTCAGTTGTTTATCACCAGCGCGGAGCATAGCACTTCCGTATGTGTACGGGCATAGCCGCTCCTCGGCAGTGTCGTCAGCCAGCGCGGAGCATGGTGCTTCCACTGGTGCATGGGAGGGGGCTCCCTTCCGGGAGGAGCCCCCGGGGCGTGTACAGCCCCACCCTGACACGTGGCTGGCACGGTAGGGCCTGACGAGGTGTATCTGGGCACCCGTGAGCCAGCCACGGGACTCACGAGGCCCTACCTCCAAGGCGGGTTCGCCGGCACTGAGCCTTAACGTGATGTGTTCCCTGCAAATTTGGTTAGATGTCGGCGCTCTCGTCCTCGGGTCCCGCCCTCGAGCTGTCTCGGCCGTCGGCTGGTATGCCGAGTCCGCGATGTCGTGGACAAGGCCAGAGGGTGAGGTGGAAGCGGTAGGAGAGCCTGAGTCGCGATGCTCAGTACCCCCCCCTTTAGCGTGCAAGCGGCCGACATGAAGGAAGAGGAAGTGCTGTGGGCAGGCATCAAATAACAATCATGATGGGTCGAACGCATGACCCGAAATAAACGCAAGAGGGGTACATGCATTTGGGAGTCGGCGAGGCGACTTGGGGATGATGCAGCCCGAGGGCCGCTAACAAAGTAAGCTAGGAACATGAAGTAAAGGGATACACGCCGCGGGACGGACCCTCACGGCTCGGGAATAATGCAGCTCAGAGGCGCTCCTACTGAAATGGAACTTGAAGGATGTCACCGATAGCGTTGAAGACGAAAGGATGTTGAAGTAAGCGGACGTCGTGGCTGCGAGCCGATCTTCCACGAGCCCCGTGCCCAGTGAGCGTCGGGAGGCTCAGGCTGGCGCCGGTGGCTCGTGGACCATCTCCATCTCCGCCAGGGACATGCTGAGCGCCTCACCTCTTGAGCCTCCGTGATGCTCCTCATGAGGCGCCCAGTGCGTGGCAGCCGCTGTTGGCCGTAAGGCATCGCGAGCGTAGGCTGTGGGGTGGACCTTTCAGCGCCCCACGCGTGAGGGCCGGCGCCTCGAGAGCGGCTGGTTGAGCCACAGGATGTCGATGCACGGTGCAAGCAGCCCACCATCTTTGCCTCGGATGGGGAGCTGCACGGCGGTAAGCGGCGGCTGCCACTCATGACTCTTGACTCACTGCAACTCCTGCGCTGATCGGTAGCGACGAACTCCCCGAGGGTTTGGCCCTCCTCGCTTGCTCCTTCCCCTGAGAAACGTGCTGAAAAATGACGCTCCCAAGTGGTGCCCAAGCGCCTCCTCGTGACCTTAGCAGGTCGGTGGCCCTCCAGGAGAGAGCCCCAGCCTTGCTCGAGGAGGCGCCGGGCGCCTTCCTATCTGACGAAGGAGGTGCCCCCGAGAAGGTCGCGGACCACAGGGGCCTGCCCTCCGGGGTCGAACCCCATGCGATGTCTTATTCTTCTTGGGAGGCGGTCTCAGGGAGCCTCACGCCCCTGCGATCTGGGTCTTCAAGTGATGTGGCTTGAAAGGCTCGCTCCAGGGGAGCACACTACGTCTCTCTCTCTTCACAAGGCACCACGATGACTCCGCCGCTTCTCGGCATCTTGAGGGCGTTATGTAGCGTGATGAGTCACGTACCATGAACTCTGGCCGCAGCTGGGTACCCGAGGATGGCATTGTATGGCAGGCGAATGTGGGTGACATCGGAAGTCGATGAGCTCGATGGGTAGTTGTCGCGCTACCGAAGGTGGCAGGAAGGCGAGACCTGCCCATCGGAACCGTGGAGCCATCGGTGACTCGAGAGAAAGGCTTGGTTGGGAAGCTGATTGTAAGAGCACTTGGAAATTGTTGAATGTCTCTACCGGACAGGGCGTTGAGCCCTGCTCCACCGTCGATGGCGGTTACTGCGTGACTTGCACGTTCTTGATGATCGAGAACAAAGCATCGGGAGGACTCCAGGCGTGGCGCAAGACTTGAGGCTGATCTCATGCGAGCTAAATGTGATGGAGCACGCTGACCACTTGAGAGGCGCGATGCCTTCGAGCTTGGGGAGGACTACATTCACTTCACGGGCGAACTGCTTGAAGATCGTTGAGAGGCTCGGGCTTGAGCTCCGCCCAGATGCAAGCGATGCATGGCAGCTCTGGAAGCCCCGGCCCCCTCGTCACGATGATGGTCCTCGTTTCTCCTTGGCTCTTGGCGGTAGAGGAGGGAGGCCTGCGTTTCCTTCGCGGACAATCCTCGCGAGGCTGGTCCCTCCAGTCTCCTCGCGAGGCTGATCCTGCCAGCGATCCTCCCTTGGTCGATCGCGCCACCCTTAGCGAGGGCCACGGTCGTCCCAGCGTCCTGCTTTCCTTCCTCCTCCTCGGTAGTAGCCTCGATCGCATGGTTGGGGCGCTGTGATCCTCCCTTCTCGCACTGGCTCGGAGCTCTTGACATTCTGCTGGTGTAGGGGTGGAGGTCATGGTACACACAGTACCGCTGCCCTTGGAAGACTCCGGGCTGATCTCGCCCCGCTTGGTGTCGAGTTACTGTGAGGACGGCAGCCCCTTTGCGCTTCACGCCCTTGTCCTTGGCTTTCTTCTCTTCAAGGGTCCATGGCAGCTCGAGGAGGGAAAGGCGCTTCCTCACTCACCTGGCGCGACTTGGTCGCTAAGTTGAACAGCTCAAGGAAGTGCACAGATCTTGCATCGCCATGACTCCTCCTTCATCTTGACTTCACGCACACCGTCGGAGAAGGCAGAGATGATGGCCTCCTCGGTCACCTTAGGGGATCTTGAGGCGTGCGTTGTTGATGCTGTTGGATGTACTTCAGCGTCTCCACAGCTGCTGTGATCGGCGCATATCGCCACTGCAGAGGCCGGTCGCGATACACAGGAAGTTGGCGATGAAGCGGGTGCGCATCTCGTCCCAGGAGGAGATCGTGCAGAGCCGAGTTCAGGAGCCAGTGCAGGCTCCGTCGCCAGTGCCATGGGAAACCAGTTCGCCATGACCTTCGTCCCGTTGGCGCTTCATGCCCAACTTCGTAGAAGCTGGAGGAACTCCGCAGAATCGGCCGTGCTGCGTCGTGGCGGAGGCAGGTCTGGCTTGAACTTGCCGGGCCCTTGCGACGCTGTGCAGCTTGGTGGTGAAAGGCGCGGCAGCTTTGGCAGCCAGGCTGGGAGGCCTTTGGCGAAAGAGCCTGATCTTGTGGGTCCCCTTGCGCTGCAGCTGGGAGCAGCGGGTCTTAGGCGTCTTTGGAGCGGGAGGCGTGGTCGTGGCCGAACCGGTGCGAGGAGCACTCGGCAGCTTCTTGGGGACGAGGACCTCTTGGCAGCTCTGCTCTTTGCTCTTGTTGGCGCCGGACGGAGATGGGTTCCGCCCAGGCCGCAGCGCCTTGGGGCCAGGCGCCTTCTTGAGGGGGCGGCTGGCGCCCCAGACTTCGCCATACCACGCAGGGCAGTGCGGGAGAAGAACGGCTGCAGGAGAGCCCTACTGGGTAGCCTTGAGACGGCTCGGCGATGCGGTTGAGCCACTCTTCGTGACGCGTCGTCATGGCGGTAAGCGCAGGAGCTCGTTTGCCGCGATGGCGCCAGCTCCGAGCCTCCCGCAGCGCCGGAGCGCGGGGACGAAAGAACCAGCTGGGGCGAGTGAAGGAGTGGCGGTGCGGCTGTCTCGCCTCACAGGGCGGATCTTTGGGGCGATGCTTGCTTGCGTTCCCGCCTGGAGCGGTGGCGGCGTTAACGCGCAAAGCGGCGGCGAAACGCGAGGGGCCGCCCGGCGGGGCCGTCTGGCGGCACGAGAAGCGAGGCGGCTCGGTGCTCAGCGGGGTCCGACGAGCGTCGACATGGATCGCGGTGGTCGGCGAAAAACAGGCGGCGGAAGAGCGAATTCAGCGCACCTACTGCAGGCGCGCAAATGTCGGTTGAGGTTACGGCAGACCCTCTGGGTTCGAACACTTTGGGGTGCAGCGCGAGATCTAGCCCTCTACCTACACACACCTCGCCGCCTCGCTGAGATCTAAGCTATGAAACGAACAACACAAGAGACACAAGGTTTATACTAGTTCGGGCCAGCATTATGGTGTAATACCCTACTCTAGTTTGTGGTGTGGTGGATTGCTTCTTGGGCTGATGATGAACAATACAAGGAAGAACAGCCTCGTGAGGGTCTGTTCTTGGCGGGTGCGATGAACTGCTAGGGGGAGTTCAGTCGCTTTCTCTCTCTCTGATCTCCAAGATTTCTAGATGATGCCTCTACCCTGTGGGTGGCTAGTCCTCTTTATAGGCACAGGCCCAGGCCTCTTACCAAATATTGAGCGGGAGGGCGCCAACAATTGGCCATTTTGAAGGGGAACATCTAGTACACTTATCCTGACTAAAGTTGGTCCTACTTTGTCAAAGGCTCGTGTGACGTGGCCTTGGCTTGGGTTCCATAATGACTTCCTTCCCGCCGTTCTGACGGTCTTGGTCTTGTTGCAAAGCGGATGCCTTTGCTTGATACTCTTGCTGCGCTTGCCCCTCTGCACCAAAGAGGAAAGGAGGACATTCTGCGGCTGGCGCTGCCTGGCGCCCTTGGTGCGTCATGGCTTGCGTCATGGGCACCTCGTGAGGTACCCCACCTTGATCTCTCGCCTCCTCACGAGCCAGCCTAACGAGGTCGTGCTTCGAGGAAGCTCCTGTCGTCCGCCCCCACGAGGCTTGGCCCTCGCGAGGTCTTGAGCTTCACGATGAAGATGGGCCTTGCTGGGCCACCCCTTGAGCCACGCCGCAGAGGCGCAGGCAGGCATGTCCAGGTACCCCCATTCCCAGGCAGCTGAAAGGCGCGCCAAGCAGCTTCCAGCCGGTGCCTCCCTCCGTCTCTGGAGCTCCGCCGGTGGCACCAAAGCCCCTTCATCGATGCAAGGGCCGTTTCACGCAGCTCCACTTGCTACTCGAGGGAATCGCTCCAGGCCTGGAGCTTCCGCGCCCGCTTCTCCGCCGCCTCACGCCGCCGGTCAGCCTCTCGGGCCTCCTCGACGGTCTCGTAACGGGCCGCCCGTGAGGCCGCCAGAGATACCTCGGCTTTCTCATTGTCGAGGTCGCGCTGGTGGCGCGCAAGGGCAACGGCCACCTTCAGCTTGCGCCCCTCTTCAGCTAGGCGCAGGCCCTCAGCTTCAAGGCGCGCATCTTCATCAGCGAGCTCTACACCAAGCTGGCTCACTACGTCAGCCGCCCTCTAGAGAAACCCTTGGCGAAGGGCACAGCGCTCCTGGGCATGCTCGAGCACGTCCTCCGCATCGTCATCCGCCCTAGGTGTGCGCGGGGGGCCACGAATCAGCACTCCCCCTCTGGGCAGGGGGCTGGGGGCAGGCGCCCTCACGATGGCCGGGCACGCCTCGCCAGAAGGCCGGCCTAGAGCCTGCTCACCCCCGAATGAAGAACGAAGGGCCGACCTCAGCCAATCGCCATCCTCGACCAGTCAAGGAGCCCAAGGCAGGCTGGCTATGCCCCGGGAAAGCTCGCGAAGGAGGGTCGCGAGGTGCGCAGAACCATGATGCACCACAGGATGGCTCACCCCTCCGACCGGCCTCACCACAAGGATAGTGCTTGAGCTCGGAGCGTTCGAAGACAGTGGAGAGAGTGAGGCCTGGGGGGATGGCTCCTCAGCCATCTCCGTGAGCTCAGTAGGAAGGGCCCTACGGAGCGAGGATCAGCCGAAGCAGCGGGAAAATAAGGAACTAGGAAAGGGGAAGGCTTACTCATCAATGGAGAAATACTTCCTTCGCTTCAGCCGGCGGCAAGGGTAATCATCACCCAAGGCCTCCCTTCTCTTCAGGAGAGCCTCAAAGTCCACGCGAAAGCGGCCCAGGAGTTCAGCACAGGGGTCAGCCTGCGACGAGGAAGAAACACCAAGGTGACCAGCGTCAGGGGCGTCGTTCTAAGGCACGCCGCCGGTCGCCTCACCAAGAAGGGTAGCCTGGGCCTCAAGGGCCTCGGCCACGGGAGCCGCCGGCCGTGGCTCAACGCCTTCAGCCGCAGCAGTGCGCGCATCAGGAGCTGCCATCTCAGGAGTGCCGCCTGGCGTCGTCATCCCGGTGGAGGCCTCCTCAGCTTCCGGTGGCCCTTGCCTCCCTGCTCCACCACTCGAGGAAGGACCGCCGTGGGCGACTGGAAGGGCAGTCACCACCACTGGGTTCTCGCAAGGCCCCATGAGGCCTGCGGGGCGCAGCCCCCATTCGTCGAAGCTGGGCATCTGCTTCACAAAGTCACCCATGTTCGAGCAAAGGTACAACAAAGCACCCCCTTGCCGGATGCTGCTGGGGGAAGGGTCCCTAGTCAGGATCGTGAGAACCTTCCTCAGCACTTCAGGTGTCAGGTCCTCGTCCTAGAGCCTCATGCGGTCCTCACGCCCCCCGAAGTCCCACATTCGGCGGGAGTGGCATTGGAGAGGGGAAATGCGGCATAGGAGGAACTCATTCACCACCTTAGGCGCCACACGCCGAAGCGCCTCAAATGCTGGGCGATGCAGACGAAGACGAGCCGGGGGCTCGTGGCGTCTCTGGCTAACCTGAATTGGGGACAGCGGTAATGTTGGCTCTGGCGAGGGCTGGGCACCCGACATCCACATACAGCCACCGCGGAACCCAGATCGGGCGGAGGAAGGTTGAAATCAATCCACAAGCCGCTGTTTCAGTGCGGCAATGAAGCTCACGCACTTTGAGCATTGGGTGGGGTCGATGCGTAAAGAGAAGAAGTGGCGCAACAAGGCAATCAAGGAGGGATGCCCATCATCGCCTCGAGACAAAAGCGAAACGGCAAGAAGACTAATGGATTCAGGACCCAAATGCATCATTTGGATCTGGTAATGGGAAAGCACAGCGTTGAAGAAATTGGAAAAGGGGACCAGTCCGCCTGCTGGGCGTCGGGCGAATCTGCGGACCTCGGTGACTATTACATCAATGGAGAAGTGAGGCTTGGGCGCACCGTCGCCCTCCCCGCACTCGTTGAAGATGGTGGCGAGGGCAGAGCTGACCTTGTCCAAGCCTTCTCGGTTGAGTATGATCGACCGATCGACAGGAGGAGCCGTCGGCGACGGCAAGCGGGGCGGAGGCACAGGCTTCTTCCCTTTCCCCTTCTTCGTCGGAGCCATGGCGACAGAAAGGGGGAGGATTCGAGATTGGATTGGAAGCGGAGACTCGAGCTCGAGAGGAGGAAGAGCAGGAGACGGTCGAGCGACAAAAAGAGGGATGACTGTGTGCAACCACGGGTCCGCCTAGCTGGGCGCAAAATAAGGAGGCGTGGGGGAACAGGGACGCCCACGTCCAATCAACTGCCACACGGCGCCCAAGGCCGTAGGCTGTTAGGGCCCGCGGCGCTTTGCACTTGCCCCTTCGCTTCTCTGCTAAGCCAAGTCTAGGCGCGCCTTGGGCCCGGGGGCTACTGTCGGTGTTTTGGGAAAGGGGTTACTCAGACTTGCCTGCCTGCAGCCTGTGGCGTGGCTTAAGGGGTGGCCCAGTACGGTCCATCTTCGTCAGCACAAGCTCAAGACCCTCGCGAGGGGCCAAGCCTCGCGGGCTGGACGACAAGAAGCTTCCTCAGGCACGGCCTCGTCAGGCTGGCTCGCGAGGAGGTGGAGAGATCAAGGCGGGTACCTCACGAGGTGCCCATGACGCAAGCCGTGACGACCGAGGGCGCCAGTGGCGCCAGCCCGCAGATGTCCTCATTTCTCTTTGGTGCAAAGGAGGCAAGCGCGAGCGAGAGCATCAAGCAAAGGCGACTGCTTCAAAGCAACAAGACCAAGACTATCACAACGGGGAAGGAGGTCATCGTGGAGCCCAAAACGACGTGAATCGCCGTGAGCCTTTGACAAAGAGAACCAACTTTAGTCAGATAAGTGTACTAGATGTTCCCCTTCAAAATGGCCAATTGTTGGCGCCCTTCCCGCTCAATATTTGGGAAGAGGCCCAGGGCCTCTGCCTATAAATAGGACTAGGCACCCACAGGGTAGAGGCATCTTGGAGCAGCTAGCATCTTGGATCCGGAGTCCCCTTAGCAGTTCGTCGCACTGGCCAAGAACAGACCCTCGCGAGGCTGTTCTTCCTTGTATTGTTCATCATCAGCCCCTGGGGCAATCCACCACACCACACACTAGAGTAGGGTGTTACACCACAACGGTGGCCCGAACCAGTATAAACCTTGTGTCTCTTGTGTTGCTCTTTTGGTAGTTTAGATCCTTGCGAGGCGACGAGGTGCAGGTAGGTAGGGGGTGAGATCTCCGCGTGCACCCCAGAGTTCGAACCTAGAGGGTCTGCCGGAACCCGAAATCCGACAGTGCACGTACCTACTAGTTGTATAGTGGTAGTACTAGTGTATAGTACAAACTTGGTACTAGTAGGAGTAGAGTAGTACATAATGCTCCTACTCTATCAACGAGCCCCATCTGACACCAAATTTCTTGGCTGCCATGCTACAGCTAGATATTCCCCTCGTTTCTGTTTTCCAACCCGGCGGCGGGCGGGGTGCGGCTTGCCAATAGTCGGTTTGCTCAACGGCGGTCCCACATGAAAGTGAAAATGCTAGGAAACACGCCTTCCCTAAGCTATGTGTCATGCCGACGGGTCGTGGAGTACTCCTTTATTCAAGCGTGTGTGGGAGGCGATCTGACGCGCACACCTTTTCCTTTTACTAGTAATGTGCCCGTGCGTCGCGACGGATCCAAAGTAGTAGAATAGTAGTACTTGTTCACAAACTTGAAATAAATCACTCTTGTTTTGATATACTCCTAATATATTACTCCCTCGTTTTAAATATTTGTCTTTTTAGAGATTTCAAATGGACTATCACATACGGATTATATAGACATATTTTGAAGTGTAGATTCACTCATTTTGCTCCGTATGTAGTCACTTATTGAAATCTCTAGAAAGACAAATATTTAGGAATGGAGGGAGTACTTTTCACTCAAAATATATTTCTCGGGCTGTTTTGATGAGGTGAGGGAGGGATGTGGTTGCTTTCAAGATAATAAGGGGTTTTCTGCAAATTGGAGAAGAGAAGTGGGCTATTATTGCAAAAATGCCACAACTTACCTCATAGTCATTAGATACAGATCTAATGGTCAGAAACGACGGATGGCAGACACACCACCATCACCAACTGAGTCTTTTATAGGAGTAGGAGTAGAGAAACATGTATAAATTGTAACAGTTTGGTTCTGCTGCTTGGCACGATCGATAGATAGAAATAACGATTGGAAACGCTAGGGCGGCGCTATTTCCGCCAGATAAGCAGGGTATGTAGTAGCTAGGTTGGCGCATCGTCGGTTTGGTCACAGGCGGTCCGATATGTTCTATTTTTATAGCAAATGCCCGCGCGTTGCACGTAGTTGATGGAAAAGGTAAGCACAACTTATAAATTGACGGATGGAGTACTAGTTACAGTGATGCATATAATTAAGCAGAATGCAACAACACAATAAGAATTAAGGCCACGATGATGATGCGATCGCAGTGGTGGTTACAGAAGGCAAGAAGAAAGATGCATCCATCAACATACGACCTCCTCCTCCTCAACTTAGTGCGCCGGGCCACCGACTGGCGGCTAAGGAGCGGCGGCTTTTGTGGCGAGGTCGAGGTGCTTCTCAACAAAGGCATCCAAGGCTTCCAGCTGGTTGAGGAAGGCCAACATCGTGGCGTCCTCACTGGCCTTGTAGATACCTATGTACATGATTTGCTCATACACGTGGATGTGTAGGTCGACGAATTCTTGCAGCGCGGCGCCTCAGCGGCGCCTTGACCTCAGTGGACATTCTTCGTGGCGTCGGTGGGCGGCAGTCGGGCCACCAGTGCTTGAAAGAGGTTCCGGCCATGAAGGCCGATCAGGGTGGCAGGCTATGAGGAGCCCGGGCGCACAGGCTGGAGGAGTACGGCGATGTCGTCCACGAGCTTCTTTAGGACGGTGAACTTGTTGGTGGTGGCAACGATCATCTGGTCCAACTGAGAGTCGTAGTTGGCGTCGACGGCGGCCATCCACCAGCCGGTCTCCAACACCGTCTGGAGACGATCCTCGGTGCCATGCCACAGGCTGACGTCATGGACCATCTGGCACAGCCGCTGGCCGCTCGAGTGCATCGCCGCCATGGGTCTGGAGTGAGCTCTTTTGCGCTTATTGTAGGTTCTTAGGCAAATGCTTAGGTGCATATGATGTGGTAGATGCATTGGAATGGAGGGGCGCCTTTATATGAGGGAAAACTGCGTTGCATTCACATCATGCAGCCTCTTTTCCAGGTCCTCCTCCCATTACTTCCCTCATGCATTAATTGAAGGAGGATGCATTGGCCGTTCAACATTTAGGGAACCGCTACTCCCTCCCTCGTCTGCATTAAAGCCGTATCGGGAACTGCGTCGTGCGCTGTCAAATCGAATAGTACTGCACCGCCTGCTGCACGCCCGGCTGAACACGCCTCCTCTCCTCCATAAAACCCCTCTGTTAAACCTGCATGCAAATCGAGAAACCTAATCCGGCCACACGTCCGTTCAGGAGCGAGCCACAATTAAATGCAACACCGGCCGAGCTCCTCCCGTCCGCCCTCAATTTAAATGAGGCCAGACAGACAGCGGGCAAGAATCGCACCCCTCCACCGCTCCCCCATCTCCTCCTTCAACATTTTCTCCACTCTTCCGATGGCTTCCGAGGAGCCGTTCTCTGGCATATTACCCGGCTGGGTGGCTCACCGAGCCCTTCGGATACGGGCGAGGCCACTCGGTGCATCACCAACCTCGCTTGGCCCGACAGAGCCCGTTGCCGCCCCAAGCAGGCGCGTGGTTCAGCAACTCGCTGCTCCAGTTCAGCTCGATGAGGAGTGGCGAGTTGCTCCACGCCGGCACGGCAGCGAGCACACCGGTACGGGCGTCATCGCTACCGCGTCGTACCACGCCATCAGTGTCTGCGGTGCCACGCCTCCCGTGTCCGTGGGCGCGCCTCCCGTGCCTGCGGCAGTGCCATGTAGGCAGAGACAGAAGCCGGGTGTGTGGAGAGCGACGGGTCGGTGGCCAGCCTCTCCGTGTCCGCCGCCATCATCGACGAGAAGTAGAACACGGGAGGCCGCCGCCACTTGGGTCCCATGAAGGCCACTGCCGAGGTGACAACTGCGCATTCAGGTGGTTTCTTTGCTTCTTCGTCTCTTCCAAGGACCTTTGACAACCCTGCAAAGTATCTGCCGGACATGACGAAGACAAAGGGATCCGCGTGCGGCCATTTAGATTATGTAGTCCCTCTCCAGCTGGCGGGAAATTTTTGTTCTAAGAATGGATAAATTGTATGTATCTATAACTAAAATAAGTCTAGATACATCCATTTCTAGGACAAGTATTTCCGGACAGAGGCAGTATTAATTATACCAAGAGAGCCAGATTGGCACCGCTTAGTTCATGTAAATGTAATGAAATCCATCATGTTTATATGAAGATCTGGCTTGTTTATATGAAATACTTCATGCTTATATGAAATCAGTCTGTGTTTGCACGAATTTCATCTGGTTGGTTAGAGTTGTGAAAATGTATGCCGCTGGCATTTGATGTCGTCCTCCGCGGAAGGAAGCGGGAGGAAATTTTCCGGCTGCCGTTGGAGATGCTCTTATGCTGGAAATAATAGAGTGACATCCAATCCATTTGAGTTAATTGTGTGTATGATTGTCCCTCTATAAAAAGTTAGTTGCATGTAGAGTGTACACGTGACTTGCAGGGTGGCTACAGCTTCGTACAGAAAGTTAAAAAGAAACAAGTCCATCCTTAATCTTGTATTCTAAGTACTCTGTGGGTTCCACTGTCAGAACAGTAGTGAAAGAATTATATATTAAATAAGTAATATATAATATAAAAATCTAAAGTTAAAGATAGAATTCGAACTCATGTCATCGCGTTGCGAGCATCCGACGCTAACCAGTCTAGCACATTTTTTTTGTAGACCATGCCGAGATATATCTCCATGTTCACTTTATATTCCATCCGTTCCTAAATATTTGACTTTTCATATTTCAAATGGACTACCACATACGGATGTGTATGTAGACATATTTTAGAGTGTAGATTCACTCATTTTGCTCCATATGTAGTCACTTGTTGAAATCTCTAAAAATGCAAATATTTAGGAACGAAGGGAGTAGAAAACAGAGTTGGTGATGATGGTGTGCGTGCCATCCTGCAATATAGGCCGTCGGATTTATATCTAACGGATAGGAAGACAACTATGGCAATTTTGCAAAAATATGCCCACACCCCTCTCCAGGTTCGCAAATATGGCCTTCCCTCATTCATCCTTTTCTCTCACAAGATAAACTACTCATACAAATGCATCGTGATGTTCCGTGCAACGCACGGGCATCTAGCTAGTTTCTTTTAAAATAGTTACTGCGATAATTGGGTTGAAGTGATATATTTTATGTCTGCCCCGAATGATTTCAGATTCACTAGTAATAACAAAGAAAAGGTTGCCTTGTTAATTAATAGAATACAGGGTGAAAACTATCACATGAGGCCGGTAAAAACGAGGCACACTGGGTTCAGCGTCATCGTCACTACAGCTGTGCGTGCGCGAGAAGTCTACATATCGAGGGGGCTATTGAGTGAGGCACCGAGACACAATGTTCGAGAGAGAAACCAATTGACAGATTACGATCAGATCGAGTTGTCACCCTTCTGCTATCATTGTTGGGGTGGGGGTGGGAGGGGGAGGGAGAGAAAGACATACCGAGAGTGTGCGCGGTGGGCACAGAGGCACAACTAGCGAGTGTGTGTGTATGTGTGTGTGTGTTTGAAAGAGGAGTAGATTGATTACTATCAAGATCGAGGTGCCGCCCTACTCCTTCGGTGTCGGGTAGTGTGTGTGCGTGTGTGTGTGTTTGAGAGAGAAGCCAGTCAATAGATTAGTATCATGATCGAGGTGTCACCCTACTCCTTCGGTGTTGGGAAGTGTGTGTGTGGTTGTGTGGGTGTGGGTGTGTGTGTCGGGGGGGGGGGGGGGCAGTGACACTTTCATATCCCTACTCTTATAAAAAACAGAGTTGGTGATGATGGTGTTCCTGCCATCTTGCAATATAGGCCATCCTATTTATATCCGATGGATAGGAAGGAAAATGTGGCAATTTTTCAAAAAGATACCCACACCCCTCTCCGCATTTTCAAAAGGCATTCCCTCATTCATCCTTTTCTCCCACAAGATAAGTTACTCATACAAATGCATCTTGATGTTTGGTGCAACGCATGGGCATCTTCTAGTAGGGAGAAGGAGTTTGTGTGACACATATCTAGCTATATTAAGGGATAGGTAGATAGCATTTGTGCGAGGCATACTTAAAGCATCATGAAGATAAACAAAATTGTGTGCATGCAAGTGCTGGAAAAAATGAAGCGACAAACAATGTGCGTGTGCGCACGTGCACACGTGTGTGTGTGTCAGAGAGAGGGAGAGAGAGAGAGAGAGAGCGAAATCTCAAAGCAAAAGGTGCTCTGCTACAATCCCATTGTATGTATTCATATGGTTCCGGAACTCGAGTTAACCTTAGGCATATGTGTGAGAGACATTATTATACTTTGAGACATTAGTGGCTGTGGGTGGGCGGAATTAAAGCGGTGGGAATGTTCGACAGAGAGAGCGTGTGTGTTTCTGTGTGAGAGACTTGTAGGACGGGGTAGAAAGACGAATTCTAACCTTGACGAAGGGAGAGAAATACATGAAGTGTGCGTGTGTGATTCCGATGCCCACAGGGAAATGAGATATGTATGCGAGTGAGAGAGATTGCACAATTCATTAACGTATCACTATCTAGCGATCGTGGACGTGCATCGCTTGAACATAAATCAATATATACTTCGTATCGTGGCCAAAGGTATAATATAGATTCAACGCTATAAAGATTGGACACTCGCATATCACATTTTTTATTTAAATAAACCTTTTCAGTTGTGCATGCCAAAGTTACAGTGATGTTTCTTCAAACAACCAATGTAGCTATCATGTACATGCACCATTGTTACTCTTGCATTCAAAATCATTAGTCTTGGATGATTTAAGGTTCTATTATGAAGTAATATATGTAATATTCATATATGAATTCAACGGGTACGCAATTTATGAAATGGATGCTATGTAATCATATGAGGTAACACTTTTAAGTAGCGGACTACAATATCCATTTCTTTTTGTGCGCCTCTACACTAACATGTCAATGCATTATGTTTAAAGTAAATAACCAATTGCACTAAATTATCTATTTACACGAGAAATACATAGGCTGAGTGTTTTATCCCTTTTTTTGTGAACCCGCCACTACACCCGTACGATTGGCCGCGCCCGTGTGAACGTCCAAGTTATGGGTGCATCATCCCGAGTTATTGTCTTTTTTTCTGGGGTGGACTTCATACCAGTTATTAACTGCTGACGCGTGCCCCGTGTACACAGTCTCGCATGACCTTCCCACTAGCACAGTCCAAAATTAGTTGAAACTGGATACGAACGATCCCGTGGGAGGCAAAATCTCCCGCCTTCTTCTAAAATTTCCGCCACCTTAGGCTTTAGCATGCGAAATTCCCCTTTTGTCCTTGGTGCACGGAGACCAACAGTTACAATACCGCCCTCATCTACAAAATAGGTCGGGGCTGCTTTGGTAACTTCCGGTTCCCCCCACTACACGGCACCCACATTTCCTCTCCCCTCCCGCAAAAACGACTAACTCCACAGCACCAGAGCATCTCACATCACGCCGTCCGTACTTCATCGGCCTTTCGCCCCGCCCCTCTCAAAACCCTAGACTACTCATCCACCGGCGTACCAGAGCCCATTCACTGCCAGCGGCGTCCACCTCACCAGATCTGCTTCTGCGGCCGCATCTACCCCTCCCACCTCCCATAGAAACAAGTAGACTGCTCATCCACCACTGTACCACATCCCATTCAGTGCTGGCCTTGTCCACGGCGCCGGATCTACTTCGCCGTTACTCTCGTCAACCGCATCGCATCTGCAGCGGCTCATTCATACTCCCCACGGGAGACGCTTCGTCCACACCCCCCGGAGGCGCCCCACCGACGCCCCCGTCGCGGCCTCTGATCCTCTTCGCCGACACCTTCCTCAACCCTACCGGAGCCGCTTCACCGACACCATCGTCAACCCCACCGGAGTAGCTTCGCCTATACCATTTTCAACCCTACCGGGCCGCTTTGCCAACTCACAAGTCCATGGCCTCAGATCCGCTTCCTCGCACCCTCATCCAACCGACCGGAGCAGCTTCTGACGCCCCGTCCACGGCCGCAGATCCGCATCGTCGACACCATCCTTAACCCAACCACCGGAGCAGCTTCACCTACGCCCTCGTCCATGGCCACAGATCCGCTTCGCCCACACCGTAGTCCACCCTACTCGACGGTTCTAGATCTCCTTACCGGACCTCGACAGCCAGTGCAACGTCATCACCCTTGACGTTTCTAACCTGATTCCCACCGTCTGGCAAGATGCCAAGCACCCGCCACGGCCTAGGTACTTGTCACCTTTAAACCCGTCCAGCATCACCTGCCCGATGTACTTCAAATATACTAACAGGTCGTTGTTACCTGTTATGCAGCTGGCAAAAACTACAAGGACAATGTTTCTTCTGGATCTAACAGCTTGGCCAACCAAGATCCTGGACCGAGGCATTGCTATGATTTTGTAAGCGCGTCTCTCTCTCAGTAATCCCTTTGTGCAGACAATGATTTCTACTACTGGCTGCTAAATTAGATATGTAGATGTCATACATGATACTACCTCATACCTCCGTTCCTAAATATAAGTATTTTTAGAGATTCCACTATAGGCTACATACGGAGCAAAATGAGTGAATCTACACTCGAAAATGCATCTATATACATCTGTATGTGGTCCATATTGGAATCTCTACATAGACATATATTTAGGAACAGAGGCAGGACATTACGCAAAATCGTAGGTGGCATGTAGGAATTCATGTGCACTACATTAGGCTCCCTTAGAGTGCCTGCTAGTCCAGCACACAAAGTCATGGCTAGTTTATGCTACGCACACAATCATTAATTGGTGGTTTAAATATGCGCAACGGATATGCAATGTATTATCATGTAGAGATGTCTGTAATTAGCCGTGTCAACTTATAGATAGGGTTACACAATGAAAAAGTACAAGATGTATGTGGCAATTTCATGGAACATCGCAACAAAAAAGAGCCAGCGGTGAGCCTATACAGTGTGCTATGGTACGTCACTCCTCCGTTGCAATCATCGTGACATGTTATTTGTATGTCAGTTCTATTGGTCAAGTTTCTTACGGACAGTTATTATGAGTTATCCTAAGAAAATAAGCACATGTGAATATAAGCTCCATGTAATAAGCCAACCAATTCTTTTCATTCCGTTTTCAGCTTATCTTTGGTATGATCAGTGAAATGTCTAGATTGCATTAACATTTTTCATTTTGCTGCCCATATGAAAATTAATTTGACTTGCAAACATCACAAATTGAACCCAATGCAGTAATTAATATGATAGGAAAACAGACCATCACTATTTGCTCAAAATGCAAATACAAAGATACCATCTACTTGGAACAATCTACTTTGGTCAATGTTTTCCATAGAGATCCCATTGCCTAATTTAAACGAAGAACGCATAACCCACATTTAAATGAAGAACAATTATTTATTGAAATTTGATGGTCCAAGTGGCTGGTTATTATCATATAGCAGCACCACCTGAAAGCATCATATAGCAGCAGAAGCAGCTCATAGCAACTCATCATACAGCAGCAACAGCAGTGTGAAATTCATCTTATACCAGCAGCAGCTCATAGCAATTCATCATATAGCAGCAGCAGGAGCAGCTCATAGCAATTCATCATATAGCAGCAGCAGGAGCAGCCCATAGCAATTCATCATATAGCAGCAGCAGGAGCAACTCATAGCAATTCATCGTATAACATCAGCAGGAGCAGCTCATAGCAATTCATCATGCAGGAGCAGCTTATAGCAACTCATCATATACCAGCAGCAATTCATCATATAGCAGCAGCAGAAGCTCAGAGAAATTCATCATATAGCAGCAGCAGCAGCTCATAGCAATTCATCATATAGCAGCAGCAGGAGCAGCTCATACCAATGCATCATATAGCAGCAGTAGAAGCAGCTCATAGCAATTCATCGTATAGTGGATCAGAATGAAAATTTGGCAAAAAATGAGAGGAGATCCTCACCTTGTTGGATGAGCTCATCCTTCAATAGCACCTCAAGGCCACGGCCTGGGAGGTGGGGAGGGGGAATAAGATGCAAGCGGGCAGGACAATGAACTATTGCGTGTTTGTTTTTACTTGAGGGTGAGGTGTGACGCAGGCGTCAGCAGTTTCATTTTGAGTGTAATATAGGCAGACAATAGAGTCATTTCACTATTCCCCTTCCCTTCAATCTTTAGTGAGGTTCTACCCGAAATACCCCCCTCCAAAGTGAAATTAGTTAAGCCCAAGCCCATAACTCAAAAAAGACTTCTTTACATCTTTTATGGCTTATTTTGACAATAAGCCCTGAAAAGGCGGAATAGAACTGACCATTAACCTGCAATTCAATTATGCGTGCAATGATGAATCACTCCTGCCTGCTATAGTGTACATTTAGGCATCATCATACATGGCATAACCTAATACTTGTGCATTCCATTGTAGAATCTGGAATATGCAATGTTTATGTTAGTTCATACGTTGCCATGATGTTTAAATGCCCCTTAAATCTGGTCAGTCAAGTGATGGTCTTTAATGAAGGAAATATGCCCTAGAGGCAATAATAAAGTTATTATTTATTTCCTTATACCATGATAAATGTTTATTATTCATGCTAGAATTGTATTAACCGGAAACATAATACATGTGTGAATATATAGACAAACAGTATGTCACTAGTATGCCTCTACTTGACTAGCTTGTTAATCAAAGATGGTTATGTTTCCTAACCATGAACAAGGAGTTGTTATTTGATTAACAAGGTCACATCATTAGTTGAATGATCTGATTGACATGACCCATTCCGTTAGCTTAACACTTGATCGCTTAGTATGTTAATGCTTTCTTCATGACCCATACATGTTCCTATAACTATGAGATTATGCAACTCCGCTTACGGAGGAACACTTTGGGTACTACCAAACGTCACAATGTAATCGGGTGATTATAAAGGAGTACTACAGTGTCTCCAAAGGTACTTGTTGGGTTGGCGATTTCGAGATTAGGTTTTGTCACTCCGATTGTCGGAGAGGTATCTCTAGGCCTTCTCGGTAATACACATCACTTAAGCCTTGCAAGCATTACAACTAATGAGTTAGTTGTGAAATGATGTATTACGGAACGAGTAAAGAGACTTACCGTAACGAGATTGAACTAGGTATTGGATACCGACGATCGAATCTCGGGTAAGTAACATACCGATGAAAAGGGAACAACGTTATGTCGTTATGCGGTTTGACCGATAAAGATCTTCAGAGAATATGTAGGAACCAATATGGGCATCCAGGTTCCGCTATTGGTTATTGACCGAGAATGGTTCTAGGTCATGTCTACATAGTTCTCGAACCCGTAGGGTCCGCACGCTTAACGCTTCGATGACAGTTCATTATGAGTTTATAAGTATTGATGCACCAAGGTTGTTCGAGTCCGGATGTGATCACGGACATGAGAAGAGTCTCAAATGGTCGAGACATAAAGATTGATATATTGGAAGCCTACATTTGGACATCGGAAGTGTTCCGAGTGAAATCGAAATTTACCGAGTACCGGAGGTTACCGAACCCTCGGGAACTTCATGGGCCCATAGTGGGCCTTGGAGGAAAGGAGAAAGGGCAGCCCTAGGTGGCCTGCTTCTTCCCCTAGTCCTATTAGGACTAGGAAAGGTGGGCGGCCCCCTCTCTCTCTTTCCCTCCGAATCCTAATCCAACTAGGATTGGAGGGAATCCTACTCCTGAGGAGTAGGACTCCTTGCGCGCCTCCCCTTGGGCCGCCACCTCCCCTTGGCTCCTTTATATACGGGCAGGGGCACCCCATAACACACAAGTTGATCTACGGATCTTTCCTTAGCCGTGTCGGTGCCCCTTCCACCATATTCCACTTCGGTCATATCGTCATGAGCTTAGGCGAAGCCCTGCGCCGAGAAGTCATATCGTCGCGGAGCTTAGGCGAAGCCCTGCGTCGGTGGAGCATCAACATCGTCACCACGCCGTCGTCTTGACGGAACTCATCCCGACACTTTGCTGGATCGGAGTCCGGGATCGCCATCGAGCTGAACGTGTGCGTAACTCGGAGGTGCCGTGCGTTCGGTGCTTGGATCGGTCGGATCGTGAAGACGCACGACTACATCAACCGCGTTGTTATAACGCTTCGCTTTTGGTCTCGAGGGTACGTGGGCGGACACTCTCCCTCTCGCTGCTATGCCATCACCATGGTCTTGCGTGATCGTAGGAATTTTTTGAAATTACTCGCTCCTCAACAAAGGGCATCCGAGCCTGGTTTTATGCGTTGATGTCATGTGCATGAGTAGAACACAAGTGAGTTGTGGACGATACAAGTCATACTGCCTACCAGCATGTCATACTTTGGTTCAGCGGTATTGTGAGATGAAGCGGCCCGACCGACATTACGCGACGCTTACGCGAGACTGGTTTCACCGCCCGAGCACTCGTTGCTTAAAGGTGACCGCGGGTGTCTGCTCTCTCACTTTAGTTGAATCGAGTGTGGCTACGCCCGTCCTTGAGAAGGTTAAACGGAGTCTATTTGACGAAGTATCGCTGTGGTTTTGATGCGAGGTAAGAACGGTTCTTGCTCAGCCCGTAGCAGCCACGTAAAACTTGCAACAACAAAGTAGAGGACGCCTAACTTGTTTTTGCAGGGCATGTTGTGATGTGATATGGTCAAGACGTGATGCTATATTTTATTGTATGAGATGATCATGTTTTGTAACCGAAGTTATCGGCAATCGGCAGAGCCATATGGTTGTCGCTTATTGTATGAAATGCAACGCCATGTAATTGCTTTACTTTATCACTAAGGAGTAGCGATAGTCGAGAAGCAATAGTTGGCGAGACGACAACGATGCTACGATGGAGATCAAGGTGTCGCGCGCGGTGACGATGGTGATCATGACGTTGCTTCGGCGATGGAGATCACAAGCACAAGATGATGATGACCATATCATATCACTTATATTGATTGCATGTGATGTTTATCCTTTATGCATCTTATCTTGCTTTGATTGACGGTAGCATTATAAGATGATCTCTCACCAAAATTATCAAGAAGTGTTCTCCACGAGTATGCACCGCTGCGAAAGTTCTTCGTCTTTGAGACACCACGTGATGATCGGGTGTGATAGGCTCTACGTTCAAATACAACGGGTGCAAAACAGTTGCGCACGCGAATACTCAGGTTAAACTTGACGAGCCTAGCATATAACAGATATGGCCTCGAACACGAGAGACCGAAGGTCGAGCGTGAATCATATAGTAGATATGATCAACATAGTGATGTTCACCATTGAAACTACTCCATCTCACGTGATGATCGGACATGGTTTAGTTGATTTGGATCACGTAATCACTTAGATGACTAGAGAGATGTCTGTCTAAGTGGGAGGTTTTAATATGATTAATTAAACTTAAATTTATCATGAACTTAGTACCGATAGTATTTTGCTTGTCTATGTTCATCGTAGATAGATGGCTCGTCTTTGTTGTTCCGTTGAATTTTAATGCGTTCCTTGAGAAAGCAAAGTTGAAAGATGATGGTAGCAATTACGGACTGGGTCCGTAACGAGAGGATTATCCTCATTGCTGCACGAAAAATTACGCCCGGAAGCACCGCTGGGTGACAGAACTGCTGCGAGATCTTGAGCGTGAAGTTATGAACGTCGGCAAAGCAAAGCTGATGACTACTCAATAGTTCAGTGTGCCATGCTTTACGGCTTAGAACCGGGTCTTCAACGACGTTTTGAACGTCATGGAGCATATGAGATGTTCCAGAGTTGAAGTTAATATTTCAAGCAAATGCCCGGATTGAGAGATATGAAGTCTCCAATAAGTTCTATAGCTGCAAGATGGAGGAGAATAGTTACACAAGGAGCACATACTCAAAATGTCCAGGTATAACAATCACTTAATTCAGCTGGGAGTTAATCTTCCGGATGATAGTGTCATTGATGAATTCTCCAATCATCGCCACCAAGCTACAAGAGCTTCGTGATGAACTATAATATGCAAGGGATGACTAAGACAATTCCTCGAGCTCTTCGCAATGCTAAAAGCAGCGGAGGTAGAAATCAAGAAAGAGCATCAAGTGTTGATGGTCAACAAGACCACTAGTTTCAAGAAAAGGGCAAAGGGAAGAAGAAGGAAACTTCAAAAGAACAGCAAGCAAGTTGCTGCTCAAGAGAAGAAACCCAAGTCTGGACCTAAGCCTGAAATCGAGTGTTTTTACTTGCAAGCAAACTGGACCTTTGAAGCGGAACTGCCCCAAGTATTTGGCGGATAAGAAGGATGGCAAGGTGATCAAAGGTATATGTGATATACATGTTATTGATGTGTACCTTACTAATACTCGTAGTAGTACCAGGTATTTGATACTGGTTCATTGCTAATATTTGCAACTCGAAATAGGAACTACGGATTAAGCGAAGATTGGCTAAGGACGAGGTGACGATGCGCGTTGGAAATGGTTCCAAAGTCGATGTGATCGCGGTCGGCACGCTACCTCTACATCTACCTTCGGGATTAGCTTTAGACCTAAATAATTGTTATTTGGTGCCGCGTTGAGCATGAACATTATATCTGGATCTTGTTTAATGCGAGACGGTTATTCATTTAAATCAGAGAATAATGGTTGTTCTATTTATATGAGTAATATCTTTTATGGTCATGCACCCTTGAAGAATGGTCTATTCTTGTTGAATCTCGACAGAGTGATACACATATTCATAATGTTGAAGCCAAAAGATGCAGAGTTGATAATGATAGTGCAACTTATTTGTGGCACTTGCCGTTTAGGTCATATCGGTGTAAAACGCATGAAGAAACTCCATCTTGATGGGCTTCGAATCACTTGATTATGAATCACTTGGTACTTGCGAACCGTGCCTCATGGGCAAGATGACCAAAACGCCGTTCTCCGGAACTATGGAGCGAGCAACTGATTTGTTGGAAATCATACATACCGATGTTTGTGGTCCAATGAATGTTGAGGCACGGCGGGTATCGTTATTTTCTCACCTTCACAGATGATTTGAGCAGATATGGGTATATCTACTTAATGAAACACAAATCTAAAACATTTGAAAAGTTCAAAGAATTTCAGAGTGAAGTGGAAAATCATCGTAACAAGAAAATAAAGTTTCTACGATCTGATCGTGGAGGAGAATATTTGAGTTACGAGTTTGGTTTACATTTGAAACAATGTGGAATAGTTTAGCAACTCACGCCACCCGAACACCACAGAGAAATGGTGTGTCCGAACGTCGAATCGTATTTTACTAGATATGGTGCGATCTATGATGTCTATTTCCGATTTACCGCTATCATTTTGGGGTTATGCTTTAGAGACGGCCGATTCACGTTAAATAGGACACCGTCAAAATCCGTTGAGACGACGCCTTATGAACTGTGGTTTGGCAAGAAACCAAAGTTGTCGTTTCTTAAAGTTTGGGGCTGCGATGCTTATGCAAAGAAACTTCAACCAGATAAGCTCGAACCCAAATCGGAAAAATGTGTCTTCATAGGATACCCAAAGGAGACTGTTGGGTACACCTTCTATCACAGATCTGAAGGCAAGATTTTCGTTGCTAAATTCGGATCCTTTCTAGAGAAGGAGTTTCTCTCGAAAGAAGTGAGTGGGAGGAAAGTAGAACTTGATGAGATAACAGATCTGCTCCCTTATTGGAAAGTAGTTCATCACAAGAAATGGTTCCCGTGACAACTACACCAATTAGTGAAGAAACTAATGATGATGATCATGAAGCTTGAGATCAAGTTACTCTTGAACCTCGTGGGTCAACCAGAGTAAAATACGCACTGAGTGGTACGGTAATCCTATTCTCGAAGTCATGTTACTTGACCATGGCGAACCTACAAACTATGAAGAAGCGATGGTGAGCCCAGATTCATAAAATGGCTGGAAGCCATGAAATCTGAGATGGGATCCATGTATGAGAACAAAGTATGGACTTTGGTTGACTTGCCCGATGATCGGCAAGCCATTGAAAATAAATGGATCTTTAAGAAGAAGACGACGCCGATGGTAATGTAACTGTCTACAAAGCTCGACTTGTTGCGAAAGGTTTTCGACAAGTTCAAGGGGTTGACTACGATGAGACTTTCTCACCAGTGGCGATGCTTAAGTCTGTCCGAATCATGTTAGCAATTGCCGCATTTTATGATTATGAAATTTGGCAAATGGATGTAAAAACTGCATTCTTGAATGGATTTCTAGAAGAAGAGTTGTATATGATGCAACCAGAAGGTTTTGTCGATCCAAAGGGTACTAACAAAGTGTGCAAGCTCCAACGATCAATTTATGGTCAGTGCAAGCCTCTCGGAGTTGGAATAAGCGCTTTGATAGTGTGATCAAAGCATATGGGTTTATCTGAGACTTTTGGAGAAGCTTTGATTTACAAGAAAGTGAGTGGGAGCTCAGTAGCATTTCTAATATTATATGTGGACGACATATTATTGATTGGAAATGATATAGAATTCTGGATAGCATAAAAGGATACTTGAATAAAAGTTTTTCAATGAAAGACCTCGGTGAAGCTGCTTACATATTGGGCATCAAGATCTATAGAGATAGATCAAGACGCTTGATTGGACTTTCACAAAGCACATACCTTGATAAAGTTTTGAAAAAGTTCAAAATGGATCAGGCAAAGAAAGGTTTTTACCAGTATTACAAGGTGTAAGATTGAGTCGACTCAATGCCCGACCACAGCAGAAGATAGAGAGAAATGAAAGATGTTCCTATGCTTCAGCCATAGGCTCTATCATGTATGCAATGTTGTGTACCGACACGGCGTATGCTTAGCTGTAAGCTTGGCAGGAAGGTACAAAAGTAATCCAGAGTGGATCATCGGACAGCGGTCAAGAACATCCTGAAATACCGAAAAGGACTAAGGATATGTTTCTCATATATGGAGGTGACAAAGAGCTAGTCGTAAATGGTTACGTCGATGCAAGCTTTGACACTGATCCGGACGATTCTAAATCGCAAACCGGATACGTGTTTTATTAAGCGGTGGAGCTGTCGGTTGGTGCAGCTCTAAACAAAGCGTCGTGGCGGGATCTACATGTGAAGCGGAGTACATAGCTGCTTGAAGCAGCAAATGAAGGAGTCTGGATGAAAGAGTTCATTTCGATCTAGGTGTCATACCTAGTGCATCGGGACCGATGAAGATCTTCTGTGACAATATCGGTGCAATTGCCTTGGCAAAGGAATCCAGATTTCACAAGAGGACCAAGCATATCAAGAGACGCTTCAATTCCATTCGGGACCAAGTCCAAGTGGGAGACATAGAGATTTGCAAAATACATACGGATCTGAATGTTGCGCACCCGCTGACTAAGCCTCTTCCACGAGCAAAACATGATCAGCACCAAGACTCCATGGGTGTTAGGATCATTACTTTGTAATCTAGATTATTGACTCTAGTGCAAGTGGGAGATGAAGGAAATATGCCCTAGAGGCAATAATAAAGTTATTATTTATTTCCTTATACCATGATAAATGTTTATTATTCATGCTAGAATTGTATTAACCGGAAACATAATACATGTGTGAATATATAGACAAACAGTATGTCACTAGTATGCCTCTACTTGACTAGCTTGTTAATCAAAGATGGTTATGTTTCCTAACCATGAACAAGGAGTTGTTATTTGATTAACAAGGTCACATCATTAGTTGAATGATCTGATTGACATGACCCATTCCGTTAGCTTAACACTTGATCGCTTAGTATGTTAATGCTTTCTTCATGACCCATACATGTTCCTATAACTATGAGATTATGCAACTCCGCTTACGGAGGAACACTTTGGTACTACCAAACGTCCACAACGAATCGGGTGATTATAAAGGAGTACTACAGGTGTCTCCAAAGGTACTTGTTGGGTTGGCGATTTGAGATTAGGTTTTGTCACTCCGATTGTCGGAGAGGTATCTCTAGGCCTTCTCGGTAATACACATCACTTAAGCCTTGCAAGCATTACAACTAATGAGTTAGTTGTGAAATGATGTATTACGGAACGAGTAAAGAGACTTCTTGTAACGAGATTGAACTAGGTATTGGATACCGACGATCGAATCTCGGGTAAGTAACATACCGATGACAAAGGGAACAACGATGTCGTTATGCGGTTTGACCGATAAAAGATCTTCAGAGAATATGTAGGAACCAATATGGGCATCCAGGTTCCGCTATTGGTTATTGACCGAGAATGGTTCTAGGTCATGTCTACATAGTTCTCGAACCCGAAGGGTCCGCACGCTTAACGTTTGATGACAGCTCATTATGAGTTTATAAGTATTGATGCACCAAGGTTGTTCGAGTCCCGGATGTGATCACGGACATGACGAGGAGTCTCAAAATGGTCGAGACATAAAGATTGATATATTGGAAGCCTACATTTGGACATCGGAAGTGTTCCGAGTGAAATCGAATTTTCGAGTACCGGAGGTTACCGAACCCCGGAACTTCATGGGCCCATAGTGGGCCTTGGAGGAAAGGAGAAAGGGCAGCCCTAGGTGGCGCGCCCCCTTCCCTAGTCCTATTAGGACTAGGAAAGGTGGGCCGCCCCTCTCTCTTTCCCCTCCGAATCCTAATCCAACTAGGATTGAGGGGAATCCTACTCCCGAGGGAGTAGGACTCCTTGTGCGCCTCCCCTTGGGCCGCCACCTCCCCTTGGCTCCTTTATATCACGGGGCAGGGGCACCCCATAACACACAAGTTGATCTACGGATCTTTCCTTAGCCGTGTCGGTGCCCCTTTCACCATATTCCACTTCGGTCATATCGTCATGAGCTTAGGCGAAGCCCCGCGCGGAGAAGTCATATCGTCATGGAGCTTAGGCGAAGCCCTGTGTCGGTGGAGCATCAACATCGTCCCACGCCGTCATCTTGACGGAACTCATCCCGACACTTTGCTGGATCGGAGTCCGGGATCGCCATCGAGCTGAACGTGTGCGAACTTCGGAGGTGCCGACGCTCGGTGCTTGGATCGGTCGGATCGTGAAGACGTCGACTACATCAACCACGTTGTTATAACGCTTCCGCTTTCGGTCTCACGAGTGCGTGGACGGACACTCTCCCCTCTCGTTGCTATGCCATCACCATGGTCTTGCGTGATCGTAGGAAATTTTTTGAAATTACTACGTTCCTCAACATTTAAGCCTCCTTCTTTGCTTCTTTTCTTGATATGTAAGATTTGCTCACACATCTATTCAATTGCTTGTTTGCATCAGCCAACCATACTAGGACAGTTTGCTTTGATTAATTGTTGTTCTTGACCTAACACTCTAACAAGGCTTGTCAACGATTTAAACACTAAGGGCTGCTATAGTGGGGCCTTTTCTAACTCATACATGACATAAAGGTTTGGCTGTACACTAAAGTAGGCTCTCCAAGAGTACCTGGAGATCCAGTTCGAAGGTATGCCTAGTTTTTACATAGTGCAGACATAGTAAATGCTCATTTCATTGTGTGCAAGTGCAAGAGATGCGGCATGTTTCATTATGTGGTGTTGTTTTGTTATAATCTCATCCTTTTGTGTTCACAGACTAGAAAGTATGCATATTTATCTTCCAAGGAGATGAGTAACTAGTTTGTGTCACCTTGCAGAGGGGGTGCAATGAAGATAAGATTGAGGATTTCCAAGTACAAGATGTTAGGAAGGATCCTTGCAAGAGAAGTAGGAGCTGCGCTGAGCCTCTTCAACCTGTTAAGGTAAGTCACTGTATCCAACTCAACAGTTCAATTCCTTGTTTGTTTCAGGCATAGTTAATTTGCTCTTTGCAATTGCTTTATTTGTCGTCAGTTAATGAGATTCCCAAAGAATGATGCCTGACGTTGGGTACTTGTATAACTATTAGTTGACATAATTAAAGGCCTTACCATTTAATTACTCTGCCGAAGTGTGCCTGGAGCTTTGAAGTCTATCAACCAACTAATTATTGCATGAGGCTCACAATCTAGTTAATACTAGGCTAATGATTGCATAGTTTTGCTTGCTGTAGTATGTTTGTATGAAACCCTCTGCTATTCATTATGCTCCCTAAGACTTTAATTGAGCTACAAAATGGCCAACTACTTGCTTACTTCTATGCAATGTGCTGTCTAAGTTTGTAACTTGTCTGTGTTTTGGATTGGGGCCCAACATCATGCTCCTCTGGTGAGCTAAGAGAGATTTCTGTATGCCGGCTGCACAGACTACCTTTTTTATAATTTTTAAAATATCACCTGCTTATGCTTGATGACGTGTAACATTATTGTTAGTCCTGTTTTGCCATGTACAAAATAGTCTGTCTTGCTCGCTTCACTTTTGTAACTATAATTTTGCCCTAGTCATGTGTACTTACAGAAACATTTTAGGATGAAGTGACATCAACACAAAGATCTGCGAGCAGTGCAGCATGGCCGTTACCGAATGATTATGGATTGGAATTGGAATGTGCTGATGTTCTCGAGCATCAACTAGAGGTGTCAAGACAACGTGTACATGATTCTCAACGTACAATCAACAAGTTGAGACTGGACATGCAGGTATTAGATGCAGGAGTCAAAAAAATGAAACAAGACACTGAGGTAACAACGAAGGAATTGGATATTTTGCAGACTGAAATTTGTGCTATCTAAATCCGGCAAATCCTATTTTCTGAAGAGATTATAGTTCAAATGGTAAGTTATGTTGATGCGCGTCCATGATGTATGAGCTGTATTTACCCAGTGTATGTAATTTGCTGTTTGTGTATGCTTTATTATCACTGGTGCCGAACCTGGGTATAATCGGCTATAATTTCTCTATTGTATAGTGTAGGATTATTCTATGTTTCTTAGCCTTAGTCTCTTTACTGTATAGTTTATGTTTTTTAGAGGTGATAGTATAGAGTAGGATAATTCTCTGAATCATCCAAACGGGGGCCAACTCGCCCAAACGTTGTAGTGACCATGGCCCTCCATAGGCCATACGATCCATGGGCCATCTACGGGACGGGCGATCCATGGTCTTCTATGGCCGTCGGATCCGTGGGCGTTCTATGAGCTCTCATATCCATGGGCCTTCTATCGGCTATCGGATCAATGGGCCTTCTGTGGGCCGTCGGATCCATGGGCCTTTTGTGGGCCGTCAGATCCATGGGCCTTCTATGGGCCGTCGGATAAATGGGCCTTCTATGGGCCGTCGGGTCAATGGGCCTTCTATGTCCTGTAGGATCCTTGGGCTTTCTACGGGCCGTCTCATCTATGGGCCTTGTACGGGCCGTATAAGGGGCCGTAAACGGGCTAGAGTGGAAATCGTACGTTTTATGGGCTGACCATAACGGCCGTTAGTAGGCCGTATTTGATGATGCTATGAAAATGGCCCAACAGATTAACGGGCCACAAACGGGCCGACTGTATCCACGGGCTGAATTTGGCCCACAAGCAGAAAAGACCACTAACGGGCCGTAAGTAACCGAATGCTTGAAATGAGCCCAAGAATAAATGGGCCCTGAGAAGGCCGAAAGGTAACACGGGCTGGAAATGACCTAATGGAATAATGGGCCACTAATGGGTATAAAGCGATACACTGTTCATTACGGTCCGGTTTCACCACAGGCCGTTAGGGGGCCGAGGGTTACTAAGGGCCTCATATGGGCCGAAAGACGTCATGGGCCATACATGGGCCGGAAGTTAGAACGGGCTAGAATTATATTGGATGGCCCAGATGATGCTACTGGGCCTAATTCGGATAGGCCGTAAACGGGCCCTGGGTTAGCGGGTTGTAAATGGGCTATATGCGAACAGGCCGTTAACAGGCTTGCCGTGGGCCGGCCCGCCACCTTTTGACCAAGTCAAACGGGCCGGCCTTTTCACAGGAATGGGCCTCTCTTGGGTCGTGCCACGTGTCGACGTATCATAGGCGCTTTGTGTCCAATGAGTGGATGACATCTGTCCCAACGGTGAGCCGACACGTGTTTCCTCCAGCCAATGATGATTTTACACGTGGAAAATCCCCATTGGTTGGGGCTGTTAACGGGTTATCGGATCCAAAACCGGACACGATAGCTTAACGGCGTTCCGTTACGATGGATGCCACGTGTCGATCACCCTTGACGAAAGCACTTCTGTGACGCGCGATTTATCGTCATGGAAGTGGACACTTCCGTGATGATATTTTTGGTAATGTCATGGAACACTTCTACGACAGCACATGTATGACTATCTTGATTCTGTCATAAATTTGTCATGGATGTACATGCATGACAGAAAACGTGACCTACAGTGACAAACACGTATCAGCACGGAAGTGTATTTTTTTTGTAGTGGAAGACTTGGAGGTCGAGGCACCCAAGAGAGGGAAGATATTCCTGTCAGATGGTTTGGGTTCGGAAGCTGATGTTGACGCCGAGCTCCTGTCACGCCCAATATGCGACCCTATCCAAAAGGAACTCGAAGGTCCCACCAAGGATAGACCCGCATATTGAAACGCTTTTGCAAGGTGGATATCATTACATCAACATTACACAATAGTGGGATACATACATAAGGCACAAATGCCACAAGAATACATCATCATCATATACAAAACCAACATCCGACTACGGATGAAACATAAACAGAAGCTCAAACGACATCCACCCTGCTAGCCCAGGCTGCCGACCTGGAACCTATCCCCTGATCGAGGAAGCAGAAGAAGAACTCCAATACAAGCAAACATCGCTCTCGCGTCATGATCATTGCAAAACCTGTACCTGCAACTGGTGGTGTAGTAATCTGTGAGCCACGAGGACTCAGCAATCCCATTACCATGGGTATCAAGACTAGCAAAGCTTAAATGGGAAAGGAAGGGGTAAAGTGGTGAGGTTGCAGCAGCGGCTAAGCATATATGGTGGCTAACATACGCAAATGAGAGCGAGAAGAGAATCAAAGGAACGGTCGTCAACTAGTAATGATCAAGAAGTGATCCTGAACTCCTACTTACGTCAAACATAACCCAGAAACCGTGTTCTCCTCTCGATCAACCCCGAAAAGAGACACTCACGGTTACGCACACGGTTGGTGTATTTTAGAAGAGTTTGCTTCAAGTTTACTACAACCGGACATTAACAAATTCCCATCTGCCACATAACCGCATGGCACGGCTTTGAATGTTTATACCCTGCAGGGTGTCCCAACTTAGCCCATGATAAGCTCTCGCGATCAACGAAGGATATTCCTTCTCCCGGAAGACCCGATCAGTCTCGAATCCGGCTACAAGACATTTCGACAGCAATAAAACAAGACCAGCAAAGCTGCCCGATGCGCCGACAATCCCGATAGGAGCTGCACATATCTCGTTCTCGTGGCAACACCGGATGAGACTAGCTACTTAGTAAAACCAACCCTCGGGTTGCCTCAAGGTGGCCTGCATGGTAGTTGGTTCAGGCCAGACTTAGAGAAGCACCGCCCGGGGGGATGAATAAAGATGACCCTTGGGTTAATTACTCCCAAGGGAAATATAGGTGGTGGAGAGGCAAATGGTAAAACCAAGGTTGGGCCTTGCTGGACGAGTCTTATTCAAAGCGAACTGTCAAGGGGGTCCCATAAATCACCCGACCGCGTTAGGGACGCAAAATCCGGGAACATAATACCGATATGACGGAAACTAGGGCGGCAAGAGTGGAACAAAACACCAGGCATAAGGCCGAGCCTTCCACCCTTTACCAAGTATATAGATGCATTAATAATATAAGATATATATTGTGATATCCCAACAAGTAAACATGTTCCAACAAGGAACAACATCTCCATGTTCCAACAAGGAACAAACTTCATCTTCACCTGCAACTAGCAACGCTATAAGAGGGTCTGAGCAAAGCGGTAACATAGCCAAACAACGGTTTGCTAGGAAGGGTGCAAAAGGTTAGAGGCTGACATGGCAATTTGGGATGGCTTGAAAAATAGGTAATAGGTAGCGCAGCATAGCGATAGAGCGAAGCAACTAGCATAGCAATGATAGTAGTGAGATCCAGGGTAGCGGTCATCTTGCCTGAATCCCGCAAGGAAGAAGAACGAGTCCATGAAGAAGATGAAGCCACGAAGATGAACCAAGCGTAGACGAACGAATCCTCACGATCGCAACGAAACAGGAACTAACAAGAAGAAGCACACAACATAGTAAACACACCACACATGCACAATGATGCATGACAAGCTACATGAAGCTACTCATGGCAAGATAGGATGCAAACAAGAGCAACACATCAAAGCAAGTTTAAATGAGGCCGGAAACAACATATAACAATTCCGGTAAGTCCTCATATGCAAATTTCGAAATTGTTCCAGATCTGAATAAACCTTATGTTCAAGTTGTTAAACAGCAATTTAAAATGCACCACGATGATCTACACGAAATTCTAGTCAAGTTACATATAAAGTTCATTTAATTCGGAGCTACGGCCTAGAAGATATGAGCAAAACAAGATAAGCATGGCATTGATGCAAAATGCATACAAACATCAAGCAAACACCTCAAAACAAGGATGCAACATGATAATATGAAACTACATGCAAAATCAAGCAAGTTTCATATAGAGCACAATCAAAACGGAGCAACGGTTCAACACATAACCCCTATACAAGGCATAGCAACAATCTGTCCAAAACAGCAACTAGGCACATTGCAAGCATCAAAACAACATGCTACAGGACCTCAACATAATAACAAAAGGCATGGGCATGATCTACAGGTAAAGCATTACAAAACATGAACACTGAGCTATCTCCAGAAACAACTAGAACATGCTCAAAATGACATGGCAAGATTGCAAATAATAACAGTTTCAGGCATTGGCAGAAATAACATCAGGTTGCAATGTTTAGAGCTATGAAACAACATGTTACAGGAACTTATCATGGCAAAAAAAAGCATGGCATGATACTACTAAATGCATAGAACAAAAGTCCCTTACTTACCATAAGCCAAAAAGGATCATAAAATATGATGGCACCCATGTAAACATGGCAAGTTATATTACAGATTCAAACATGGCAGGAACAACAATAAGTAGGCATGTTGGTCAGCTTAAAACACTCACCACAGAGCAATACATGGAATGGCAAGGCAACCAACAGCAAGAATACATGGCATAGAAGCTATACATGGCAAGAACAACATCATAGCATGCAAGGATCAACTACAACAACCTTGGAAAAATTGAATAACATGTAAACAATCTGCCAGGAACATTTTATAGAAAAAGTAGAGATCGATTGACTCAAGCTATGGCACTCCATAATTGCAAACAAGGGCATGAATGGATAGAGCAAGACATGTATAACAAAACATCCTTACTGAAGTATCTCAAAATATGCATGGATCTCTCAGTAGCATCAAGTTAACATGGCATAAAAATATCAGCAAAACAGGGCTGAAAACAACAACATCAGGAAGCCTACTTTGCATGCTTGTGCTAGTCACCACATAGATCAAAAAAATACATGGCATACACCCCTGGAAAGATGGCATTGCATATTACAAAACACATGTAGGACTCAAGTTCATAGGGTACACACATCAATCATGGCAAAAATGACAAAAGTGCATGTTCTGATAAGAATCAGAAACTAACATCACATAGCACTCTTCCAACAGCATTTATGGCATCAAGATGAGCTCAAATGAAAATTATGCAATGAGAAGAAATGATCTACTCATCGAGACGAACATTTTGACATATTATACACGCAAAACGGAGTAACGAGCACAGAGTTATGATGCGATGAAAATGCAATAAAATATGCAACAAATTCGGGGACTTAGAGAAATATGGACCTCGGGGAAAAAGTCAACCATAGGTTTGGATCGGGCCGGAGCTCGAGGTTGGCCGGAGACGGGGCGGCGGCTCGCCGGATCGGGGGCGTCGGCGGCCGGAGAAGAGGGAGGCGCGCTGGGGAGGCGGATCCGCCGGAGTTCGGGCCGACGGGCTCCGGCGCGGGCGCGTCCGGCCGAGGCGGTGGCGGCACCACATGCGGCGGCGAAGCTTCGGACGACGCTGGCCGGAAGGAGTGGCGGCGGTGGTGAGGGGAGCCGCGCTCGGGCGGCGGAGGGCGCGGGCGCCGGACGGCGACCGGTGAGGCGGCGGCGGGCGCGGCGCGCGTCGGCCGCGGCGCGCCACGGGCGGAGACGCGGAGGTCCGGCGGCGGCGCCGGCGAGACGACCGCGGAGGCGGCGGATGGGCGCGGGGCCGCGCGGGCGGCGGCGGCCGGATTCATGGGGCCGGGAGCGGCCTCGGCGGGCCGCGCGCGGGGGGAGTTGGCGGCGCCACGTGGCGCGCAGGGAGAGGAGGAGGAGGCGGCGGCGTGAGGTGTCGCCGGGATTGGTCCGGCGACGTGGCAGCGGGATGGACGCGTCCGCCGGCGGGCGGACATGTCCGGCGGCGCGGGAAGGAGCTAGGCTAGGGTTTGGACTGCGCGAAAAATCCGGGGGTGCACACATATTTATAGGTAGAGGGAGCTAGGAGACTCCAAATGAGGTGCGGTTTTTTGCACGCGATCGTGATCGAACGACCGAGAGCATGGAGGGGAGTTTGGTGGGTTTTGGGCCACCTTAGAAGGGTGTTGGGCTGCAATACAAAAGAGGCTTTTGCGGTTACCCGTTAACTGTTGAGTACCAAACGACCTCCAAATGATCCGAAACTTGACAGCGGTTCACGGTGCTATACCAAGGCCGCTTGACAAACCTCGGTCCATTCCGAGACCGTTTAACACCCGCACACGAAAAGAGGTAAAAGGGGGCGCCGGGAGACATACGAGTGCCGGATTGCAAAACGGACAACGGGGAAAAAGCTCGGATGCATGAGACGAACACTTATGCAAAATGAAATGCACATGATGACGTGATATGAAATGCAGATGATGACATGGCAAAGAGAGACACGCAAGCACATGACATGGCAGCGGCGGCGAATAACCGACGGACACCTGGCGCATCGAAACCGGGGCGTTACAGCTCCTCTCTAGGGACAATCCCTTTGCCGAATCATAAGTGAACAAGGATGCCCTAGACATGTCCCGTTCTTTTCGGTTTTCAGGGTAACATTTAAACTATATGTTTGCAGCCCGGCCCGCTATCTACCTCAACAGTCCTCCTCATCAGGGGACTTGCCTCCGGAGATGATGGATAGCGAGACGCCTCCACGAGCTTCCTCGCCCCTAAGGGCGGACAACTTCAAGGTGTCGTCCCGGAGGATCTCCCATTGGTTCGCATCGGTCCTAAACAAACGGGTTTTTACCCCTTCCCGCGACGACATTTGGAAACGTTGCCAAGTGAGTGTGGGTGATAGGGGGGTCCTTCCCACACGACCCAGAAACCATCGGGGATATGCCCTCCTGGCACACACGTTCAGCAAAATGACGTCGTGTGCGACTGGCGAGGGCTCAAATATGGAAAGACACACAGTAGAGCTAAAAAAAATACAATTATACAGCAAAATTGTTTCCGGTCGCAAGTACATCCCACACAGTCAGTCCCCGCTAAACGTTTCCATTCGTATGCACATCCCACACAGTCGCTCCAAGGAAAATGTTTCCATTCACAGCTATATCAACCACAATTTTTCCCGTTAAATCGTTTGTGTTATTGAATGTATCACACACGGTCCATAGAACAAATTGTGTGGCAAAGGCTGTCCATCACACACAGCTTTTATGTGGTAAACGTTTGCGCAAGGTGGCCTAATGCAAATAGTTTTCAAGAGAAAGTCATGTGTGATTGTTCATTGATCCAACATGGTTTATTCCTAGAAACTGTGTGCATTGCCTGAGGTCATCGCCCATGGTATTTTTTCCAACAACCGTTTGCAATAACAAAACCCAATTAGCAGGAAAATTCACCATAAGCAGGCTAATTATCTGATTATTAATAATACATTTATTAATCTAATTGATATTTCATATTAAGCACACAATATATTTCATTTCCATATTAAGGAAGCAGAATTTCATAATTGAAATACATCATAGTACAACATGACATAGCTTCAGCACTCAGCTACCCCATTACACAACTGCACCAGCAACAAGTTCCACATGCAACATGTAGAACCTTCTGAAATTAGCATCATAGACGGTATATAGACAGATGCATCTCATCTGGAAAACTCCTGAAGCGGAAGGCAAATATTAAGCCTTCATTCATGTTGAAGGTCTTTGCAACTTTAGGCCAGTGCCTGTGGATGATTGACCGTCCGTCCTTCGTCCTCTTCAGGAACACTTCAATATTGAACCGTGGGTGTTGTATGAAAACCTTCCTCGCCTCCTGACCATAGAGGTGTTTGAGAGGTAATCATGAGTGAACTGCTTTGGAAAGGCCTGAAAACAAGGATGTGCATAAATATCTTCTCTATATTGGAAATGGGGCAAAGGAATAAAAAAAGGCAAGGTGTAATAGTTAGTACCATCTTGTAGTGAACTGATGTCTTCTTCATTGTGCAGACAAATATCTTGTTGTTTTTTGTCGCTAATTTCTTTATCCTAACAATCTTTCTGAGTTTCTTGATTTGATTGATATTCATGGACAACTCATTTCCCCATACGCAAAAAGGGTCGAATAGTGGGTCAAAACCTCTGACAACAGGATCTACATGTGCAAGACCAAATTGTTAAAAACCTAAATATTACAATGGTTCCTGCAATTGCACAATAATGTGCTATTAGAAAACGGACCATGCACGTGCTAACCTCGATTGTAAACCTCAGTGCTTCCCATTGTTTCCCTGCAACACGTACAAGGTAGTTAGTCATCAGGTTAAGTAAAGGTTCGCATGCTATCAGTAAAATATGTTGATGAAAAATAATCACATTGCAGATTCATCAGATTAATTCAAGCCACACAGAAAACCCATTTATCCGAACCAAGCATGATTAAGAACTAGGAAATATAGCACTTGTATATGTTTCTCATGTATTAAGTGCAACCAAATTCGATTTATTCCTCACATGCACCGCAATACAAAATTCTACCCACGACAATTGGAGATCGACTTGCAGAATTGAACCAAGCAGTTAACTAAACACCACAAAAAATGAACCAAACATTAACTGAGCACCACATTGCACAATATAACATACTCCTAACAGAAGATCAAACAGTTAACCAAATAGTTAACTACAACCAATTATAGCAATTGTATTTGTTTCTCATGTATTTACTACAGCCAAATTCAATGTATTCCTCACATGGTATACAATAACATAATGCACCCACAATTTTGTAAAGATAAATTCGATTTATTTCTCACATGGAAGACAATACAAAATTGCAGCCTGAAGAATTGAACATCACATTTGCAGAATTGAACCAAACAGTTAACTAAAGACGACAAATAATTAACAAAAAAGTTAATAAGTGAGCACCACACTGCGCGACATATAGAACATATACACTAGAGCAACAGATTGCATGGTAAAATTAGATAGCACAATTCACTAGAATTTGTGAAGGAAAGGCAGGAGCAGCACACGCAATGGGTAAACCGAGCATGCTTAATAGGCGTAGCTAGCAAATGGCAAGGTGCTCCTTCAAGATCTAGGGGTCGGCATGAATGGCAGCCATCGCGATCTCATCCGCGCGTGCGGCCACGATTTGCTTCTCCGCTGCCAAATGCTCGTTGAGGTCCTGGCTATACTGCGTTCACCATGGCTTAGGCAGGCGCTTATTTGGTGGAGGGGTCGGTGATTTGGGTGGAAGGTGTCGCGCTCGCGCCGGCGATCGGGGCATGTGGGATGTGGAAGGAGGAGGAGGATGGGGTCGGGTGTGGATTACCTGCCTGGCTAGAGGAGGTCGAGCAGCGTGAAGGAGAGTCGCCGGCGAGGAGGCGGCAGCACTGCAAGCAAGGAGTGAAGGTTTCAACTTGGAAAGGAAGGCGGAAAGAGGGAAAATGTGGCTTTTGGTAAGGGGGGAGGGGGCGGGGATGTAGATTTTTCCGCAGGTTTAAAATTTGGAATCGCTTCAAATAAAAAATGGCATGCAAAAGTGTCATCAGACACGGTCCCTTATTCAGAACTATGTATGATATGTGGACATCACAAACGATTCAGATGGCTTAACCCGTGTGTGATGAGTTTGAACGTCAAAATTTTTGGTTCAAATTTCCATGGTTACAGTGGTCATCCACGTCATTGCATAATTTGGGTACACAAAGGAGACTACAACACACCCACACTTAATCGAGCAAGTTCAGCAATTAAACTGAGCTAGCTGACCTAAACATTACTCTAACAAACAAAGACCGACGCTCTTAATTAAACAAAACAAAGAGTACTACTACGGCTGAGCTCGTCAATCTCCGCTGCCACCTCCATGTCCAGCTCGCGCCGGCGGTCTCCTGGGGAAGGGGCTCCATGGCATCCATTGCACCATACTCGGCAAGCATCTCACCATCAGCTCGGCCATCTCTTTGGAAAAGGCTGCCACGAGATGGGCGTGGGCGGACGCGATCTGGGCTTGGACGGGCTCCGTCGTCACAAGGTATGCGGCGGAGGAACGGACGGCTGCTCGAATGCTCTCGGCGATTGCCAGCTCTTCGGTCGTGGGTTGCCGACTGTTGTTGGAGAAGCTTCGTTCAATTTGTGTGGTGACTGCCAGGAGCTGGGCGTAGGCGGCCTCGACATGGTCGTGTGCAGCCTCCATCAGGGCTAAGGCCGCCGCTGCAGAACGGCAGCTGCTGTGCTGCTCTCGCCAGTTGCTATCCCCGAGGCAGATGTTGCTGCCGCCACGTGAGAAGCAACATCGGCCATTTGGGCTGCCTTTCCCGCCCGGTCGTAGATTGTGGGCACGCTCAGGCACCTTGTTAGCACGCGCATGGCGGCTGCGGCCGCACTCTCGCCAGAGTGGGCCACCGAAGTTGCCCTCACGACGCGGGTCCACGTTCCCATCTTTCACCGGCGACGATTGAACAGTGAAATGATATTTGGGGAGCGAGCTAGTGTGCTTGAGACGCCGGCTGTGGACTGTAGCCGACACACCTTCTCACGTAAGCCATAGGCATACTATACACCGGCGGTGCTCCAGGATATTTTGTGCTGCATCTCACATGGTTTCTAATAATAAACTGTGTGCGATCTACTTGATTTTTCATCTTGATTTGAATTATATATTGGGGTCACAGCGGCAATGGACGGTGTTTGAATTGCTATACCTTTTATCTGGAGTGAACATGCAACTATATGTGTGTCATAAAAGAATTGGGATTATTCAGGGTTTGTTTGAATATTTTATACATTAAATTGGTTTTGTAGCCATTTCAGGTGAACAATTCAAATTTGAACTACATGCACATGCTTCACTGCATATAAATTGGTTGAAAAATCAAATCCGTGTCCTTGGGTGCATGTTTACAGGTCACATGCAAGAAATGGGAATGAATTTCAAACACCAAGGCACCATTGATTGCCGGCAAAACATTGAGATGCCTGGTTTTAAAATTAAAGTAAATGAAAAACTCGTGTGAAATTCATGAAACTTGACATGCTATCATGGAGCGGCATCGACATGCCGTGGTACAAATTTTATCTCATTTGGGGGCAGGTTTGGGTATATGCTTCTCACAAACCAGAGCTTCTCACAACAAGCATGATGGTTTTCGGTCGGGAACGTCCCAAATTTGGGGACGGAACGATATCCATTGCCTCTTATTGCTTTCAATTTTTTTTTCTCGTGTCAACATAGAACAACAAAAGTGTTGTGTGAATTTTTGTGATTTTTCAGGGTGTCAGGACCCCGATCCTAGGTCACACCGATCTAGCATGTAACACATCATATCACTTTGCGGCCTCACGCACGGTATTCCCACGGGTGTCGCCTTACCATGGCCCGGAACCGTTTGCGTCTTTTGGCTCACGTATATGATAGTGTCGCTAGCATCCATATGACAAAGAACCCGGGCCGACATGGCTAGTCGTGAACCCAAAGCGGCGCTAACCCATGGGGACAGGCATACATGAATCACATCGAGCATGTCGGTCATCAACGTATGTATTCGGGCTGTAGCACTGGGCTATGAGGACTCCGGTATCCCGGCTGTAGCAGGCTAGGCAGGACTCAATAACACCGCGTGACATTTCCCGAAGGAGACAGACATAGGAACGGTGAAACACATGCCGCCAGTCAAGTGTCCAAGCAGTAGTCTTTGGGCTAGCAGGACTCGGTGAACCGGCTGTAGCGGACTACTATCGCCGTAAGCACGAGACTACATTTCCCCATATGAGAGGCTGCCAAGGATAAACAACTAGTTTGTCGGATCCCACACATACCAAGCATTTCAAACATACACACATTATGCTCAATATGCGTAGATACAACATGGCATCACAACATAACTCTACGACTCAAAATATTATTCATTAGGCTCAAGAGCGAGATATTACAAACATGGGTCTCATGACCCAACACTCGAGCATACAAGTCAAAGCACAAGCGGAAGCTAAACATGTCCGGGTGCAGCATAACTATAAATGAAAAAGGCTGGGAAGCGACTATCTACCGAGATCTGCCGAGGGCACAAGATCGTGGCTGAGGTAACAAGCTAAACGTCAAGTCCACGTGGAACTACTAGCGAGACCGACGTCTCTCGCAAAACATAAATAAGCAAACGTGAGTACAATTGTACTCAGCAAGACTTACATCGAACTAACTACATATGCATCATTATCAAAAGGGGTGGTGGAGTTTGACCGCAGCAAGCCAGCTTTGACTCGGTGGCTATCCCGAACTACGATTGCAAGTAACTCTTTTGAGGTGGCGCACACGAGTCCACATATTCACCATATCAATACACCACTATGGACCTGCTCCGTCTCCCTCACGAGAACGCCATCCATAGCACTCACGCTTATCTTGCGCATTTTAGAGTATCCACTTTCACTTGTCTATGAACTGATATAGGCAACCCAGAAGTCCTTCTCCGTGGACACGGCTATTCAATAGATCATATTAAACCCTGCAGGGTGTACTTCTTCACACACGCTCACCACTTACCGCCGTTTACACGACATGTACTCGCAACCTTCAAGCGGAAGCCCAACGTGGGTGTCGGCCACGGCCTACCTAAACACTCAAGTCCCTAGTCCAGGTTTATCGCCTATTCGGGTTCCATCCGCAGGAGTCCGCCGAGGTTTCCCATACAGCCCGAGCGATGTGTGCAGGGTTCCCGAGATACCAAACGGCACTTTCGGTACACGACCCACGGTGCCTACCGCAACACAACCCACCCCTAAGGTCAGCTTATGCGTCGCCCCCACATGCTACAAACACCGAAACTACTTGCAACTCCCGGACCGAGGACAAGGGTGGTCAAGAAGCCGAGAGGGTCCATTGGTTTCGGGCCCAATGCGTGGTAGTAATCAGATCATGGATCACAAACACGAACTCAGTTCTCGAGGACGGCTGCAATGAGACAACCCACCATGTACTCCTACATGGCCTCTCACCGCTACCTTTACCAAATCGTGTTCACACACTTAGCTCACACACGATGGACATGTTCATAACAATTCCAATTCATTCCCGATGAATCAGACCCGACTCAACTCTAAGCAGTAGCAGGCATGACACCAAGCATAAATGAGTAGGCACAACATGGCTCAAACAATTCCTACTCATACTAGTGGGTTTCATCTAATTCTTGTGGAATGACAGTCATGCAAAGGATCAAGGGGTTCAGCTACCGCAGCAAGTAACACATGAGTCGTTGTTGTCCTAATGCAGTAAAATAGAGCAGGAGCGAGAGAGTGGGATTATATCGGAATGAACAAGGGGTTTTGCTTGCACGGCACTTCAAGATAATATAGTTCTTCATCGGTGTCATCGAACTCATCGCTCGATGCGCCGCCTATCGAGAGGGACAATTACCGCAAACAAGAGAGAACACAATCAATGCAATGCACATTCACATGAATGACATGTCATATTAAGGTACTGAATTCATCTAATGCAATAATAATCCAAGTTAGTTGAAGTGGAATTCAAACAAGGTTGAACTCCAACTTCAAATGCTATTCCATAAATTACCCTAATCATGATTCCTCCTATTCAGTGAGGTTAACTTGTTCAAACATGCATGATCATGGCATAAACAGATTCTTCATATTTTTCTGATCATTTTTCATATATAAATTATTTCCATCCGAGTTACGGTTGAATTTATATGATTTTTAGAAGTTTGGGGTATTTTCCGAATTTCCTGAATTAAAATAATTCCGAAAGCTGGTTATTATGTCACCGACGTCGATGTGACGTCAGCGAGTCAACTGGGTCGCTGTCCAGGTCAACTCTGACGCTGGGACCCACTGGTCAGTGTCTAACTAACTAACCTAACTTAGTTAACACTAATCTAACTTGATTAGCCGGGCGGGGCCCGCATGTCAGTGAGGGAGAGGGGGAGGTTAAACCGGCAGTGGGTCAATCAAGCGGCGTTTATACACCGGGCGAAGCCGGCGGCGCAAGTGCATTTCGCTGTTCCGCCACCAAAAGGGTCGGGAGGGTACCTCGGGAGCTGGGATGGTGAGGCTCTTGGTGAAGTGGGTTGAGCTCGGGCGGTCGGAATCGACGCCGGGCGGCGACTATCTGCGGCGCCGGAGCTCGAGGCGAGCTCGGGCTCGAGCTGCTGCGGCGCACTAGAGGGGAAACGGAGGCGCCACGGTCCCCTGGTGCTGCGGTGAGGGCGGTGGTGAGGTTGGCTTGGTCATTGGGGCTCCAGCCACGCCATGACGAGGCACGGCGGCGGCGAAGCCGGCCGTAGTGGAGACAGTGGCTAGAGGAGGGGAACGAGTCGGGAAGAGGGGAATGACTGGGGCTCACCGTGAGTGCGATGGTGGCATCAGCGAGCTCGGGGGCACCGGAGCCGCGACCATGGCGGCGGCATCAAGGGTCCAAGAGGGGAAAACGGTGGGGCGGCGCCTCGTGGCGCTCCGGCGTCGGGAGACTTGGCGAGGAGGGAGGAGAGGGGCTAGGCGGAGCTCGGGGACATGCCGGAGAGGAGAAGGGGTGGCGGTGGCCGCGATGGAGCTCGTCGGTGGCGGCAGCTCCGTTCGGTGAGCTCGGGGGAAGAGGGCCAGGGGGAAAGAGAGGGAGCGGCGAGTGAGGGAGAGGAGCGAGGGGCACGGGCGTCGTCGTGGCGTCGCAAGGAGGTCGGGAAGGGCCAGGCAGGCTGGAAGGGAGGAGGTGGCGAGCTCGGCGCGTCGTCGTGTCCTCCTCTCTCGCCTCTTGGCGAGGTAGGCGACAGCGGGCGTGTCGGTTGGTGGGCTGGGCCACCAACCGGGCAGCGAGGGGAGGGGAGAAGCTGGGCTGGTGGGCTGCGCAGTAAACCAGTAGTCCTTCTCTCTCTTTATTATTTCTGTTTTTTTCTATTTTATTCTGTTTTGTTTTAGTTTAGTAAAATACTAAACCATTTAAATAAATCCTGAAAATAATTATGGGCATTAACTGAATTATTACAGAGGCCCTTAACTATTTTCCAGAATTGTTGGAGCATTTAAAAATATTAATAGTATTTAAATGCCCCAATTCAAATACAATACGGTTTATTCAAAAATCCAAAAATGCCTTGGAAAAATATCCATCACCTCTGGATATGGTCTTCACCCTTTTCCATTAATCATGAACAATTTTGCAAACCACTTTGGGTTTTTGAAAATATTTTTGAATTTAAACCTATTTGAATTGCTTTAGTGCTAGGGCTTGATCATCCCCATTTCAAATTTCATGGAAATTAAACATGATGCATGGATGCAATGCTACTAGTTACAAGCAAGCTCTAGAGTTGATCTGGGGCTGTGACACAGGGTTCGTTTGGACATTTTTATGCGTTAACTGAGTTTTCAATGCATTTATGTGTATAATTCAAATTTCAACTACATGCACAAGCTCCAGTGCATGTAAATTGGTTGAAAAAACAAATCTGTGTCCTTGGGTGCATGCTTATGTCCCATGCAATAAATGGGAATGAATTTCAAACACCAGGGCACCGTTGATTGCCGGCAAAACATTGAGATGCCTGGTTTTTAAATTCTAGTAAATCCAAAACTCGTCTGAAATTCGTGAAACTTGGCATGCTATCATGGAGCGGCATCAACATGCCGTGTTACAAATTTTGTCCCATTTGGGGTAGGTTTGGGTATATGCTTCTCACAAACCGGAGCTTCTCACAACAAGCACGATGGTTTTCGGTAGGGAACGTCCCACCTTTGGGGACGAAATAATATCAATTGCCTCTTATTGCTTTCAAACTTTTTCTCGTGTCAACATAGAACAACAAGAGTGTTGTGTGAATTTTTGTGATTTTTCGGGGTTCGTTTGGAAATTTTTATGCATTAACTGAGTTTTCAATGCATTTATGTGCATAATTCAAATTTGAACTACACGCACATGCTCTAGTGCATATAAATTGGTCGAAAAATCAAATCTGTGTCCTTGGGTGCATGCTTAGGTCCCATGCATGAAATAGGAATGAATTTCAAACACCAGGGCACCGTTGATTGGCGGCAAAACATTGAGATGCCTGGTTTTTAAATTATAGTAAATCCAAAACTCGTCTAAAAGTCATGAAACTTGGCATTCTATCATGGAGCGGCATCAACATGCCGTGGTACAGTTTTGTCCCATTTGGAGCAGGTTTGGGTATATGATTCTAACAAACCAGAGCTTCTCACAACAAGCATGATGGCTTTCGGTAGGGAACGTTACACCTTTGGGGACGAAACAATATCCATTTTCTCTTATTGCTTTCAAATTTTGTTCTCGTGTCAACATAGGAAAACAGGAGTGTTGTGTGAATTTTTGTGATTTTTCGGGGTTCGTTTGGATATTTTTATGCATTAACTGAGTTTTCAATGCATTTATGTGCATAATTCAAATTTGAACTACATGCACATGCTCTAGTGCATATAAATTGGTCGAAAAATCAAATCTGTGTCCTTGGGTGCATGCTTAGGTCCCATGCATGAAATAGGAATGAATTTCAAACACCAGGGCACCGTCGATTGCCGGCAAAACATTGAGATGACTGGTTTTTAAATTATAGTAAATCCAAAACTCGTCTGAAATTCTTGAAACTTGGCATTCTATCATGGAGCGGCATAAACATGCCGTGGTAAAATTTTGTCCCATTTGGGGCAGGTTTGGGTATATGATTCTCACAAACCAGAGCTTCTCACAACAAGCATGATGGCTTTCGGTAGGGAACGTCACACCTTTGGGGACGAAACAATATCCATTTTCTCTTATTGCTTTCAATTTTTTTTCTCGTGTCAACATAGAACAACAGGAGTGTTGTGTGAATTTTTCTGATTTTTCGGGGTTCAGTTGGACATTTTTATGCATTAACTGAGTTTTCAATGCATTTATGTGCATAATTCAAATTTGAACTACATGCACATGCTCTAGTGCATATAAATTGGTTAAAAAATCAAATATGTGTCCTTGGGTGCATGCTTAGGCCCCATGCAAGAAATGGGAATGAATTTCAAACATGAGGGCACCGTTGATTGCCGGCAAAACATTGAGATGCCTGGTTTTTAATTTATTGTAAATCCAAAATTCTGTTAACCATTCACGTGAAGCCACGTGTCTCGGTTTTAATGGTTGTAGGAGGTGCCGTGCGGACAGCTGCTTGACCTTGACTGAACGGGAGGCGTGCGAGCGCCGTCTGGTGCACAGGCTGACCGAGAGGCATGCAAGTTGTCCTTGAGCGCGCAGGCTCCCCATGAAGCGTGCGAGCTATACGCTGCGCAGGCTCACTGGGAAGCGAGCCCTCTGACTTCCATGGCCGCGCGCCTTGCTCGCATCCTCTCCATTCATGGCACCCAAGCCGCAGTTTAATTCGCTTTTTAAATATAAAACACTCATAGCAAACGTTTTAGTTAGAACACCCGTATGCAAACCGACAGCTTCCCCAGGAAGCCTAGATAAAATGTGCCGAGCAGGATTTCTGCAGCTCTTGATCGCAAACGTTTTAGATAGAACACCCGTATGCAAAGTGAGAGCAGCGCAGGATTTGTGCATCCCTTCAATGCAAACGGTTGTTTTGGATGACCCGTGTGCAACCACTTACAAACAATTTGGTAAGATTTGTCAATCCTTGTAACACTGCGATTTGTCAAAATATGAAGCTAAAAATCACTAGCAGTATCTAATTTTTGCAACTAAAATTCAGTAATTAAGCTTATATTTCATTCATAGATTAAGCAGTTGTGCTTAACTTATATAAACAGTTCAACTCGACAGCTGAACCGACCAAACTTTTCCCCAATTGTTGCCAACCACGTACTAAAATAGCTAGTTCAACTATATATACTAGCTAATTTTAAGTACGTTGTACAGTTCCACCACATCTATAGTCAGATGAACTGAACAAAATAGCCCCTAAATACTACTACTGCTGCCGAGGGGCTTTTTACTACTTCCGGCTGCCTCTCCTCTGCCAAGCGCTCAGTAAGAGGCGGGGGAGGAGGAGCCTACCGACGAGCTTGGCAACCGCAATGCGGTGCCTGCCGCTGATGCAGCTTCAGCGACGCTCACCTCGAACGCCCTCCACCGCTCCAGATGACCCCTCTCGAAGCGGTGGTTCTCCTCGTAGATCTCCTGATTCGTCACCTCTGAGGCGGCGTGTGCCGCAGCCACGGCGGCGATAAGGCTCTTTGTATGGTCGACGAGGCGCTCCTCCTCCTCCCGTAGGAACTCGGTGTAGCGCGCAAGGTCGCTGGCGCACGTGCGGGAATCCACCTCCGCCTCCCGCCTTCGGGTGGCGGTGGTGGACCGGGTGACGACCCCGGCGGTCGACGGTGGGCTGGCGGCCACGGCGGCCGATGAAAGGGTGGCGGCCACGACCACCACCTCCCGCCTTCGGGCCGTGGTGGCGGGGCGGGTGATGGCCACAGTGGACGACAGTGGGTGGCGGCCAAGACGGCCACCTCCCGCCTTCGGGCCGCCGCGGCGGAGCGGGCGATGGCCTTGGCTTTCGACGGTGGTGTGGCGGCAACGACGGCCGGCAACAGCTGCCGATGGGGCACCGGCGGCGGAGCATGTGGTGGGTGTTCTGCGCACACCCAACAGGGACGCCACGCGCACTACACTACGCCGGGGACTGCGCCGCCGCCGCGGTGTAGCCTCCCAGCTGGAGCTGCCCTCTGATGACGGCGGACTGGCTGAGCGACGATGACGGACTGGTGCCATTGGCAATTGTGGGAGGAGACGAGATAAGCTACAGGGATGGAGAGGAAAATGCGACGCGGGACTCGCCGGCCGTGAGGGTTTTTATAGCAGGCTGGTAAGCATTGGAATTTTGGGGGATTTCACCGAGTCGGGCGGGAAGCTTGCACAGGAACCTGCGAGGTTGCGCAAGAACGGGCTCACCGATGATTCATTGGCGCCACCGTTTGGCAAAAGAACCCCGTGCCTTTGTGCAAGCTTGCGCTGTAAGCCGTCTGCGGCAACGGGGTGACAAGACGTGCGAGAGGAGGACGAAAGGCCACGTACACATACGGTTAACAAAATAACGTTTGTGATTTAATTACCTACTATACCACCGTCCTGGTTTATAAGTATGATTTAACTAATAAAATACAAATGCATGTTGCCAAATATTATTTAGTTGGATTTGTATTTGAACATAGTTTCCAATTATATAATTTTTAAAACATGCATTAACATTTTGTTTTTAGGGAAAAGTATGGCACGGAATATGAAGGAGACTATAGACTAGATGGAGGTGGTACCACACGGCCGCTCTCTATGCAGCGATGCAACTGTCGACCGGCTTGTTGGCGACCATTTCCTGTGTGTTCAACTGCTCTATGTGTGTGGTTGCTTGTGGTTCAGGCGGCCGCGGCGCGCTCAGCTCGTGTTCCGCCACGCGTGCTCTGCTCTCGTGTCCCTCCGGGTGCTCTTCCCTCATCCCTCCATGCACGCTACCAGTGTTTGGGGCCGTCGCACGACCACGCACGTTCGTGTGCAAGCGCTTGCGCCGGGCGTGGCGCGACAATGCAGTTACCCGCTACAAAAACTGCCATGCAGACGCGCCGAGAATCCACGCCGCCCGACCCCCTTTTATTCCTACGGCCATTTACCTTCATCTCTCGTCTCACATGACACAATAAGCACACCAACGAGGACACATACAGAGAGGACATCCAGCGGTTCCAATGGCGCTCCCCGTGGCTCTAATGGCGCTCCCAGCGGCCGACGACGACAATGGCGGGCAGTTCACCACGCATCACGTAGTGGACACCCACGTGAGGGGGAAGGCCCTCTCGGTGGTGTACACGAAGGATCCGGTCTTGGTGGAGAGCTCTATCCAAACTATGGAGCAGTTCCTTGCCGAGGACAAGTACCGTGTGGTCGGCTTCGACCTCGAGTACACCATCGGTCGTGCCGGGCACGATCAGAAGGTTGTCGTTGCCCAGTTGTGCATGCGACATGACGTCCTCGTCTACCACTTCCACCTTTGCACAAGGCCTTGCGAGCGTTTCTCCAGTTTTATCAACAGCTCAGACTACAGCTTCGCTAAGGTGGACACCTCCAACGATCTAAAAGCGCTCAAGGTTTCGGACTGGAAATGCCCGAATCTTGTCAACATCCAGCACCACTAAAAGGTCTGGGGCAGCGACAAAAACAAACTGAACTCCCTGGTTGACCTCGCCTCGGCCATCATTGACCCCTACTACCGAGGATGAAGAATGAGAGCAATAAGGACAAGAATGCCTGGCACAGTGTGTGGCATATGAGACTGGATGAACAACATGTCAAGTACGCGGCCATGGATGCATACACAAGCTACGAGATGTACAGGCGGATCGTTGACATGAGGAAGTGTCTTCTTCCTGACAAAGACGAGGGATCGAGCCACATAGCAGTGGCGGGAGCGTCACAAGAAGTAGATGACTAGACGATCATTTCTCCTACTTTAGAATGCATGCAATTGTTTATTGAGGTGTGTGCGAATGATCTGTATAGTCACTTATGTAATTGGATGTTTATTTCAGTTATATATATATATATATATATATATATATATATATATATATATATATATATATATATATATATATATATATATTATTCTACTATAGATGAGCAATTCACACGGCTTATTAGCAGCAATCGTCTGTGTTATTATTGCTCTTCGCACACATTTCAGATTACGGACCTGTCTGTCGCATATGACACACATCTTGTTGAGTTGAACCGTTTCCATTGTGTTGCCTAATCACACACAGTTCATCCCAGTGAACCGTATGTTGTATATCGCACACGCCTTCATCTGGCTGCCCGTTTCTTTTGTTCCTCCTCATCCCAAATAGTTAATTGAGTCGAACCGTATGCCCTGCATTGTACACACAACTAAAATCTGGACCGTGTTTGATGCATCCTTCATCGAAACGTTTTGCACCTTTTTGACGGTTTTTTACACCACCGTTTGCGATTCTGGCATCGCACACAGTTTGGTCAAAGGGTCTCTGATCGTAGTCTCTCGTTTTGACCATCCTGCAGTAGCGTCCCCTGACTATCCAGCGGTGCGGGGGACAATGAAGACAGCACCCGAAGGTGATACTTTGACCGTCAAGGGCCCGGGGGAGGCAGCCCCCACGGGGACCAACAATGAGGGCCCCGAACTATCAGGTTTGCAGCCGAAAACGACTCTAGGGTCGAATAAGCGTACCCTTTTGAAGGGAGTCCGTACTCCCGCAGCAGCCTTCGGGAATCCGGAAGTGCCGGATACACTGATGGGCACATTGCAAAGTGCGTCTATCTTAGAGGAACATCGTACCTTAATGGGTACAGTAGTTGAGAAGATTCTGTCCGCGAGAAGCGAATTGAATGAAGCCTTCACGGGCCTGCTGAGAGGCTTCGAGGTATGCAATGTAATATCTTTAACTGCATTTTACATACAAAAATGCGACTGTGTATAGAGAGTTGCCCCAGAGACTCTGGTCGGTTTCCACAGGGAGGCGATCAGAGGATCAAAAAACAAGTGCTCAGGAAGTAACATAATTAATTTGAAAATAGGCTGTTATGTCAATGGCGACTGCCGAAGCTGCGGAAGTTATAGATTTAAAGCATAAACTTGAGTTAGTTGATGAGGACATTACCCTTATTAACAGGCGGCTCGACGAGGCACAAGGTATGTTTTTGGATCACCCGCTTATGCATGTATAATAGTATGAGCACGAAGATGAAAATTATATATTGTGACATGCATAACTATAGATGGTGCTACCTCGGTTGAAAGCCTTCGGGCCGAGCTTAGCCGCGCCAAGGAGCAGGCCAGAGTGAGCAATGGGGCTGCCAAGAAGGCGGCTGTTGATTTAAAGGCCGAACAGGCCACTCGGCGCCAGTGCGAGGAGAGAATATCTACCATGGAGCGTGTCGGTGTTCTGGGAACGGGGGTCCCTAGACTTGCCTACCTGCCGCCCACGGTGTGGCTGAGCTAGCAGGCCTGTACGACCCATCTTCATCAACAAGGCATTCAAGACCCTCACGAGGGGCCAAGCCTCGCGAGGCGGACGACGCAAGACCTCCTCAGGAGCGGCCCCCCAGGCAGGCTCATGAGGGGAAGAGAGATCAAGGCAAGGAAAACCTCGCGAGGTCCCCGTGATGTGAGCCGTGACGATCGAGACCAGGCGGGCGCCAGGCAGCCGCCAGCGCGCGCAGCGTCCTCTTTTCCTCTTTTGTGCTTAGGGGGCAAGCGCAGGCGCAGAGTACCAAGGCATCAAGCAAAGGTTTCCATATTGGTGCAACGAGACCAAGACCAGCAGAACGACAGGATGGAGGTCACCATGGAGCCCAAGACAGCGTCACCACCAGAGCCTTTTGCAGGCGAAGACCGCTTTTGTCAGGATAAGTTGTACTAGCTGTCCCCTTTCAAATTGGCCATTGTTGGCTCCCTTCCCACTCAATATTTGGGGAGAGGACCAAGGCCTATATAAGTAGAACTAGCCACCACAGTAGAGGGGGGAATCAGATCTAGAGCCTACCCTTAGCCACACACCGAGCACAAGAACACCTCAACCTCAGGAGGCTGTTCTTCCCCTTGTACTGTTCATCATCAGCCCAAGAGGCATTCCACCACCACCACACTGGAGTAGGGTATTACACCACAACGGTGGCCCGAACCAATATAAATCTTGTGTCTTTGTGTTGTGAGTTTGTCGAGTTCGTCCGCGAGATCTTAGCGAGCTAGGGCGTGGATCGGTAGGGAGGAAACTTTCGCGCGCACCCCAGTGTTAGAACCTAGAGGGTTTTGCCGGAACCCGTGATCCGACATTTGAAGCGCCAGGTAGGGGGGCGCCGTAGCTTCTTTTCCGTCGATCTGCGCTCCGTCACCACCACGCTCCGCCCACATGGCAGGCGCCCTACTATCGACTCCGACAACCGGTGTTGACGACGGGGCCAGGGGGCTCCGAGCCCTAGCCCCCGCCCATGCGTCGGGTGCGGTGGCCACCCAAGTTGAAGCCGGAGATGCCGCCGCGCTACGACGGCGCGGCGGACCCATTGGCTTTCCTACTGGCATATGAGGAGGCCGTCCTCGAGGCCAGGGGTGATGACAAGGTCATGGCCAACTGGCTTCCCATGGCCCTCGCCGGCGAGCCGCTCGCCTGGCTGCTCAACCTCCCGGATCCACGGTGGCGTCTTGGGAGGAGCTACGCGACCTCTTCACTGCATGCTACACAACACCGGTGCACCAGGCGGCCGCGGCCCTGCTAGCCGGCTCTCAGGCGCCACCTTCAGATCGCCACATCAAGCCGTTCCTCCGCCAGATTGGTGCCGCTTCCAAGCGCTCGGGGGCTCCGCCCGGCTGGGCTGCGCCTGAGGCCGACCTCACCTTCAGCTCGGAAGACCACCCCGTCACCACCGCTGGCTCGGGCATGCTTCCGATGCTTTGCACGCCCACCATCTGCAACGTGGACGTAACCAAGACCCTCATCGACGGCGGCGCCAGCCTCAACTTGCTCTCCGTGGAGGCCTTGAGCCTTCTTCACGTGCCGCTCGAGCGGCTCAGCCTCAGCAAGTCTTTATCAGGAGTTGGTGGCAGGCGTTGCTCGCTCCCTGGGGTAGATCCGCCTTCCCCACACCTTTGGCACGCGCGACAACTACCGCACCGAGCTAGTCGACTTCGACATCACCCGCATCGGCCTCCCGTACAACGCCATTCTCGGGTACCCAGCTCTTGCCCAGTTCATGGCGGTGACTCATCCAGCCTACAACCGCATGAAGATGCCTGGAAGCAAGGGTGTCCTCACTGTCAAGGGGGGCACCGAGGAGGCCATGGCGGCGCTCAAACTTGCCTTCAAGACCGCTGCGGCGGCGCAGCCCGTCGGCGCCGGTGCCCCTGAAGCCAAGGAGGCCGCACCAACCAAGAAGAAGCAGCTATTCACCCAAGATAAGGTAGAAACCAAGCAGGTGCCGGTCGATGAGGACGGGTCCTCAGGAGCCACCTTCACCATAGGTGCCGGCCTCGACCCCAGCTAAGAGGAAGCATTGGTGAAGTTCTTGCGTGCAAACAAGGATATATTCACATGGGAGCCCAATCAGCTGGTGGGGGTCCCGAGAGAGGTGATTCAACATCACTTAAGGGTATGCCCCAATGTGCGCCCTGTGAAGCAGCGGGCGAGGTAGTAGTCCACGGAGAAGCAGGCCTTCATCGTCCAAGAGACCCGCAAGTTGGAGGCGGCAGGTGCCATTCGTGAGGTTAGGTACCCCGAATGGCTGGCGAACCCCGTCGTGGTGCCGAAGGAAGGAGGGAAGGAGCGAGTGTGCATCGATAACCTCAACAAGGCGTGCCCTCAAGATCCGTTCCCTCTCCCACGCATCGACCAGATCGTCGACTCCACCGCCGAGTGCGACCTGCTGTGTTTCCTGGATGCGTTCTCAGGGTATCACCAAATCAAGATGGCGGTGGAAGATGTAGAGAAGAAAGCCTTCCTGACCCCGTGTGGGGTGTACTGCTACACCTGCATGCCCTTCGGACTGCACAACGCAGGCGCGACCTTTCAGCGGCTGATGCACATCGCCTTAGGGCGGCAGCTCAGGAGAAACACGGAGGCCTACATCGACGACATAGTGGTGAAGTCTTGGGAGGCGAGAACCTTAATCCAAGATCTGGAGGAGACCTTCGCGAGCCTGCGCTAGGTGAACCTGCGACTTAACTCGAAGAAGTGTGTGTTCGGTGTCCCTTCCGGCAAGCTTCTGGGATTCCTCGTGTCCCAAAGAGGGATCTAGGCTAACCCAGAGAAGATCAAGGCCGAGGACATGAGCCCACCGCAGACCCTCAAGTAAATGCAGAAGCTGGCTGGTCGGGTGACTGCGTTGGGATGCTTCATCTCCAAGCTGGGAGAGTGCGCCTTACCCTTCTTCAAGCTGATGATGAAGAAGGGCCCATTCGAGTGGACCCCGGCGGCCGACCGAGCTTTCCAAGACCTCAAGAGATACCTGACCAGCCCTCCGGTGATGGTGGCGCCACGGCCTCTCGAGCCTCTAGTACTTTATCTTGCCGCCACCCCATACTCCGCCAGCGCTAGTGGCAGTTCGGGAGGAGCACCAAGCCAAGGGCGCGCCGTGCCAAGCTACGCCACCATCCGAGATGACACAACATCAGGAAGGCGCAGCAAGATCCATAACGGCATCAACAGAAGACGAAGCTCGGCAGGACGACATCATAGAGATTCCCGCAAGCGATCAGGCACCAGGAGTCCCACCACCTCAGGAGGCACCCCAGCTTTCACAAGAAGCGAGCCTCACCAACGCGCCTGTCCTCATTGAGCACCCGGTGTATTTCGTCAGCACAGTGTTGCGGGAAGCGAGGGCACAATATCCCATGCCACAGAAGCTCCTGCTCGCGCTCCTGGTAGCCTCGCGCAAGTTGCGACACTACTTCCAGGGCCACCCCATCAAGGTCGTCTCAGCCTACCCATTGGAGAGGGTGCTCAGGAGCCCCAACGCCGCTGGAAGGGTCGCTGAATGGAACATCGACCTGCATGCATTCCAGTTGGAGTTCAGCACTACCAGGGTCATCAAGGCAGCCGCGCTTGCTGATTTTGTGGCGGAATGGACGGATGCCCCGACACTTGAAGTAGGCGAAGACCGGTCCACCTCACCAGGAAGTGAGGCGCCAGACGGTTGGGTCATGTATTTCGATGGCGCCTTCGTGCATCAGGGTGCGGAGGCTGGAGCCGTACTCATCTCGCCCACTCAGGACAAGCTCTACTACGCTGTGTAGCTCTGCTTTCAGCAGGGCGAGAAGGTCTCCAACAACATCGCAGAATATGAAGGCCTCATAGCTGGCCTGAAGACCGCGGCAGCTTTGGGGGTGAAGTGCCTCGCCGTTAGGGGCGACTCACAGCTCCTCGTCAACTTCTACAAAAAAGTGTACGAGCCAAAGGACGAGCACATGGAGGCATACCTCGCGGAAGTATGTAAGATGGAAAAGTAGTTCCTGGGCCAGGAGGTGCAGCATGTGCCCTGTGGAACCAACAAGGAAGCCGACGACATCGCTGGGAGGGCATCCAAGTGGCAGCCCCAAGAGCCTGGCGTCTTCGAGGAGCAGCTCTTCAAGCCGTCAGCGACGCCACCCCTTTCAAGCACAGCTCGGCCTCGGGAGGAGCTCCCACAGCCGCCTGCCACGGGAGCCCCAGCCTGTGGCCCGACCTCAGGAGCTCGCCTACTCTTGGTGCTCGAGCCCCAGGAGGGATGTTGGACCAAGGAACTCAAGGAATATCTGATGCAAGGGGCACTGTCGGAGAAGGAAGAGGACGCAGAGCGCGTGGCCCGGCAAGCCACGACATACTGCATCCAGGACGGTGAGTTGTACAGGAAGCGACCAAATGATGTTTTGCTGCGTTGCATTTCCAGGGACCAGGGGAAGGAGTTGCTGATTGACATACACGGCGGGGACTGCGGGCACCACTCGTAATCACGGACTCTCGTCGGCAAGGTATTTCACAGTGGATTCTACTGGCCCACGGCGCTCAACGACGCAGCTGAGCTGGTGAAGTCATGCGAAGCTTGCCAGTTCCACGCCAAGCAGATCCATCAGCCAGCTCAGGGCCTCCAGACTATACCACTCACATGGATATTCGCGGTCTGTGGGCTGGATATCTTGGGCCCATTCCGTCGAGCGCCAGGGGGCTACCGCTACCTCTACGTCGCCATCGACAAGTTCACCAAGTGGGAGGAAGTGGAAGCCGTTGGCACCATCCCAGCTGGTTCCGCGGTCAAGTTCATCAAGGGCCTCGTGAGCCGTTTCGTGGTCCCCAACCGCATCATCACCTACAACGGCTCGCAGTTCACCAGTAACCTCTTCAAAACATACTGTGCTAACCTTGGAATGTAGATCTACTACACTTCGGTGGCGTACCCCAGGAGCAATGGCCAGGCTAAACGCGCCAACGCGGAGGTGCTCAGAGGCCTCAAGACCAGGACCTTCAAGAAGAAGCTCGAGGCCTGCGGCAGGGGCTGGCACGACACGCTCCAGTCCGTGTTGTGGTCCACCCGCACCACCGTCACTAAGCCGACGAGCGAGACCTCGTTCTTCCTCGTCTATGGAGCCGAAGTTGTCCTCCCACACGAGCTCAAGCATCGCTCCGCACGGGTCCTGGCGTTTGATGAAACGCAGCAGGACGCCACACGGGGGATGGACCTCGTGCTAGGGGAGGAACGTCGCTGCGAGGCTGCTTTGAGGGCGGCAAGGTACCAGCAGGCGCTGCGGCGATACCACTGCCGCAACATCTGCTCCAGGACGCTCGAGGCGGGCGACCTCGTCCTGAGGCGGGTCCTCTCCAGGGAAGGGCTGCACAAGCTCTCCCCTATGTGGGAGGGCCCGTTCAGGGTCGTCCATGTCTCCAGGCCTGGCGCCGCGCGCCTGGAAACACAGGACGGGGTGCCCATCCAGAACGCTTGGAACATCCAGCACCTCCAGAAGTTCTACCCATGAAGCAAGGCCCGGTTCCTGTGAAGAAAGGCCCAGTGCCTGTGAAGAAGGCCCGGTGCCTGTGAAGAATTGCCGCCCGTGACACTCTCACGTAATAATGAGTGGGGTTGTACATGCCCCGGAGTCTCCGGAGTGCCGCCCTCGGGCCTCGGGGGCTCCCACCCACACCTAGTGGTAGCACTTAGCTCCGTGCTGGTGAGAAGACTTGAAGACTAGACAAGGTGCCGGACGCGGCTTTTCATTTGCTTTCCGTAGTTGACTCGCTTTCTTTTAATCAAAGTTTGCTTCCGGTGTTCCTTGCTGATTTGGTTCCGTTGTTGTTTGCCGCTATTCCCGACTTTGGTTCACCTGTGTTCTCTCTCTCTCTCTCTCTCTCTCTCTCTCTCTCTCTCTCTCTCTCGCATACCTCGCGAGGAGGCTAGGCAGGTGCCCTCGCGAGCGTTTTTTCCTTCTGTGTTGCTCTCTGCCTTCGGTCTGCTTTCTCGCGAGGCACCCTAGTTCGAGCCCACAAGCTGGCGCATCTCTCCTAATCCGTGCCCCTCGGGTACCGCGATATGAAGCGCTGGGTCAATGCTCGGGTGAACGATAAGTCTCCTAGCGAGCATCCTAACGAATTTCTTGCAGTTCCTAAGCAACCACTAAGCCAAGACGGGCACAAGGAAACAAGTGCCTCGTGAAGAGGAGGCTGCCCGAACGAACCAGGCTAAGTTATCTCTGCACAAAATAATGACACAACACGAAAATAACAAGCATAGCGTAATGATTGAGGAACCACAGTTCGATACACGTCCCTCCGGGCCCATACTGGTTTCATTTTGATGCAGGAAAGAAAAGAAGAACAAAACAAAAGCGGCGTTGTAGCGATCCACGGGGCAGGCCCCCGGTGACGTCCCGAGCTTAGCCGGATCCCTCCTCACGCTTCACGAAGGCGCGATGACGAGACAACCCGCTACCACCTTCGAAGCGAGCGCGGCGGTGTGGCGGCTAGTCGTAGCTGCCGCTGCTGGAGCTTTCGCCAAGAGAAGAGCCACCGTAGCTAGACGAGGCGTGGCCGGTGGGCTCGCCTTCGCCCTCGTCGCGGCCATCGCCGAGACCGAGCACCTCCTCGTCGTCGTTCATCTCGGGGCAGCACCCGGCGCGGCGACCATCTGCCAAGGCCGCGAGCGAGGGCGAATGTCTGCCAACCGCGGGCCAGAGCTAAGTTGCCCGCAGCGGAGACCTCAACCACGACCCAGGAAGCCCTGCTGCAGCAGCCGTCCACCTGCAGCCAGAGCCCGCCTGGACCAGAGGCCAGCAGCTCGTCGACGAAGAAGTGCGGAAGCTGAAGCCAGTTGCCGGCCAGATCCTCCGACCAGGCAACGAAATCCGGTAGCACCTCTGCCGAGTGGAAGCGCGGATGGGGAGGCCGCGCAACCATGGCACGTCCCTCCTCCTCGACGGGGCTGTCGAGGCCGGAGCGACCCCCGCCACGCGCAGCAGCGCCTCCCCGGGAGCGGGAGGCCACGGCGGGAGTCGTGGTGTGCTTAAGGGGACGACCGCGTCCCCGCTTGGGTGCCGGGAAGCCAGGCCCCTCGCGAGGGGCCTTTCCTTTCTCTGCGGCGGAGAACCTCTTCGACGGCGCCATTGGAGCCGGTGACGGAGCAGAGAAGGGAGAAGCAAGCTAACCGGGAAGAGATGGGCGATGGGGGCTCCGCCCCCCTCCCACATTTATAGCAGGAGCAGGCCAACCGGCGCCCCCCATGATCACAGGTAATGATGGTTCTCCTTGCATGTCGTAGGTACTTGTCAAGTCGGGCAGTTGCCGAGGCAGCATGAGGAAGCGGAGACGCCCACGTCCAATCAACCGCCATTCGTCAACCGAGGCCGCAGGTTTTTGGGGCCCACGGCGCTCCACACTTGACCTTTGGCTTCGCCTTGAAGCCAAGCCCGAGCGCGCCTTGGGCCCGGGGGCTACTGTCGGCATTCTGGGAATGGGGGTCCCTAGACTTGCCTGCCTACGGCCCACGGTGTGGCTGAGCTAGCAGGCCTGTACGGCCCATCTTCATCAACAAGGCATTCAAGACCCTCGCGAGGGGCCAAGCCTCGCGAGACGGACGATGCAAGACCTCCTCACGAGCGGCCTCGCCAGGAAGACTCATCAGGGGCAGAGAGATCAAGTCAAGGGAAACCTCGCGAGGTCCTCGTGACGTGAGCGGTGACAATCTAGACCAGGCGGGCGCTAGCGCGAGTAGCGTCCTCGTTTCCTCTTTTGTGCTAAGGGGGCAAGCGCAGGCGCAGAGTACCTAGGCATCAAGCAAAGGTTTCCATATCGATGCAACGAGACCAAGACCAGCAGAACGACAAGACAGAGGTCACCATGGAGCCCAAGATGGCGTCACCACCAGAGCCTTTTGCAGGCGAAGACCGCTTTTTTCAGGATAACCTGTACTAGCTGTCCCCTTTCAAATTGGCCGTTGTTGGCTCCCTTCCCGCTCAATATTTGGGGAGAGGACCAGGGCCTATATAAGTAGAACTAGCCACCACAGTAGAGGGGGGAACCAGATCTAGAGCCTACCCTTAGCCACACACCGAGCACAAGAACACCTCAACCTCAGGAGGCTGTTCTTCCCCTTGTACTGTTCATCATCAGCCCAAGAGGCAATCCACAACCACCACACTGGAGTAGGGTATTACACAAAAACGGTGGCCCGAACCAGTATAAATCTTGTGTCTTTGTGTTGTGAGTTCGTCGAGTTCGTCCACGAGATCTTAGCGAGCTAGGGCGTGGATCGTTAGGGAGGAAACCTTTGCACGCCCCCCAATGTTCGAACCTAGAGGGTTTTGCCAGAACCCGTGATCCGACAGAGCGAGAGGTAAAGGATGCCACTGGAAAATGCAAATCACTCGTGGAGGATAACAAAGCCAGGGCAGTCGAACTCGACAAGGCCTTACAAGAGGCGAGGGAAGCGCGGTACGAGTCTAGAGCGGCTCGGGAGGAGATCCGGCAAGGTGGGGAGATAGCGGTTGGTAAGCCCTTTCTCTTACAGACTAAATTCGGCGACCTGAAGTGTGCTCTGCTTAATCAATTGTGGAGTTCTCCAGACGTGTTCTTGGACCTGTCGAAGAGTGTCTTCTACACGGCGCAGTTCTTCCAAGCGCAGGAAGGACGTGCTTCGGAGAATCTTTTCTGGTCATAATTCAATGTGCCACGGCGTCCGGCGTTGCTGAATGAACAGATGGCCCAGTGTGCCGAGCTCCACAAGATGTCCGGAGCTGCCATGAAGGACGTCGTGGTCCGGCTATGGCCGACTGAACCCCTTCAGAACAGCTATTTCGGTTTGGTGCAGCGACTTGTCGATGCAAAGGTCGCCAGACGACACCGCTGCTGGTCGGCGTGCATAGAAGGTGCCCGGATGGCCTTCGCCCGCGTCAAGATGTACTGGGCAAAGATAACGACCACCGATGTTGCAGCTAAGGGCCCGCCCGGAGGCAAGGACCATCGCATGCCGGAGCATTATTTGGAGGATGTCCTAGAGGGCGCCGCTTGATAGAGGGTCAGTGCTCGAAGGATATTATGTTCGAATAAGTGTACAATATTATGATACATTAAGGTTGTGTTATATTTATGCCTTTGTCTGAAAGTTATTTCCTCCTGTGTGATCGTTTTTATAATCTGAAAGTTTGCTAGTCGTCGACTTCGGCCCCCTCGTATATAATACGGGGGTGTTCAGAATAGCACCTGATCACACTTGACCCAACGTCTTGGTCCGTAAAGGAGGTGTCAGTGCGATGAACTAGGCAATCAGACTATAGGGCTTTACCACTTTCACTTAGCCATAGGAGTTTGACGGTGGGACTATGATGCAGCCCCTGGTATGTACGCAGTTAGCCGAATACGGTTGCGTTACATAGGTGACTAGAAAAACGGTCCTTCATGTTATACGGAAGAAAACGCAAAAGATTCGAATAAGTCGCCGAGTGGTTGACCAGCTCTCGCCACATCATGATAGTCAGTTTTCGGCTTTCTCTACTGAGGTGTTTAACTAGGTGAACCGGAAACAGAATCGCAATAGTTCTCCCTCTACTACCCTAGCCGATAAGACATAACGTAAGGTAGGAAGCACAGGAGCCGGGCAACCCAACTATTGACCAAAGACATGATTCGGAGCTTATGCATATAATGCCAAACTCGTGACGCCGAAGTATGCTGTAGAGCTGTTCGGACTTTTCGGCAACCAATATGTTGCCGTATCGAGCCCCTGGTAATTAGTGCCGAGGTGTGTGCGTGAAACAACCAAAGAAGCAAAATACAGTTCTATGGGACTACGATTATAACACCACCACCCAGGCCATTTTACATGCCAAGGGTCGAAGGCTGAGGAAAAAAGCTCTACACAGGTTTTAAATAGAGTGTATGGTCTACAAAAATATTTTGGACCTCCTGTCGCATGTCTGCACTGCCTTTTCCTCAGTGAAAAGGATTCCTTAAAAGGAGCCATCTTTGATTTTTTTATTGGACGAAACTGGGGTCCGAAAGAGTCCTTGTAGGTCCGTAGGATGAACAGGTTTTGATTCATCTATGGCAAAAGATAAGAAATAGTTAGAAAAAAAGAGAAGAAGGTTGTAGGAGGGCGAACCGTATTGTGGGCCTGTCCGTATTGTGCCTCCGCCGATGACCAAGTTATTTTAAGTGCATAATTATGCATGCGCGATACGAACTTCGCGGGTATATGTGGTGAACGACAGAGGTGGAACTGCTAATCCAGCTCTAAGATTGACCGGTCCTGCGTAATAGAGGACGGTGGCTTAATGGCCGATGGGATATGCGGCTTGACGGGGTCACATTGTATTTCTGCAGCGATGGCCGCGGTATGCTCCTCGGTACAGAGGGAGCGTTCTGTGTTTCCGTTGATCGTGATGACGCCGCGTGGACCGGGCATCTTAAGCTGTAGATAGGCGTAGTGTGGGATCGCATTGAAACAAGCAAAAGAGGTCTGTCTGAGCAGTGCATGGTAGCCACTGCGGAACGGGACAATATTGAAGATCAATTCTTTGCTTCGAAAGTTGTCCGGCGAACCGAATTTGACTTCCAATGTGATAGAGCCCATGCAGTGAGCATCGACGCCGGCTATTACTCCCTTGAGGGTAGTTGTGGTGGGCTCGATCCTTGAGGGATCAATGCCCATCTTGCGGACAGTGTCTTGGTAGAGTAAATTAAGACTACTGCCGCCGTCCATATGGACTCGCATGAGATGGAATCCATTGATAATTGGATCGAGGACCAGAGCTGCCGAACCTCCATGAAGGATACTGGTTGGGTGGTCATTGCAGGCCGCCCATGGGTTAAATTTTGCAGCGACCGGCTTTATGGCGTAGATGTCTCGTAGTGCGCGCTTGCTCTCCCTTATAGGGATATGCGTCACATATATCATGTTTACTGTTTTTACTTCGGGGGGAAATTGCTTCTGTCCCCCTGTCTTCGTCTTCATTGTCACTGGGCGGCCCCTTTCCTTTGTGTTCGGCATTGAGCTTGCCGGCTTGTTTGAAAACCTAGCAATTTCTGTTGGTATGGTTGGCGGGTTTGTCGGGGCTTCCATGAATCTGATAGGGACGATCCAGTATCTTGTCTAAACTGGATGGACTATCTCTGTTTGCCTTGAATGGCTTCTTCCATTGACCAGATTTGGGCCCGCTGAATCCGGCATTGACCGCCGTGTCTTGGGTTCCTGCATTATTGTTTCGACGCTTGTTTTTATTGTGTCGTGGCGTGCCATTGCCGTCCCTAGCTTCGGAGGTGCCAGGATCGCTGGTGCTATTGCTTCTAGGAGCAAGCCAGCTATCTTATCCCGCGCAAAAGCGGGTCATCAGTGCAGTAAGAGCTGCCATGGACTTAGGTTTTTCTTGGTCGAGGTGAGGGGCAAGCACTCATCTCGGATGCTATGTTTAAAGGCCGTGAGGGCTTCGGGGTCCAGACAGTCGACAATTTGGTTCTTTTTAATTAGGAACCTAGTCCAAAGTTTCCTGGCTGACTCTCCGGGCTGCTGGATGATGTGACTTAGGTCATCGGTGTCCGGGGGCCGGACATATGTACCTTGGAAGTTGTCACGAAAGGCGTCTTCCAAGTCTTCCCAGTTGCCATGGAGTTCTCTAGGAGGCTGTTTAGCCAGTGCCGGGCTAGTCCCTTTAATTTTAGTGGGAGGTATTTGATGGCATGGAGGTCACTACCGCGGGCCATGTGAATATGGAGGGGGAAGTCCTCAATCCATACCGCGGGATCTGTTGTTCCATCATATGTTTCTATACTCACGGGTTTAAACCCTTCTGGGAATTCATGTTCCATTACTTCGTCAGTGAAGCAGAGGGGGTGTGCGGCGCCTCTATATCGGGCCAAGTCGTGACGCAGTTCAGATGGAGTCCGTTTGCGATTTTCGGCCCGGATGTGGTGATGCTTGCCGCGCCCGGCTAGATAGACGTCCTCGCTCGTCGGGGCACGCCCCCGTGATCCGTAGATCAATCTGGTCTAACCTCCTCGATTCTCCAAGTCCTGTCGTAGGTAGTACGTATATCCCCGAGCTGTTGTGTCTCCGCTTTTACGGTGAGGTAGTACAGGCTGGTGTTCAGCTTGATTTGTCGTTTTGTCACGACCACGTGGTGGCCGGTCGTCCGCGTTACGTGCTGATGGTATGGGCTCCAGCGCCTCGTCGTCGAATTGAGGTAGCAGCTTATGCTTCGGGTAACTCTTGGTTTGGCGCCTGAGGTCGTATTCCTCGGCTGCCAGGACATTAGTCCACCTGTCGTTGAGCAGATCTTGGTCAGCTTGAAGCTGTTGCTGCTTCTTTTCCAGGCTCTTTGCAGTGGCTATTACCTGGCGCTTAAAGCGCTCCTGTTCAAGAGGTTCCTCAGGCACGATAAATTTTTGTTGCCGAGGCTCACCTCATCCTCGGAGTGTGGAAGATAATTACTATCCTTCGAGTCTTCGTTTACGGCATGTTCATCAGGGCCAATCTGCCCGTCTTCCCGATCGTCATGTTCGGAGGTTGGCTCGACGGGGTCTTCTCGGTCTTCGGCATCGTCCGGAGTATTGTTGTCTCCGGTGCCGGTATTGCTGTCTTTTCCACGGCCTGATTTGGAGCGGCGCCGCCGACGTCGGCGCTTTGGTTGTGTCTAAGGAGGTGTATCCTGAACTGGATTTTTCTTGTTATCGTCGTTACCCTCTTTGGGTGTATCTACCATGTATACGTCATACGAAGAGGTGGCCGTCCAGCATCCGGTAAACTGTGGGTTTTGGGCCTGTTCTTCTCCGGCATCATCGTCCATACCGTCGATGTCTTCGGAGCCGTAATCGAGCATGTAGGTTAAGTCCTCGACAGTGGCTATGAAGTGGGTCGTGGGTGGGACGTAAAATTTCCCGCTCTCAGCCCCTAGTCCGGGCCGGACGTAGTTCAGACGTTGCCCCTCTGTAATGACGAGGGATCACATTAAGTCCAGAGCCTCGCTTAAAGGGGAGGTTTGGCCAGGGAGAAAAAAGTCCATGGAGTACGGCGGGATGAAAACTCCTTGGCTGAGCTCACATGATGCTGACTCCGAGGGTTTGGAGCTAGTGTTCGGAGAAGAGTCCGGCTTCGTGATGATTGCCGGTGGCGCTGCTTCCTCCGGCTCTCCTATACCAGGATCGATAGCCGCAGAGAGTCCGGCGGGCTCGGGAATCCCGTCTTCGGACCTCGTGATGCGCTCCGGATCTAAGGCCAGAGCGGAGGTTGGGATCGCGAACCCTTGGAAGATCAAGTCTCCTCGGATATCAGCGACATAATCCAGATTTCCAAAACTAATCTGGTGACCTGGGGCGTAGCTGTCGATCTGCTCTAGATGGCCAAGCGAGTTGGCCCGCAGTGCAAAGCCGCCGAACACAAAGATCTGGCCGGGGAGAAAGACCTCCCTCAGGGCAGCATTGTTGTAGATGACTGATGGAGCCATTGAACCTTCTGGTGATGACACAGCGGAACTCTCAATGAAAGCACCTATGTCGGTGTCAGAACCGGCGGATCTCGGGTAGGGGGTCCCGAACGGTGTGTCTGAGGATCGAAGGTAACAATAGACAGGGACACGATGTTTACCCAGGTTCGGGCCCTCTTGATAGAGGTAATACCCTACTTCCTGCTTGATTATCTTGGATGAATATGGGGTTTACAAGAGTTGATCTACCTCGAGATCATAATGGCTAAACCCTAGATGTCTAGCCTGTATGATTATGATTGCCTCTACGGACTAGACCCTCTGGTTTATATAGATACCGGAGGGACCTAGGATTGTACAGAGTCGGTTTACAGAGAAAGGAATCTTCATATCTGAGCGCCAAGCTTGCCCTCCACGCAAAGGAGAGTCCCATCCGGACACGGGAGGAAGTCTTCTGTCTTGTACCTTCACGGTCCATTAGTCCGACCCACATCACATAGCCCGGACGCCCGAGGACCCCTTAATCCAGGACTCCCTCACTCCCCACATTCCCCCATCCGCCCCTCCCCCTCGAACCCTAGCTCGCCGCCGCCGCCGCCGGCAACCCCTGTCGTTCTGCCCGTTCCTCCTAGCTTAGATAATAAAGTTCAGGTTACCCAGCGATTCCCATACCGTCGCCCCACTCCCCTGAGTTTTTATATGAGGCCCGCGGTGTCCCTCCCCGCCAGATCCACATTCCCTGCTCCAGGATGTCGCGGCGTAAGCTCGACCACGTATCCCGGGGAGCCTGACGAGCATTCGGCCAAGAAGAGGTTAATCATGGCCTCTCCGGTGGAAGTTGGCGAGGTGGCCATCGTTCGCCCCGACCTGTCGATCCCGGAGCAACACGTCGCCGCGGAAGCCGGCGAAGACATTGACTACGTTGCCATGCCGAAGGCTTCATGTCAGCACGCTAGCATATTACTGTATCTCGGGAAAGCTGGCTACAACATTGTTGGATTCAAGGTTCCGCAGACCCTTGAGTGGTTTGAAATCTGGGGTGCGTGCGAAGAACTCCCTCTTCCCAGTATGCCTGCTCAACAATTCCACAGCCTAGCTCGACGAACTCAAGGGACAAGGGACACATCAGTTTATCCTGGTTCGGGCCACCTTGCGGTGTAATACCCTACTCCAGCTTTGTGAAGGATTGCCTCGAGGGGCTGAGGATGAACTACTACAGTGTTTTAACAGCCTCAAGAGATGAGGTGTTCTTGAGCTCAATGAGCTGGTGGGTGTGTGGATGATCTGAATGATCCCCCCCTCTATGGTGGTGGCTAAGTCCTATATATAGTGGCCTTGGTCCTCTTCCCAAATGTAGGAGGGAAGGGATCCTACAACGGCCAAATTTGAAGGGGGACAACTTGTACAAGCTATCCCGACAAAAGTAGTCTTCGCCTGCAAAAGGCTCTGGTGGTGACGCTGCAGTGGGCTCCGCGATGACCTCCGTCCTGTCTTACTGGCAGTCTTGGCCTTGTTTCACCGATATGGAAACCTTTAGTTGATTCCTCGGGACCCTGCGCCTGCGCTTGCCTCCTTAGCACCAAAGAGGAAACTGGTACACTACGCCTGCTGGCGCCCGCTGGCGCCCGCCTGGCCTCGATTGTCATGGCTCATGTCATGTGAACCTCGCGAGGTGCACCTTGCATTAATATCTCCGCTCCTCGGGAGCCAGCCTAGTGAGGCCGCCCCTCAGGGAGGTCTTGGTGTCATCCCCTCGCGAGGTTTGGCCCCTCTCGAGGGTATTGGATTGTTGTTGCTGAAGCTGGGCCGTACAGGGCCATCGACGGAGCCATGTCGTGGGCCGCTTGCAGGAAAGTCTGGGCACCCCTGTTCCCATGACACCGATAGACATGAAGCTCATCAAAATCGACAGCTTCACGCGGGCCATGTCATAGGTTAAGTGGTCCATCCCCAACCCCTCTGGTTCAACCGCCGTCGAACTCTTTGACGGTCTGCAGCTGATCTCCTCCACCAAGCGGTCAAGGATTTGCGATGCTCGTATACCATCGAGCCCATTTTGTCATTTTTGAAGGACACATTCTACGGCGGCGGTTGGGATCCTCAATTGCCAAGTCAGAGCTCATTGACCACGACCACGAGGAGGGCACCAACGAAGGTTCTTCCAAGGTGAAACAACCCATCTGTGACATCAGAGAGCGCACCATGGGTCTGTGCTCTTTCAACCGGAAGGATCTCATCCATGACATGTGAGGCAACATCCTATCAGAAAATCTAACCTTCTCTTGCTTGCCAACCCGTACCCTTTGTTGTATTAGCATTTGTCGTACGGAGCTTTAACTGTGCCATGTTTAATTATTTCAGTTATGCAAAAATTTATTGTTCAATAGGGCTATGTGATGTTTAAGTATGAATTGTCCACTTTAGTTTCACGAATGGCTATATTTGGTTGCTTATAGTGAGTAGATGTCATGTTTATCTGTATTTGGTTGTTAGGTTGGTTGTAGTGAGCATTTTTTTCAGTTATTGAGAAGATGCCTTGTTTATATGCATTTGGTTCTTAGGTTGGTTGTAGTGAGCATTTGTCCAGTTATCAAGTAGATGCCTTGTTTTTTTGTATTTGGTTGTTAGGTTGGTTGTAGTGAGCATTTGTCTAGTTTTCAAGCAGATGCCTTGTTTATCTGTATTTTCTTGTTAGGTTGGTTGCAGTGAGCATTTTTCCAGATTCCAAGCATATGCCATGTTTATCTGTATTTTCTTGTTAGGTTGGTTGAAGTGAGACTCTGTGTAAGTGCATCTAGTGCCCCTTAGTGATTTTGGTGTATTGAAGACTTATAGGTTAAGGGACTAATGTGTTTATGAGTGTACACAGGTCTATAAGTCAATAAGGAGTTTGATATTTACAGAGAAAGTCGACCCCTAAAAATGAAGTTCTTCGATTGAAGACTTTGGATTTCTGAAGACTTTCTGAAGACTTTGAAAGTGAAGAAATTGGTGTGACCTTGAAGACTTGGTATTCATTCGAGGAACATGAAGTGTGAAGACTTTTGTTTTCGTAGTTTCATTTTCTCTTTCTTGAGTATAGGAAACACCGTACTGTTAAAGGGGGTCGAGGAAATACTAAGGAAAATTTTCCATGTGATGCTCAACTCAAAATCCTACACCTACCAATCCCTTCGAGTGAAGCCATTGTAAATCTCATGCAGTTCAGTCGTATTGTTCAGTGACAAAGACGAAGTTCTTCTGGTCTCTGAGGAATTTGTTCTGACTGAGGAGTTCGGAATTCGCCAGTGCGGATTGCCTACACAGTGAGGAACATGATAGCCCTGAGGAATTTGAGCCTCAACGGTCCGACCGTTGCTGTGCTACGCGCCGGCTGTCCCAAAATATCTTATCCACCTAACGGTCATATCATTGAAGGGCATTTATGTCTTATCATGTCGGGCTGCTCCCTAGGCTATAAATAGCCGCCCCCTACAACCACTGGCTGGTTGCCTGCTCCGAGAGAAACTGACACTTGTCATTTGAGAGTATCCCATCCTCCGAGGACTTTGAGGGAAAATCATCGAGTGAGGAAAACCCAAACCCAAACACATACAAGCCCAAAGTGATTGAGCATCACTGAAGAGATTGATCTTGCGTGGATCCGACGCTTTTTACCTTTGAAGAATGTGCTTCTTCCAGACGGTTAGGCGTCATGGTCTAGAGCATCCAAGAGGAAATTGTGGATCGCCGAGTGACCAAGTTTGTGAAGGTTCGGAAGTCACCTGAAGACTTACCGCGAGTGATTGGGCGAGGTCTGTGTGACCTTAGCTCAAGGAGAATACGGTGAGGACTATGTGTCCTCAGGTTTAAATACCTAGCCGCTCCAACCAGATGTACAACTGAGACAACAGTTGGAACTGGTCTACCAAATCATTGTCTTCACCAAGCCAACTGGTTCTATTTCCTCAACTCTTTCACTTCCTCATAACTGTGTTGTGCACTTGTTCATATCTGTGTTTGAATACTTTGACTGAAGACTTTCCCAATTTCCTCAGTTCAATTTCTTCAGTCTGTTTGTCTTCATCCTGTGTTATCCTGTGCTTACGCTTCATGTACTCTGTGCTTGTCTTCATTTCATCATGATGACCATGCTTGTTTTTTGTCATGTTTACTTTTGAGTACTTATTCTGCTGCTAGTAGTTCTTCGCTAAGGAATTTCCACGCCGGCAAATTCCTCAGTGAATAATTCATAAAAATCGCCTATTCACCCCCCCTCTAGTCGATATAACACACTTTCAATTGGTATTAGAGCAAGGTACTCCCTTGTTCTGTGTGATTTTGGTTTAACCGCCTGGAGTTTTAGTTATGTCGACCGCAGGTATGAAGACAGTGACATGCCCCATCTTTGATGGTCACGAGTATCCCAAGTGGAAGGCCATGATGAAGAAGTGCCTCATGGCTATGAACAGTAAACTGTGGACCATCACTGAGATTGGTCTTACCGATCTGTGCAAGACGGCGGGAGCTGTTGACATTCGCAAGGACACTCTTCTCAACATCACGGCGAAGGACGTCATCTGCTCCTGTCTGTCTCAAAATCAGTTCAGGAACATCATGCAAAGCTTATTTGGGACCGTCTCTCTGAGGTCTATGAAGGTCATCGAACCCGTCATGATCCTTGGTTTGAGGACTTCAAGGAATCTCTCAAAGCGATGACATTCGAACCAGAATCATCATCCTCTACATCATGCCTTATGGCAAAAGTGCCGAGGTAATCGAATGCTACCTATCCGAGTCAAGTGATGATGAATCGGTGATGAGTTTGGACCCACTATGTCAAACTTGCTTCCCTTGCCACTAAACAACAAAGAGCTTTAGAAAAAGTTCAATACATGCTAAATAAGAGCGATGATATGTTGGGTGAAGAAATGGATCAGTCAAAAGCTTTGGCTGAAAGTCTTCAGAGACTTCATACTAAGTATGATACCCTTCAACATCAACATAACACTCTCTTATCTGATCATGAGAAGCTTTCTTATGAATTTCTTCAAAGAAAGCAAGATCTTGAGAAGCTAAGAGTGAGTTATGAAGATCTTCGGAAGGAGCGCGATTCATTACTTGCTCAACAAATCAACGCTGCTCAGGAAGGATCGTGATTCATTACTTGCTCAAAAAATCAACATATCATCTTCACCATCACAAAGGATCGACACATGAACAAAGTCATGCTTGTCGAGTCCTTAGGATACAACCTCATGTCTGTCTCAATGCTTTGTGATCTTGATATGGTTGTTGTCTTTGGCAAGTATCGTCGTGTTGTGGTTATGGAAGCTGGCAATTCCAAAGTTTTCGAAGGCTTTAGGAGAGGAGACTTGTATATTGTTGATTTCTCTATAGGACCACAACCAGCCATGTGTCTACTTGCAAAAGCTTCAGAAGGCTGGCTATGGCCACTCACGACTTGGTCATGCATGCATGAGGAATTTGCACATGCTTGTGAAGAAGAAGCATGTCATTGGCATTGAGAATGTCAAATTCCTCAAGGATCACCTATGCGGAGCCTGTGAAGCTGGGAAGATGACAAAGGCTAAGCATCCAGCAAAGACTACCATGACCACTACTCGACCATTTGAATTGCTTCACATGGATCTCTTCGGTCCTAACCATTATTTTGCCGTTTCAAATGAAGCATCTCAATATGGCTTTGTTATCGTTGATGATTACTGTCGTTACACATGGGTACACCTTGTTACTTACAAACATGAAGTGCAGGAAGTCTTCAAACGATTTTCCTTGAGGGCTACAACCAACTTTGGTGTGAAGATCAAGCACATCAGAAGTGACAATGGAACTGAGTACAAGAATTCGGGTCTCGATGACTATCTTGATGAACTTGGTATTACTCATCAGTTATCTACTCCTTATACTCCTCAGCAGAATGGCGTCGTGGAGCGCAAGAACAAGATTCTTGCTGAGATGGCTCGCACTATGCTTGATGAATACAAAACGCCTCACCGTTTATGGATTGATGCAATTGATACTGCATGCCACATCATCAACAGAGTATATCTTCACAAATTCTTCAAGAAGACTGCCTATGAACTCCTCAATGACAAGACACCCAATGTGAGTTATTTCAAAGTCTTCGGTGCTAAATGTTGGATTAGAGATCCTCATCTCAATGCTAAATTTGCACCGAAAGCACATGAAGGTTTTATGCTTGGTTACAGAAAGGATCGCACACCTACAGAGTCTTCAACAACGTCCTTCACAAGGTTGTTGAAACTGTAGATGTGCGGTTCGATGAAACTAATGGCTCGCAAAGAGAGCACCTACCTTCTGTGATAGATGAACCAGCACCTGAGGAAACTATCAAGTTCAAGGCTACCGAGGATGTCATCCCTACTGAAGAATCTGCTGAAGAATTCATTCCAGAACGTGAAGAACATTGAGCTAATGCACCTGAAGAAAATGCTGAAGAAAATGGTGCTGAAGAAAATGCTGATATAATTCCTCGACGACAACCAGCTCATCATCGCGTTGCAAAAGAAGTGCAAGTTAAAAAAATCATCGATGACATTGAAGCACCTGGTCCTCTCACACGCTCAAAAGCTTCACATTTATCTAACTTTTGTGGGCACTATGCTTTTGTCTCTATCACAGAGCCCACTAAGGTAGATGAAGCATTTCTGGAGCCTAAATGGATTCAGGCCATGCAAGAAGAATTACATTAGTTCGAGCTCAACAACGTCTGGGAACTGGTCAAACGTCCAGATCCTCGCAAGCACAACATCATTGGCACAAAGTGGATCTACCACAACAAGCATGATGAAAATGGTCTTGTGGTGAGGAATATGGCACGGCTTGTAGCTCAAGGCTACACACAGGTTGAAGGAATTGATTTCGATGAAACTTTTGCACCTGTTGCTAGACTTGAGGCTATTCGCATATTACTTGCTTATGCTAACCATCATGATATCACTTTATATCAAATGGATGTGAAAAGTGCATTCCTCAGAGGTAAGCTTGAGGAAGAAGTATATGTTGCTCAACCCCCAGGTTTTGAAGATCCAAAGCATCCTGACAAGCAGGCCCCTCGGGCATGGTATGATACTTTGAAGGAATTCCTCATGAAGAAAGGCTTCAAACCAGGTTCACTCGACCCTACTCTTTTCACTAAATCTTATGATGGTGAACTGTTTGTGTGCCAAATATATGTTGATGATATTATCTTTGGTTGTACTGACCAATGTTATAGTGATGAATTTGCCTATATGATTAGTGAAGAATATCAAATGTCTATGATGGGAGAGTTGAAATTCTTCTTAGGTCTTCAAATTCGTCAACAGCCCAATGGCATATTCATATCTCAGGAGAAATACCTCAAGGATGTACTGAGGAAATTCGACATGCAAGATTGCAAAGGAGTCAAAATTCCTATGCCCACAAATGGCCATCTGTGCACTGATGAAAATGGTATTGATTTCGATCATAAGGTATACCGCTCCATGATTGGTTCTTTATTGTACTTATGTGCATCTAGGCCAGTTATAATGCTTAGTGTTTGCATGTGTGCCCAATTTCAAGCTACACCAAAGGAATCACACCATAAGGCTATGAAGCATATTCTTCGATATCTAGCTCACACACAAACACTTGGATTATGGTACCCCAAGGGCTCGGCTTTTGATCTCATTGGATATTCTGACTCTGACTATGCTGGTGATCGTGTGGACTGCAAGTCAACATCTGGTACATGTCATTTCCTCGGACGATCTTTGGTCCGTTGGTCCTCGAAGAAACAGAATCACAGATCACCATCTCATCACTGAAGCTGAGTACATTGCTGCTGGTTCTTGCTGTGCTCAATTGCTGTGGATGAAGCAAACTCTCAAGGACTACTGCGTCAACGTGAAGAATGTGCCTCTCTTCTGTGACAATGAGAGTACCATCAAGATTACTCACAACCCAGTTCAGCACTCGAAGACAAAGCACATTCAGATTCGTCATCATTTTCTTCGTGATCATGTGTTGAAGGGCGACATTTCTATTGAGCATGTGAAGACTAAAGAACAGCTAGCCGATATCTTCACAAAGCCCTTGGATGAGAAGAGATTTAGCAAGTTGTGGTGTGAGCTAAATATCTTAGAATCTTCGAATGTTCTTTGAAAAGGACACTCATCCTAACACTTATGCAAAATTGATGACTTAGATGTGCAACACATGAAGAAACGTTTTTCTTCAATCAATGAAGAATAACACTCTAAGTGTGAATAAATTAACGAAGAATTTGATTCTCAGAACCCTACGACAATTGTACGCAGTGTCTGAAATCATCATTCTTATACGGTGGGTCACGCCACCACCAAAAGTTGAAAATCTTCAATTTGAGTTTTTCCTCAGTTGTTCATTTTCTTCAACTTTGCATTGTCTTCACTGTTTCCGTCGTTTTTTTTCATTCGTTTATGTCCTCTACAGCATTCACTTATGGATAATTCTTCAAGTTGATTTTTCTGCTAAGTGAATGTGATCGGACCCTTCCCCCTCTATGCTATACTCAACCCAATCTATTCACAAATTCTTCATGTGCGTTCTATTTGAAACCCGTTCAAAATCTTCAGTGAGTCCTTGTCAGCTGAAGAATTTGCGAATGCAACGTTAAAACTTATCTTATCCAAATTTTCAGCTTTGCTACTCAAACCGTTCCGCATCCCACGAAATACTTATCTATTCACCCACGATCTAACACGATCTCCACTTCTCAGTACCTGGGTGACACATGTCAAGCGAATGAGAAGGGTCAGGGGCACGTTCGTCCAATTTCTTTGGGCGAACAGTTTTTCACCATGGCAATAAATACCCCATCTCCCCTTCCTCCCTTCCTTTACTCCGCTCGACCTCTCTCCAGCTCGAGCTTCTCAAACCCTAGCGCCGCCGCTAATTCATCGTCGTCGGTGAGGAAGAGCTTCACTGCCTCGACCTCGTCGCCGTCGTACTCGCGCTGGCCGTGGAAATCTTCACTCTGTCGCCGCCATAGCCATCTTCCTCCGCCGAGTTAGGGCGTGGAAGATCTGCACAGACGAACTTCTCATCTCTACCTCACAGTTAGTCGTGTTCTTCGTCCAGGGTAATTAAAAGTTACTTTTACTGCCCTGTTTTGATTCAAATGATTTCAACAAAACCCTCAAAGGTGTTTATTCTTCACACACTAAGCACCTCACATGTCATCTGTTCTTGATTCGTTTCTCTAAGCAATAATTTTTCTTCAAGATTCCTCAATTGTGTGGATCTTCGATCTATACAACTCTGGAACCTAAGACTAAGAACGCTTAGTGAAATTCTTCAAGACCCGTCTGGTCAAATTCCTCAAACTTGTTCTTTTTACAAAACCTTCTGAGAACGCATATGACCTCTCCAAATTCCTCGCAACTATACTCTCTTCACAGGTACTCATATCCGCTGCTGAATCACTAGGTTCTCATCAACTTAACTCATTTGCAGCGTTCCTCGAAGAAAAGTTGCATATTTCTTCAAAGAATTCAATTGTAAAAATTCCTCAACTGAAGAAAATGGCTGATGGAAAGAAGCCATAGAAAGGAAGAAAGAGGCATGAGGTCAACACAACATTTGAGATCCCTGATGATATCTATGCTGGGTACTGCACACCCCCTGAGGAAGATAAAAATCAGCGCAAGGTGCGCATTCAGAAGATAGAGAGGAGATGGGCAAGAGAGTGGAGGGAGTACGGATATGTTACTCCCAAATACATGAAGAAATTCGCTATTACCCCTCCATGCTCAAAACCTCCATTGGCACCTGGCCAAGAAGCGGATCCCACCAGCATCAAGCGCGCTGAGGACTATCCTGAAGAATGGGCCAAGCGCCAGGACAAGTTGGCCAAACAGGCAAAAGAAGCAGTGAGGAAATTCAATGAAGACTCTGCTGCTGCTGAGGTCTCTGTCAAACCGAAGAAATCCATGGCAAAGAAGCCTGCGCGTAAGCCAAGTGCTTCACCTTCAATGCCCTCAAAGCTAGAATCCTCAAAGCCCTCACGGCCAGAATCCTCAAAGCCCTCACGGCCAATTCCTCACGCTGCTCCTGCTCCTCCAAAGTCCTCAGCTGCTCCGACAAAGTCCTCAACACATGTGCATCTCGCCACATGCCAAAGGACCACATGCATCTCTATTGCCTCAGGAGCTTCAGCCAGTTCCTCAGCTGCACCAAACTCTTCAACATGACCCTCTCTGCTGAAGACAAAGGCCACTGTTGGATGAGGTTCAGGCCCAAGTCCTCACAAGAAGCAGGTCACCTTCCAAGTGCCGTCTGAAGAAGACGAAGCTGATGATGATGAACTTGTCAAATCATCGAGATAGGCAAGTCGTAATAGAGCCAAGGGCACAAATGTGCCTCTACTTTTGGATACAAAGTTGATCCTCGACTACATTGATCTCTGGCACAAGGACCCAAACACTCCTATGCCTGATTTCAAGTTGACTCCTGGCCAAAGTCATATGCTGACTTCTTTCATCCAAGAAGAGAAATGGAAATATGAGAAGGCCAGGCAGATCAAGAAAGCACAGTACAGGAAGGAGAAATTCCTAAAGAACAATGTTTTCTATATGACAACTGATGATCTTGTGAAAATACAGTCTGAAATCAAAGTCCTCAGTGATGATTTCAATGCTTACTATACTGATTGGCAAGGAGCCAAGGTCAGGTTTGTTAAACTGACTGAGAATTTCACCTCCAATGTTGCAGCCCCATCGCAACAAGAAATTCCTCAGGCTGAAGCATTAGCTTAGCCAACTAAAGAACATGCTAGCACCGCTGATGACTTTCAGGCTGCTGAAGAAAATGTGAGTTCCAGGGCTGGTGACTGCATTCCAGCTGCTGATGAAATTGCCAGGGCATCCACTAGTGGTGTGCCTGAAGAAAATGAAGAGGACAGGGCAACTGCATCAGTTGTGCCTGAAGAAAATCAACCACACTCCTGCTCCTCCTGCACCTACACCAACTCCAATCCTTCCATCTGCATCAGATGTGAAGAAGACCAAGGCTGCAGAGCGTGCAACTATGAAGAAAAGGAAAGCATCAGCTTCATCAGATTCTTCAGCTCCGAAGAAGATGAAGAAATTGACCAGTTCATTTGAAAATCCAATTGATGTTGTTCCTGTTTCCACCATGCCATCAAAGGAAACCGTCCCTTTTGATGAAGAATATGTGATCCCTAGCAGATCTGATGAAGAAAATCCTTCTGCTGCTTCGTTAGAGCAGATGGATGAAGAAATTGAAGTGGATGAAATCCCTTCAACACCAGTTGTTTCCTCGCCTATGCCTCAGTTTACTGCTGAAGAGGCCCGGCGTCGAAGAAATAGAAGATGAAGACGTGGACATTGGCTGTACCACACCAGTGATGAATGATGACTTTTGGGAAAGTCGGCACCCCAATTCTCCACTCTTCACACCTTTACAAAGAAATTCCTCACCCCTGCTACATCAAGTACAAATGGGATCTGAAGAACCTCGTGCAACCCCATCAGTCCATGAAGAAATTCCAGCCACTAGTGCTGAAGAAAATGTGCATGAAGAATTGAAGAGCCAGGCTGTCACTGGAGTAGAAGCTGAAATTCCTCAGCCTGAAGAGCCTGAGATTGTGGAACCTGAGGTGGTGATGCAATTGACTGACACTCCTCAGTCCAAGCCTAAGGATCCATTATCAAAGGAGCTAAAATTAAAGGCTGATGATTTCTTCGGCGAGGACGTGTTCTTCACAGACTACAATCCTTACGATTCTGCTCGTCTTAGAAGGAAGCGCTTCTGGACCGCGAGCCAGGCCAACTTCTATTCTTCACTACTTTTCAATAAGGACAAAGTCTTCGACCATGAGCATATTCCTCATGTGGACATGGAATCACTGCCATGCTTCACTCCTGTCCTCAATGTGCTTCATGACACAGGCCCCCTCAACTTTTGCACAAACATAGTTGATTGGAACGAAGAACTCATTCTTCAATTCTACGCAACTTTGCACATCACATGAGATGCTGACGATATGAACTCCTGGGTTTTGGACTGGATGACAGAAAATACTCACTATAAGGCACCGGCCTCTGAATTGCTTCACGCCCTGCCCATCAGTCCTCCACCTGAAGGAGCTTGTTGCATGTACCAAGAGCTTGAGCTTACAGATCACTATATGCAAATGTTGATGAAGCCATTGAAGCCCGGTCAAGCCTCAAGGACAAAATTCCTCATGAAGGAATTGTAGTATGTACCGAGGACGGTCTATCGTATTCTGACGAAGACTATGAGTCCAATCAAAGGCCACGACTCATATGATGAGGAAATTGTCGGCATCATCAAGAATCTGGTATTCAACATCATTCATGGCATTCCTGTCAATTATCATGATTTCTTCATGAGGACTCTGGCAAATTTTGCACTTTCACCGTTTGAGCTGAAGCCTTATGCACCCTAGATCATGAGATTCCTCAGGACAAGGTCTTCACTCAACTACAAAGCTGATTTTCAGAATCACCTCAGCTACTTGGCCCCTATTGAAGTCCTCAAGCGGACCTATTCCTCAGCTGACGAAAAGGGCAAGGATCTTGCTATTATAGATGAAGGCATTCGTCCATTGGATGGTCAGTTTCGCAAGGCTGCATCTTATTCCACCAATGATGACTCTGCCACTCATGATTCTGCTGCCAATGCCTCCAAGCCAAATCCTCAAGCTACTGCTCCTCGTGTGATGATTGATCGTGAACTTCTGCTAAGTCTTCACCAGAAGGTGGATCGAAACCATAAATGGGTCAAGCGTCAGTTTGGTTCTATTCTTCACAACATGACTGCTACACATAATGCAGTGAAGAAAAACCATTACTACCTCCATGAAGTCTTCGGTCGCACTTGGGTTGTTCTGTCTCACATCTATAGCGAAGAAGAACTGAAGAATATGGTTCTCAAGGAAGATTTTGACTGGTCTGCACCTCCACCGAAGAAATACAAGAAGGTCAAGGTTCCTTCCTTGGTGGCCAGCTCCTATTCTTAATCGCGCGACACCGATGAGCATGAAGACTTGGACGACACTACAGCAGGCCCTACTACGACAAACGACCCCAACAACACTGGTGCTCCTTCATCAACTTGATATTCTTCAGGGGCGTTAGTCCTCATTTTCGAACCTTTTGGTCATTCAATGACAAAGGGGGAGAAATTTGAGTTAGTCTTCAAGCGGGTCTATAATATGGGCGTTTTTTTCTAAGTTGCAACTCTCGTTATTTTGAAGACTTTGTTGGATCGAGTTGTAAACTTATACTCTATGGTGGCCTGATACTTTTGTTGTGATTTTCTGCATGCTTATTCCTCGTTAATGTTACTGCACGCATGCTGAATTACATCAGTCACCATATTTCATCATGCATTTCAAATTCTTCATATTATATGTCAAATGGGTGTATGAATTACAAGATATAGGGGGATATCTCCATGATTCTACTCTTCAAGTGTGCATTGCTTCAAAAGCAAATTCCTCACTATGCACATCTTCAGGGGGAGTTCTTCTATATCTTGCAATCAGATTCCTCAATATCAGTATTTACACTTCATATGTTTATCCCCGTTGAAAACTTAACCTATATTGTCATCAATCACCAAAAAGGGGGAGATTGTAAGTGCATCTAGTGCCCCTTAGTGATTTTGGTGTATTGAAGACATATAGGTCAAGGGACTAATGTGTTTATGAGTGTACACATGTCTATAAGTCAATAAGGAGTTTGATATTTACAGAGAAAGTCGACCCCTAAAAATGAAGTTCTTCGACTGAAGACTATGGATTTCTGAAGACTTTCTGAAGACTTTGAAAGTGAAGAGATTGGTGTGACCTTCAAAACTTGGTATTCATTCGAGGAACATGAAGCGTGAAGACTTTTGTTTTCGTAGTTTAATTTTCTCTTTCTTGAGTCATAGGAAACACCGTACTGTTAAAGGGGGTCGAGCAAATACTAAGTAAAAATTTCCATGTGATGCTCAACTCAAAATCATACACCTACCAATCCCTTCGAGTGAAGCCACTAGAAATCTCATGCAGTTCAACAGATTCTTCAAAGGATGAGACGAAGTTCTTCTGGTCTCTGAGGAATTTGTTCTGACTGAGGAGTTAGGAATTCGCCAGTGCGGATTGCCTACACAGTGAGGAACATGATAGCCCTGAGGAATTTGAGCCTCAAATTTCCGACCGTTGTTGTACTACGTGCCAGCTGTCCCAAAATATCTTATCCACCTAACGGTCATATCGTTGAAGGGCATTTATGTCTTATAATGTCGGGCTGCTCCCTAGGCTATAAATAGCCGCCCCCTATAACCACTAGCTGGTTGGCTGCTCTGAGAGAAACTGACACTTGTCATTTGATAGCATCCCATCCTCTGAGGACTTTGAGCGAAAATCATCGAGTGAGGAAAACCCAAACCCAAACACCTACAAACCCAAAGTGATTGAGCATCATTGAAGAGATTGATCCTGTGTGGATCCGACGCTTGTTACCTTTGAAGACTGTGCTTCTTCCAGACGGTTAGACGTCATGGTCTAGAGCATCCAAGAGGAAATTGTGGATCGCCGAGTGACCGAGTTTGTGAAGGTTCGTAAGTCACCTGAAGACTTACCACGAGTGATTGGGCGAGGTCTGTGTGACCTGAGCTCAAGGAGAATACGGTGAGGACTGTGTGTCCTCAAGTTTAGATACCTAGCCGCTCCAACCAGATGTACAACTGAGACAGCAGTTGGAACTGGTCTACCAAATCATTGTCTTCACGAAGCCAGCAGGTTCTATTTCCTCAACTCTTTCACTTCCTCATAACTGTGTTATGCACTTGTTCATATCTGTGTTTGAAGACTTTGACTTTAACTTTCCCAATTTCCTCAGTTCAATTTCTTCAGTCTGTTTGTCTTCATCCTGTGTTATGTTGTGCTTACGCTTCATGTACTCTGTGCTTGTCTTCATTTCATCATGATGACCATGCTTGTGTTCTGTCATGTTTACTTTTGAGTACTTATTCCTCTGCTAGTAGTTCTTTGCTAAGGAATTTCCTCACCAGCAAATTCCTCAGTGAAGAATTCATAAAAATTGCCTATTCGCCCCCCCCCCTCTAGTCGATATAACGCACTTTCACTCTGTCGAGTTTTCAATGGCTATATTTGCTTGTTAAACCGATCATTTATGCCTTGTTCATTTCAGTCATTCACAATGTGATGTTCATTATGTGCAAGTCGGAATCGTGCCGCCGAATCGCAAAGTAGCCAGTTTGAACGGCTATATTTGGTTCCAGTTATGCCTGGTGTAGTTAACACATGCCCTTTATTTAAGTTTTACACATTTATCCAATGTGATGTTTAAGCATTACCTACGTTCTATTCATTTTCAACAATACCAATTTGAATTGCAATGTTTGATGGTTGTTAAGCCTATTGTTGGTAACATTGCCTTCCATTTTATATCTGCTTTAACTGCATGCTGAAACCAACACATTCAAGCTATCATTTGGAGTAGATGTTGTTTACCTTTTCTATATTTGTTTGATGTTAAGGTTGCTGTACTTATCAAGCCTTTCCACTACTTATGCAGGACAACAATGGGAGTGGCCACCATTTTCCGCCGAGGTTAGTTTCATACCTCAGCTTGTACTCCCCCCGTCGTTCCATAATGTAGTGCCTATAGATCCAGGCCTGGACACTTGTAGCTTATAATATTGACTTGTTGCTTGTAGGTACATATGCCCTTGGCAAGGATCCACACATCGACCCTTTTTGCGTATGGGGCAATGAGATATTCATGAACAAGCATCAAGTGAGGATACTGATAAGGATTATTAGCAAAAAGATACTAATGGTGGCAAGCCAATTATTTGTTTATGCTCTATCCAACACAATAGCGAGCTGTAGGTTGGTAACTACAAACTCTGCAACCTTCTCTTTTTACTGCCCATGATGAGTGGTTAGACAACAATGTCTGAATCTTTTTCGCTCGCAGTGGTTCGCGAAGTAGTTTACTCAAGATTACCTCACAAAGTACATGATTGGTGGACACGCATAGGTTAAAGTATTTCATCTAGACTACAATGAACATCGAGAAGTCCTAATGAAGATAGTGAAGGATGGACCGGCAACAATCACAAGGGGTTGGCCTAGAATCATGTGCGCATTACGCATGGAGGAGGGCACAATATGGGCATTCCGCTTCACCTTCTCCAGCAACCAGAATGTCTTTCACCTCTTTCTTTACAGTCTTTAGTATAACTGTGGTTCATCATTCTTTACTTGGTACTTCTGTAGTTCTTCAGTATATGTACCTGTGCATCGAATTATGCATTTGTGGTTGAACCTATATTTGTAATAAACATGGTTGGATATGAAATAAGTGGTTGCCTATTTTCAAATTCAAAACATGTGATTTTTAAATTAGGGATAAATTAGGGATTACAATGCACACGGTTTGCGAAAGCGAAACATCTGCGATAGAGGTAGAGATCAGACACGTTTCTAGGATCCACTACGTGTGCGATCAATCTCTACTGCACACACGATCAGCCAAGAAAAAATGTGTGTGATTAACAACAACATCGCACATAGTTCTTTCTTATTAAATGTTTGCGATCGTCACCTTATCACACATGCTTTGCAATTATGGACTGTATGTGATGTTGTGCGCATTGCAAACGTTTGGTCATAGAAGAACGCGTGTGATAGGTTTATCAACCGACGCGAGTACGACGGATGAATCGTGTGGGATGTACCCAAGCTTCGCATACTGTTTTATAGCGACAACTGTGTGCATCGAATTGCACACAGTTGAGGAAAAGTAAATGTGTGTGATTGTTTACGTCTATAATCGTGAACTGTTTGTGATGGGTCACGCTAAACGTAGCACCACAGAATAACGACTGCGATGGCAATGCGAGCACAAACGAGTAGGGAGAATTTTATATGCATTGAGGCTCCATGTCCCTGACGGTTTCTGGGTCGTGTGGGAAGGACTCCCATATCGCAGTCACTCAGTTGGCGATGGTTTCGAACGCTGTCACGAAAAGGGGTTAAAAACCGTTTGTGTGGCACCTCGCTGTACCGGTGATTGTGTTATGAGCTACCAGTTATAAAGGATCCTAAGGCTAAAAAGCTAGCTACCCTTGTTCTTATGAATGAATTTGACTACATAGTACGGGAAGCTAGGGAAATTTTCAAATTTTATGGGATGAGCCATGAAAAACCGGTGATAAATGAGATCCTTTATAATAGTGATTATATGTTGAGACATTTTCTTGGAAATAATAAATTTTTTATGAAAATCTTAAAAAGGAAATCCCCATTTTAGACTTAATCCAACAAGTTTTTAATGATGTTAATCAACACTATTCTTGGATTGTTGCCAGATATCAAAAGGGATGGGCAACTTGATCATGCTAAAATTTCAATGGATAATGTGTTTCAAGTTATTTTGGCAAAACCTGCTAATAAGAACACATCTGTGGAAAATAAGAAGAAAGATTACAATACTTGAATCTATGCATTATGCCTAGCTAGGGGCATAAAACGATAGCACTTGTTGGGAGGCAACCCAATGAATAAATTTTATGTTTTCCTTTTTCTTCCTGTTCTTGAGTGTTTGCACAATTATGCTACTGTTATTATTGTGTTTTTTATGTTTTAATTAGTGTTTGTGCCAAGTAAAGCCTTTAGGATCTTGTTGGGTGATAGTTGTTTTGATCTTGTCAAAAAAAAATAGAAACTTTGTGCACCAGTAACAGAATTATTAAAAATCACAGAAGCATGACAAAATTCTAAATTTTGTACAAAAGATTGATATACAAATTACCTACATTGTCCTAATATTTCAGAATTTTTGGAGTTACAGAAGTATACAAAGTTTTTAGATTACTACAGACTGTTCTGTTTTTGACAAATTATGTTTTCTTTGCGTTGCGTGCTTATTTGGATGAATCTATGGTTTGTATTGGAGGGTAACAATTCTTCAATATGTGGATGATATTTAAACCACTTCTCCTTAGGGGATCAACATGAGTAGTAAATGATTCACAAAAGGAAGCGACGTACTATCTCATAGTCAAGTCCATATTTAGTACTAAAGTTATGAAAAGCATCTGTTTACATAAAAGATTTAACACAATCAAACTCAAGTTTTATACCTGACAGGTTACCTTTGTCGAGTTCCCAATCTTCAGAGTTGCATTTAATTCTTTATAGAAGACCCCATTTGGATTCAATAGGTTTCTTCATAAAGGAACCAGTAGAATAAGAATCGAGCATGGATTGATCATTATGATAAAATCGAGCATAAAAAATTTGTATAATAATTTATCTTGAGAGCTCATGATTGGGGCATGTGTGCATCATGGACTTAAGCCTCCCCCGAGCTTGAGCGATACTTTTTCCTTCATTTAGGCAAATATATATATATATATATATATATATATATATATATATATATATATATATATATATATATATATATATATATATATATATATATATATATATATAATTCCGATCACGATGAACCAAATGCACAGGATAGAACTTCTGGTGAAATTCCAATTTCAATCGATTCCAATCCCATGTTCCAATATCATCCAATAGCCTATACCATGTAAATGGCTTTCACTCCAAAGATAAAGGGAATACCTTCTTCTTAACTCCATCCTCGGATAAACCCGCAATCTTAAACAATCCACAAATGTCTTCCACATAGATTAAGTGCATACCAGGATGTAATTTTCCATCTCTTGCATAAGGCTTAGCTAGCAGTTTCTCTAACATACCGAAGGAATCTCATAATAAATATTTCCAGTAGGTTCCGTAGGTTGAGGGGAAACTCTTGTTGCTTCCTGTCGAGGTGAAGATACCCCGAACAAACCCCTCAATGGATTATTTTCCATAGTAACAAGTGACAGAAAATTTCGGCACGTAATATGAATGATTCCTTACCAAAGGCGCTTCACTCCCAAGAAATGGTGCCAGAAAAGAGTCTTGATGAAACATAAGTATAGGGGATCAATCGTAGTCCTTTCAATAACTAAGAGTGTTGAAACCAACGAGGAGCAGAAGGAAATGACAAGTGGTTTTCAGCATGGTATTCTCTGCGAGTGTTGTAGGTAACAGTGATAGATAGTTTTGTAGCAAGATAATTCGTGACGGGTAACAAGAAAAAATAGTAGCAAAGGTGCAGCAAGGTGGCCAAATCCTTTTTATGGAAAAGGACATGCCTGAAAGTTCTCTTATACAAAGAAAAGTGCTCTCGAGTACACATGGGAATTGTCGTCTAGTCACGTTCATCCTGTTTAGTTGATCCGTGTTTGCTACTTTGATAATTTGATATGTGGGTGAACCATAGCTTGGGTGTTGTTCTTACTTGGACAAGCAACCAACTTATGATTACCCCCTCTTGCAAGCATCCGCAATTATGAAATAAGAATTAAGATAAATCTAACCATAGCATGAAACATATGGATCCAAATCAGCCCCTTACGGAATAACGCATAAACTAGGGTTCAAGCTTTTGTCACTCTAGCAACCCATCATCTACTTATTACTCCACAATGCCTCCCGCTAGGAACATGTATGGTGAAGTGTCATGTAGTCAATGTTCACATGACACCACTAAAGTAAGCAACAACATACATATCATCAAAATATCGAACGAATACCAGCTTCGCATGATTACTTATGACAAGACTTCTCCCATGTCCTCAAGAACAAAAGTAACTACTCACAAATCAAACCCATGTTCAATATTAGGAGGGTATTGATTATCATTAAGGATCTGAGCATACAATCTTCCACCAGATAAACCAACTAGCATCAACTACGAGATGTAATCAACACTACTAGCAACCCACAGGTACCAATCTGAGGTTTTGAGACAAAGATTGAATACAAGAGATGAACTAGGGTTTGATATGAGATGGTGCTGGTGAATATGTCGATGAAGATTGGTCCTCCCATGATGAGAGGATTGTTGGTTATGTCGATTGATTTGATTCCCCCCTCCCAGGGGGAAGTTCCCCCGATGGAGTCGCTCCGCCGAAGAGCAAAAGTGCTCGTGCCCAGGTTCCGCCTCGAGACGGCGATGCTTCGTCTCGAAAGTCTTCCTCTATTTTCTCTAGGGAAAATGGCATCATATAGGAGAGGATGGGCCCCGGAGGCCTGCCATGGTCCCACAAGATCGGGGGGCGCCTAGAGGGGTAGGATGCACCCCCCCCCCCAGGCTCGTGGCTTCCTGGTGGGTCCCTTTCTGGTGTTTCTTTCGCCAATATTTTTTATATATTCCAAAACAATTCCATAAATTTCAGGTTATTGGGAGTTGTGCAAAATAAGAGAGAAAAGGCATAAGAATTGCATCATGAAGTAAAATAAAAATGCAAAACTCAATAAATAATAGTAGGAAGACATGATGAAAAATGGATGTATCAGGTAACAAAGGTAAGGGCAGCATGATCTGCCCTTTGGTTTGGTTTTCCACGGATTGACCCCCTGGAACATTCCAGTTTCTCAGAGATCCACTTCTGAGAGTTGGAGATTCTTGAGGATTTGAGTAGATATGGGGTTGAGTCTTGACCCTCCATCGACTAGCATCTCCATGACCTTCAGGTTTTGGATCATTGGTGCCACCGGGATCGGGAGCACTCCAACCCCCGAACTACGATCTGGATAATCACTAGCGTCAAAGGTAATGGGTGTGTGTGACCACTTGAGGGGACACTGAGCTTCGACTGTCAGATGTATTGTGGTCATCTTGTGAGAGAACTTCTTGAACTTCTAGTGGAAGAAGTGAGAAGATGCTCCCACGTGAATGCATGCCACATCTTCGGCCTTTTGAAACTCAACAACCTCCTCAACTAACTCATCATAAACGTCATCCCGCCTCGCTTGTTGTGGCCTCTGGTGGGTCACTCTTATTGTCTACTATCTTTCTTCCTGAAGCCCCTCGCTCCTCTCTTGGCTCTCATCTCCTTATTCCTCATGTCGTACTCCTTCTGCTTCTCGACCAGGTACTCCATCTGACGGCATACTTGGATATCATGGTCGGTGGTATGGTGTATCTTGTAATAAGGACTTCTTGAGCCGCCGCCAGCGGCCCGCTACCCCCCCTAGTTGCTGGCCTTGGGTTTCTTGTCGGAAAACTCAACCGCAAGTACCGCCTTGGACTTGTGGTTCTGACTCTTGCATTTGTTGGGGCCAGAAGAGCTGTCAGCCCCTTCCTCGGCATCATCGATGCAGTTCCCAGGTACCTACCTTCCTTCCTCCACTCGTGCACACTTATCGGTGAGCTCGAGGAGCTCGGCAACAATACGCACCTTGCGAGTGTTGAGCTTCTCTCTGATCTTAGGCTGACGGACGTTCGAGTTGAATGTTGTGATCATCGTATCCAAATCATTATCAGGGATATTGTGGTGCACTTGGCTGTAGCATTGTATGTACTTGCACAATGGTTCCCCGGCCTCTGCACAAGGAGGTGCAGATCGCTGGGCATTCCTAGCCGCTTGAACCCTCCTTGGAAGGCACCCATGAATTGTTTGCACATTGTCCCATGAGGAAATGGAATTTTCTGAAAGATTCATGATCCATGAGCAAACATTGGGCCCGAGTGCCATGGGAAACCAGTAGGCAAGTGCTCACATCCTGCCGCCCACAACCACAATGGCTATGGTGTATACGCTGATGAACTCAGCGGGAGTAGTTTTCCCGTTATATTGGACAGAGACGTTAGGGCGGAACCGCCTTGGCCACTTGATGCGATGCAGCTCCAATGTGAATGCGGCACAGCCTGCCCCATAGGGCAAGATGTCCATGTCCTTGTTGAGGGAGTCCTGGATTAAGGGGTCCTCGGGCGTCTGGCCTGTTAGCCATGGGCCGGACTGATGGGCTGTGAAGATACGAAGACCGAAGACTACACCCTTGTCTGGATGGGACTCTCCTTAGCGTGGAAGGCAAGCTTGGTGACAGAATATGTAGATTCCTTTATTTGTAACCGACCTTGTGTAACCCTAGATCCTCCCGGTGTCTATATAAACCAGAGGACTTAGTCTGGAGGGACATAGACTCATTACCATAGTCATACATGCTAGGCTTTTAGGGTTTAGCCATCTCGATCTCATGGTAGATCAACTCTTGTAATACTCATATTCATCAAGATCAATCAAGCAGGAAGTAGGGTATTACCTCCATAGAGAGGGCCCGAACCTGGGTAAACATCGTGTCCCCTGTCTCCTGTTACCATCAACCTTAGACGCACAGTTCGGGACCCCCTACCCGAGACCCGCCGGTTTTGACACCGACATTGGGCTTTCATTGAGAGTTCCACTGTGCCGTTGAAAACAGGATCGATGACTCGCCTCTTCCTTAAAAACAATATCACTGCCGGAGGAGAACTGGCCCCAGGCCAAACCCTCCGGCTGGGCGGCTTTACCATGACCGCCTGTTCGGCCGTTAAGCCGACGATGACCTCTCGGGCCATCGAAAATCCTCTTCGTATCGACCCCAATCACTCCAAGCAGATGGATCTGGCGGATTTTTCGTCCTTAAACGAGCTCCTAGATCGCATCGCCGCCCTGGGAATCGCCACAGATTACGATCGGATTGGGGTTAAACCCGACCAAAGAGAAATCAAATCTCCACTGGTCACCCAACAGATAGCGGTAGTCGAGGAGCAGGACGACGACTCTTCCCCTATACTGAAGACGAACTATGTCCGGATCACCAACCCCGCAGTGCCGGATACCCATCAGCAAAAGGAGGTGACCGACCTTCCGAACATAGGATCGGACGACGGGCATAAGCAACCAGAGGATACTCTGGGGCCCGGAGTGTTAAGTCTGGAAAACCTTCAGCCTCCGGATCATTGATCGGGTCAGGGTCCGGATCCAATTACACCCACCCACCCAGACATATGCGCTCTCATGAGCATACAACAACAGTCTCAGGAAACGGTCCACCACTTCTGGGCCAGATTCCTCCTTGTCAAGGACAAGGTCAAAGATTGTCGTGACGAGGACGCGATATCAGCGTTTTGCAACAATTGCATGAACGAAGGAATCCTCAACGCCATTAATCGCCACCGCATACTACACTTTGCTGACTTGGCAACTATCGTACAGAAGTACAGCACAATGGAAAGTGCCTGGAAAGATCAGGCAGCTTGCTGGGAGCCATCGGTCCCAACTCAACCGCTGGTCCAGGCGAAAAGGGTGCATCCCCGTGACACGCCCAGTCCAATAGCCAAGAAATATAAACCCATTACGCGGCACGGAACCGTTCTGGAGGGATGGCTCGATGGCCCATGCAAAATACACAAAACACCGGACACCATACCAACCCACAGCCTTAGTGCATGTTGGATACTCCGGCAGGTAGCCAAGAGCGGCGAGGACATCCTTACCAAAAACACCCTAGAGCAACACCCTCCAGAAGACGACGATCCCAGAGTATTGACGGTCTTCGAGACATTCACTTCAAATAATAAGTGCAAAAGGGCACTCCGCGACCTCGCCGAAGTCTGTCAAATCACCGTAATAAACCCTTGGAACGACATGGCTATAACCTTTAATGACGATGATGAACCAAAATACAGGACAATTCGAGCACCGGCCGCATTAGTCCTCAGTCCCATCATGGATGGCTTTCAACTCACCAAGGTCCTCATGGACGGCGGCAGCGGACTAAACCTCATATATGAGGATACACTCCACAAGATGGAAATAAACAGAAGCCGCATTGAGCAAAGCAGCACGACCTTCCGAGGAATCATTCCCAGTCGGGAGGCGCGGTGTGCAGGAAAAATCACACTTGACGTGGTATTCGGCACACCAGAGAATTATCGGTCCGAAGAAATCACCTTCCAAGTGGCTCCTTTCTGCAGCGGATACCACGCCTGTTGGGGCGAGATGCTTTTACACGCTTGCAAGCTATACCTCATTACGGGTACATGAAGCTCAAAATGCCCGGACCAAACGGCTTAATCACTCTTGTTAGTGATCCGGACATAGCACTCTGCGCTGAAAACAAAACCGCATTCAAAACAAAACCGCATCCCTGGCCCTTGAGGCATTATGTGAAGCCCTCGCGGCCGAAGAACTAACCGCACTGCGCTCTATGGTGGATAGGGACGATGTGATCTTAGATAAACGACCCAAATCCACCTCCTTCAAACCGGCAGAAGAAATAGTCAAATTCCAGGTCCACCCAACGGACCCCAAGAAGACAGCATCCATTGGAGCACAACTAGACCCAACGGTCAACGCCGCACTACGGGATTTCCTTCGTGAAAACTGGGATATATTCGCTTGGCACCATTTTGACATGCCTGGAATCCCACGCGAGCTGGATGAACATAGCCTCAATATATTAAAGGAATACAAACCAGTCAAACAAACACTGCGGCGCTTTTCCGAAACCAAATGCCAAGCTATGGCGGAGGACCTGGCCAAGCTAATTGAGGCCGGATTCATTAGAGAAATAAAACATCCGGACTGGCTGGCAAACCTGGTGATGGTACCAAAGAAGGACAAATCCTGGCGCATGTGCGTCGATTTTAAAGACCTCAATAAGGCTTGACTTAGGATCCCTTCCCCCTCCCCCGCATTGATCAAATCGTCGATGCTACCGCAGGACACGACTCACTGTGTTTCCTTAATGCATATTCCGGATACCATCAACTCAAAATGAAGGAGTCCAATCAAGCTGCAACGACATTTATTACCCCATATGGGCCATTTTGCTTCAACACCATGCCCTTCGGGCTCAAGAACGCCGACGCCACATACCAACGCATGATTCAAACATGCCTGGAGAAACAGATCGGCAAGACAGTTGAAGCTTATGTGGACGGCGTCGTCATCAAAACTAAGCACGTCGAAACACTAATAGATGATTTACGTCTCACACTCAAAAACCTCCGTGCGTATGACATCAAGCTCAATCCGGAAAAGTGGGTTTTCGGCGTCCCCGCTGGAAAACTGCTGGGCTTCATCGTTTCCAATAGAGGAATTGATGCAAATCCAGCAAAAATTCAATCTCTATCTCAACTAGCCACGCCAACGGACCTCAAACAAGTCCAAAAACTCGCGGGTTGCGTGGCAGCTCTAAGCCACTTCATCTCAAGATTGGGAGAAAAGGCACTGCCACTCTATCGCCTCCCACGGCGAACCGATCACTTCGAGTGGACGGACGCGGCAACAATCGGACTGGAGGAAATAAAACCCTTCTAGCAAGCAACCCAATCCTGGCCGCGCCAAACGTCAGCGAACCCATGTTATTATACATATCGGCAACACATCAGGTGATGAGCGCCGTGCTCGTCGTTGAACGAGAACAGGACAGACACAACTTCCCGCTCCTAAAGCCAGTATACTACGTATCCACTGTCCTTACACCATGCAAATCCCGGTACCTCCATTATCAAAAGATAGCATACGCGGTCTTCATGGCATCCCGAAAGCTCCGACACTACTTCCAGGAGTGTTCGATCACGGTGGCTTCCGAAGTACCACTCAACGACATTATAAACAACCGCGATGCCATGGGTCATATTGCCAAATGGGCCATTGAGCCCCTTCCATTTGATATTACATACAAACCACGTCGATCTATTAAATCCCAAGTACAGGCTGACTTCGTCACTGAATGGACAGAGGTCGAACTCCCTAAAGAGTACGACACATATTCCAGTTGGGTTATGTATTTCGATGGCTCCAAAATGCTGGCAGGGCTAGGAGCAGGCGTTGTTTTAACGTCCGCTACTAGAGACGTCGTTCTGTACGTACTCCAAATACTATACACAGATTCCAACAATGCAGCCGAATACGAGGCCTTATTGCATGGTCTCCGGATGGCTGTCTCCATGGGCATACAACGCCTGGAGGTGCGCGGGGACTCAAACCTGGCAATATCTCAAATAAATGGAGATTTCGATGCAAAGGATCCAAAGATGGCAGCTTATCGTAATGCCGTCCTAAAAATGTCGGCTCGGTTCGAGGGGCTCGAGTTCCATCATGTGGCTCGAGAGAGTAATCAAGCGACGAACGTTCGCGCTCGTATTGGCGCCAAGTGCGACCCCGTCCCACCTAATATCTTTCTGGAAAGACTTTCCAAGACATCTGTGGTATGGCAGGGGGAAAGCGTCGACACTAGTCCGGATCCGAAGATAACTCCAGATTCCGAACACACAGATATCATCGGCGGCTCAGCCACCGAAGTAACACCGTCGGCCCATCTCATTATGGCAGTCATTGCCCCATGGATCGAACCCTTCTCGGCCTACCTTAATAGGAAGGAACTTCCTGACGATCAGAATGAGGCCCGCCGCATTGTCCGGCGTTCGAAGGCCTATAAGGTTCATGAAAGAGAACTCTATAAGAGAAGTGCTACCGGAGTCCTTCAAAGATGTACCTCTGAGGAGGAGGGGCGACAACTCCTAGCTGAGATTCACGCCGGTCTTGGCGGGCACCACGCCGCAGCTCGGGCCCTTGTTAGCAAGGCCTTCCGTACAGGGTTTTATTGGCCGACGGCCCAAGCAGATGCACAGGACCTTGTCCAACGTTGCATCGGATGCTAACTCTTCGCCAACCAAAGCCATATGCCCCCCATTGCCCTACAAACAATTCCCATCACTTGGCCTTTTGCGGTCTGGGGACTGGACATGGTTGGACCTCTTAAAGGAGGAAGCCATAAGAAAAAAATACTTGTTGGTCATGGTCGATAAATTCACTAAGTGGATAGAGGCTAAACCAGTTAAATGGCTGAATCCGGGCCGGTGATAGAATTCATATCCGGCTTTGTACACTGTTATGGTGTTCCACACAGTATCATCACCGATAACGGCTACGACTTCATAGCCGACGAAGTAAAAACCTGGTGCGCCAATCTGGGCATCAAGCTTGATTACACCTCTGTCTATCACCCACAGACAAACGGTCAAGTCGAAAGAGCCAATGGTCTCATTATGAGTGGCATTAAGCCTAGACTAGTGCGGTCTTTGAAGGAATCATACAAGCACTAGGTTGAGGAGCTCGACTACGTACTCTGGGTGCTGCGGACCACTCCCAATCGCACTACCGGATACACATCTTTTTTGATGGTGTACGACGCAGAGGCAGTACTACACTGCGACATTATTCATGACTCACCTCGAGTGCGCATGTACGAAGAGAGAGAGGCTGAGCTTGATCGGCAGGACAGCTTAGATACCCTGGAGGAGGAGCGCGACGTTGCAAAAGCCCATTCCGCATTTTATCAGTAGCAGGATTGCATGTACCAAAGCAGAGACGTGCGGGCCAAAACTTACAACGTCAGCGAACTCGTTCTACGCCTGCCGGAGAAGAAAAAGGACAAACTCAAGCCCAAGTGGGAGGGTCCCTTCATCATCGACGAAGTTCTCACCGGAGGGGCGTACCGCTTGCGTGATGCGTCAGACAATCGGCTAGAGCCGAAACCCTGGAACGCGGCCAGACTCCGAAGATTCTATGCCAAGCGCCAAACTCTTTGTTCGTCTCCTTCCTCTTATTGTTTTCATCATTTTCCTCTCTTTTCGTTTTTTCTCTTTATCCTTAAAAAGCTTTCATGCGGTTAGCACCCTCGACACATACATCTTTAAGTATGTACGTCTATTATACCTGGGGGCTTCTTGGACAGAAGCTTGCTATTAATATTTTCCGAGCATCAAGCTCGTCACATATGCATTTTCTCCCATATGTACCTTTTCTTTGCCACTATATGCATCGATATGACTTAAGTTTTGGCCAAGATGGGTTGCCTGGCTCCTGTGCGTATGCCCTACGTTCCCGCTAGTTCGGTTAGGGCATAAAGGGAGCACCTCTGCGATTGTTACTGCCGGGTCATCCGGATGTGTACCTCAGATTGGGTGAAACCGAAAGCTAGCGTTCTTAAGGGAGTATTCGGTCGGCGAACTAAAGATGTTTTTGCACTCGTTCCATTGTGAACCCCCATAAGTCATACACACTGTGATTTTTTCATCACAGTCCGGACATGCACATAGATGCATGCACACCCAGGGAAAGGAACCCTTAACGGAACTATTCTCTCTGGAAGATGTTTCTTACAATTTTAATGTAATATAACATAACTAGCCGGATACAACTTGTCTGTTCAAGCAACTATGACCCCTACGCCTGGTTTCCACGCATACTCCGGTTTATTTTGCCACTCAGGTATTCAGAAACACTCGCCACCTTCGGGTCGAGAGGTCGAAGCGAAAAGGTCGGCCATGACAATCGTTTTACAATCCAGCTAGAAGGAAAGTACATAGTCACTTAGGACTTAAAAACTTCCTCCTCTATACCGTCCAATAGGCGGTCTAATTTACAATCCTGTTGGGAATATCTAGCAGCCACCACTACTTGGTCATATACTAAACTAATGGGAACTTCTTCCCCATTCGACCCTAGCGGTCCGACACGGGCCATGTGATTCGGATCCAGCTTGGTATACCGCGTTTTTACCATGGCCCAGGCCTCTCGCGCACCCTCTCAGCAGGCCCATATCTTCCATAGTCAGATACGCCGCCGCGCTCCCTTGAACAGCTCTACAAGCTCCTCCATCCTCCCTGGAGGGGAGGCGGATGGCCATAAGGCCTTGGCTACACTCTGCATTGCCTGCCGAGCTTGCTCGTGCAACTGCGACAGCCCTTGCAGAAGATCACTTGATGATCCGGACACCTCCTCTTCGGGATGGCCCGTCAACATACCTGCAATCACACCTATATCAGCTACTTTTACTTCCAAACTGTTATGAGGTAAATACGGCTACATACTGAATATGACGCCTTGCAGCTTTTTGTTCTCCTTCACGAAATCGACTAGCTGGGCCTGCACATCCTTCAGCTCTTCGGCCAGCTGGGTGTTTGCATCTTGGAGTTTGTTTTTCTCCTGTCGGACACGGGTCAAAACCTGCTCGCCTGCAGCATGCAATCTTTTCAACTCTTTTTCCTCCAGTTGATCTGATGATCCTGTTATGAGATAAAGTTGCAGTGTTAACATGGTCGCTATACGATAACTGTTTCTCGATGGAAGGAAATATTACCAGAGGACGCCACCTTGGATTTTTCCAGTTCGGCGGTCACTGCGTTTAACTGCGTCCGGCACTTTTCTAGCTCTTCGGCTAGCACGTCGTTCTTCTCCGATAGAACCTGATTATGCAGTGATCCTCAAATCAGTTGTTCCAACTACGTTAAGTCTCGGGGGCTACTGGCATATGGTTATCATACTGAGACACAGTAAACTTACCTGCACATCTTTTAAATGCTGCTTTGTGGCTTTGCCAAGCCCATCTCGAGTAGCTCGGATGTATGCATCAGCCGAGCTGAAGGCATTAAACGACTCTTCCGAAAAGCGGGGGTCTCGTAAAATGGCCCTCCGGCGTCAATGATTCATTGCGCTCTCCACTTCCGTGTTGGTGACGGACATATTTTCCGAGCCCTCGGCCGAATGACAGTCCGGCGTCACTCCCATATCAGGCCCCGTCTCCTCGGCTAGGGCTCGAACCCCGCTGTTGGGAGTGTTACTGACCGGACCCCCGGACACAGTCCGGCGGACTCTTTTCCTGATACGGGACGAACATGAAAGTCATAGTTGGATGCGACGATTAAAAAACATGTTTGCAAACCCATACCTCTTTGACGAGGGCCCGACCATGTCTTTGTTTGCCTTCCTCTTCGAAGGCTTGCCTGGTGCGGGAGCCGCTCTATTCGGAGTCGCTCCTGGAGTAGCACGGTGTGTCGAACGCCTCCCCTTCGAAGCACGAGACAGTGCGGTGGGTGAGGCGGAACGAGGGAACCATTTCGGGGGTGATGTCTCTTGACTACTTACATGTGAAGCGGGGAGAATACCAGGGTAATCGGTGATGATGGCCACTTCGGTGTCGTCGTAGCTCGCCTGTTAAAACACGCCATTCTCGAGTACCACGAATACATCCGGATCCTCTTCGAATCTGGGGTCAAGGTCCCGATTGTGGCCCTCGGGCTATGGGGCAGGGCTGTGAAGCCCCTCGGAAATCTTTCGCCAGTGCTGTTACAAATGGACGGGTTAATATTCATTGAGCGAAGCTCAGGGAGTGGGATGAGTAGAGAAGAAGAGTTGGGGGCTTACCAACTAGGAATACTAAACATGGAATATCCTTCTCTGTGCGTGATGCGCAGGAACTCCTCTTCCTCACCCTTGAACAGTTCGGCCAATATTTTGGCTAGGGCGGCAGGGGTGTCCGGACCTTTCCTACCACAGCGGGAGGCGTCATCTTCCCCATTGTAGTTCCACATGGGAAGCCCTGTGTATTGAAGTGGCTGGACCCCCCGCACTATGGAGGTCGCCATCACTTCGACCATTGTGTATCCGGACTGGGCAAGCATCCTGATCTTGCTCAGGAGCTGGCGGACTTCCGCACTATCTTCCTCCTCGAGGCTTTGAGGGCGCCAGCTGTGGCGATTCTTCAGAGGAACACTTAAAAACTCGGGGAGACCCCTCCGGACCGGAGCTGGAAGTACGACATCATCAATGTAAAACCATTCAGAGGTCCACTCTTTAGAAGCTTTCTTCGGTGTGCCGGATAGGTATCCGGTCTCAGCAATGCGCCATATTTCGGCGCCGCCCACTTCAAATATCAACCCCTCATGGTTGCGCGGGACAAGACAAAACAACCTTCTCCACATCAAAATGGGCCTCACAACCCAGGCATAGTTCGCATAAAGCAACATAACCCGCAATGTGCTGGATGGAGGCTGGGGTAAAATTGTGCAGCTGGAGGCCATAATACTCCAGAAGCCCTCGGAGGAATTTGTGAATTGGAAATCCCACGCCCGACAGCAGATAGGGGACGAAGCACACTTGTTCCCCAGCAGATGGATTGGGGAAATCCTCTGCCTGGGTTTTGCCATTGAAGGAAGCCAACCATGCTCGAACAGGGACCAGATCCGCAGGGGGGAGGAATCCCTGTGTTTGCAACTTCTCCAATTGACTGTGGGACACAAAGCACCTCTCCCACTTGCCTTTCTCTGGGTCGGAACAGGAGGAGGAGCTGGGAATGCTAGCCATGTTGGAATGGTCTTTCCTGACAATCTCTGAGGATTTTCTCCGCGTGGTGCCGAATGGATCTGAGACCCAATCTCTTTAAATAGATGCTCTTTCTTGCATGGCCGGGGTGTTATTTGCAAAAAAATACCCTGACGGTCCGCATTCGCCCAACACGTGGAAGCTGAAAGTCATAGATGCACGGAAGCCGAGGGGTGCAGCATTGAATTAAAAGCCGAATACATTACTTGGAAGTCGTCGGAGGAGGAACCCGCCTTGCAATGCTTAAGACAATCTGCATGCCGAACACCTCATCATTGAAGCCTGGTTCAGGGGCTAATGAGGGAGTCCTGGATTAAGGGGTCATCGGGCGTCTGGCCTGTTAGCCATGGGCCAGACTGATGGGCTGTGAAGATACGAAGACCGAAGACTGCACCCGTGTCCGGATAGGACTCTCCTTGGCGTGGAAGGCAAGCTTGGCGACCGAATATGTAGATTCCTTTCTTTGTAACCGACCTTGTGTAACCCTAGATCCTCCCGGTGTCTATATAAACCGGAGGACTTAGTCCGGAGGGACATAGACTCATTATCATAGTCATACAGTCTAGGCTTTTAGGGTTTAGCCATCTCGATCTCATGGTAGATCAACTCTTGTAATACTCATATTCATCAAGATCAATCAAGCAAGAAGTAGGGTATTACCTCCATAGAGAGGGCCCGAACCTGGGTAAACATCGTGTCCCCTGTCTCCTATTACCATAGACCTTAGACGCACAGTTCGGGACCCCCTACCCGAGATCCGCCGGTTTTGACACCGACACTCCTTGAAACACTTCGTATCTTCAAGATCCGCATGTGCAACAAGTTGTTGGCGAGTTTCCTAACGTCTCTTGATGCGGGTACGTGCGTCTTGACCATGGTGATCCCGCATGTATGAAGCTGGTCTTGATGACGCCTGGGAAGAGATGACACCACTAACACCGGGTGCTCGCGATCACCACGCGGCCTTGCCTGAGCTTGACGTCATGGGGACAACGCCGATGTCGCATGCTGTTGACTCCGACGATTGTCATCATCGATTGTAGCAGTTGGCAGGTGGCGTGTGGACGCAACCCCGTGCTCACTCTGGCCAGCATAGTCAACCAAACTCTGAATGGTGGCCCTCCGATCTCCCATCCGATTGGGTTCAGGTAGGAAACCAAGCAACAACTGGGCTCGGGCCAAGGCTTCGATGAGGGTGTTGACTCCGTCGTAGTCCCGAGATAGCTTGAAGCCCCTGGTGCTATTGCCCAAGGGAGCGGTTCTGCCACCTCGCGGAGACATGAGGTTGCCTCACAGAGGAGGATGGCGCTGCCACTCGCTTACAATCCTGGATGGATGCTCGGAGGTGTGGGTCATGGGACCACCTAGACCCGACGCTTTTGTTCCCTGCGGAGCATCCCCCACAACCCCCGGAGGCTGCAAGGTCTGCCTGTTGGCACGAGCGGGAGAGCGATTCCCCACAACACCGTCATGGAAAGGTCGATTTGTGGTCATCACACTCTTACTCCCTACCGCATGTTGACCGTGGGATCCGAGGTTCTGAGAGCCTCGGAACACAGGGTCTTCTTTATCCTGAGGCTGGGGTGGAGCTTTAGCCGCTGAGCCCTTTCCCATTCGCAATGTAGCGAGTTATGGGAGGCGCCATTCTAATCGTGTGTTGGTGAAGAGGTCGATGGAGGCCGCGAGGACTCAGACATCATGGAGGACGTCGGTGACTTTGTCAATGTAGATCCACATGGCGCCCCACCTGGCGTGCCAAATATCACCATGCGTGTGTAGAACACACACGAGACACCAGGACTGTGAACATCCCTTGTCGATTCATGGATTGGGTGCAAGGTGAGGATCTATTACTGCAAGAAATGCACGAGATGACATAGTGATTTACCCAAGTTTGGTCGCATGGTTGCCTAACACCCTACTCCTGCTTTGTGTGTGTGTGTGTGTGTGTGTGTGTGTGTGTGTTTGTGTGTGTGTGTGTTTTCTTTAGTGGACAACGAGATAAAAGTATTTCCCGGGAACAGGAAACATAGTGTGCTCCTATTGGTGTTCTACCAAGTGTCCAACCTTGTTTTTAGTAGCCCATTCATCCTTTTACAGCTCAAGGGGTACCACAATGGCTTTGTTGCAAAGGAAACTGCCCTGTTCCAACAGGGTAGGAGCATGTATTAAATGCGTCATGATGTGTCATCGTCTTCTGGCTTCCGGGAATGAATGCCTGTCTTTTCACTGCCGCTCAAGGTGGTAGCTTGGTCTGGTCTCACGGCAGCCGAGCTAGTGTCTTGACCCTGGTTACTGACATAACTTCACCGCCCAGGCTACCCGCTCACAACGTGTCATGAAGGGTCTGCCGAGATAGAACCTACACACCACGCATAGTGTGGCCTGACCTAGGTACTCAAGGTGTATGTTAGAGCAGTCGTTGCAGGAGGGCCTCACTCCGGGTCTTGGATGTTGAGGATCTTGACAAAGATTTGCATGCCATCACGGAGCCCATTGCCAAAGCTCGTTCTTAGGCTTTTACTCTTCTGACCAGAAGGAGACATTCATGGTCCCGTGAACCAACTATTCATGGTACCGACATTATGCAACGCCATCTTGTTTAGCCAGGCATCATATATGTGAGTTATATCATACCATATTTTAATTACGTATTCCATTTGTCGACATTTTTTGTATCATGGAAACATCTGGAGTGAAAACAAGGTCTTTAGAGCAGACAATGCTACGTACTGAAGCTAATATCTTGCAGGTTACATATAGATCCTCAGAGTAGTATTCAGAGATAGATGACAAGTCCTATTTCCCCCCTAAGATGTATGCTTTAAGTTGGCAGGGTTATATTACTCATATCATGCATATGGTGTTTTGCATTGCTTAGTTTAGACATCATATATACACAATATTCAATGTCATATGCTTAGTTTAGACATCCTATATGTGAATGTCATCTGCTTACTTGCTTAGTATATAAATCATATATGTGAATTATATCATGCCATCCTATTTAGATAGACAACATGTATGTGAATTATGGCATGCCAACCTATTTAATAAAGACATCATATAGTTATATTATGTCATCCTATTTAGATGGTCATCATATTTTGAATTATGTCATTCTATCATGTTTAGTTAGCCATCATAGATGTGAAATTGTGTCATGCTATCCTGTTTACTTAGCCATCATATATAAATTGTGTCATGCTATATATCTTGTTTGGTTAGATAACATATATGTGAATTATTTCATGCCCTCTTTTATTCCCCACTATCCATTGCATCTGGCTATCATACAATGTCTGTATGTTCAATTACTTTTCTTTTTATCAGCCATTTGAATTGGAGGGGGTGACAGAAGTATCTAAGGGAGTAAAAACATGTTCTTCAACAAATATAGTGCTACCCATCGATCCAGATAGAACCGTGGTTGTACTTGGCCAAGAACAATCCCACCACACATAATACAGACTCTCATAGATTATACCCTACCCCGTTGTACATAGAACTAGTTACACCCCATATAACCCTAACCCAGTAGATAGTAACCCAGTTCCAGTTGTCACAACACCATCTCGACCACAGAGCACCCAAACACTAGCAGTTAGTAAGGCAACTGCAATGCCCAAAGCACGAGGACGACCACTGCAAACTCCAACTCCACGCTGAAAGCAGAAGAACTAATTTTCTCAGTTTTGATTCGATAGCTATGGTGCATACTCCTTTGCTTTTGCATCATTGTATTTACTAATAACATCTAATTTCAAATTTGAAGGATCCAATCGAAACTCCAATGGCCCAACATGTATGTTTGAAACCTGTTTCTTTAACTGGTTTGCTGACGTAACTTATTGCTCTTTGTTGATTTGAGTTTTAATTGTATAAACGGTTATCTTCTCATATCATGCATATTACAAATGTTGTTAGTGTTGTGTAGTTTCCCACACTTATATTCTACCTATGCTACTTTGTCTTAAACATATATGATTTGAACTATGTCTTTGTCTTGATTTGGAATATAAAATATGATGATATATACAATACAGTGACCATAGTACATAGATATATGTTTGTTTCATGCTTTTATTATGTACTACTTTGCAATATATGACATGTTAGTATAATCCTGTCCACCGTACTACTGAACTGGTTTACAAAAATGAGTTTCATATACTACATGCTAACCTGTCATGTGTCTGCTTGTTCCTCTTTTAGAATGCTGACTAGATATTAGAGAAGAGTGGTAAACGAAGTAATGTAGATAAGGTACAAGATAGTGAGACAACCATGTTGGTCTCCAAGAAAAGCTGATAAAGCACATAAAGAAACTATCTTGAAGACAGCGAGACAAACCCAAAGTCATGTCTTGATGTATTGTTCGAGTTACTGGCCACTACCGCTGGCACAAGCTCTTAGAACTTGCTACCTGACTTTGTTTGGCTTCTTGACTATGCTGCAATAAGAAGCCGAAGGACAAAGAAATTCCCTGCAGAATATAGATGCATACTTTCTGGTGGAACAACAAGTGTTGGAGGATTTTAGCTTCAAACAAGAGAAAGCTAATAAGCTTGATAAGCATATTGCCAGCATGGTGGGTACCCAGGATAACGTTTCTTGAGCTCTTCTGTAGTGGTTTCATTTCTGGACTTGTTTTGTTGCCACGTTTATTTGCACCGGTGGCCTACATTGACACCCAATGTATGTAGTATGTTGCTTTGTTGTTGCTTATATTTGCACTGGTGGCAAAATTTTATGCCCAATGAATGTAATATGTGTAATAGCTATAATAGCCCGACGTTAGTGGCTTGCTTATTTATTTCCTTATAGTCTTATTTATTTATTTGCTTATAGTCACTGTAGTTATTTTTCCTCAGTTTGCTAGTGGTCGCAATAACCATGGGCCACATATGGACCATGGTAACTGTCGTGGAATTTTCACGGCAGATATCCTAGTGTGAGGACTTAGTCGTGGAGCCATCACAATGATATTAGCTTAAAGGGGTTAATCAGGACAAAGGACACGAGGAATTTATACTGGCTCGACCCCTTGCGCTGAAGGTAAAGGCCTAATCCAGTTTGAGGTGGTATTGCTAGGGTTTCGATGACCAGGGAGCAAATATGCTTAACCTGGCTCTCGATCTGTTCTTTCTTTTCCTAAGCCGCCGCCGGGTCGTCCCCTTATATACACGGGTTGATGCCCTGCGGCCTACAGAGTCCCGGCCGGCTCATACAATGTGTCCGGCTCAGTGACCTTTCTTACATGCCTTACAATACAAGTCTACATATACATGGCGGTTTATATTCGTGGGCCTTGAGCCGCCTTCGGGTATGGGACCTCTACTAAGCCTACCTATTTAACCGCCAATATTATTATACTCTTGGGCTTCATTGAGGTGAACCAACACAGGGATGACCCGGCCCCTCCTGGGCGGGTTATACCTGATAGTCATATCCCCAACATTTAGGCCCCAGGTTGACTTGAACTGGTTCATGTCAATCATCAATGCTTAGAAAAATCCTTCCTCCTCTTACTTTGTAATATCATAACCCGCCATGAAGTCATCTCCAAAAATTGTGATAACCCGCCATGACGTCACCTGCCATTAATACTTCACAGAACCCAAATCTTTAATAAATCTTCTTCTTTACTGTCCCTCCGAAAATTGAGGCGTCCGCGCCTTTGCTTATCCATTTCTGCCTCCTCGATTCTCGCACTTGTCGCTTGTCCTTCCAGTCTTATAAATAAGACCTTGGACTCTCCTCTCATTCTTCCCCCTTTCCTTCTCACTTTCTTCTTCCTCCTCGCGATGCACCAACCCGCACGAGCTCCGCCGTTGTCGACCTTCGTCTCTAACCTCAACTCCAGCCGCTGCATCACCCTTAACGGACCAGAGAACCGCGGCGCCTCTCCGCCATCTCATCAGCACTGATAAGCCCTCCCTTCCTTCTCCATAGATTTGGCATTAGGGTTTCAGTGTTTGTCGGAGTTCGTCGCTGCCTTTCTTTATCCTTGTTTAGATCCATGGATTAGATCCAAAAACCACATAAATCTCGCCCGGTAGTAGTTTTAGCACCTGTTTTTTATACTAGAATGTATCCTTATCGCTACAGATCCCCTCTAGAGCACCTCTGCTTTTCCACTATCACCTCTGTAGGTTTCTAATTTATTCCCTTTTTCTGAGCAGTTTTAGATCCAAATCTATAACTTTAATTTTTGAAACCTGTTTGTCCAACACTTAGTAGAATTTTACCCTTTGTCAGATTTTGAATACTTGTACCTTGCATGGCGGCTTACACGTCCGGCTTACAATTATTCATATACCATTAGCCCTCACTTAAGCCGCCATTTTGAATGCATACTGTCAGTGCTTTAACCTGTGATTTCACCAATCTCGTGCGGCTTTCTTTCTTTCAAAATGCCGCCCAAAACAGTCTACACATGCAACTGGGTTCCCTCCATCGTCACTAAGGGTATTTTTAAGGATTTTTTTCAAAGCCGGGTATCTACCCGCCAAGAGTGTGATGCATTACCGTGCTCATGACTGTCACGCCCAATATGCGACCCTATCGAAAAGGAACTCGAAGGTCCCACCAAGGATAGACCCGCATATTGAAACGCTTTTGCAAGGTGGATATCATTACATCAACATTACATAAAAGATGGGGATACATACAAAAGGCATACAATGCCACACGAATACAACAATACAACATACGAGATCAACATCCGACTACGGATGAAACATAAACAAAAACTCAAATGACATCCACCCTGCTAGCCCAGGCTGCTGACCTGGAACCTATCCCCTGATCGAAGAAGCAGAAGAAGAACTCCAAAACAAGCAACATCGCTCTCGCGTAATGATCATCGCAAACCTGTACCTGCAACTGGTGGTGTAGTAATCTGTGAGCCACGAGGACTCAGCAATCCCATTACCATGGGTAACAAGACTAGCAAAGCTAAAAGGGAAAGGAAGGGGTAAAGTGGTGAGGTTGCAGCAGCGGCTAAGCATATATGGTGGCTAACATACGCAAATGAGAGCGAGAAGAGAAACAAAGGAACGGTCGTCAACTAGTAATGATCAAGAAGTGATCCTGAACTCCTACTTACGTCAGACATAACCCAGAAACCGTGTTCTCCTCTCGATCAACCCCGAAAAGAGACACTCACGGTTACACACACGGTTGGTGTATTTTAGAAGAGTTTACTTCAAGTTCACTACAACCGGATATTAACAAATTCCCATCTGCCACATAACCGCGGGCACGGCTTTCGAAAGTTCAAACCCTGCAGGGGTGTCCCAACTTAGCCCATGATAAGCTCTCGCGATCAATGAAGGATATTCCTTCTCCCCGGGAAGACCCGATCAGCCTCGGAATCCCGGCTACAAGACATTTCGACAACAATAAAACAAGACCAGCAAGACCTCCCGGCGTGCCGACATCCTGATAGTAGCCGCGTGTATCTCGTCTCAGGCCACGACCGGATGAGCAGTACGTACAACTAGAACCAGCCCTCAAGTTTCCCCGAGGTGGCACTGCAAGTGGCTCTAGTTTGGACCAACACTTAGACAAGCATTGGCCCGGGGGGGCTAAAATAAAGATGACCCTTGGGATGCGCGACTCCCAAGGGAAAAAGGTAATAGGTGAGGCAAATGGTAAAACCAATGTTGGGCCTTCTTTGGAAGAGTCTTATTCAAAGCGAACTGTCAAGGGGTCCCATAAATCACCCAACCGCGTTAGGGACGCAAAATCCGGGAACATAATACCGATATGACGGAAACTAGGGCGGCAAGAGTGGAACAAAACACCAGGCATAAGGCCGAGCCTTCCACCCTTTACCAAGTATATAGATGCATTAATAATATAAGAGATATTGTGATATCCCAACATAAACATAATCCAACATGGAGCAACCTTCATCTTCACCTGCAACTAGCCACGCTATAAGAGGGGCTGAGCAAAAGCGGTAACATAGCCAAACAACGGTTTGCTAGGAGGGGTGACAAAGGTTAGAGGTTCATGGCAATTTGAGAGGCTTGACCAGCAAGTGGTAGGTAACGCAGCATAGCGATAGAATGAAGAAACTAGCATAGCAATGATAGTAATGAGATCCAAGGTGACGGTCATCTTGCCTGAAATCCCGCTAGGATGAAGAACGAGTCCATGAAGAAGACGAACGGGAGTAGTCGAACGAATCCTCACAATCGCAACATTACCGGAACTAAGAAGCAACACCGGAAAGAAACAAACAACATGGTAAATGCACAAGCATAAACATGGCATGATGCACAATCAAGTATGATGCATGTCTGGTTTAATGAGGCATGGCATGGCAAAGTGCAACAAACAATGCTACAAGTTAAGTGGAGCTCGATATGCAACGAGTTGCATATTGACAAAACACCACATAGACATATTTAGTTTAATCTCGTTTAAGCTACCAAAAAATGTTAAATGTTGTTAAACATGGCAAGAGGTGAAGCATAATTAAACTAACTATTTAGGCAAGTTTAAATGAGGCCGGAAATAAGAAACAACAATTCCGGAAAATCCTCATGTGCATATTTTGATTTGGTACTGTTCTGCTCTAAATCATATTTTAATGTTGTTAAACAGGAAAATAAAGTGCACCATGTTAAACTAGGCATTTTTCTACCCCATTTACATATAAAGTTTATTAAAATTGGAGCTACGGTTATTTAGTTATGAAATAAATCATTTTAACATGGCATTTATGCAAATTTAAACAAACAGCAAGTTTAAACATTTTAAACATGGATGAAAGTGGCATATTATTAATCTACGCAAAATTCTAAGCATTTTACATATTTAAATCATTTTAATCCGATGCACGGTTGTGGAGTTATTAAATGCATGAACATGAGGGTGCAATCTGTAAAACTGCAGTTTTCTGGATAATTAGATAAATTCGCAGCAAGGGAAAAAAACATGTCGGGCCGAAACTAGCTGGCTCAAGAGTACAGGAGAGAGGCTGGGGGTTTTCTCACCATGGGCCAAGCTCAGGTTGGTGGAGATGGGAGCCAGGCCGCGGGAGGATCGTGGCTCGTCGCGAGCCGGGCCTCATGAGCGGGGCTGGGCTCTGCTGGCTGTGACCAGCCGACGCCATGATCAACGGGACTGGATCGAGCGGATGTGCTCTGCTCGTGTTTGTGGAGGAAGCAGAGGGACACGGGGCGCTTGCAGCAGGTCAACGGCGCTGGGCGAGGAACGCAGCCTTGGCGGCGGATGCGAGCTTAGGCGGCGCGGACGAGGCCCTTTCGGCGGATCAAGGCGGGCGACCCGGACTTGAGGAGGCCGTCGGCCAGGGTGTCAGGCGGAGCTAGTACCTGAAGAAAATGGTGGCGCGGCAGTTTCATAGAGGAGAAGACTTGAGAGAAGAAGAGGGGCACTGACGAGAAGGAAGCAAGAGGTCAGCCTGGTGGTGGTGCTCCGGTGGCGCCGAACTCCGGCGAGGCGAGCTGCAGGAGGAGAGCACAGGAGGGGCTCCAGGAGAAGGCGGAGAGGGACGGCAGCTTGCTGGTCCTGGTCGCCGGCAGCGGAGCTGACGAGGCAGCGGCGCGAAGTAGTAGAGGAGGCGGGGCGTAGAGGACTGGCCTGGAGGTCGAGGTCGGACACGGCCGGCGCTCGGGATGAGCAGGGATCACGGGAGGAGGAGCAGCTCGGGGCTCGGGCGAGGAGTGGATCGAGGGGGCCTGGTTGGTCTCTGCGATTTGGTGGAGGCGATGGATGGATCGGGGGAAAATCCCAAGGAGGAGGTGGCTGGCGCTGAAATCAACGAAGGAAGAGAGTGGCGATGGCGTGGGAATTTGGAGAAGGTGGAGGCTTGGCTGCGCTGGGATCCCGAGGAAGATCTTGGAGCGGCGGCGGCGGCTCGATGGGACAAACTCCCTAGAAGTTAGGGTTAGTCAGGTAGGTAGGTGGTCTATTTATAGATAGAGGAGAATGTTTGGATCATTCGATTAAAATCGGACGGTCGAGAAAAATAGGCTAGGGAAGCTCAAATAAGAAGACGGTGATGTTTTAGGGACGTTTGGGGATGATCCGAATCCAACGGTGATGACTGAGCAGGTCGGGTTCGGGGCAGTTTCCGGATGCGCGAGAGGGGGTCTGCACTGTGCAAAGAGGGGTCAAACGGTCGGGCAACAAAAGAATGGTTGGTCCAAGAAAGGTCAACGGACGCAACGGAGAGAAGCGAGAAGCGGCAACTACGAGCGGATGCAAGTTTTAAAAACAATGACAGCAACAAGTGCCGATGCAATGCAAATGATGCGATGATGAAATGCATGACATGAACAAAATGCAAAACAAAACACAAAACCCAACCACGAAGGAAATAATAATATCGCATCTCCAGAAAAGGCAAGAGTTGGAGTTACGAATATGGAAAGTTGCATCCGGGGCGTTACAACACTCCACCACTACGAGAGGATCTCGTCCTGAGATCTAGGATGGCACCGGAGAGAAACGGAAGAGGAAGAGAAGAGGTAAAACTAAGTTGCTTCTTCGACCAATGAGTGAAACCAAAGAACCGACCAAGATTGCAAACAATTCGTTGGACAAGAGGAACAAGGAATATGATGAGAACCAAGAGGTTTAGTGATAAGATAGATATTGAAACCACTCCGGTTAAAACTAGATAGAGAAGGAATAAGATTGATATAATTTGGGCAGCACTCCGACTGAAAGAAGAAGGAAAACTTGATAAGATGAAAAGAACTTGAAGAGATGACACAACACTCCGGTTAAATGGATAAGCATGAAAAGAACACGGTCCTCACAATTCGAGATGATGAGTGAAGAGAGCAACATCACCATGCCTCCGGAAGAAAGAATAGAAGATAGATCATTGAAATAAAAGAATGGAGTAGAGAATGCCAACTTCTGCCACAAATGAGCTTGGAAAGCACCCTTCCAAGAAGTTATACCGGAGTTGTTGGAAAACCAACAATGAAAATAATAAGCTTGTAGTGGGCTTATGGAAACATCTCAAGACTATGAGGTGACAACCGGCCACTAATGGAAACCATTGGTTTGATTGAGAGCACCAAAGAGATGAAAAACTTATTCACCGAGATGAGAAGGAGAAAATTGGATCATTGATAAGCACCACAAATAGCTACATTCCTTAGGGAAGGCTATAGGTGAAATATAACCCAAGATAACTCCAATGAAGAGATTGATGGATTTAAATACCTCATTCTTGACAACATGTGAATCATGAAGCACGAGGAGAAATTGCCAAGGATGACATAACACCATCTCAAAAGATAAGGTAGAAAGAATTGCACTTTGAAATGCAAAAGAAGAATACTTGAACTCCTCAAAAAAAAAACATGTGTTGAGCACCATGTTTAATTTTGAGTATAGCTTGGCGGATCATAACTTCGAGAAAATGTTGAAGAACAATTGAAGAATGAAAAGAATCCTTGACAAACCATCATGTAGAGCCTCCATGAAGAACTCCGGTAATAAAAGGATGATAAAAAGAAAGAGAAGTTGAAGACACAAGGTGAAACCTTGCAATGATTTAGATGGAGCTTCGCGATTATATAACCGAGAGGACTTGGAACTCCGGAAAAGAAAAGATGAAAACACTTAACTAGAATTACTTCATCATGAACAATCTCCGGAAAAAAAGAATTAATCAACTCGAGGAAATAAGAATAAGATTTATTGTATGCTTATCCTTCATCAAATTAAATTGATGACAAGTAATGGATTTCGCATACTACTTATTCCCATAGAAAGGATTAAGAGAGATATAGCGCAAACTTGAGAAGGTATTGATGGAACCACCGGTGGAATTTGGAAACAACGAATGAATTAATATGATAACGAAGGAAGTGAAATCTTGAACGAACCACCATAAGAATTGAAAATGAACGTACAAAAGGCACAATTCACCGGGAAGAATTTGAAAATGAATGAAGATACTTGAGGGGATTTAGATACAAGAGAATGAAGAGATCATGAACTGATTAGAGGATATTTGAACAATTCACCGGTAAGATTTGGAGAACGGTAGCTACACGTTGAGAATGAAGAATTATGACATGATGGCCTTCGGAGGAAAGAAATGGAAACAACTCATGAAATGCTCCGGATGGGTGAAAAGAATTCCCACAATCGAGAACAATTATGAGAGAATGGCATCAAGCTAGAACCATGAATCTTGAAGAGAATGGAGCAAGATTTAAGAGAAACTCTTCTTCGGTCTTCAAATGTTGAGAATGACGATGAAAAACATCACCATGAATTGTTGAGATACTCCGGGATGAAAATTAGAAAGGTTGAACCAACGATGAAAAGAATTTGGAAGATCTTGGAGAAAGACATTTGACTGATGATAACTCATTCTTACGTCAAACATTGAAAAGAATTTTAGAAGCTCCGAGAAAATTAGAAGAGTCAGGTAAGATCCGAGGAAAAGACCTGTGGCTTAGGGCCCACTCAAAAGAAAACACCGTTGAAAATTTTTAAAGAGAGGTTGCACCGGTTGAATTAAATGGCTTGAATGAGATAACAAGCTCAAAATAACTTGAACGGATCTGGAATGAAAAGACGAGCCTTCCGAGATATCTTCAACACTCCAGAACAAATGAATAGCGAGAAGTGAATGATTAAGAGGTGCATCGGCAAGAGAAAGCATTTGCAACAAGGAAAGGAATATGATGAATATCGAAAGCTTGAATTGGATCCACCGGAGAAGAAACAACAATGAAGGATGATGAACTTGAAACTGTTGAGCATCTTCATGGGAAATCACCGGATAAGAACATTGAAAGAAAAGAATGAAGAGACTTCCCACAAATAAAAGGATACATGATTAAGAAATCCGAGTCCTTGAAGAAAAAAGGGGTGGGAGGGCGGGAAAACAAATACAACTTGGGATGGATGAAACAAACACCGTTGAGAAAACTTAGAATTGATCTCGCAGATGCTGAAAATGATCGGATCCACTTGAAGAGAAGCACGCCGGTTGGAAAAGAATTAACATGACGACCTCGATGATCAAAAGGATTAGTATTCATATAGCAATATGAGAACACCCTTTAGGAAAGGTATGGATTCAACATTTGACTTCGAAGCAACTCGAATACCAAAAATAAAACAAAACAAAGGATTTGGCTTGCAGAATAAGCCGGAACAAATACATATGATAGAGATTTACCCAATCTCATATCATGCATCTGTCGGAAAGATATTCTAGGAGCTACTTGAATACCCACCTATAAACTCCCAAAACTTTCTGATTATGCAATATGGTGTTGGGGATACAGGGGACACAAAATATATCACCCAAACTAACAATACCTAGATCCAGCTGTATCCATCCGTCAACACATAACCAAGAAACCTTCGGAAATCGTGTACCTCAACCTTCGAAAAGCATCCGTTATACGAGTTGTGGCAATACTCCCGAACCCCCCAGTACTGGGTGGCGTCGAGGTTATCTCACCAACAACTGCATAAAAGAGATTTTCGATGTCGGCAAAACTCAGGTATTCCAGAACTGCAACGATAAAATTGTGACGACAACACCTCGGAGCTCAACTCCCCGGGACACTGCCACAACCCCTAAATGTCAGGAGGCACCAAGAACAATGTTCTCGTCACGAGACTATCGGAACGATCCCAAGATACCCGCGTGATCCTAAAAAAAATTCGTGAAATTTGAGGAGAGGAAAGACAAAACATCTACGTTAGGAGGCCTCACCAGAGCGACGAAGGGACTGAGGAGTAAAAAGAATCCTACTCTCCGATATATATAATCCTAAGACTCAAAATAGTTTTCTTCTAGACACAACAACGACCAACAATCAAGGGGGCTCCTATGGTCGGTCGAGGCTCTGATACCAACTTGTCACGCCCAATATGCGACCCTATCCAAAAGGAACTCGAAGGTCCCACCAAGGATAGACCCGCATATTGAAACGCTTTTGCAAGGTGGATACCATTACATCAACATTACATAAAAGATGGGGATACATACAAAAGGCATACAATGCCACACGAATACAGTAATACAACATACGAGATCAACATCCGACTACGGATGAAACATAAACAGAAACTCAAACGACATCCACCCTGCTAGCCCAGGCTGCCGACCTGGAACCTATCCCCTGATCGAAGAAGCAGAAGAAGAACTCCAAAACAAGCAACATCGCTCTCGCGTAATGATCATCGCAAACCTGTACCTGCAACTGGTGGTCTAGTAATCTGTGAGCCACGAGGACTCAGCAATCCCATTACCATGGGTAACAAGACTAGCAAAGCTAAAAGGGAAAGGAAGGGGTAAAGTGGTGAGGTTGCAGCAGCGGCTAAGCATATATGGTGGCTAACATACGCAAATGAGAGCGAGAAGAGAAACAAAGGAATGGTCATCAACTAGTAGTGATCAAGAAGTGATCCTGAACTCCTACTTACATCAGACATAACCCAGAAACCGTGTTCTCCTCTCGATCAACCCCGAAAAGAGACCCTCACGGTTACGCACATGGTTGGTGTATTTTAGAAGAGTTTACTTCAAGTTTACTACAACCGGATATTAACAAATTCCCATCTGCCACATAACCGCGGGCACGGCTTTCGAAAGTTCAAACCCTGCAGGGGTGTCCCAACTTAGCCCATGATAAGCTCTCGCGATCAACGAAGGATATTCCTTCTCCCGGAAAGAACCGATCAGTCTCGGAATCCGGCTACAAGACATTTCGACAAAGAATAAAACAAGACCAGCAAGACCTCCGGCGTCCGACATCCTAATAGTAGCCGCATCTCGCCTCGTGCCACGATTGGATGAGCAGACGCATAACTAGAACCAGCCCTCAAGTTTCCCCGAGGTGGCGCTGCAAGTGGCTCTAGTTTGGACCAACACTTAGACAAGCATTGGCCCCGGGGGGGGGGGGGGGGCTAAAATAAAGATGACCCTTGGGATGCGCGACTCCCAAGGAAAAAGGTAATAGGTGAGGCAAATGGTAAAACCAATGTTGGGCCTTGCTGGAAGAGTCTTATTCAAAGCGAACTGTCAAGGGGGTCCCATAAATCACCCAACCGCGTTAGGGACGCAAAATCCAGGAACATAATACCGATATGACGGAAACTAGGGCGGCAAGAGTGGAACAAAACACCAGGCATAAGGCCGAGCCTTCCACCCTTTACCAAGTATATAGATGCATTAATAATATAAGAGATATTGTGATATCCCAACATAAACATAATCCAACATGGAGCAACCTTCATCTTCACCTGCAACTAGCCACGCTATAAGATGGGCTGAGCAAAAGCGGTAACATAGCCAAACAACGGTTTTCTAGGAGGGGTGACAAAGGTTAGAGGTTCCTGGCAATTTGAGAGGCTTGAGCAGCAAGTGGTAGGTAACGCAGCATAGCGATAGAATGAAGCAACTAGCATAGCAATGATAGTAATGAGATCCAAGGTGACGGTCATCTTGCCTGAAATCCCGCTAGGAAGAAGAACGAGTCCATGAAGAAGACGAACGGGAGTAGTCGAACGAATCCTCACAATCGCAACATTACCGGAACTAAGAAGCAACACCGGAAAGAAACAAACAACATGGTAAATGCACAAGCATAAACATGGCATGATGCACAATCAAGTATGATGCACTACTGGAATCTGGCACTTTGCCATCTGCCATGGCAGATGGCAAAGGCATGTTTGGCGGATGGCAAAGGCTTTGCCATCAGCCAGCAGATGGCAAACAGTCGTGCGAAACCTCGCGGTAAAGGCTTCTTTGCCATCTGGCGGCTGATGGCAAAAGTCGGGCTTGCCATCTATTTGGTGATGGCAAGAGCTCAGGCTTTTGCCATCTGCTGGCAGATGGCAAAGCCTCTTAACGGGTTAGCTCCGTCGAGGTTAACGGCATACTTTGCCATCTGCCAACAGATGGCAAGGTCTGAGTTCTTTGCCATCGACCAAATAGATGGCAAAGGCTGCGACTCTTTCCATCGACCAGCAGATGGCAAGGCTGCAGTTCTTTGCCATCTGCCAAGCAGTGGGCAAAGTGACTATATTGCCCCATTTAATTTTGTTTTTCTTATATCAATTCATTTTCACAGAAATCAAACACAAATATATTTATATGACCAATATAGCATATTCAACACATATTACCAATAGTCATGAACACATATGTATCCAACACATGTTACCAATAGTAGCAAGTTTCATCCGTACATATACATAGTTTCATCAATATTACACAGTTTCATCCATAGGTAGCAAGTTTCACAAGGTCAAAACAAAAACTAAATACAAGCACTCCATCAACCCAAGCTTCCGTGATCTTAAGCAAATCTGTAAAATGGGAAAGAAGAAAGTTAGAAGAAGAAGATTATTATGATGCATCTTGAAACTTTTTGAAGAGACTTTGATGAATGAATGACTTACTACAAATCTGTAAAATGCTAAGTATAGGTCATTTTAGAGCTAGCCTAGGTTGAATAGGTCATTTTGAAGCTAAGTAAGGTTATTATGTCATTTTGGAGCTAGCTAAGCATATGAAGTCATTTAGGACCTAAAATATGTCATTTCTTAAGCATACTATATGGAGGAAAAAATGCTAAGTACATGATTATGTCGCTAGTATCCATATGGCAGAGAACCCGGGCCGACATGACTAGTCATAGAACCAAGGTGGCACAAACGTACAGGGACAGGCATACATGACCCAACAATGCACATGTCGGTCATCGTGAGAGTGCAACCAAGTCGTAGCAAGCTACAAGGACTTGGTGATACACGCGTGACATTTCCCGTAGGGACAGACACAGGAGCAAAGAAGGACACATGCTACCAATCCATGTGTTCCGGAGCGAGAGAACTACCATGGCTCAGTGGAAGCACTAGGAGGCATTTCCCTATATGGAAGGCTACCAAAGGCACACGACTAGGTGTCGAATCCCACACATACAATGCATTTCAAACATACACACATTATGCACGATATGTCTAGATATATACAACATGGCATCACAACAAAACTCTATTAAGCAAAACACTTGGGACACTTACCGTCATCACGGAGGTGTAGGTGTAGGTGTAGGTGTAGGACCGGTCGCGCCAGTGGCAGACGGAGAAGGTTCGGTCGATGCTTGTCGGGAGTTACGCTGCACCAAAGATTATTTCCAATGTATCGTTAGCATGATGCAACTCAAATGTGAAGACTAGTAACTAATGACCGTTCAAATGAAACTCACCGTGCCGCGGAGCAATGACTGGCATCGGCGGAGGGTCCTGGCCGTTCTTCTCGCACATGGACTGCACATTTGGTTTTGACGAGTCAGTCATATTAGTTACTAATGAAAGGAACATTGCGTGCATGATTTAGCTAATATGCAGAAGAAACTTACCACGAAGAGCTCGTACATGGCCCGGTTAGCCAAGTCGTTCCGGTTCCTCTCCTCCTCCAACAGCCTAGCCGTCCTCTCCTCATTCTCCCTGTCCCTCTCCGCCGCCTGCCGATCCCTCTCCGCCAACTGCCGGTCCCTCTCCTCAAAAGAAGCCTGGGTCTTCACTCTCTCTGCCTCAATAGCAGCCTGCAACACCACTCGTTAGCATTGTAATCATCGACGACCGCAAACACAATGTAATGGAGGAAAGGCTACTGAGTCCGTATAATTAACAAACCTGGAATTCGATATCATTCACATTTCCTGACAAATAAATAGAGGATTGTGCATGGAGTTGTTTTTCTAGCGTGCTCAGTTTTTTTAAAAGAGGTCTGGGGTTCTTTTTTTAAAACAGAGAAAAAACTGTGGTATTTAAGAAAAACTTTGGTATTAAATACTTTGGTTTTTAAGAAAAACTTTGGTATTAAATACTTTGAAGTGTTTGGCTCAAAAAATTAGGCTCCGTTTGGAAGTAATGTTTTTATAAAACCTTAGGCCTAGTTTGGCAACGAATTTTTCTCAAAACCATGGTATTCCAAAACCTAAGTATTACAATACATGGGCAATAAATACTTCAGTTTCTAAAAAGCATAGTTTTTCTCAGTTTTGGTAAAACTGCCAAGGTGTTTGGCAAGTGGCAGTTTTTTCTCAGTTTTCTTTCGGTTTGCATTGACTGTTACGTTGCTGCATGCATATTCAGCTACACTCAGCGATTAGCTTGTACTAATAGCCACCATATGCATTCAGCCTTGCAGGAGCATGTTCTCCTAGCTGCTAAGATCTGTAGTAGAGTTATCTCTTGTAATCAATCAAAGACCAAGGTAGTTAACACATGCAATCAAGGTCGACGCTTTCAGCTCGTATGCGTGTACGCGTCGCCTCTAGCCGCATATCGATGGGCTAGCTATCGATTTATGCATCACATGCGTTGATGGCCAGAAGTTAGACACAAGAGAGACCAACCAGCCAGCGCTTTCTCAGTTTTAGAAAAAGAGGTCAGGGCCTCTTTTTTATATACAACAAAAATACCACAGTTTTAGAGATACCACGGTTTGTTGAACTGCAGTATTTTTTTGATCCAAACGACTCAAAGTATTGAATACCAAAGTTTTTTCAGAAACCACAGTATTCCTGTAAAACCATAAAAATACTTTGGATTGTAGGTGTAAGATACCACAGTTTTGACATATCGCATTATAGTGAAGTATTGGGAATACTTTGGAGCTGTTTGGTAGTGTTGTATATATTGATGCACCTAATAACTAGCTAGCCGTTTTCTACTTGCTTACCCTGTTACCCAAACCCAACGGCCATGCAAAAGGACACCCATATGCACAAAGTCCATAGCCAAACTGTCAACGACCATGCCCAAAGCTCGTACTGCAGCTTACAAAGATGAGAAAAACCATGCAGTGGCGCCACCTGGCGGCACCGTAGCAGATATACACGAAGAGAAGTAGGAGGCACGGTGATGCCATCTTCATGAGGCAGCAGGAGGTCTCTTCCTCGTAAAGCAAGGCCTGCCACCTTCATGCCACGGGCCTCCTTGAGAAGGAACAGATGATTAAGCGTACTAGCCGCTTTTTCCATGGTCGCCTCTTTATCTATCCACGGCAACCTGAGGGAGAGACGATCTCCAAAGAACGAGCGGCGGTGGCCTGGGAATGAATGAGGACGAAGAAACGTGTTTGTTTTTTCACTGCTCTGTTTTTAAAAAAGAGGTCCCGGGTTCTTTTTATTAGACAGAGAAAATACTGCATTTTGAGAAATACTGTAGTATTAATACTACAGTTTTTTGTGGAGACCAAACAGCTCAAAGTAATTAAAACCATAGTATTTAAAAAAACTGTAGTATTCACAAAATACTTAGAAAATGCAGAGCTATCAAACGGGGCCTTAGGCTTAGTTTGGCAACAAAGTTTTTACAAAACTGCTGTAATTGAAAACCACAGTATTCCAATCGGTAGGCAAGTAATACAGCAGTTTTCTAAAACCAACGTTTTTCTCAGTTTTTACACATGTTTGGCTGGTGCTATTTTACCTAAGTTTTGACCAAGTATTTAGCATGCATGACTGAGTATTTAGCGGCTGCTAACGGCGGCGCCATGCACACGTCCGCCTGCACTAGATGCTCGGATCTGTAGAATGTGTCTACCCCTGCTGCATCTACATGCATGTCACCTAACCTTGCCAAGTAAAAGATGATGTACCTACTCAACAGGACTACAATTAGATGCTGAGCTAACTAGACAAGTGCAAGAAATAGATCAATCAGCCGGCCTTCAATGGCACGATTAATTTAACCAGGGCGTACATCATTGTTCATTAATCAACTAGATTAAAGCAATACAATCTTAGGAGTGTTGCCATCATATTTTTTCTATACGTGCATGTACTTCCAGTTCATCCAAAATTCTATGTGCGTAGTAGTGCGCCGCTGCTACTGCATCCGCTATCTAGGCCTGCCGACCAAGTTGGATGCTACGGACGGTGGGTTCGCCGAGCGAAAACTTTCTGTAGCAGTGTGCTGCAGAGCTGCCCGTGGAAGGCGTGGACAATTAAGACGGGATCATGTGTGGAGCTGCTTCAACGACATGGACTTTGGCATTAGTGTGAAGTTGCAGCGCAACTAGCAAAACTGAAATGTAACATACTGTGTACTGAAATTTTAAACGGAGAGTTTGTGTTGTGGCTGTTTATTCTAATTTTCTGTTTGATAAAATTGTTCATGCTCATATTATAAAAATAGAATATGTATGTGCTTACTTTTGTTTATGAACAATGTTTCCTTGCAGATGACATATTTGTATTGTTAAACCAGCCTCTAACTTACTCCATACAATGTAAGGGCACACACAGCCTGACTCAAGAATTTGCTACTTTTGGTGATTTCCTTGGCATTTTGTTTTCATGCTTTTTTTTATTATCTTCCCTACGGTGGTGATTGGATTTAAATTTTTGTCTGATTCATCATAAAGGAAATCTCTACATGTTGCGGTGGCTGATGGTTGTGAACTACTTTTAGCAGCAGTCTAAAAATAAGATCTATGTTCACTAATAAGGTCAAGAGAAAATGGTTCTATAATAGTATTTTTCTACTCAAAACATACAAGCTAGAGTTGTATAGCTTATTTTGGTTTCGTGTATGCCTCGCTTGCAATAATACTTTTGAAGCAATATTATGGAGTTGGCCCATTCCTCTGTCTCTGCAGTTCTGCATTGTTGATTGAATGAAAAGTGCACTCATGTGCTACATCAATCTTCAACTTGCAAAATTAAATCCCTTCTGCAACATATGACTACAAATACTTTGTTTATAGGGCAATTTGTGTATATAAAAACTGATATTCAATGTTATATGGCAATATGGTTAATCTCCAAAACAGAAATTGCAAAGCCTCTACTTATTCATCTAGTATATCTAAGGATAGGCATGGACGAGCGCATACCCATTTTTCCCTGATGGTGAGCTAGTTCGATGGCGCCGTGTGAGGAGGGCAGCGAGAGGGGCGCGCGTGGCTGGCTCGGTGGAGGGGCGGGCAGGGCACGCCATGGTGGCCGGGAGGGCGGGCTGGGCACGCCATGTGGCCGGGAGGGCGGGGAGGGCGGCTCGGTGGAGGGACGGGCGGCGGTGCTGGTACGGGCTTGTGGAGGGACGGGCGCAGGCGAGCTGCAGTGGCGGGAGGGGGGGGAGGGCAGCGTGGCCGGGAGGGGCGGGGAGGGCGGCTGCGGTGGAGGGACAGGCGAGCTGCGGTGGCGGGGGGCGGGGGGCGGGGATCGCTGCGGTGGCGGGGGGCGGGCCGGGCCCGGTCTTTGGGGTCGTCCGGTGGGGCGCCAAGGGGTGCGGTTTGGGCAGTTTTTTAGACAAGTGGCGCTGGTGGGAGGTGAGGTGGGGAGAGAGAGGGGTGGGGCCGGGCTGGAAGAGAGAGAGAGGTGAGGGGCCGGGCTGGGAGAGAGGGAGGGAATTTTTTAGAAAAAGCGGGGAGATAGTTTGACCTCTTTCCCATCTGCCACCACTGGCCGATGGCAAGATGTGGCCTTTGCCATCCATTGGCAGATGGCAAAGAGGTGGGCTCTTGGCGTTATAGCGCCGTTATCCATTGGGCTCCACCACTTCTTTGCCATCCGCCAACAGATGGAAAGATTCTTTGCCATCTGCCGGCAGATGGCAAAGAGGTGGGTTGACAGTGCCGTTGCAGATCGACCCTACCACCTCTTTGCCATCTGTTTGGCAGATGGCAAAGATTATTTTCCATCCACTAGCGGATGGCAAAGAATTGGTGATGGCAACCATGTTCTTTGCCATCATGGGTTCTTTGCCATCTGTTTTTATAAGCAGATGGCAAAGACATTCTTTGCCATCAGCTGGCAGATGGCACAGAGCTGGCTGATGGCAAATTCCCAGTTTCCAGTAGTGATGTATGTCCGGTTTAATGAGGCATGGCATGGCAAAGTGCAACAAACAATGCTACAAGTTAAGTGGAGCTCGATATGCAACGAGTTGCATATTGACAAAACACCACATAGGCATATTTAGTTTAATCTCGTTTAAGCTACCAAACAATGTTAAATGTTGTTAAACATGGCAAGAGGTGAAGCATAATTAAACTAACTATTTAGGCAAGTTTAAATGAGGCCGGAAATAAGAAATAACAATTCCGGAAAATCCTCATGTGCATATTTTGATTTGGTACTGTTCTGCTCTAAATCATATTTTAATGTTGTAAAACAGGAAAATAAAGTGCACCATATTAAACTAGGCATTTTCTACCCCATTTACATATAAAGTTTATTAAAATTGAGCTACAGTTATTTAGTTATGAAATAAATCATTTTAACATGGCATTTATGCAAATTTAAACAAACAACAAGTTTAAACATTTTAAACATGGATGAAAGTGGCATATTATTAATCTACGCAAAATTCTAAGCATTTTACATATTTAAATCATTTTAATCCGATGCACGGTTGTGGAGTTATTAAATGCATGAACATGAGGGTGCAATCTGTAAAACTGCAGTTTTCTGGATAATTAGATAAATTCGCAGCAAGGGAAAAAAAACATGTCGGGCCGAAACTAGCTGGCTCGAGAATACAGGAGAGAGGCTGGGGGGTTTTCTCACAATGGGCCAAGCCCAGGTTGGTGGAGATGGGAGCCAGGCCGCGAGAGGATCGTGGCCAGCGTGAGCTGGGCCTCATGGCGAAGGGAGGCTGGGCTCTGCGGGCTGTGACTCAGCCGGCCTTCATGATCAACGGGACTGGATCGAGCGGATGTGCTCTGCTCGTGTTTGTGGAGGAAGCAGAGGGACGCGGGGCGCTTGCAGCAGGTCGACGGCGCGGGGCGAGGAACGGCAGCGCGGCGGCGGGATGCGAGCTTGGCAGGGGCGCAGACGAGGGCCCTTTCCGGCCGGATCCAAGGCGGAGCGACCGGACTTGAGGAGGCCGTCGGCCAGGGCATCAGGCGGAGCTAGTACCTGAAGAAAATGGTGGCGCGGCAGTTTCAGAGAGGAGAAGACTTCAGAGAAGAAGAGGGGCACGGACGAGAAGGAAGGAAGAGGTCAGCCTGGTGGTGGTGCTCCGGTGGCGCCGAACTCCGGCGAGGCGAGCTGCAGGAGGAGAGCACAGGAGGGGCTCCAGGAGAAGGCGGAGAGGGACGGCAGCCTGCTGGTCCTGGTCGCCGGCAGCGGAGCTTACGAGGCAGCGGCGTGAAGTAGTAGAGGAGGCGGGGCGTAGAGGACTGGCCTGGAGGTCGAGGTCGGACACGGTCGGCGCTCGGGATGAGCGGGGATCACGGGAGGAGGAGCAGCTCGGGGCTCGGGCGAGGAGTGGATCAAGGGGGGCTGGTTGGTCTCTGCGATTTGGTGGAGGCGATGGATGGATCGGGGGAAAATCCCAAGGAGGAGGTGGCTGGCGCTGAAATCAATGAAGGAAGAGAGTGGCGATGGCGTGGGAATTTGGAGAAGGTGGAGGCTTGGCTGCGCTGGGATCCCGAGGAAGATCTTGGAGCGGCGGCGGCGGCTCGATGGGACAAACTCCCTAGAAGTTAGGGTTAGTCAGGTAGGTAGGTGGTCTATTTATAGATAGAGGAGAATGTTTGGATCATCCGATTAAAATCGGACGGTCGAGAAAAATAGGCTAGGGAAGCTCAAATAAGAAGACGTTGATGTTTTAGGGACGTTTGGGGATGATCCGAATCCAACGGTGATGACTATGCAGGTCGGGTTCGGGGCAGTTTTCGGATGCGCGAGAGGGGGTCTGCACTGTGCAAAGAGGGGTCAAACGGTCGGGCAACAAAAGAATGGTTGGTCCAAGAAAGGTCAACAGACGCAACGGAGAGAAGCGAGAAGCGGCAACTACGAGCGGGTGCAAGTTTTAAAAACAATGACAGCAACGAGTGCCGATGCAATGCAAATGATGCGATGATGAAATTCATGACATGAACAAAATGCAAAACAAAACACAAAAGCCAACCACGAAGGAAATAATAATATCGCATCTCCAGAAAAGGCAAGAGTTGGAGTTACGAATATGGAAAGTTGCATCCGGGGCGTTACAATGACCCGGGCGAAGAAAAACCTCAGCTGAAAGACGGCGAAGTCATCGTTTTTACTGACCACATGAACCGGGGCTTCTCACCACCCGGCTCTAAATTCTTCCGAGACGTTCTGCACTTTTGTCAGCTCCACCCTCAAGACATCGGTCCCAATTCCGTGTCAAACATCTGCAACTTTCAAGTCTTCTGTGAGGTGTACCTTCAAGAGGAGCCTAGTGTTGAGCTCTTTAGAGATTATTTTTACTTAAACCGCCAGACTGAGTTCACAAATGGTACGAGCTTGGAACTTGGTGGTATTTCAATTCAACATAGAAGAGACGCCATCTTTCCTTATGCCTGCTTGCCGAGTCACCCCAAAGACTCGAATCAGACGTGGTTTTATTGCAAAGACACTTCCCCAGCTGATGAGAATCCACTGCCGGGTTGTCATGTTGAGCACTTGGACCCAAAACATAATCTTCCTGAAAAGCTTACTGCTGCTGAATGGAAGAAGATTGCACCTACTATTGTGAAGGTCAAAGCTCTGCTAGGAAATGGGCTGACTGGTGTTGATTTAGTCAGGTGTTGGGTTTCTTGGCGGATCATTCCGCTAAGCCGCCGTACCAGCTTAATGTGTACTTATACTGGTGGGGAAAAATATTCACTGCACCACAGCTCCGCACCATTAACTGATGAAGCAATCAATGAAATGGTTAAGTCTCTTCTAAATGAAGACATGCAAGATTGTGTCAAACTGGGTCTGGCTCCTTTTTACAAGCTTAACCCGCCACCTGATGTAAGCCTCTGAACTTACTTATCCTCACGTCCTCATCTGATATATCTTATTAACTCGACCTTTAATGACTTCTGCAGGCTAAGTCTAAATTTTGGAAAGTGGAGTATGATCACGAGGCTGCTAAGAAGGCCAGGGCTGCCAAAAAGGCTGCTAAAAAGACGCAAAAAAGGCCATCAAGAAGAAGAAGAAACCAAGCGCCACTGACCTGCTCAAGCTGGATGACACCTCTGAGTCAAAGGTAGCCCTTGACTCTCTTGGCTTATTTTTCAATCATCTTATTGACACTGATTATTATCAGGCTGACATGGGAGCCAGCCAAGTAGCTGAAGAAGAGGTCACTATTATTTCCTCCGACTCAGACCCTTTGCCAAGATAGAAACTTCGACAAGTAACCCGGAAAGTAAGGTTTTCACACCCCTTGGCTTATTTGGATCCTCGCTTTCTTCTGAAACAGCAACAGCACGAGAACCGCCGCCAGACCCAGACCAGAGGAGGTGACGAGTTATCTTCCGGCTTACCGAACACTCCTGCCCCTCGAAAGCGTCGAAACGAGGTTCTTGTTCTAATTACTCTTTTTATCTGTTTGACGGATCTTATCTGTTTACCTTCTAACTCTGTTGATAACTTTCAAATAGGAACTTGTCGTTCTTCCTCTGGCGACTCATCGCAAACTGAGTTGTCGGCTTTCAAAACTGCCCCTAGGTAATAGCAATTGATTGTACTCTGTAATTCTTCAAACCCTTATACTTATATTAACTTTTCATAATCTGCATAGTGGACAAGCCAAGCCCAACAAGAAGGCGAAGGTGAATAAACCAACTGAAGCGCCAAGAGCTGCTGAGCCGGAGGCACACGTCTCCATTCCTAAAGCTTCTAACAGACAACCGGAAGAGCCTGTTACTGCTACCCTGCCTGAGATTCCGGATCTCCGTGTTGATGACACTATTGTCAATCCTTCAACTCCTGCCCCCCCCCCCCCAAATTCACCTAAGCCATTAGAGACTCATATTGATGATGTGTTCATTACTGGCACCGGTTTTGTTGAACCGGGAAATCCAATAGCTTTGGCCAAACATACTGCCAAGCAAGAGGTTATTGAGAGGCGGAAACTGAAGTTTGACATCTCCCACTATGCGCAACTGAACAGCAATGAGATCCTCTCTGGATACCTCAGCCAGGTACACTCCAGCCGCGACCTTGAAATTGATTTGGTGAAACAGATGCACCAAAAATATGAGGTATGCCTTCCAACTTTAAATAATTTATATACATATCCTCCCAACCCACAAGTCTACTGGCTATGACAAGATTGAATAGATTGTAGACTTTAGAAAAATCCATGCACTTCTGTCCTAAAATCCCTCCTTGTCCGGTTTAAATGGAAACTAGATGTTTGCACAAGTTGAGTTTCCTATTCGTAGCCCCCAAGGGCCGGTTTAATCCGTAGTAATGAGCCGGTCCTATTTGTCTTTGTATAAGAAAAGAAAGCTTGACTGCATAGCCCCCATGAGTCGGTTGGGACTGTCTACAGCACTTCCTGCTCATGGTGAAGAAGATACAAACGATATGCATTAGCCCCCAAGTGCCAAGTAGTCTTGCTTGCAAAGTACTTGGGACTTTATTCATAAGAACCATTGTCTTGAAAAATTTCTTGGCTAGATATTAGCCCCCAAGTGTCAAGTGTTGTTGCTAGTAAAAGACTTGGGACATGTATTCTTGTAATCTTGATACACATGTTGATAACTCTATACTTCATACAGGCTGCCACTGCTGAACTGGAGTCCCAATTGAATGATGTCAAGACCCGACTGGCGACTCAGGAAACTGAGACCCGGAAGGCTGAGTCAAAATTCCAATGTAGCTTGGCTGAGTCGGAAAAACTGAAGACCAGCTTTGAAACGGAGAAAAAGGCTTGGGCGGATGAAAAGACGGTTTTAACACAACATGCTGAGAAGGCAGAGGCAGCGGTTCAAGAGGTGAGCCGCCTTGCCAAGGATAAAAAATGAGTCATTATTTTGATCATATAACCCGCCATTTAATCATTCTGCGATATATCCAGGTCCGAGGAGCAACAATCTCAATCAAGACATGCTTGTGAAGCTTAAAGCTGTCTATACACTTGTTGAGTAGCACTACACCAGGACTCAACATGCACTAGCCGCCATTTCGCCAACAGGCCAAGCACCAACTATGCTGATAGATGTGTTGAAGAAACTCTCTGTGCTGCCTGTGAGATTTGATGAGATAAAGCCATCATCTGCAAGAGTCGGCGCTGTGACGGCTTTGAGCCGGGCCAAGGCATGGGTACCAGAGCTTGACCCGTCTGAGGTAGCCACTGGTTATCCAAGCTTGAAAGAAGATGGTACACCTTTCGATCAGAAAGACTTCTCAGGCTGTGTAAAGGAAATTCGTCCAATGGCCACTCCGATTGCCAATGATTCGGACCTCTCCAAGTACCATCCGGCTTATGACCAGGAGAATAAGAAGATGCCAACTCCGGCTTACAAAGTGATGGACTTAATCCCACCAATCCGTAAGCAGACCTTTGCTCCTGAAGTCGATCCCTATGAGCTTATAGATGATGAGGCTGAATTTGAAGCTTTATCTGGCATCGATTGGTCATCACCAACTTTCCAGACAGCGGAAGAAGACGAAGAACCGGCAAAGGATGACGCAGAGACTCCAAGCGGCAGCCAATAAGATTGAACCGCCGTGCGGTTCTAAACACTTGGTCTGTTTGAAAAACACTTTGATCTCATTCTTCCCATGGAGGCATGTAATAGGGTAGTAAAACTTTGAGTCTACCGCGCCGTCGTGCGCGTTCTTCTTTGCATTAAACTGTTGATCCACTGATGCTTATAATATCATCTTGTTGAGTCTGTTCCTGTATGCAAAACGTATCACAAGTGTCCCACGATTTACTGTTGGACGGGTCATAATGCCCAATGCATAATCACTAGAAACTAAAATAGTTTATAACCAGGACTGGTTCAATTATAACAAAATATGTCATACCTGCAATATTTGACCACACTATTGGTGGACCAAGCCAGTGTAAGAACGGTGATAACTCAAAATTCGAGCACTGGCAACTATCATATATGGCCGGTTTATGAACAAACCAGTCGAGTTAATAAACTCCGGTTATTATTGTATCTCATACTAGCGACTTATAATAAAAAGCCAGGCAGGGTTAATAAACACCGGTGAATCATAAAGCATTATAAGCCTTATCAAATAAACCTCAAAAGACCTGTCGAATAAAAACAAACGAAAAACGAGGCTTTTCATGGGCTGCCAGGCCGAAAATCGAGTGCTTTCACGGGCTGCACCAGCCACTGAGTTAAACCATTTTACAAACCTTATAAGATGGACCTCACATAACCAATCATCGTTTTAACTTTGTCAAGTTCAGGGTCTGCAGAAGATTGACTTGTCAAACGTTCAGCGGGTCATTCCAGGAATACCTGGGCAGAGTGGCTTAATTAAAAAGGAAGGATAACCCGGGGTTTTAGGTGAATACACCTAGCTTCCAAGCATGGCTTTTAAGCCTATCACAAGGGTTATAGCAACTCTTGTTCTTTAGAACAGAAGAGCCCCCAAGCAATATTTTTAAGCTATGCTCAATGGGCACCTATGTTTGAGTTGTGCTTTGGCAACAGACTCTCTTTGATCCCTTTAACCTGGGTAGCAAGCCCCCAAGTTTTTTTATGTGGCCTATAAGCCATATCAAAGGGTAATCATAACTTTGCTCTATAAAGCAGAAGCCCCCAAGTGACCAAAAACTCGTTGTTTAAAGAGCAAATGACATAGGCCCTGCTTTAACAGGGATGCCGACTTTACTATATTGATCATAATATATACATTTTCAAAATATGTACATCAGAAGAGCCGGTGGCTCAGGTGTAGTAAGGTCGAAGATGAGCAATATTCCGGGGCCGGTGGGTCTCCTCCTCCGACTTACGTGAGTCTTTGTGCTCTCGAATATCGATAAGGTAGTATGACCCGTTGTTCGGATTCTTGCTGACCACAAAGGGTCCTTCCCAAGGTGGGGATAACTTGTGCATATCAGTCTGATCCTGGATGAGCCGGAGCACTAGATCGCCTTCTTGGAAAGTTTTGGTTTTAACCCGGCGGCTGTGGTAACGGCGCAGATCTTGCTGGTAAATCGCCGAACGAGCTGCTGCGATGTCACGCTCCTCATCTAACATGTCAAGTGCTTCCTAACGTGCTTTTTCATTGTCAGCATCAACATAAGCCGCCACACGAGGTGAGTCATGACGGATGTCACTGGGGAGAACCGCCTCTGCTCCATAGACCATGAAGAAAGGTGTATAACCCGTAGACCTGTTGGGGGTGGTATTAATGCTCCATAACACGGAAGGTAGCTCCTCCACCCAACAACCCGGCATTTGCTGTAAAGGAACCATAAGCCGGGGCCTGATGCCTCTCAAGATATCTTGATTGGCTCTCTCCGCTTGGCCATTAGATTGGGGGTGAGCCACTGATGACACGTCAAGCCAGATATGCTCACGGTGACAAAATTCTTTCATAGCACCCTTGGAGAGATTAGTGCCATTATCTGTTATAATGCTGTGTGGAAAGCCAAAACGGAAGATCACCTTCTTCATGAATTGAATCGCCGTGGCTGCATCACACTTGCTGACCGGCTTTTCCTCTACCCACTTAGTAAACTTATCAAGTGCCACCAAAAGGTGGGTCTTCTTATCCTTGGACCTCTTAAAAGGTCCAACAATATCAAGCCCCCAATTTGCAATCGGCCAAGTAATTGGGATCATCCTCAGCTCCTGAGCCGGAACATGAGCTCGATGTGAAAACTTCTGACAACAGTCATATTTTCTGACCAAATCCTCAGCATCGGCATGCGCCATCAGCCAGTAGAAGCCATGATGACCACAATATCCTTCGTGGATCTCACTCAGAATCTCACAGCCTTCTTCAGGAGAAACACAACGCTGAAACACCCCTGTAACACTACAATGGTGTAGTTCCCCATTAACAATTGTCATTGACTTAGACCGTCAGTTTATCTGCCTGGCCAAGGTCTCATCCATAGGTAACTCGCCCCGGGTCATGTAAGCCAAATAGGGAACCGTCCAATCAGGAATAGCATGAAGAGCCACCACTAATTGCGCTTCCGGTTCAGGAATAGCAAGGTCTTCCTCCGTAGGAAACTTGACCGAAGGGTTGAGTAGAACATCCAGGAACGTATTCGGTGGCACCGGCGTACGCTGAGAGCCTAGACGGCTTAAGTTATCAGTCACCTCATTCTTCCTTCGATCGATATGTTCAACTTGGTAACCCTTGAAATGACCTGCAATGGTGTCGACCTCTCGACGATAAGCCGCCATAAGCTGATCCTTGGAATCCCAAGTATCAAACCTATTGGGCCACCAAATCTGAATCACCAAAGCATCTCACCTGGCTTAAATTCATCTCCTTAGCCATCCGAAGACCATGGAGAAGGGCCTCATATTCAGCTGCATTGTTAGTACAAGGGAACATTAGCGGGAGGACATAATAAAATTTATCACCTCGTGGGGAAGTCAAGACAACTCCAGCCCCCGAGCCCTCCAGCTATGTAGATCCATCAAAGTGAATAGTCCAATATGTGTTATCTGGCTTTTCCTCCGGTGCCTGTAACTCTGTCCAATAATTGATGAAATCCACAAGCGCTTGGGACTTGATAGCCGTACGAGGCACATATTTTAACCCGTGAGGTCCAAGCTAAATAGCCCACTTAGCAACCCAGCCAGTTGCTTCCCTGTTTTGGATGATATCTCCCAAAGGAGCAGAGCTAACCACAATGATGGGATGACCCTGAAAATATTGAAGCTTCCGGCTTGCCATGAAAACCCCATACACAAGCTTCTGCCAATGTGGGTATCTCTGCTTGGACTCAATAAGCACTTCATTGATATAATAAACCGGCCGTTGAACCTGATATTCCTTGCCTACCTCCTTCCTTTCCACCACGATGGCCACACTGACGGCCCGGCTGTTAGCAGCTACATATAACAACAAAGGCTCCTTATCAACAGGGGCAGCGAGCACGGGCGGCTCAGCCAATTGTTTCTTCAGATCCTTAAATGCTTGGTTAGCAGCATCACTCCAAACAAAATGATCCGTCTTCTTCATCATTTGATAGAGGGGGATAGCCTTCTCACCCAGCCGGCTCAGAGCCGCAATGCGACCCGCCAGGCGCTGAACACCATTGACACACGCCGGCTTAGCTAATGAGGTAATGGCTTTGATTTTCTCCGGGTTAGCTTCAATGACTCTGTTAGAAACCAAGAAACCCAATAGCTTGCCTGCGGGCACACCAAAGACACATTTAGCCAGATTAAGCATCATCTTGTAGACTCGGAGATTGTCAAATGTCTCCTTCAAATCATCAATCAGGGTCTCCTTCTTTCTTGACTTCACCACAATGTGATCGACATAAGCATGAACATTGCGCCCAATCTGATTGTGAAAGCAATTTTGCACACACCGCTGATAAGTCTCCTGGGCAGCTTCCTCTCCAAGGAATAGACACATAGCAGAAGGCTCCAAACGGAGTAATGAAAGCTGTCTTCTCCTGGTCCTTAACTGCCATCTTGATCTGATGATAACCAGAATAAGCATCCAAAAAACTCAGACGCTCACAACCCGCCATAGCATCAATGATTTGATCAATACGAGGGAGAGCGAACGGATCAACCGGACAAGCTTTGTTCAAATCCGTGTAATCCACACACATCCGACAAGTTCCATTCTTATTGAGTACCAATACCGGGTTAGCCAACCACTCAGGATGGAAAACTTCGACGATAAACCCGGCTGCCAAGAGCTGGGCCACTTCCTCTCCAATGGCCTTCCGCCTCTCCTTGTTAAATCGGCGAAGAAACTGCTTAACCGACTTAAATTTTGGATCAATATTAAAAGTGTGCTCAGCGAGTTCTCTCGGTAAACCCGGCATGTCTGAAGGCTTCCATTCAAAGATGTCCCGGTTCTCACGGATGAACTCGATGAGCGCGCTTTCCTATTTTGGATCCAAATTGGCACTGATAATGAACTACTTCGACGAATCGCCAGGAACGAAATCAAACATCTTAGTGTCATCTGCCGACTTAAATTTGAATGAAGGATCCTTCTCTGTGGTTGGCTTCTTTAAGGATGTCATGTCCGCTGGGTCAACATTATCCTTATAAAATTTTAGTTCCTCAGTTGCACAAGCCGACTCAGCACAAGCAGCGTCTCCTTCCTCACAATCCAAGGCTATTTTCCGGCTCCAATGCACTGTGATGGTTCCCTTGTAACCCGGCATCTTAAGCTGCAGATACACATAACAAGGCCGCGCCATGAACTTGGCATAAGCCGGCTGTCCAAACAGAGCGTGATATGGGCTGTGGATCTTGACCACTTCAAAGGTCAATGTCTCCGACCTAGAGTCATGATCATCTCCAAAAGCAACTTCCAGAGCTATCTTACCAACTGGGTAGGCCGACTTACCAGGTACCATGCCATGGAAAAAGGTGTTTGACGGCTTAAGATTTTTATCAGTCAACCCCATGCGACAGAAAGTTTCATAATAAAGGATATTGATGTTGCTCCCTCCGTCCATGAGTACCTTGGTGAACTTATACCCTCCGACCTGAGGTGCGACCACCAAAGCCAAGTGACCCGGATTATCAACCCGGGGTGTTTGATCTTCCCGACTCCACACAATGGGCTGCTCAGACCAGCGCAAGTAATGGGGAACCGCCGGCTCAACAGCATTGACTGACCTCTTATGAAGCTTCTGGTCACGCTTACATAAGCTAGTGGTGAACACATGATACTGTCCACTATTCAACTGCTTCAGGTTGCTCTAATAACCAGACTGTTGCTGCTGTTGACTTCCCTGATTACTCTGCTGATTGTAACCACCCTAGTTGCCGTAATTGCCTTGATTTCCTTGGAATCCAGAGTTAGAGCCGCCACCGCCGTAACCCGGTCTGTGAGAGCCGGATCCTGAGCCGCCACCGGGCCCGTGACTGTATTGAAAAAGATTGGAATTCTTGTACTCCTTCATAATGTAACAACCCTTCCAGAGGTGCCCGTACGGTCTGTCTCGCGTAACATATCTTGGGCAGGGCTGGTTTAGCATCTGTTCAAGATTAAAGCGGGATCCTCCAGCTCGTGGGGAGGGTTTACCCTTACGACGTTGACCATTATTCTGCGCATTGGTGTTAGCCACAAAGTCAAAAATATTATCAGCTTTGCGCTTAGCATTGCCTCCCTGGTTCGCCAGGTTATGCTGCTTCCCCTTGGCGTTGTTGTTGTTCTTTCCCTTTCCCGGCTTTTCGTCATCAGACTCGGGGTCCTTGGTACCATCAGAGTCAGCATACTGAACTAGAGCTGCCATGAGTATCCCCATGTCATTGCAGTGGCGTTTGAGCCGCCCCAATTTCTGCTTCAGAGGCGTGAAACGAAAATTGCTTTCCAACATTAAGACTGCTGAATTGGCATTGATGCGATTCGACGAGTGCATGATTGTTGAGACCCGGCGCACCCAATGAGTCGTCGATTCACCTTCTTCTTGGACACAGGCGGCTAAATCCACAATTGACATGGGCGGCTTGCATGTGTCTTTAAAATTCTGGATAAACCGGGCCTTTAACTCGGCCCATGACCCAACGGAGTTGGCAGGGAGCCCTTTCAACCAAGTACGGGCCGTCCCCTCCAACATCAGGGGGAAATATTTAGCACACGCAGCATCGCTATCATCTAGAAATTCCATGGCCATCTCATAACTCTCAATCCATGCCTCAGGAGGTAAGTCGGCTCTGTAGTTAGGCACCTTGCGAGGACCTTAGAAATCCTGGGGCAGACGCTCATTACGTAGAGCCGGCACTAAACATGGTACACCCAAGTTCCTAAAGGTTACACCTGGCTCCACCGAAGTTGTTGTACGAACCAAAGTAGGCTGACGGGCCGCATAATGTGCTACTAGTTCGGCCTCTCGACATGCTCTACCTTGATCCACTATGTTCTGAGCATTAGTGCTACCTCTTGAGCACTGCGTTGGTTTTCGCTTGAAGAGGAAAGGGTGATGCAGTAAAGTAGCGTAAGTATTTCTCTCAGTTTTTGAGGACCAAGGTATCAATCCAGTAGGAGGTCACGCTCAAGCCCCTTGCACCTATACAAACAAATAAGAACCTCGCAACCAACGCGATAAAGGGGTTGTCAATCCCTTCACGGTCACTTATGAGAGTGAGATCTGATAGAGATGATAAGATAGTATTTTTGGTATTTTTATGATAAAGAGTAAAATTAAAGAAAGCAAAGTAAACAACAATGGAAATAACGAGAGATTAATATGATGGAAGATAGACCCAGGGGCCATAGGTTTCACTAGTGTCTTCTCTCAAGAGCATAAGTATTATGGTGGGTGAATGAATTACTGTCGAGCAATTGATAGAATTGAGCATAGTTATGAGAATATCTAGGTATGATCATGTATATAGGCATCACGTCCGTGACAAGTAGACCGACTCCTGCCTGCATCTACTACTATTACACCACACATCGACCGCTATCCAGCATGCATCTAGAGTATTAAGTTCATAAGAATGGAGTAACGCTTTAAGCAAGATGACATGATGTAGAGGGATAAACTCATGCAATATGATATAAAACCCATCTTTATATCCTCGATGGCAACAATAGAATACGTGTCGTTTCCCCTACTGTCACTAGGATCGAGCACCGCAAGATTGAACCCAAAGCTAAGCACTTCTCCCATTGCAAGAAAGATCAATCTAGTAGGCCAAACCAAACTGATAATTAGAAGAGACTTGCAAAGATAACCAATCATACATAAAAGAATTCAGAGAAGATTCAAATGTTGTTCATAGATAATCTTGATCATAAACCCACAATTCATCGGATCTCGACAAACACACTGCAAAAGAAGATTACATCGAATAGATCTCCAAGAGAATCGAGGAGAACTTTGTATTGAGATCCAAAGAGAGAGATGAAGCCATCTAGCTAATAACTAAGGACCCGAAGGTCTGAGGTAAACTACTCACACATCATCGGAGAGGCTATTGTGTTGATGTAGAAGCCCTCCGTGATCGATGCCCCCTCTGGCAGGACGCCGGAAAAGGCCCCAAGATGGGATCTCACGGGTACAGAAGGTTGCGGCGGTGGAATTAGGTTTTCGTGGTCGCTTCTGATGTTTTGGGGATACGTAGGTATATATAGGAGGAAGAAGTAGGTCGGTGGAGCCACGAGGGGCCCATGAGGGTGGAGAGCGCCCCTGGGGGGTGGGGGTAGGTGCACCCCCTGCCTCGTGGCAGCCTTGTTGGTTGCTTGATGTCCACTCCAAGTCCTCTGGATCACGTTTGTTCCAAAAATCACACTTCCGAAGGTTTCATTCCATTTGGACTCCGTTTGATATCCTTTTTCTGCGAAACACAGAAATAGGCAAAAAACAACAATTTGGGTTGGGCCTCCGGTTAATAGGTTAGTCCCAAAAATAATATAAAAGTGCATAAATAAGCCCATTAAACATCCAAAACAGAATATATAATAGCATGGAACAATCAAAAATTATAGATACATTGGAGACGTATCAATCAGCACCACCACCCGCCGGGTTATGTCCACGGGGCGGGTTATTGTTCCGTCCGCTGCTTGACACAGCCGACTCATCGATATGCCTGTTGTAACTCCGGCTCGGGCGAGGGGTGGAATGAATCCTGTCACGACTATAAGAATAAGCCTGCTACTGAACCAAAGCTGACTGTAAGAATAAGACTCGCCTTCAACTGGAAGAGCCGCCAATCGTGATGCCGCAGCGATCATGTTATCCATAGGGTTAGAGTAATAGCCCGGAGGCGTCAGCACATGCTGAGGCGGGTTATTGTTCTGACGAGGCGGGTCCGTTGTCCGTGGCTGAACCGGCGTTCCCGTCCCAGGCGCTTCAACCCGGTTTACCCCCGGCAGGTTACTGCTCCCTGCTCCTGGCGTGTTAAAGAGATTCCTCACCTCGTAAACCGGCGGTAGGCGGGTCTGATGCCTCCTCCTCATGACCTCGTTTGAAGCGTTCTGATCGAGCATAAGCTGGTAAGACTCCGACTGAATCCGTTGTGCCTGAGCATCCAAAGCCGCCCTCTCCTCGGCCATCCTTGTGTTTTCTGCATTCGGCTCCTCCTTTGCCTGTGCTATCTCATCACGCAATTTTGCGACCGCCGCATTATGCTGATCCTGATCCGCCGGGTTAACAAACGTTGTTAACAATGTTGTCAGCTTATCCAGCAAGTCAGTTAAGACCTGAGCCGGCGGGCGCACAGGGTCTCCTGCCCCGGCAGCCGTTGCTGCTGCTGACTCGGAAATCAGCTCTGCTGCAGTCGACGAGTGCTGCACGGCAGATGTACCGTCCATGAAGATCGCGACCCGGTTCGGCAGCTCGTGGGGGTCCAGAATACTGTCGCCATCGGAACAGCCCCCAAGCCAGCCATCTTGTAGTTGATACAATGACTCGGTCTCGCCGGTGGATGACTCATCATCAGAGTAAACAACCGTCTCACCACCAGATGCTGATCTATTCTCAGATTCCGCTCCATGGATGAATCCCACGAAGGCACATTTCATGGCGGGCTGAACTCGGGCGGGTCTCGCACACTGAGCCGTCTCGATGATGTCGGTGCAGATGTCCGGCTCAGGACCCGGTTCGCCAATCTTGCCACTGAAGACATGAATTCTGCCGAAGGGGACCCGGTACCCATACTCAATTGAGCCGGCCTCGGGGCCCCAGCCTGTGTCCTCGATGTAGAGCTTGCCGCGACGACTCTTGGTCATTCGGCTCACGGCGTATCCCTTGATCCCTTTGAAGTTGCCCTCTAAGAACTTGAAACCATCGTTTGATAGCCCCACGGTGGGCACCAACTGTTGTGGAATTGTCACGGAAGATGTCCTAGTGTGAGTACTTAGTCGTGGAGCCATCACAACGAGATTAGCTTAAAGGGGTTAATCAGGACAAAGGACACGAGGAATTTATATTGGTTCGGCCCCTTGCGGTGAAGGTAAAGGCCTAATCTAGTTTGAGGTGGTATTGCTAGGGTTTCAATGACCAGGGATAAAATATGCTTAACCTGTCTCTTGATCTGTTCTTTCTTTTCCTAAGCTGCCGCTGGGTCGTCCCCTTATATACACGGGTTGACGCCCTGCGGCCCACAGAGTCCCGGCCGGCTCAACAACGTGTCTGGCTCGATGACCTTTCTTACATGCCTTACAATACAAGTCTACATATACATGGCGGTTTATATTCATTGGCCTTGAGCCGCCTTCGGGTCTGGGCCCTCTACTAAGCCTACCTATTTAACCGCCAATATTATTATACTCTTGGGCTTCATTGAGGTGAACCGCCACAGGGATGACCCGGCCCCTCCAGGGCGGGTCATACCTGATAGTCATATCCCCAACAGTAACCATGGGCCTGCTACCTGCCATAGTGACCATGGCTCTCCTACGGGTCGTAGGATCCATGGGCCACACATGGGCCGTATTATTCGTGGGCCAAAACCGGACTGCAATATGGGCCGTAAACAGGCTAAAAACGGAATAGTCCACTTATGGGCCTAGATCTTAATGGGGCGTTAACAGGCCAAAAAACATCACATGATTAATTCTATCGACAGGCATAACGGGCCGTTAATGGGCCGGAATATATGACGGGATGAAAATGGCCCAATGGGTTAAATGGCCACAAATGGGATGTATCACTACAAAAATAGACACATCCGTGACATTTTGGCCCGAATGAATTTTTTATGTCATGCTTATGACACTTCTATATGACGATAATTGTGACAAAAACACGTATCATCATAGATGTGGTGGGATCCTACTTCTATGACAAAAAATCATGACAGAAAATGGGTTTTTCATCCTAGGCTGGCTGGAGACGCAACTGCATGACATTCTTTGGGCCGTCCATGACAGAAAAAATCATGGTAGAAGCGAGGACGAGGAAAATTTCGGGGAGTTCCCGATAACGGTGGGTGGTCGGGGCCGAGCAATGCACTGTGGTTTGGGTGTTTCTCTCGTGTACGCGCATGTGTGCGAGGCGTTGGCTGATACGTCCATTTTGCACCATGTTTTCTTACTGCTATTTATAACGTTTTTATCCATAATAATGCTTTTTGGAGTAATTCTAATGCCTTTTCTCTCATAATATGCAAGCTATACACAAAGAGGGAGAATCCCGGTAGATGGAAATCTAGACCTGACAAAGCTACGTCGGGCTACCTATTATACACAAGTCCAAATGAGCTGAAACTTCATGAGGCTTTTTATGGAATATTTAAGAATTATTGGAGCAAATAAATACCAGAGGGGGCCCACCAGGTGGGCACAACCCACCTGGGCGCGCCAGGGAGCCCAGGCGCGCCCTAGTGGGTTGTGCTCACCCAGGACCACCTCCGGTGCCCATCGTTTGTTATATAGGTCATTTTGACCAAGAAAAAAAAATAAGGAGAGGACTTTCGGGACGGGGTGTCTGCGTCTCGAGGCGGAACTTGGGCAGGAGCACTTTTGCCCTTTGGCGGAGCACTTCCCTCCCAAAGGGAAAATCATCGTCATCATCATCACCAACAACTCTCTCATCTTGGGGAGGGAGATCTTGAAAGCACAAGTGCTCCCTAGGTGGTTTTGGTAATTAATGTCAACATATCTCTCGTTGGACTAACACTTTTATCTAGTATGTTTCAGATATGTTCAACAATGGAGTGGCATGGACTAAAGGATGTGGGAACTCCTTTAAGATGCTAAGGACAAAGGATTGGCTCAAGCTTCAAGCTCAAGACTCTTCAGTTTACATTTTAGTGATCCAAGATCACATTGAGTCTATAGGAAAAGCCAATACTATCAAGGAGGGATGAGGTGTTGCTTAATGAGCCTCTTGCTTCAAGTGCTTAGTGATATGCTCCAAATACCCTCAACTACTTTCCCACTTCCACACATATGTCCTAAAACCTAAAGTCAAACTCATTGCACCGATTCTTCCTATCCGCGCCACCGAGTTTTGATGTCCTAGCCACTGCCACAAACCCTAGGCAAATCGGTTCTACCGATAGGGATCTCGGTCTTACCGAGATGGGATTGTAATCTCTCTATGTATGTCCATTATCAGAATCGGTCTCACCGAGTTTGAGAATCGGTACTACCGAGATTACAATGCAAACTTTCTGGTTGACTCATTACCAAAATAAGTCCCACCGAGTTTGCCTGACCAACTCTCTAGTTAGCTAATTACCAAAATCGGTCTTACCGAGTTTGTGTAATCGGTCTCACCGAGATTATGTTATGCCCTAACCCTAACCATATCGGTCCTACCGAGTTGCATTTCGGTCCCACCGAAAATCCTAACGGTCACTAGGTTTACTAAAATCGGTCTGACCGAGTTTGTTGATTCGGTCCCACCGAGATTGGTAAATTGTGTGTAACGATTAGATTTTGTGTGGAGGCTATATATACCCCTCCACCTCCTCTTCATTCGTGGAGAGAGCCATCAGACTGAACCTACAGTTCTAGCATCCTATTTCTGAGAGAGAACTACCTACTCATGTGTTGAGGCCAAGATATTCCATTCCTACCGTATGAATCTTGATCTCTAGCCTTCCCAAAGTTGCTTTCCACTCAAATCTTCTTTCCACCAGATCCAAATCCTATGAGAGAGAGTTGAGTGTTGGGGAGACTATCATTTGAAGCACAAGAGCAAGGAGTTCATCATCAACACACCATTTGTTACTTCTTGGAGAGTGGTGTATCCTAGATTGGCTAGGTGTCACTTGGGAGCCTCCGACAAGATTGTGGAGTTGAACCAAGAAGTTTGTAAGGCAAGGAGATCGCCTACTTCGTGAAGATCTACCGCTAGTGAGGCAATTCCTTCGTGGGCGACGGCCAAGGTGGGATAGACAAGGTTGCTACTTCGTGGACCCTTCGTGGGTGGAGCCCTCCGTGGACTCGCGCAACCGTTACCCTACGTGGGTTGAAGTCTCCACCAACATGGAAGTACGATAGCACCACCTATCGGAACCACGATAAAAACATCTGTGTCTCCAATTGCGTTTGAATCCTCCAAACCCTTCCCTTTACTTTCTTGCAAGTTGCATACTTTACTTTCCGCTGCTCATATACTCTTTGCATGCTTGCATGTTATGTATTGAAAAAGTTAAACTTGTGCCTAAACTCCACTTAAACTTTAATAAGGTTAAAAACTGCTACTTTGGTACTTAGTGTCTAATCACCCCCCCTCTAGACACCTCTTCTCAAGATCCTACAAGTGGTATCAGAGCATTGGTCTCCATTGCCTTGGTTTAATCACCATTGGAGGAAGATGGATGAGTCTACCTTGGGGAGTCTTAGTCATAGAGTGCCTATTCTTGATGGAGAGTATTTTCATGAGTGGAAAATGAGATGCTTGTAATTTTCAATCAATATCATTTGAACAAGTACATTACTAGTCCTTGTGCACCTCATGTTAATCCTATGCATCCTACTCTTGATGAATCTATTGACATGACTAGGAATCTTAGAACTGTTAATCTTATCACTAGAGGCTTGCCTACAAACTAGATTAGAATCCTTCCTACTCTTGAGTGTGCCTACACTATATGAAAATTTCTTGAGGAACGCTTTCCAAATTATTCCTTCAAAAATCTAGATGAAATTCTCTATAAGTCTATTGCCTTGAGTAAGATGAATACTAGTGATCCTATGTTTGGTGATCGTCTATTTGAACTTACCGACCTTACGCGTGCCAAAGGAAATGTTGGAATTATTGGTGATATTATTTCCGAAGCTATAAGAATTCATAGGCAAGATCATTGCCAAACTCACTCTAACGATACAATGAGACATTTTGGTCTTATGGCAAATCTTCGGGGATATGTGTCAGGAGGAAAGGAATGGGTTCTTGACAGTGGATGTACCGATCACATGATCGAAGATAAAGACATGTTTCGTGAGCTTGCTGAAAATGATAGTCCTCGAAAGTATGTCACTTTTGGTGACAACTCAAAGGGTAAGGTGGTTGGCCTCGGTAAGGTGGCCATCTCACATGATAGCTCCATTCAGAATGTCATGCTCGTTGAATCTCTTGGCTACAACTTACTTTCAGTACCTAGACTTGCTGATTTCGGTTTCAATGTCCTATTTACTAAAATTGATTGCCAAGTGTTTCGTTGAGACAATCATAAAATGGTCTTTACGGTATAATGTGAGGTGATCTATACATTGTTGATTTCACTAAAAAGGCTCAACCTAAAACTTGCTTCATTGCTAAATCCTCAAAAGGTTGGTTATGGCATAGACAATTAGTTCACGTTGGCATGAGAAACCTTGACAAGCTTATTAAAGGGAATCATATCTTTGGAGTTAACGATGTCATATTTGATAAGGATAGACTGTGTAGTGCTTGCCAAGCATGTAAACAGGTCGGAGGAAGGCATCCCATGAAGAACATCATGACCACAAGGAGGCCACTCGAGCTACTTCACATGGATCTCTTTGGTCCCAATTCCTACAAGAGTCTCGGTGGAAATTCTTTTGGTCTTGTTATAGTTGATGATTTTTCAAGATTTACATGGGTGTTCTTTCTCGATGATAAATCGCAGGTCCAAAAGATCTTCAAAAACTTCGCTAGAAAGGCCCAAAATCAATTTGAAGTGAAGATCAAGAAGGTTCGCAGCGACAACCGAACGGAGCTCAAGAACGCAAATGTGGACACCTTTCTTGACGAAGAAGGATTTAACATGAGTTCTCGACTCGTACACACCTCAAGAAAATGGAGTTGTTGAGAGGAAGAACGGACGCTCATCGAAATGGCGAAACGATGCTTGATGAGTACAAGACACAAGCACTTTTGGGCGAAGCGGTTGAGACAGCTTGTCATGCAACAAATCGCTTGTACCTTTACAAGCTACTCGACAAGACGGCATACGAGCTCCTCACCGGTAACAAACCCCAAGTTGCATACTTTCGAGTATTCGGCTCAAAGTGCTACATTCTTGATAAGCATCGTCGTTCTAAATTTGCTCCCAAGTCTCATGAAGGTTTCCTGCTAGGTTATGGCTCAAACTCTCACACTTACCGTGTCTACAACAATTTCACCCGAAAGGTTGAAGAGACGGTAGATGTGAAGTTTGATGAATCTAACGGCTCGCAAATAGAGAAATTGCCAATTGATATAGGAGACAAAGACCCTTCGGAAGCAATCCAAGACTTGTCTATTGGCAAGGTCCGTCCAACGGAGGTGAAGGAGAGTACCTCGTCCGTCCAAGTGGAAGCTTCTACTTCACAACAAGGTGAACCAAGAGTTGATACGGAAGCATCCACAAGTGGGACATACCAAGATGAAGAAAACGAGGAAGTGCATCAAGATGAACGTCAACAACCTCCTTCTCCACCACGACAAGAGAACGACAACGCCAACAATGAAGAAGGCCAAGAAGAAGAACAAGATGAAGAAGATGTTCAACGAAGACCCAAGCAAAAGCTTTCACGAGTTCAAGCAAGAATTGCTAAAGACCATCCTGTCGAGCAAATCTACAATGATATTCAAACCGGGAGAATCACTCGCTCTAAAACTCGTTTAGCTAACTTTTGTGAAAACTACTCTTTCATATCTAGCGTTGAACCTATGAAGGTTGAAGAAGCATTGGAAGATCCGGATTGGATAAATGCTATGCATGAAGAGCTACACAATTTTGAGAGGAACCAAGTTTGGACATTGGTTGAGAAGCCCGACAACGACCACAACATCATCGGTACCAAATGGGTGTTTCGCAACAAGAAAGATGAAGATGGACAAGTAGTTCGCAACAAAGCACATCTCGTCGCCCAAGGCTACACACAAGTCGAAGGTATGGACTATGGTGAGACTTATGCTCCTGTTGCTAGACTTGAGTCCATTCGCATCTTACTTGCCTATGCTAATCATCATGATATCACCTTGTACCAAATGAACATTAAAAGTGCTTTTCTAAATGGTGAAATAGAGGAGGAAGTTTATGTTAAGCAACCTCCCGGCTTTGTCAATCCTAAGAAACCCAATCATATTTACAAACTTCACAAAGCTCTTTATGGTCTTAAACAAGCTCCTAGAGCGTGGTATAAATGCTTGACCAAGTTTCTTCTTGAAAAAGGCTTTGAAATTGGGAAAATTGATTCCACACTTTTTACTAAAAGGGTTAACGGTGAATTATTTGTATGCCAAATTTATGTTGATGATATAATATTTGGATCAACTAACCCTCATTTTAGTGAAAAGTTTGGAAAGCTAATGCCGGAGAAGTTTGAGATGTCAATGATGAGTGAACTCAAATTATTTCTTGGGTTGCAAATCAAGCAAACTAAGGAAGGTACCTTTGTCTCTCAAACGAAGTACACTAAGGACTTATTCAAGAAGTTCAATATGCAAGAATGCAAAGGTATGACTACACCCATGCCTACTAGTGGACATCTTGACTTAACCAAAGATGATGAACCGGTTGATCAAAAGGTTTATCGCTCTATGATTGGTTCATTGTTAAATCTATGTGCTTCACATCCCGATATTATGCTAAGTGTGTGCATGTGTGAACGATATCAAGCTGCTCCTAAAGAATGTCATCTTAAGGCCGTGAAAAGGATAGTGAGATACTTAATCCATACACCAAATTTTGGCATTTGGTATCCTAAGAGGGCCTCTTTCGATCTTGTTGGCTACTCCGACTCGGACTATCTTTGGTGACAAGGTTGATAGAAAGTCTACTTGGTGCTTGCCAATTTCTTGGTAGATCTCTTGTGTCTTGGTCCTCCAAGAAACAAAACTCGATATCCTTATCCACCTTGAAGCGGAATACATTGCCGCTGGTTCATGTTGTGCTCAATTACTTTGGATGACCCAAACTCTTAAAGATTATGGGATATATGTGAAACATGTTCCATTGCTTTGTGAAAATGAAAGTGCTATCAAAATTGGTCATAATCCTATGCAACATTCTCTAACTAAGCATATTGAAGTTCGTCATCATTTCATTCAAGATCATATTGCTAAGGGTGACATTGATCTTAAGCATGTTCGCACCGAAAAGCAATTAGCGGATATATTCACTAAACCTCTTGATGAGAAAGTGTTTTGCAGGTTAAGAGGAGAATTGAACATCATTGATGTTTCAAACTTGGAGTAGAAACTCCATTGGATACATGCAAGACATGAGCTTACGCCTAATCCTTGATATCTCTCTTATGATGGAAATCTTATGTCTTGGATATATTTGTATCTTGCATGTTATCTAACCCATGTAGGTACTTGGTTGAATCGAATTCCATGAGGTTGTAACCTACTCATATCTTGAGCAATCTCTACATCACCAACTCTCTACACAAGGTGGTTGAAGCCAAGGAAGCACAAAACCATTTAAACATATCCTTTGACAAATTCTATGTTGAGCTTCATGATTGTCATTGTTGGATACACAAGTGCTCTTCCTTGCACGAGCTAACCCATGTAGGTAGATGGACTCAAATTCCAAGTGATGCTCCAAATTCTTGATAAGCTACATCAACCTTGAGCAACCCACACAAGTTCAACTACATTGACGACACCACCAACCAAGGTATGTTATTCCATCTTAGAGAAGCTTTACTCCAAGTCATGAGTTAAAGCCACTCAACAAGATGTGAATACATCAAAATGCTTAAACGAAAAATGGCAACCCCATTTTGAGCTTAAACGATGAGTATGACCTATGATCAAGTGATCTCACTTGACTCCTAAGTCAATATACTCTATCATAGGTGACTTTGTCGCCGACCATCTCTAGATGAAGTTCTCTTGTGTTCTTTTCTGAGCTTTTGCATTTGACTCATGCATATGTGTTTCCCTTTCAAAAAAAAACTTCATCTAGATTTTTTTCTGTTTGCTCTGCATTTTCTGCATTCCAATTCATTGCTAATCATTCAGTAAATTCCTTGCAAATCTTTGTGAGATCTTATTAGTCAAGTGAGCTGAGGTGACAAGTGTTTTCTCTGTGATGAACTCGGTTACACTGATTTGTTATTTTCAGTCCAACCGAAAACTTTCGGTACCACCGAAGCATACCACTCGGTGCCACCGATTTCACAACAGGAAAATCAGTTTGCCACTTATTCTGTGTTTCTTTTGATCCAGCTCCACTCAATGAATCTTGTCCTCTACAAGCATCACATTTTTATCATTGGTTTACATTGTGACTCAAGGATCAAACCCATTCACGACAAATTCCAGCGGGGGAGAGAGAGCTCACATTTTTTTATCAAGCCCTTCTTGGAAATTGATGTCAAAGGGGGATAGAGAGATCACATCAAAGCTTATCACTTAAAGAGATCACATCAGAGAAGGAGAGAGATCCTTGATGGGAGAGAGATCTCCAGGGGGAGAGAATACTAGATAAAAGTATTTCTCAAGGATCCCAGATGCTTGGTGTTCAAAAGGAGAGATGCCACATGTCTTCTTGAGGGGAAATACATATTCATATGTGCTTATTTGCATTAGCTTGCATTAGCTCTGTTCATTTATATCTTTCAGCTCTGATTTTCTGTTCCTTATCTTCTCCCAGTATCCCATGCTAGATTCAGGGGGAGCAAGACATCTAAGGGAAAGAAATCATCAAATTCATTGCATATCTTTACTCTTGGGGACATGTCAAATCCAATGTAGTACTTAGTACTCACTCTCTACATGTCATCCCAGTCTTGGTATTCTTGTGGTTTATTTTGTTTGCTCTGGCTAGTAGGTGCATCTGTGTTATCTAACATTGTTTACGCAGGTTCATTCCGTCCTAAGCCAACTCAAGACTACAAGGTAAGTATATGCATCACAATCATGTGTATGAGGAATTCTTGCTGATGTATATACTGTTTGCAAGAAGGACTCATGAGCGTGAAGGTATTTTCTTTAATATTCTTTGCTCTGATGCATATGGCCAAGATACATGTAACAATTGCCTGCTCTAGCATGGTAATGCTATCACATGTTTCTATATTCCATATTCACATGATTGCATACATGCAGGGGGGAGCCTATGCCTGTTACATGTCTTTCCAAAGCTTTACTTGCTATTCTTGATATATTTATCTAAAGCTTTGATGTATGTTGTCATCAATTACCAAAAAGGGGGAGATTGAAAGCACAAGTGCTCCCTAGGTGGTTTTGGTAATTAATGTCAACATATCTCTTGTTGGACTAACACTTTTATCTAGTATGTTTCAGATAAGTTCAACAATGGAGCGGCATGGACTAAAGGATGTGGGAACTCCTTTAAGATGCTAAGGACAAAGGATTGGCTCAAGCTTCAAGCTCAAGACTCTTCATTTTACATTTTAGTGATCCAAGATCACATTGAGTCTATAGGAAAAGCCAATACTATCAAGGAGGGATGAGGTGTTGCTTAATGAGCCTCTTGCTTCAAGTGCTTAGTGATATGCTCCAAATACCCTCAACTACTTTCCCACTTCCACACATATGTCCTAAAACCTAAAGTCAAACTCGGCCCCACTGATTCTTCCTATCCAGCGCCACTGAGTTTTGATGTCTTAGCCACTGCTACAAACAATAGGCAAATCGGTTCTACCGATAGGGATCTCGGTCTTACCGAGATGGGATTGTAATCTCTCTGTGTATGTCCATTATCAGAATCGGTCTCACCGAGTTTGAGAATCGGTACTACCGAGATTACAATGCAAACTTTCTGGTTGACTCATTACCAAAATCGGTCCCACCGAGTTTGAGTGTCAGTCTCACCGAGTTTGCTGACCAACTCTCTGGTTAGCTAATTACCAAAATCGGTCTCACCGAGTTTGTATGTCGGTCTCACCGAGATTACGTTATGCCCTAACCCTAACCATATCGGTCCTACCGAGTTGCATTTCGGTCCCACCGAAAATCCTAACGGTCACTAGGTTTACTAAAATCGGTCTGACCAAGTTTGTTGATTCGGTCCCATCGAGATTGGTAAATTGTTTGTAACGGTTAGATTTTGTGTGGAGGCTATATGTACCCCTCCACCTCCTCTTCATTCGTGGAGAGAGCCATCAGACTGAACCTACACTTCTAGCATCCTATTTCTGAGAGAGAACTACCTACTCATGTGTTGAGGCCAAGATATTCCATTCCTACCGTATGAATCTTGATCTCTAGCCTTCCCAAAGTTGCTTTCCAGTCAAATCTTCTTTCCACCAGATCCAAATCCTATGAGAGAGAGTTGAGTGTTGGGGAGACTATTATTTGAAGCACAAGAGCAAGGAGTTCATCATCAACACACCATTTGTTACTTCTTGGAGAGTGGTGTCTCCTAGATTGTCTATGTGTCACTTGGGAGCCTCCGACAAGATTGTGGAGTTGAACCAAGAAGTTTGTAAGGGCAAGGAGATCGCCTACTTCGTGAAGATCTACCGCTAGTGAGACAAGTCCTTCGTGGGCGACGGCCATGGTGGGATAGACAAGGTTGCTACTTCATGGACCCTTCGTGGGTGGAGCCCTCCCTGGACTCACACAACCGTTACCCTACGTGGGTTGAAGTCACCACCAACGTGGAAGTACGATAGCACCACCTATCGGAACCACGACAAAAACATCTGTGTCTCCAATTGCGTTTGAATCCTCCAAACCCTTCCCTTTACTTTCTTGCAAGTTGCATGCTTTACTTTTCGCTGCTCATATACTCTTTGCATGCTTGCATGTTATGTATTGAAAAAGTTAAACTTGTGCCTAAACTCCACTTAAACTTTAATAAGGTTAAAAACTGCAACTTTGGTACTTAGTGTCTAATCACCGCCCCCCCCCCTCTAGACACCTCTTCTCAAGATCCTACAGATCTCCATCAACATCTTCAACAACACCTTCTCATCTCAAACCCTAGTTCATCTCTTGTGTTCAATCTTGTTACCGGAACTATAGATTGGTGCTTGTGGGTGACTAGTAGTGTTGATTACATCTTGTAGTTGATTGCTATATGGTTTATTTGGTGGAAGATTATATGTTCAAATCCAATATGCTATTTAATACCCCTCTGATCTTGAGCATGATTATCATTTTTGAGTAGTTACTTTTGTTCTTGACGTCACGGGAGAAATCATGTTGCAACTAATCATATGAACTTGATATGTGTTTGATATTTTGATAGTGTGTATGTTGTAATTCCCTTAGTGGTGTCATGTGAACGTCGACTACATGACACTTCACCATATTTGGGCCTAAGGGAATGCATTGTGGAGTAGCAATTAGATGATGGGTTGCAAGAGTGACAGAAGCTTAAACCCCAGTTTATGCGCTATTCCGTATGGGACCGATTGGATCCAAAAGTTTAATGCTATGGTTAGAATTTATTCTTAATACTTTTTTAGTAGTTGCGGATGCTTGTGGGAGGGTTAATCATAAGTAGGAGGTTTGCTCAAGTAAGAACAGCACCTAAGCACTGGTCCACCCACATATCAAATTATCAAAGTACCGAACACGAATTAAGCCAACATGATGAAAGTGACTAGATGAAAATCCCGTGTACCCTCAAGAACGCTTTGCTTATCATAAGAGACCGTTTTGGCATGTCGTTTGCCTCAAAAGGATTGGGATATCTTTCCGCTTTTGTTACTACTATCATTAATTCCCCGTTACAAATTATCTTGCTATCAAACTACTCAGTTACTTACAAATTCAGCACTTGCAGACATTACCTTACTAAAAACTACTTGTCATTTCCTTCTGATCCTCATTGGTTTCGACTCTCTTACTTATCGAAAAGAGCTACAATTGATCCCCTATACTTGTGGGTCATCAAGGCTATTTTCTGGTGCCGTTGCCGGGGAGTGAAGCGCCTTTGGTAAGTGGAATTTGGTAAGGAAACATTTATAGAGTGCACTGAAATTTATTGTCACTTGTTACTATGGAAAACAATCGTTTGAGGGGTTTGTTCGGGGTATCTTCACCTCGTCCAGAACCACAATTAGCTACCCCTCAACCTACTGCGCCTACTAAAAATATTGAATATGAAATTCCTTCGGGTATGATAGAACAACTGCTAGCTAATCCTTATGCAGGAGATGGAACCGAACATCCTGATATGCACTTGATATATGTAGAACAAATTTGTGGATTGTTCAAGCATGCAGGTTTACTCGGAGATGAAGTTATGAGAAGTTTTTCCCTTTATCTTTGAAGGGAAAAGCATTGGCATGATATAGGCTATGTGATGATATTGGGCCTTGGAATTGGAATCGACTGAAATTGGAGTTCCACCAAAAAAAATTAGCCTATGCATCTAGTTCATCGTGATTGGAATTATATATATAATTTTTGGCCTCATTAAGGAGAAAGTATCACTCTAGCTTGGGGGAGGCTTAAGTCAATGTTATATTCATGCCCCAATCATGGGCTCTCAAGAGAAATTAGTATCCATATTTTTTATGCTCGGCTTTGTCGTAATGATCAAACCATGCTTGATACTTCTTGTGCTGGTTATTTTATAAATAATACTATTGAATTCCGATGGGATCTTTTGGAAAGAATTAAACGCAACTCTGATGATTGGGAACTCGATGAAGGCAAAGAGTAGGGTATTAAAATTAAATATGATTGTGTTAAATCTTTTATGGATACCGATGCTTTTCAAAAGTTTAGCACTAAATATGAATTTGACTCTGAGATAGTAGCCTCCTTTTGTGAATCATTTGCTACTCATGTAGATCTCCCTAAAGAGAAGTGATTTAAATATCACCCACCTATTAAAGAAGAAATTAAAGAAACAGTACCAGTTAAAGAAGAAACTATACTTTATAATGTTGATCCAGTTGTTTCTTCTGCTTATATTGAGAAACCACCTTTCCCTGTTAGCATAAAGGAACATGCTAAAGTTTCAACTGTGGTTAATAAAAGCTATATTAAAGCACCTAAACCTGATGAACAAATCAAAGTAGAACCTAGTATTGCTATGGTTAAAGATCTCTTGGAAGAAGATATTGATGGGCATGTTATTCACTTCTGTGAAGAAGCTGCTAGAATTGCCAAACCTAATAAAAAGGATAAACATAGACCTGTTGTTGGCATGCCCGTCATCTCAGTTAAAATAGGAGATCACTATTATCATGGTTTATGTGACATAGGTGCTAGTGTGAGTGCTATTCCTTACACCTTATATCAAGAAATTATGAAAGACATAGCACCCGTAGAGATAGAAGACATAGATGTTACTATTAAACTTGCTAATAGAGACACTATATCACCAATTGGGATTGTTAGATATGTTGAAGTCTTGTGTGGGAAAATAATATACCCTACTGATTTTCTTGTTCTTGGTTCCCCACAAGATGACTTTTGGCCCATTATCTTTGGTAGAAATTCCTTGAACACCGTTAATGCTAAGATAGATTGCAAGCAACAAACTGTCGATGTTAGTTTGGTGATGAGTCTCATGAGTTTAATTTTTCCAAGTTTAGTAGAAAGCTTCATGAAAAATAATTTCCTAGTAAGGATTAATTGATTGGTCTTGCTTCTATTGTTGTACCATCTACTGATCCTTTAGAAAAATATTTGCTAGACCATGAAAATGATTTACATATGCATGAAGGAAATGAAATAGATAAGATTTTCTTTGAACAACGTCCTCTACTTAAACACAATTTGCCTATTGAAACTATGGGAGGTCCTCCTCCACCTAAAGGTGATCATGTGTTTGAATTAAAACAATTGCCAGACACTTTGAAATATGCTTATCTTGATGAAAAGAACATATATCATGTTATTATTAGTGCTAACCTTTCAGAACATGAAGAAGAAATATTATTGAAAGTGCTATTGGATATACTCTTGATGATTTAAAGGGCATTATTCCCACTCTATGCCAGCAGAAAATTAATATGGAACCTGATGCTAAACCCGTTGTTGATCACCAACGTCGTTTAAATCCGAAGATGAAGGAAGTGGTAAGAACGGAAATCTTAAAGCTTCTGGAAGCAGGTATAATATATCCTATAGCTGATAGTAGATGGGTAAGTCATGTTCATTGTGTCCTTAAGAAGGGAGGTATTACTGTTGTTCCTAATTATAATAATGAACTTATTCCACAAAGAATTGTTACAGGCTATAGAATGGTAATTGATTTTAGAAAATTAAACAAAGCCACTAGAAAAGATCAATACTGTCGGTGTACAAAAGAGGGGGCGCACCTTTGTACCCCTTTACCTGTGCACAGACAGTCGGAGCCGCTCCCGCGGCCACCCCAAGAAGGATAGAGGAGGTGAACCAAGGTAAAACTGAAGCCCAAGACAGCCAAGGCAATGCCAAGGCCAAGAACCCAAAGAAGCAGAGAGGCGAAGCGGGTTCCCCCGGCAAGATCCTTGCCGGGGGCAGCCTCAGCGGCCCTGGCAAGACCCTTGCCGGGGCGGCTCGCCCACACCAGCGGAGTGAGCCACCCTCGAGCCCGCGTGCTCCAACTCAACCAACCACATTGGAACTAGGGCTCGGGAGGCACCTCCATGGTGGCATGCAGATCTTTGTCAAGACCAAGGAATGTTCAAGATCAGATGAGGATTGAAAGACAATGGTCCTCGGCAAGATCCTTGCCGAGGAGAGCCACAAGACCCTCGGCAAGATCCTTGCAGGGGACGACAGCGCGCCACGGCAAGACCCTTGCCAAGCCAGCCGACAAGGCCCTCACCGAGGATGCCAGCATGGCCACTTGCAGGCCCGCACCAACCAAGTCTCCGCCTCCGTTCGCATGCAGCTGCTAGCTCAACCAGCTGAGCAGGCACCTGCATGGCAACATGTAGCTCCTAGGTCAACCCAGCACACGCCTGCATGGCGGCATGCAGATCATCGTGAAGGCTCCACCGCCGCGCCACCTCAGCTGCGTGCCTGCCTACAAGGCGCCGCGCGCATCGCTGGCCAGGGTGCTTGTTGAAGCGAGGAGGAGCGGCGACGGACGGGACGGGCCTCGCTCCCGTCCCTAATAAAGCTAGGGGACACCTCAACGGCGCATTAAATGCTTCTTGTCCTATAATACGAGCGATAAGCTCGCAGTACAGTACGCCTTTCCACCTCCTGTGTGCCACTGTGGCAGCCCCTTTCGACTATAAAAGGAGGCCCATGGCATACTGGAGGGGGATTCGGCTCTTTTGAACCGCGCAGCCACCGCAGCTAGTTCTGGAGCTCATGAACACTAAATACAGCCACCAAAGCAGGACTAGGGTTTTACGCATCCTCGCGGCCCGAACCTGGGTAAATGATCCTTGTGCTGATTACTACTTGCTCTTCTCACAACCCTGCGCCCCGGATACCGTAGTAGGGATTCTTGTGATCCCATAGGTGTCGTTCCACACAAACATCTATGGCGCGCCAGGTAGGGGGTGCAATTGTGAGAATCTGGTCTACTAGTTAGCCTAGCTCTCTTTATCGCCATAGCTCCCAAGAAGAAGACGGCCACGGCGATCGGCTCGTCGGGGGCCGAACGGCCCGTGCCATGGCGGGCGAGCAGCGGCCCGGTCGCGGACAGAACCTGAGCCGCGGTCCGCGAGCACCAGCATCGCCCTGGCAGTCAGAGCCTGGCGAGCGGCACCGTTCGTATGCCAGGCGACGACCCGCACGCCACCAAATCCAAAGACGGGGCTGGGCCCCCCGCAGGTGGCGCGGGCCCTCCAGGAGTGTCGTTGTGCCACCCACGGGCGACGCAGCAACCTCCAAGACGCACATGCCGGCGACCATTGTGTGCTCTTCCCATGGTGTGCACGACGAGCAGCGTCGCCACACCAGTGACCCTAGACACCGCCATGGGAAGAGCCCTGTGCATCGTCCGCGGGATAAAGGAGTTCAGTATGCCCGTCGAAGTGCTGGAGAAAATGGCGTGTAGCCGCTGGGTCGTTATAGAGCTCCTTCTAACGTGGTTAGAAGTCGAAGCGCGCCACGGTCCACGCAGCTGTCGCCGCCACCCACGCCAGCAGAAGATTTGGCGCGCGCGCAGCTGCTCCTCGACTTCCCTCCTGCTGCGGAGAAGCTCGACGAGTGGAGGGCCACCATCCGGAGCCTCGTAGACGTCGCCAACAAAGATGATCCGCGACTGGCGGGACCCTCGGGCCGGTGCTCCACCGAGCCACCACATGCCAGTGCTGGGAGGACCGGGGGTGCTGCGGTTACGATGCACTCTCCTCCTCCTCCTCACCAGCCACCGCGAGCGTCAGCCCGTCGTGACGACGCTTGCTATAACATCTCTATAGCGGCGTCCGACCCGCGGACCCACCGCGACCAGCGCCAAGTTCTTCGAGAAAGAGCTCATGAAGATGCTCAAACCACTATCGAGCGCCGGCATGATACAGGCAAGCAGTCGGACAAGCGGGTGGGACCCGCTATGGACCACCCAGCGCCGGGGGGCTCTGGCGGCCTACCTTACAAGGTGGGCTGCCCAGCCTTTACCCGTGAGCTGCGGCAGTTCCAGTGGCCGTCCCACCACATGTTCAAGCCCGGCGTTGGCGAGAAGTACACTGGCAAGATCCATCCATCCGAGTTCCTCAGCATCTACACCATCGCGATGCAGGCTGCCGGAGCTCGCGATGACAAGGTGCTTGCCAATTACTTCCCGTTGGCACTGAAGCCTAATGTTATGTTTTGGTTGATGCACTTGCTGGCGGATTCCATTTCTTCTTGGTCGGATCTGTGCCATGAGTTTGTTGGCGCCTTCACTGGAGGCCACCAAGCTCATGGCCAGGCCAGTGATCTGCATATCATACCCCAGAAGGAAGGGCAAACCCTGCGCAAGTACATCCAGAGATTCAGCCGGATGCAGTACAACATCCCCGACGTTCATCCCGCTATGGTGATCAGCGCGTTCCATCAGAACATGCGCAACTGCAAGATGCACAAAGAGCTCGCGATGACCAAGGTTAAGGATGTGGCCAAACTCTATGTTCTGGCCGATAGGTGCGCCCGGGCTGAAGAGGGAAGGAAGTACCCGGGCGAGGACGCCGACGCGGAAACTGGCTCTACTGATGAAGACACCGCCGCCCCAACGAAGAAGGGCCGGTGTCGCAACAGGAAACACAAGGGCAAGGCCATGCTTGCTATTGAAGGATCTGAAGACACCTTCACTGCCAAGAAGGTCAAGGCAGACGACCCCTGCAAGGAGATTGCCGGGTGCGTCGTGTGCCGGGCCTTAGCAGCTGCCGATAAGCCAGGGGACTCCGGCAAGCAGTACTGCAAGATCCACCGAATCAAGGGCCATGACCTCCAGAACTGCCGGCAGGTCGAGCTGCTTGCTGAAAAGCAAAAGGCCGAGTATGAGTGGCGGGACAAGGAGAAGGGCCAGGACAGTGCCGAGGGATCCGACAAGAAGCGTGGGGGCCAAGGCGGCCACCGCGACAAGGACAGCCCAGTTAGCCGTCAAGTTCTTTAAAGGACAAGTCTGCCGTTTTGGTGTGCCAAGCAGAGTCATCACCGACAACGGCACGCAGTTCACAAGCCGCACCTTCATGCAATACATTCAAGACCTCGGCAGCAAGGTCTGTTTTGCTTCCGTGGCACACCCAGAAGCAGCGGCCAGCGAGAGGGCTAATCTTGAAGTGTTGCGAGGCACGAAGCAAGACCTTTGACAGGTTGCACAAGAGCGGAAGGCGCTGGATTGATGAGTTTCCGGCGGTTCTTTGGTCGATCAGGAAGACGCCAAATCGAGCCACCGGTCAGACACCCTTTTCCCTAGTATATGGGGCGGAGGCAGTTCTCCCCACGGAACTCATATACGGGTCACCTTGCCGGGGCGGCTCGCCCACACCAGCGGAGTGAGCCACCCTCGAGCCCGCGTGCTCCAACTCAACCAACCATTTTGGAACTAGGGCTCGGGAGGAACCTCCATGGTGGCATGCAGATCTTTGTCAAGACCAAGGAATGTTCAAGATCAGATGAGGATTGAAAGACAATGGTCCTCGGCAAGATCCTTGCCGAGGAGAGCCACAAGACCCTCGGCAAGATCCTTGCAGGGGACGACAGCGCGCCACGGCAAGACCCTTGCCAAGCCAGCCGACAAGGCCCTCACCGAGGATGCCAGCATGGCCACTTGCAGGCCCGCACCAACCAAGTCTCCGCCTCCGTTCGCATGCAGCTGCTAGCTCAACCAGCTGAGCAGGCACCCGCGTGGCAACATGTAGCTCCCAGGCCAACTCAGCACACGCCTGCATGGCGGCATGCATATATTCGTGAAGGCTCCACCACCGCATCACCTCAGCTGCCTGCCTACCTACATGGCGCCGCGCGCATCGCTGGCCAGGCTGCATGTCGAAGCGAGGAGGAGCGGCGACAGACGGGACAGGCCTTGCTCCCGTCCCCGATAAAGCTAGGGGACACCTTAGTGGCACATTAAATGCGCCTTGTCCTGTAATACAAGCGATAAGCTCGCAGTACTGTACGCCTTTCCACCTCCTGTGTGCCACTATGGCAGCCCCTTTCGACTATAAAAGGAGGCACATGGCATACTGGAGGGGGATTCGGCTCTTTTGAACCGCGCAGCCACCGTAGCTAGTTTAGGAGCTCAAGAACACTCAATACAGCAACCAAAGCAGGACTAGGGTTTTACGCATCCTCGCGGCCTGAACCTGGGTAAACGATCCTTGTGCTGATTACTAATCCTGCTCTTCTCACAACCCTGCGCCCCGGCAACCGTAATAGGGATTCTTGTGATCCCATAGGTGTCGTTCCACACCGACAATTACCCTTTGCCTTTTATTGATCAAATGCTTGAAAGATTATCTAAGCACACACACTTTTGCTTTCTTGATGGATATTCTGGATTTTCATAAATACCTGTTTCTCAACCTGATCAGGAAAAGACCACTTTTACTTGTCCCTTTGGAACCTATGCTTATAGACGTATGCCTTTCGGTTTATGTAATGCACCTGCTACCTTTCAAAGATGTATGACAGTTATATTCTCTGACTTTTGTGAAAAGATTGTTAAGGTTTTCATGGATGACTTCTCTGTTTATGGGAAGTCTTTTGATGATTGTTTAAGCAATCTTGATCGAGTTTTGCAGAGATGTGAACAAACAAATCTTGTCTTGAATTGGGAGAAGTGCCACTTTATGGTTAATGAAGGCATTGTCTTGGGTCATAAAATTTCTGAAAGAGGTATTGAAGTGGACCAAGCTAAGGTTGATGCAATTGAGAAAATGCCATATCCTAAAGATATAAAAGGTATTCGTAGTTTCCTAAGTCATGCAGGTTTCTATAGGAGATTTATTAAAGACTTCTCTAAAATTTCTAGGCCTCTCATGAATCTTTTGCAAAAGGATATCCCTTTTCTTTTTGATGATGATTGTTCAGAAGCCTTTGAAACACTCAAGAAAGCCTTAATTTTCGCACATATTGTTCAACCACCTGATTGGAACTTGCCTTTTGAAATTATGTGTGATGCTAGTGATTATGATGTTGGTGCTGCTCTAGGACAAAGAGTTGATAAGAAATTGAATGTTATTCATTATGCTAGTAAACTCTAAACAGTGCTCAAAGAAATTATGCTACTACTGGAAAATAATTTTTAGCAGTGGTGTTTGCTTGTGATAAATTTAGACCTTATATTGTTGATTCAAAAGTAATTGTTCACACACACCATGCTGTTATTAAATATCTTATGGAAAAGAAAGATGCTAAACCTAGACTTATTCGATGGGTTCTCTTGTTACAAGAGTTTGATTTACATATCATTGATAGAAAATGAGTTGAGAACCCAGTAGCTTATAATTTGTCTAGGCTTGAAAATTTGCCTGGTGACCCACTACCTATTGATGATAGTTTTCCTGATGAGCAGTTAGCTGCAATAAATGTTGCTCATAATACTCCTTGGTATGCTGATTATGCTAATTACATTGTTGCTAAATATTTACCACCTAGCTTTACATACCAACAAAATAAAAAATTCTTCTATGATTTAAGACATTACTTCTGGGATGACCCACATCTTTATAAAGAAGGAGTAGATGGTATTATTAGACGTTGTGTACCTGAGCATGAACAGGGACAAATCCTACGGAAATGTCACTCTGAGGCTTATGGAGGGCATCATGCTGGAGATAGAACTTCTCACAAGGTATTGCAATCTGGATTTTATTGGCCTAATCTCTTCAAGGATGCCCGTAAGTTCGTCTTATCTTGTGATGAATGCCAAAGAATAGGTAATATCGGTAAGCGTCAATAAATGCCTATGAATTATTCACTTGCTGTTGAACCATTTGATGTTTGGGGATTTGATTATATGGGACCTTTTCCTTCCTCTAATGGTTATACACATATTTTGGTTGCTGTTGATTATGTTACTAAATGGGTAGAAGCTATTCCGACCAGTAGTGCTGATCATAGCACCTCTATTAAAATACATAAGGAAGTTATTTTCCCAAGGTTTGGAGTCCCTAGATATTTAATGACTGATGGTGGTTCACACTTTATTCTTGGTGCTTTCTGTAAAATGCTTGCCAAGTATGATGTTAACCATGTGTCGATTGTACTAGAGTAGGGTACCCTAGTACCCCGAACCGTCTGCAGGCGATTCTGCGCCTACAGGCTGGGCGGCTGATGACCGCCAAAGTCCTCGGTGGCTCCTTTGGAGCCATTCAAGAACAAAGTAGTCAAGACCCGGCAAGAGGAGCTTGCGGAAGGCCTCAGCGTGAAGGAAACAAGGCCCGGCAAGAGGAGCCTGCTGGGAAGGCTTGGCAGGCGCCCGAACCCCAAGCGACGAGGTTCCCGCCCGGTGAGGCACTTGCGGGCGGGGCGACCTCTCTTCATCTCGCTCCAGCTCACCCGCCAGCGTGTCACCACAGGGCTCTCCCAGGGCAGCGTGTCGGCGGGCTGTGCAGCCAGCGGGGGAGTAGCGACAAGCGGCGACAAGCTACCATCGTGGCAAGCGGAGGCGCCTTGCGGTCCTGTTACACTGTTGAGGCGGCTGAGGCGGGCATTGATGACTCTTGTCCCTTGCCGTCGAGTTAGGTATAGATTCTTGTACCTGCATACAAGCGGTGTACCAACCTAGGTTTTTACCATTGTAACCTTGTCTACTTGCCACATGTGGTGACCCCTTGTGCCTATAAAAGGAGGCCCAAGTGCAACGTAGAGGAGGTTCGGCTCGGTTCGGTCCAGCTGAGGCTTAGTTCATCACATTCATACGAAACCACACCCAGGCTAGGTCTTGTAGCTCGCATTGCTCCCTAGCAAGAACACAAGATAATCCACAAAGCAGTAGTAGGAGTATTATCTCTCCGGAGAGCTCCGAAGCTGGGTAAATCCGCTCGTGTGCATCGCCTCGATCCGCTCTTTGTGCAATCTCCGCCCCCCTTCCGAACCACAAGGGACCCAGGTCCCGTAGGTGCTCGTGGGGCACGATCAGTCCTCCCCCGACATCTTTGGCGCGCCAGGTAGGGGGCGTCAAGGCTGTGTGAACCCGATTCGGCGGTCGCACGAGCAACTTCATCGACATCTTCGTCGACATGGCGCCGAAGAAGAAGCCTTCGGCAGCAGCTGAGCCGTCCGCGTCAAACCCACCACCACCGGAGCCGTCAGGTGGTGGGGGAAACGCTGGCGGAGGGACCGGCGTCGTCGAGAGAGCCCACGATGCCGCCAGGTCCAAGGACAAGCGGCGCGAGCATCGGCATCCGAATCGCACGCGTCCATCGCGAGGCGCGGGACGGAGCAGCGTCATGATACTCGCGGCGCCATCGCTCATTGGATCAAGGCCAAGCTGGAGGATCCGAGGCCCTCGAGACCGCATGCACCTCGGCATGCGATGCGAGTGGGTGCGGTCACTTGGACGGGATACTGCTCCTCCTAACTTGGTTAGGAGTCCGAGCACATCTCGTTCTTCGCTCCGTACGCCGTTGCCGCCAACCACACCAGCGGAAGCCTTGGCAAGAGCTCAGTTACTACTAGATTACCCTCCAACGGCCGATAAGGTCGATGAATGGAGGGCCACAATTCAGAGTCTCATCGGCTTCGCCAACGGTGACGTCCCGCGGCAACCGAGTGCCTCGCAGCCGCGGCAAGGCGACAAGGCGCGAGCTGATGGCGACGAGACTTGCGGGGGTGCAGCCACCGTGCACTCCCCTTCCCGAGGGCCAAGATCGCCGACTCGCGGATCCACCTCGACAGCGACTCCGCACGGCGTCGTCGGATCCGCGAGCTTCGTCGCGACCAGCGCCAAGTTCTCGAAGCGGCAAGAAGAAGACGCTTCGAACCCGTATCGGCGCCAAGAGAAGCGCCGTCAATCGACCAACGCGCGGGCCCATGTCGACATGCATGCGCCAGAGAGAACCAGCGACTTACCGTCTGTGATGGTTGCCCTGCGTTCACTCGTGAGCTGCGGCAAGTCCGATGGCCCGACAAGAAAAACTTCAAACCAGATGTGCGGAGAAATGCGGCGGCAGGACACATCCATCGGAGTTCCTCAAAGATCTACACCATCGCGGTGCAAGCTGCGGGGGCGAGACGACAAGATTCTCGCCAACTACTTTCCCTTGGTGCTCAAGCGAGCGTCGATCTTGGCTCATGCACTTGCCGGATGGCTCTATTTCTTCTTGGGCAGATTTGTGCCACCAGTTTGTTGGCGCCTTCACGGTGACCACAAGCCTCATGGCCAGGAGAGTGATCTCCACCTGCTTGCCCGAAGGAGGGGGAGTCTCTGCAAAAATTCATCCGAAGATTCATCGAGTGCACTACAACATCCCGCACTTCCACCTGCTGCGATGATCGATGCATTCCATCGTAATGTACGAAATCGCAGGATGAGGAGGAGATGGCGATGTGCAAAGTGAAAACGTCAGTGAGCTCTACGCCTGGCCGACAAGTGTGCACGCGCTGAAGAAGGAAGAAGACTCCGGAGAGAATGTGGGAGCGAGTCGACGGAGAGAGGAGCGCCGGCAAGAAATAGCGGGCGGAACAACGAAGGAAGAAAACCAAGAAGTACTAGTTGTCGAGCAGTCCGGTAAGGATGGTGCCGCCAACAATGCCAAGGCCGGTGGCTACGGCAAGGAGGTTGCCGTTGACGCCGACCGCCAAGCTGTGGCGGCCGCCGACAAGCCTGACAGCTCCAACAAGTAGTACTGTAAAATCCACCGCACCAAAGGCCACGATCTCCAGAGCTGCAAGAAAGTCGAGCAGCTTGTTGAGCTACAGAGAGCTGAGTACGAGCGGCGAGACAAGGAGAAGGCCCAAGAAAGTGCAGGTACGACATGTAAGAAGAGACCCGGTTGGGGAGGGCGCAGCGGCAAGGAGACAGACCTCCCCGTGGCCGCGACAAGGAAGAAGATGAAGATGAAGATGACGAGGACGATGAAAACGATGAAACTGATGAGCAGGAGTTTCAAAAGGCAACGGAGGTCCTTTGCGTCGACGGGCGTCTCGCATACCTCGCACCGCCAACTCAAGCAATGGATGCGTGAGGTCAATGCAGCGAAACCATCCATAGAGTCACGCAAACCTCTGAAATGGTCCAAGACGCCCATCATCTTTGACATTGAGGATCACCACGATCGCATCACTGCGGTCGGTGTTTGCCGATGTTGGTCTCACCAACCATCCACAACCTCAAGGTCACAAAGATGTTGGTTGATGATGGGCCGGCCTGAATTTGATCTCCTCTGCAGTGCTCGAAACTCCAAATCCTGACAATGAGCTCGAAGAAACTGGTACTTTCCAAGGAATCAACCCGGAAGGAGCAAGCCCAAAGGAAGATCACGTTACGGTAACATTGGCGATGAGCTCAACTTCAGAACGAGAGGGTCACATTTGGCGTCGCCGATTTCCCATTGCCCCACAATGGCATACTTGGCCGCCCAAAGACTCGCCAAGTTCATGGCCGCCTCTCATTATGCTTACAACCTACTCAAGATGCCCGGCCCGATAAGCGTCATTTCTGTCCATGGCGACAAGAAAGATGCACTTATCTGCGCCGACAAGATTTACCGGGATGCAGCAGCAGCGACAGATAGCAAACCACTTACCACTGAAGCTCCCGGGAAGAAGAAGACCATCAGGTCCGGCAAGAGCTCTGTTGCCCACTCCGGCAAGCGCACCTCTTCGGAGTGCTGCGCTACCGTCGAGGACGCACCATCGAGCTCCACCGGCAAGTGCAACAAGACGATGGCAGCTCCGCCAAAGACCAAGAAGGTGCCCGCCAAGGAGGACGGCGCTGGTGGTACCTTCACCATCAGTGCCACGCTTGATCCTAAATAGGAAGGCGAGCTCGTTGCTTTCCTGCGGGCGAATGTCGATGTGTTTGCATGGCAACCATCTGACATCCCCGGTGTTCCCAGGAAAGTAATTGAGCACCACCTAGCTGTCTGTCCTCACGCGCGGCCCGTCAAGCAAAAAGTTAGGAAACAGGCAGTGGAGCGCCAAGAGTTCATAGCAGAAGAAATCAAGAAATTAGAAGCAGCAGGGCTTGTCAGAGGAGTCCTCCACACCACGTGGCTGGCCGATCCGGTAGTTGTGCGCAAGGCTAATGGGAAATGGAGGCTTTGTATTGACTTCACTGATGTTAATAAAGCTTGTCCCAAAGACCCATTTCCCTTGCCGCGTATCGACCAGATTGTTGACTCCACGGCTGGATGCATCTGCTTTCGTTTCTTGATGCATATTCAGGATATCATCAGATCTTCATGGCAGAAGAGGATGAAGAGAAAACCGCATTCATTACACCATGTGGCACGTACTGCTTTATACGGATGCCTTTCGGTTTGAAGAATGCTGGTTCAACCTTTGCAAGGGTAGTCCATGATGCCTTTGGACCACGGATACACAGAAATGTAGAAGCCTACATGGATGATATAGTGGTCAAGAGCAAAGACAGAGCGACCCTGGTTCAGGATTTGGATGAGACGTTTGCAAACCTGCGCAAGATCAACCTCAAGCTCAACCCCGAGAAGTGCGTGTTTGGAGTCCCTTCCGGCAAGCTTCTCGGGTTCTTTGTATCTCAGCGGGGAATTGAAGCCAATCCCGACAAGATCAAGGCCATTGAGCAAATCGAGGCACCAAAGCGCGTCAAGGATGTCAGGAGGCTTGCCGGTTGCGTGGCTGCTCTTAGCAGGTTCATCTCTAAGTCTGCTGAAGCAGCGCTCGCCGTTTTCAAGATTTTGAAAAAGGCAGGCCCAATGAAATGGACTCCGGCGGAGGCTGCGTTGCAGACTTGAAGAGATACTGTCCTCCGCTCAATACTTGTCGCACCTAAGCCACAAGAGAAGTTGCTGCTGTATATAGCGGCAACCAATCAAGTGGTTAGTGCTGCGTTAGTAGCGGAGAGGGAGGCAGATGATGAGCCGGCAACCGAGGCAAGCGCATCCAGCGACAAGCAAGGGGCTTCGCCGTCAAGCTCTGGTCCCGACAAGGACGGATCTGCGCAGGATTGCGACAAGATACAAAAGAAGATGGTGCAGCGCCCAGTATACTTTGTCAGTTCCCTTCTGCAGGGGGCTAGATCAAGGTACCCTGGTGTGCAGAAGCTGCTTTTCGGCCTCCTCATGGCCTCGAGAAAGCTGCGCCATTACTTCCAAGCACATGAGATAACAGTTGTCACTCGCTTTCCGCTGAAGAGGATTTTGCAAAATCCAGAAGCAACAGGCAGGATTGTTGAGTGTCGCTGGGCTGTCAAGCTTTGGTCTCAAGTTGAAAGCACTTCAACTATCGAGCAGGGCATTGGCAGAATTCATAGCGAGTGGGCGCCAATGCAAGATGAGGAAGTTCTAGAGACGAGCATCCCGTCAAGGAGGCAAATAAAGAGTGGCTGATGTGCTTGATGGTGCCTTCTCGCTGCAAGGCGCCGGTGCCGGCGTGCTGCTTATCGCACCCACCGGAGAGCACCTCAAGTACCTAGTCCAGATGCACTTTCCCAAGGAACAAGCAACAAATAATACTGCTGAGTATGAAGGCTTGCTTGCCGGTCTCAGGATCGCAGCGGACCTTGGGATCAAGAAGCTCATTGTCAGGGGGGACTCGCAACTTGTCGTCCGCCAAGTAAATAAAGATTATCAGAGTCCGTTGATGGAAGCGTACGTCGATGAAGTGAGGAAGCTGGAAGAGCACTTTGAAGGCCTGCAAATGGAGCACGTTCCAAGAGCACAGAATGATGTAGCTGATGGCCTCTCCAAATGTGCCGCACTTAAGTTACCTGTGGAACCAGGGATTTTTGTGCTCAAGCTAACTCAGCCAACCGTAACACCATCAACAGGACAGAGCAAGAAGAGAAAATTGGTTTCTGGCGACTACTTTTCGGCAGAGCTCTCTAAAGCCGCCGCCAAGAAGGTCCCCAAAACCAACATAAATATCAGCGAGGAGCGATCTGCTCCGACAAACCATGCAGTTTGTATCGTTGAAGCAAACACTCCCGACAAGTTTAGCTCCGGCAAGCTTGCCGGGGATCATCGAGCTCCGGCGGACCCGCAGGTCCTTGCGGAAGAAGCTGATGTTCCGCAGTGATAGATGAGCCTTTAGTCCTTGTTGTCGAGCCACGAGCTCCAACATGGGCACAGAAATCGTCCATTTCCTTGAGACGGAGAACTTCCGAAGAGCAAGAAGAAGCGGAAAAAGTAGCCCGACAATCAAGTATGTACCAGTTTGTTGACAACATCACATGCATGAAGAAGGCTCAACGGTGTGAAATTGAAGTGTATTTGCCGGAAGATGGACAGAGGCTGTTGGCGAGAGATACATGGAGGCATATGTGGTCACCACATTGGCGCAAAAGCACTTGCCGCAAAGCTTTCCGGCAAGGTTTCTTCCGCCGAAGCCCTCCGGATGCAACTGCACAAGTAACCAAGTGTGAAGCGTGCAGTTCCATTCCAAACAGATACACCAACCAGCTCAAGCTCTCCGACGATCCCTTTATCCTGGCCCTTTTTGGTGCTGGGGCTCAACATCCTCGGCCCCTTCCCGAAGCTGTCGGGGCTTTGAATACTTATGCGTGCAATCGACAAGTTCACAAAGTGGCGGAAGTAGAACCAGTGAGAAAGGTGACAGCATAGTCACCGTCGAGTTCTTCAGTCAATTGTTTGCCGTTTTGGGATTCCTAGCGGATCATCACCGACAACGGCACACAGTTCACGAGCCGCACCTTCATGCGATCGCCCAAGATCTTGGCGCCAAGATCTGCTTTGCTTCGCTGCTCATCCGAGAAGCAGCGGTCAAGCGAGAGAGCAAGCGCTGAAGTGCTGCGAGGACTCAAGACCAGAACTTTCGGCGAGGCTGCGCAAGTCGCGGAAGGAACTGGATCGAGGAGCTGCGGTGGTTCTTTGGTCGATCGAGCGACGCCAAATCGAGCCACGGCCGACACCCTTTGCTCTAGTCTACGGAGCGAGGCAGTTCTCCCCACGGAACTCAGATACGGGTCACCTCGAGTGCTCGCTTATGATGAGCTTGAGCAAGAGCAGCTGCGACAAGATGACGCTGCTCCTCGAGGAAGATCGTCTTTAGGCTGTTTGTCACGAGCTGCTCGTTACCAGCAAGCTTTGCGGCGCTACCATAGCCGCAAAGTTAATGCCGAAGCTTCGAGGAAGGCGACCTTGTTCTTGGCGTTCAATCCGCCAAGAATTCCAACAAGTTGGCCTTGAAGTGGGAAGGCCCTTATCGGGTGAAAGCGAGTCACTAGGCTGGCGCTGTCCGCCTTTGAGATCCGAAGATGGCCTTCGGTGAGCAACTCTGGAACATAGAGCATCTTCGCAAGTTTTACCCATGAGGCGCGGTTGCGAACCCTTTCCTAAGCAACCACCCTTTATACAAGTCTTGCCGCTGTTGCATGTAATCCTTTGTACAAAGCCGGGCGCAGACCCCGTGCATCAGTAAAGCCTATGGTTGCGCACATTTTGTCAATACATGCTTTCATAATCATATATGCATGTGTTTACTAACATCTTGTGCAGCACCAGCACCCGGTAAGCGATAATGAGCCATTAGGCTCCATAACCTTATTTTTCTCTTCTTTCTTCTCAAACAACAAGAAGGTTCATCCACCCACAAGTTAACCAGGGGGGAGGAGGAGATAATGGTGTGGGCCGACAAGCGTCGCTCGAGGAAATGTCGCCTTGCCGGAAAATGGACAACAAAAAAGCTAAGTTGCTAAGTTTAAGCGACCAGTTTTAAATTTTTAAGTTATCTTCCTCGAACGATAGTACTTTGTATGGAAAACCTGTGCGCGGAGGAACCAAATCGTGACTGGTCGCGCCCTTACTTTGTTTCGAGTCCGCTCAACAACTTAAGTGAGCTGCGGCTAGTCCGCGACGAGGTTGCTTGTCGGTGGCGACCCGCCAAAGAGCTGCTGAAGTTCCTTTTCGGCGCTCATGGCAAGGGTGCTGCCCGAAAGCTTCCACAAGGCGTGGGGTATAAACATACAAGGAAGAAATCAAGTAAAGGAAATAACGAAGTGCATTCGATTGCCTAAGATAGTGTATATTACATAATAACTTGTCGCAGATCTAATAGACTTTTCTCCTAAACATGATCTACAGCGACAAGAGAAAGATAGACTTGGCGGCCTAGTCCACGCGGTTCGCCTCGAGCCTCTTAACTCCGCTCACCCTGTCCACAATGGGTGCGACGAGGGCCTTGAGCGCTTCAACATCGGCGGACGGAGGCAGGGACTTGAGGGCTTTGGAGAAGTCGACGCCTGGGTTGCGGAAGGCCACCTTCATCAACACCTTCTGGAGAGCCTCGGCGCATACTTGGCGCGATTCCTCCGCCAGTTGTTTCGGAACCTCTTCCCGGAGCCGCTGAATACCCGCCAACACGCCTTTGAAGAACAGGCTGAGCTTGACGCTGGGTTGGAGTTTCTCGTCGGTGGAGTATCCAAGATCCGTCATCCCCAACTCCATCAGCTCATTATGGATAACGGCGGCGATGTCCACAAGACCTTCTGTCCAAAGCATTATGCTGTCCCGAAGATTATTCTGGGCAGTCACAGCATTCGACAACAACTCCTCGGTGGCTTTGATCTTTTCCAGCAGGCCCGTTTCCCACTCCTTGGCGCCGTTCAACGCCTCCGTCAAGGTGGTCAATTTCAGCTCCAGATCCGCCTTGACGTCCTTGGCAGCATCGATCTCCTTGATCTTTTCAGCAAAACGACCCGCAGCTCGCCGAGGGTGTGGCGTCCTTCTCACGCTCGGCGCTTCAACCCGGCGACCTCCTCGGCACTCTTCTCGAGGGTGGACTCCAGCTGAGCCACCTCGTCTCTAATTCCCTCTTGGCGGCCTCGGCAGCAGGCAGCATCTTTGCCTCTTGGAATGGCCCGCCAATCGTTTGCTTCACAAGTGAGATCTTCCTCAAAGCGATCGAGGTTGATCTTCCGCTCGCCAGCTCACCTTCTCGGCGGAGAGCATCTCACCGGCAAGCCTCTACTGCTCCTCAACCTCGCCCTTCTCCAAGATGAAGGCCGTGCGCTCCTCGACAAGCTGCTCCCGAGCCTCGCTATGTCCCGGAGAGTCTCTTTGTTGGCGTCGGAGCTCTTCCGCGCTTCTCCAAATCAGCTCCGCCCTCGCGACAAGCGCCTCCACGACTCAGTTTGGCTTGTCGGGCGCGGTAGAGCGACAGCAACCTCCTTAGCAGCTGCTCCTCCTCGGGCTCACCACTGCTGCTGCTCGGGGCATCAACCAGCGACAGCCCGGCGGAGGCAAGCAGTTCCGCATCGAAGGTCTCCCCTTGGCGGTGCCTGGAGCTTGATGCCCATGGGAGCTTGATGAAGACACCCTCGCCAGCTTTCAGGTAGGCGCCGGGCTGGGGCTCCTCAGAGTCTGGTGCGGCATCGGTGGCGGGGGGATCAGCGGTCGGCGCAGCGCTGGCGCCTCCTGCGCCTCCGGGCCGTCGGTCGATCGCCGAGTTCCTCCCGACCTCTGCGCCACCGGCCTGGCAGCCTCCTGCTTGGCGGGCTGTCGGCGCCAGCCTCCTCCTCCTCCATGTTGGCGGCGTCGACACTGTCGCCATAGCGTCTTCCTCGCCGGCAGCCTCGGTTTCCATCGGATCTTCCGCAGATGGATCGATGGTCAAGAAGAAAGCACAAATCAGCGAGATATTGAAAGAGAAAACGGAAGAAAAGAACCCAAGGAAACTATCAAACAAGAAGATTACCGGCAATGGGGTCTCAGGCCTGATCTCCACCACCGGAGGGTCGCCGGCGCCAGCCCTTGCCGGAGAAGCTCCCTTGTCGGAGAAGCCTCCCTTGCCGGAGAGCGCCCTTGGCGGAGAATTCTCCCTTGGTGGCGTAGTTGAAGCAAGCAGAATTTCGGGAGTGACCTCCGGGGCCTCCTGATGAGGCTGGACCTCAGGGGTAGCCTCCGGTGCTCCATGATGTGGCTGCTCTGCTCCTACGAAATCCGACAAACCAGATATCAGTAACGGAAAAGCACCCAAACGCGCCTAACCACAAGAAGCATACCAGATACTTACGCTGGGGGCTGTGCTGGGGGCTGCTCTGTTGAAGGGTTGCCGGATCCGGCAAGGGATTCTCGGACATGCCCCTGTTGCTCTGAGTCATCTGAGACGACAACCACGGCGTCTTGGCCCTCTTGACGCTCTCTCGAACCAACGTCTGAAGAAGAAAGTTCAGAGGAACCAGTCGAGATATAAGATAAAGCAATAAATTGGGAGATTACAAATAGCAGCGACAAGATCTTACTCTTCCTCTTCTTCCTCGGAGCTGAGGGCGGAGAGATCAAACTCTGCTCCGGCGCGACGGATTGGGGGAGAAGACTCCCTCTGACGCTTGGCGGGTGCAGGGGCCGCGGCTCCGGAAGGCCCTGCGCCCGTCGCCATGGCGGAATAAGGCGCCCGCAACAACATACTGCCGCGGTGGAGCGTGTCGGGCGGCGAGGCAGCTGATGGACCGTACGCTCCCTCGCCACTTCTCCGGTCTTCCGGAGACGTCTCCTTGGCGGGGCAGCGAGCTCCTCCTGCGGCAAGCTACTTGACGGCGGAGGAGAGGCGCCCCCGGCAGGCTCACTCGGGTCGTTGTCGGGCTCGGTCTGCTCCTCCCCACCGACGAACTCTTCTTGGTCGGCAAGGCTTGCCGCCTCGGCCCTCTCTGCCTCCTCGACAGTGAACCCAAACGCGCCGGCGGCAGCGGCCTCTGCAGCCTCCTCCAACCTTGTGGCGATGCGCATCATCTCCTGAGCAGTGGTGTCGCGGGTGAGCCGCCTCTTCTCGTTGGCGCGGATCGGCACTTCAACCAAGTTGTCGAAGAACTGCTGCACTATGTCATCGGCGGGCTCCTGCCAGGTTGGAACGATCCCATGGGAATCGCACAACGGCATTATCGCACGGATGCTATCAAGCGACGAGTTGTTGCACAAGGGCACAACTCCCCTCGGCAACATGCACCATCCTGGGTTATCCGGTTCAGGCAGCATGCCGTCAAGCTCCAAGGTAGTGAAATTCCATTTCAGACCTGGGCGCAGCCTCATGATATCCGCCGCGTTCTGGAATTCCCAAGCAGGCCTCCCTTTCTCCTACAAGGGCGCAATGCGGCGGCGAAGGAAGTCCGCGCCAACTGCTCCTACGGTAAGCCCTGCTTGCCGGAGACATAAAATCCTAGTCGTGGCAATCTTCAACTTGTCGTCCTCCGCGCCAAGTTGCTCCGATCGTTACCGCAAACTATGGGGGTCGTCGCAGGTAGTAAAGGCTGTGGTTCCTCCTCTAAGATCCAGCACCACCAGCCTCCACTCTCCCACTTGCTGCGCAACTCTCCGCCAAGATCGCTTCCTTCTTGCCAATCCTAGAGGTCCATGCAATTCCTCGACAGCGACTCTCCTCTCTCTGCTGGGTGAGAAGTAGTGGCGGAAGAGTGCGACGTTTGGGTGGACCCGACAAAGATCTCGCAGAGATGCTTGAAACGCCATGGTAAGGATGGCGTTGGGGTGAAATCAAGGAGGCGGAGGCCATATGTGTTCATGACATCACAGAAGAATTTAGAAAAGGGCGGGCAGAGCCCGCACCAGAAGAAAAACGCAAAGAAGGGGTACCCGATGGAGACCTTAGCAGATGTGGCGGCGGAGATGACCCTCGTCTTGCGAATGCGCTGGGTCACCGTCGACCGTAAGAGGTAGTACAGCTCCCGCAGCTCCTTCCTGTTGAGCAGGGGATCGAAGAGGGCCCGCTCCTTCCGCAGCGCCGCGAGCCGCTGCGCCTCGGCAGATTTCACGCCTTTTCCCTTATCGGCCTTCGGAGCCATAGGGAGTCGTGGTGGAGGAAGTCGACGGCGTTGGTGGCACCGGTGGCAATGGAGGGGGCGGAGCGTCGCTCTCTTTGGGCTCGAGAAGAAAGGGGAAAGCAACGGGGGTTTCCGATGTGACAGCAAGGGCAAGTGGACGTCCTGCCCCGGTTCCCCCGCTTATAAAGGGGACAGGGGACGGGCGTTCCGATTTTTCCCATTGAAGAAAGCCCCACGATCTCCCCCACGACGCCATGTCCAGTGCGTGCCGTTCGTGGGAGACGTGGTGGGCCCAAGGCAAATAACGGCGTAATCAAGACCCGCGTGCCGTGCAGACCGCCTTGGGCCTGGCCCAACAAAGCTTGGCGCCGTGTGTGGCCCAGGCCCGGGGGCTCCTGTCGGTGTACTAGAGTAGGGGTACCCTAGTACCCCGAACCCGTGCACGGGCAGTTGCAGCGCCCCACGGCCGGGCCGGCCTGATGACCGCCAAAGTCCTCAGCGGCTCCTTTGGAGCCATTCAAGAACAAAGTAGTCAAGACCCCGGCAAGAGGAGCTTGCCGGGAAGGCCACTCAGGGCGTGAAGGAAACAAGGCCCCGGCAAGAGGAGCCTGCCGGGAAGGCTTGGCGGGCGCCGAACCCCCAAGCGCGACGAGGTTCCTGCCCCGGCGAGGCACTTGCCGGGGCGGGCGACCTCTCTTCATCTCCGCTCCAGCTCACCCGCCAACGTGTCACCACGGGGCTCTCCCAAGGACGCGTGTCGACGGGCTGTGCAGCCAGCGGGGAGTAGCGACAAGCGGCGCTGACAAGCTACCATCGTGGCAAACGGAGGCGCACTTGACGGTTCCTGTTACACTGTTCGGGCGACTGAGACGGGCATTGATGACTCTTGTCCCTTGTCGTCAGAGTTAGGTATAGATTACTGTACACTGTACAAAGCGGTGTACCAACCTAGGTTTTTACCATTGTAACCTTGTCTACTTGCCACATGTGGTGACCCCTTGTGCCTATAAAAGGAGGCCCAAGTGCAACGTAGAGGAGGTTCGGCTCGGTTCGGTCCAGCTGAGGCATAGTTCATCACATTCATACGAAACCACACCCAGGCTAGGTCTTGTAGCTCGCATTGCTCCCTAGCAAGAACACAAGATAATCCACAAAGCAGCAGTAGGAGTATTATCTCTCCGGAGAGCTCCGAAGCTGGGTAAATCCGCTCGTGTGCATCGCCTCGATCCGCTCTTTGTGCAATCTCCGCCCCCCTTCCGAACCACAAGGGACCCAGGTCCCGTAGGTGCTCGTGGGGCACGATCAGTCCTCCCCCGACACCATGGAATTGCATCACCTTATCATCCTCAGTCTAGTGGTCAAGTTGAACTTAGCAATAGAGAAATAAAATTAATTTTGCAAAAGACTGTTAATAGGTCGAGGAAGAATTGGTCTAAGAAATTAGATAATGCACTTTGGGCTTATATAACATCATATAAAAATCCTATGGGTATGTCTCCATATAAAATGGTTTATGGAAAAGCTTGTCATTTGCCTCTTGAGAACATAAAGCATATTGGGGCGTCAAAGAGATCAATTATGATTTCAAACTTGCTGGTGAAAAGAGGTCATTTGATATTAGCTCATTAGATGAGTGGAGAACCCAAGCATATGAAGATGCAAAATTATTCAAAGAGAAAGTTAAAAGATGGCATGACAAAAGAATCCAAAAGCGTGAGTTTAAAGTCGGAAAATATGTTCTTTTGTACAACTCTCGTTTCAGATTCTTTACAGGAAAACTCCTCTCAAAATGGGAAGGCCCCTATGTTATCGAGGAGGTTTATCGATCTGGAGCCATCAAAATAAATAATTCCGAAGGTACCAACCCGAAGGTTGTCAATGGACAAAGAATAAAGCATTATATCTCAGGTACGCCCATTAATGTTGAAAGTAATATTATCCAAACTTTGACACCAGAAGAACACATAAAAGAGTCCTTCCGGAGCACTCCAGAATCGTTAAGGAGGTACGTGATATTTAACAAATATTTAAATTTTTTGGAAAAATCCGCAAAATATGTTTTATCAGTTTTGGAATATTTAAAAAATTTGGAAATAAAGAAACTTCCAGGAAGCGTCCCGTGGTGGGCACAAGACACCAGGGCACGCCAGGCTTGCCTGGAGTGCCCAGGTGGGTAGTGCCCACCTGGGACACTTTTCGGACTCCGTTTTTCTACCATATGCTTGTCCTCCAAGATAAAAAATCTATATATACTTCCCGAACCTGTTGATCATCGTATCGCGGAGAAATCCTCTGTTCTCCTTTCTTGTTGTTTTGTGCGTAGACCTAAAAATATGTCTTCCCAAGACTCTGAGGGTGAGAGCTATGTTGATGATCTTGTCACAAACCCCAAGTCCTATGGGGATGAGGGGCACTATAGCTGGACCTCCGAAGAAGATGAAGATGGATCGGTTCCTCCCCGGTTCAAAAACGAGAGCATGGACGCGTTATGCAAGAAGATAATAAAACTCGAGATAGATAACGATGAGTTGAGGATAGATAATTTTATTATCCCTTAGAAACCGGAGGAAGCAAAGGGTAAACCCTCCACCTTTTCACCACCACCACTGCCATGGAAATCCGAGGACAAGATTTCTCCTTCATCACCATCATCTTCATCACCACCAAAAGAGAACTAAGTATCGGGTATGGGCACTCCCCTTGGCTTCTGCCAATCTTGGGGGAGGTGCCGCGGTATCGTATCATCCCACTATCTTTTTGCCTTTATTAATTTTAGTTCAATCCTTTTCTTTAGATGAATAAAAGTTTAGTTCGATCCTTTCTTCTTTGAAACTTTGCTTAGTGATCTATCCTTGTAATCGTGTGCAAGTTATATAATAAAGTTTAGTTTGAGTTTTTGCTTTCTTTAATTTCATGTTGCAAATAAAAGAAAAGAAATAAAGAAAGAAAAAGAGAAAGGAAATAAATAAAAGAAAGGAAATAAATAAATAAAAGATCATATACTAATCCTGTGGTAGGTGATGACACCACATAAGGAAAAGTATAAGTAGACTATTTTATTAGAGATTGACAAACATAGCATTAGTCAGTGATGTAACTCATGAAAGAATTAATAAGGAAGAGAAGATTCACATTTAAATACACTATCCTAGAAATTTTTGTGGTTGTGAGCCCTCATCAAAATATTATATGCCAAAATTGTTGACGTTGGACAAGGAAGACAACTTAATGGTTTAAGTTTGTTTATATTCACATAGAAGTCATATTGTCATAGATACTTCAACATGTGGTGCTTGCCCCTATCTTTGCTAGCCAAAAATTATGCACTAAGTAGAGATACTACTTGTGCATCCAAAAACCCTTAAACCCAAATCTTATTTTCAAGTGTCCACCATACCTACCTAGGGATTGAGCAAGGTCCCTCAAGTAAGTTGTCATCGGTGCAAAAAGGCAATAAAAATTGCTTCTAAAAGTGTGAGATCATTTAGTGTAAGAGAAAATTGAGCGTTGCACGAACTTGTGATGGTGAAGAATAAAAGCGATAGACTGCATAATAAAGGTCGCTATCAAAAGGGGCAATGCAACGTGAAATTCTTTTGCACTAAGGGGTTGAGCATACAAACAAATAAGCGCATATCAACCTCTGCTTCCCTCTAAAAAGGGCCTATCTTTTACTTTTATGTATTTACTTCTATGCAAAGAGTCAAAGTTTTCCTTCTATTCCTTTTTATTTTTCTCCTTTGGAAAGCACCGTGTGGTGAGCAAACATCTAGGCACGTATGTCCAGTTAAATATAGATTGCATGAATTATTATTGTTGACATCACCCTTGAGGTGAATACGTTGGGAGGTGAAACTATAAGCCCCTATCTTTCTATGTGTCCGGTTGAAACGTTTTGCTCATGTGTACGCGGTGAGTGTGGACAATCATAGAATACTATATGATGGTTGAGTATGTGGAATTGCCTAAAGGCTCTGGTACGTGACCCTTCCTGAAAAGATGATGAATTGTAGTTGAAAAGTTGACTGAGAACATAGTTTGTTGGGTTTTATTAGAGTTTTTGCTTTATACTTCGATTGTTTGATGAATTGTTACTTATTCATGAGAAGTATATGACAGAAGTTCTATGATAAAAGTCTTATGTTTAATTTTGTTGCTGTTATAGTAATCAACATGATGCTTCTATGTCTGTATTTTGTTTCTATCGACACCTCTCTCTCAAAGCATGTGCACATGTTTTTCGATTTTGGTTTTCGCTTGAGGACAAGCGAGGTTTAATCTTGGGGGAGTTGATACGTCCATTTTGCATCATGTTTTCTTACTGTTATTTATAATGTTTCATCCATAATAAAGCTTTTTGGAGTAATTCTAATGCCTTTTCTCTCATAATATGGAAGGTATACATAAAGAGGGAGAATTCCGGTAGCTGGAAATCTCGACCTGAAAAACCTAGGCCAGGCTAACTATTCCGCGCAACTCCAAATGAGCTGAAACTTCACGAGGATTTTTAGGAATATTTAAGAATTATTGGAGGAAATAACTACCAGAGGGGGGCCACCAGGTGGGCACAACCCACCTGGGCGCGCAAGGGAGCCCAGGCGCACCCTGGTGGGTTGTGCTCCCCCAGGCCCACCTACGGTGCCCATCTTCTGGTATACAGGTCATTTTGACCTAGAAAAATAAGGAGAGGACTTTGGGACGAGGAGTCGCCGTCTCGAGGCGGGACTTGGGCAGGAGCACTTTTCCCTCCGGCAGAGCGATTCCGCTGGGGGAACTTCCCTCCCGGAGGGGGAAATCATCGTCATCAGCATCACCAACAACTCTCCCATCCTGGGGAGGGCAATCTCCGTCAACATCTTCAACACCACCATCTCATCTCAAACCCTAGTTCATCTCTTGTGTTCAATCTTGTTACCGTAACTATAGATAGGTGCTTGTGGGTGACTAGTAGTGTTGATTACATCTTGTAGTTGATTACTATATGGTTTATTTGGTGGAAGATTATATGTTCAGGTCCAATATGCTATTTAATACCCCTCTGATCTTGAGCATGATTATCATTTGTGAGTAGTTACTTTTGTTCTTGAGGTCACGGGATAAATCATGTTGCAAGTAATCATGTGAACTTGATATGTGTTCGATATTTTGATAGTGTGTATGTTGTGATTCCCTTAGTGGTCTCATGTGAACGTTGATACGTCCATTTTGCATCATGATTTTATATCGATATTTATTGCATTATGGGCTATTATTACACATTATGTCACAATACATATGCCTATTCTCTCTTATTTTACAAGGTTTACATAAGGAGGGAGAATGCCAGCAGCTGGAATTCTGGGATGGAAAAGGAGAAAATATTAGAGACCTATTCTGCACAACTCCAAAAGTCCTGAAACTCAATGAAAGTTGTTTTTGGAAATAATAAAAAATACTGAGTGTAAGAAATACCAGAGGGGGCCCACACCCTGGCCACAAGGGTGGGGGCGCGCTCTACCCCCCTAGGCGCGCCCCCTGCCTCGTGGGCCCCTTGTTGGCCCTCCGGTGCCCATCTTCTGCTATATCAAGTCTTTCGTCCGAAGAAAAAATCATAAGCAAGCTTTCGGGACGAGACTCCACCGCCACGAGGCGGAATCTTGGCGGAACCAATCTAGGGCTCCGATGGAGCTGTTCTGCCAGGGATACTTCCCTCCGGGATGGGGAAATCATCGCCATCGTCATAACCAACGCCCCTCTCATCGCGAGAGGGCCAATCTCCATCAACATCTTCACCAACACCATCTCCTCTCAAACCCTAGTTCATCTCTTATGTCCAATTCTTGTCTCTAAGTCTGGGATTGGTACCTGTAGGTTGCTAGTAGTGTTGATTACTCCTTGTAGTTGATGCTAGTTGGTTTATTTGGTGGAAGATCATATGTTCAGATCCTTTATGCTAATACTCCTCTGATTATGAACATGAATATGCTTTGTGAGTAGTTACATTTGTTCCTGAGGACATGGGAGAAGTCTTGCTATTAGTAGTCATGTGAATTTGGTATTCGTTCGATATTTTGATGAGATGTATGTTGTCTCTCCTCTAGTGGTGTTATGTGAACGTCGACTACATGAAACTTAACCATTATTTGGGCCTAGAGGAAGGCATTGGGAAGTAATAAGTAGATGATGGGTTGCTAGAGTGACAGAAGCTTAAACCCTAGTTTATGCGTTGCTTCATAAGGGGCTGATTTGGATCCACATGTTTCATGCTATGGTTAGGTTTACCTTAATACTTCTTTTGTAGTTGCGGATGCTTGCAATAGGGGTTAATCATAAGTGGGATTCTTGTTCAAGTAAGAACAACACCCAAGCACCGGTCCACCAACATATCAAATTATCAAAGTACCGAACACGAATCATATGAACGTGATGAAAACTAGCTTGACGATAATTCCCATGTGTCCTCGGGAGCGCTTTTCTATATATAAGAGTTTGTCCAGGCTTGTACTTTGCTACAAAAAGGATTGGGCCACCTTGCTGCACTTTATTTACTTTTGTTACTTGTTGCTCATTACAAATTATCTTATCACAAAACTATCTGTTACCTGTAATTTCAGTGCTTGCAGAGAATACCTTGCTGAAAACCGCTTATCATTTCCTTCTACTCCTCGTTGGGTTCGACACTCTTACTTATCGAAAGGACTACGATAGATCCCCTATACTTGTGGGTCATCAAGACACTTTTCTGGCGCCGATGCCGGGGAGTGAAGCGCCTTTGGTAGGTGGAATTTGGTAAGGAAAAATTTATATAGTGTGCTGGAAGTTACTGTCACTTGTTACTATGGAAAGTAATCCTCTGTGGGGCTTGTTCGGGGTATCTTCACCCCGACCAGTAGAGCAAAGAGTTGCTCCTCAACCTACTGAAAATGAAAATGTCTACTTTGAAATCCCTTCGGGTATGTTAGAAAAACTGCTAGCTAATCCTTTTGCAGGAGATGGAACATTACATCCTGATGAGCACCTAATCTATGTGGATGAAGTTTGTGGATTATTTAAGCTTGCAGGTATGCCCGATGACGTTATCAAGAAGAAGGTCTTCCCTTTATCTTTGAAGGGAGATGCATTGACATGGTATACGCTATGTGATGATATGGGATCATGGAACTACAAACGATTGAAATTGGAATTTCATCAGAAGTTCTATCCTATGCATCTTGTTCATCATGATCACAATTATATATATATAATTTTTGGCCTCGCGAAGGAGAAAGCATCGCTCAAGCTTGGGGGAGGCTTAAATCAATGTTATATTCATGCCCCAATCATGAGCTCTCAAGAGAAATGATTATGCAAAAGTTTTATGCTCGGCTTTCTGATATCAATCGCGCCATGCTCGATACTTCTTGTGTTGGCTCTTTTATGATGAAGACTATTGAATTCAAATGGGATTTATTGGAAAGAATTAAACGCAACTCTGAAGATTGGGACCTCGACGAAGGTAAGGAGTCAGTTATGACATCTAAGTTTGGTTGTGTTAAATCTTTTATGGATACCGATGTTTTCCGTAAATTTAGCACTAAATATGGACTTGACTCTGAGATAGTAGCTTCTTTCTGTGAATCTTTTGCTACTCATGTTGATCTCCCTAAGGAGAAGTGGTTTAAATATCATCCTCCCATAGAAGTAAAAGTAGCTGCACCTATTAAAGTTGAAGAAAAGACTATCACTTATAATGATCCTATTGTTCCTACTGCTTATGTTGAGAAACCACCTTTCCCTGTTAGAATAAAGGATCATGCTAAAGCTTCAACTATGGTTCATAAAAGCAATATTAGAACTTATACACCTCCTGAGCAAGTTAAAGTTGAACCTAATATTGCTATTGTTAAAGATCTCTTGGCTGATAATATTGATGGGCATGTTATTTATTTGTGTTGAAACTGCTAGAATTGCTAAACCTTGTGCTAAAGATAAACATAGACCTGTGGTAGGCATGCTTGTTATTTTTGTTAAAATAGGAGATCATTGTTATCATGTCTTATGTGATATGGGTGCTAGTGCTAGTGCAATACCTCATGACTTATACAAAGAAATTATGCATGATATTGCCCCTACTGAGTTAGAAGATATTGATGTCACCATTAAGCTTGCCAATAGAGATACTATATCACCAATTGGGATTGTTAGAGATGTTGAAGTCTTGTGTGGAAAAAATAAATATCTTGCTGATTTTCTTGTTCTTGGTTCCCCACAAGATAGCTTCTGTCCCATTATATTTGGTACACCCTTCTTAAACACTGTTAATGCTAGGATAGACTACAAAAAGGATGTTGTTACCATTGGTTTGGGTGATATGTCTCATGAGTTCAATTTCTCTAAATTTAGTAGACAACACCGGGAAGAGGAATTACCTAGCAAAGATGAAACTATTGGTCTTGCTTCTATTACCGTACCTCCTACAGATCCTTTAGAACAATATTTTCTAGACCACGAAAATGATATGTTTATGAATGAAAGAAGGGAAATAGAAGAAGTGTTCTTTAAATAGGGACCTATTCTGAAACACAACTTGCCTGTTGAAATCCTAGGGGATCCTCCTCCACCCAAGGGTGATCCCGTGTTTGAGCTTAAACCATTGCCTGATATTCTCAAATATGCTTATCTTGATGAAAAGAAGATATATCCTGTTATTATTAGAGATAACCTTTCAGAGAAGGAGGAAGAAAGATTATTGAAAACTCTAAAGAAGCACTGTGCTGCTATTGGATATACTCTTGATGATCTTAATGGCATTAGTCCCACTCTATGTCAACACAAAATAAATTTGGAGAAAGATGCCAAACCAGTTATTGATCATCAACGACAGCTGAATCCTAAAATGAAAGAAGTGGTAAGAAAGGAAATACTAAAGCTTCTTGAGGCAGGTATAATTTATCCCGCTGCTGATAGTCAGTCGGTAAGTCCTGTCCATTGTGTCCCTAAGAAGGGAGGTATTACTGTCGTTCCTAATGATAAAGATGAATTGGTTCCGCAAAGAATTATTATTGGTTATAGGATGGTAATTGATTTCAGCAAATTAAATAAAGCTACTAAAAAAGATCATTACCCCTTACCTTTTATTGATCAAATGCTAGAAATATTATCCAAACATGCACATTTTTTGCTTTCTAGATGGTTATTCTGGTTTCTCTCAAATACCTGTGTCAGCTGATGATCAAGCTAAGACCACTTTTACTTGCCCTTTCAGTACTTTTGCTTATAGACGTATACCTTTTGGTTTATGTAATGCACCTGCTACCTTTCAAAGATGCATGATGGCTATATTCTCTAACTTTTGTGAAAATATTTGTGAGGTTTTCATGGAAGATTTCTCCGTTTATGGATCCTCTTTTGATGATTGCTTAAGCAACCTTGATCAAGTTTTGCAGAGATGTGAAGAAACTAATCTTGTCTTGAATTGGGAGAAGTGCCACTTTATGGTGAATGAAGGTATTGTCTTGGGGCATAAAATTTCTGAAAGAGGTATTGAAGTTGATAAAGCCAAGGTTGATGCTATTGAAAAGATGCCATGTCCCAAGGACATCAAAGGTATAAGAAGTTTCCTTGGTCATGCCGGGTTTTATAGGAGGATCATTAAGGACTTCTCAAAAGTTTCTCGGCCTCTGACTAATTTATTACAAAAAGATATACCATTTGTCTTCGACGATGATTGTGTAGAAGCATTTGAAATACTTAAGAAAGCATTGATCTCTGCACCTATCATAGAGCCACCTGATTGGAATTTACCTTTTGAAATTATGTGTGATGCTAGTGATTATGCTGTAGGTGCTGTTCTAGGGCAAAGAGTTGATAAGAAATTAAATGTTATTCATTATGCTATTAAAACTCTAGACAATGCTCAGAGAAATTATGCTACTACTGAAAAAGAATTCTTAGCAGTTGTATTTGCTTGTGATAAGTTCAGACCTTATATTGTTGATTCTAAAGTAACTGTTCACACTGATCATGCTGCTATTAAATACCTTATGGAAAAGAAAGATGCTAAACCTAGACTTATTAGATGGGTTCTCTTGCTACAAGAATTTGATTTGCATATTATTGATAGAAAGGGAGCTAAGAACGCCGTTGCAGACAACTTGTCTAGGTTAGAGAATGTGCTTGATGACCCACTACCTATTCATGATAGCTTTCATGATGAACAATTAAATGTCATAAATGCTTCTCAAACTACTCCGTGGTATGCTGATTATGCTAATTATATTGTTGCTAAATTCATACCACCTAGTTTCACATACCAGCAAAATAAACAGTTTTTCTATGATTTGAGACATTACTTTTGGGATGACCCACATCTTTATAAAGAAGGAGTAGATGGTGTTATTAGATGTTGTGTACCTGAGCATGAACAGGAATAGATCCTACGCAAGTGTCACTCTGAGGCTTATGGAGGACACCACGCTGGAGATAGAACTGCACATAAGGTATTGCAATCCGGTTTTTATTGGCCTACTCTCTTCAAGGATGCCTGTAAGTTTGTCTTATCTTGTGATGAATGCCAAAGAATTGTTAATATTAGTAGACGTCAAGAAATGCCCATGAATTATTCACTTGTTATTGAACCATTTGATGTTTGGGGCTTTGATTATATGGGACCGTTTCCTGCCTCTAATGGATATACACATATTTTAGTTGTTGTGATAACGTTACTAAGTGGGTAGAAGCTATGCGAACTAGTAGTGCTGATCATAACACCTCTATTAAGATGCTTAGAGAAGTTATTTTTCCGAGGTTTGGAGTACCTAGATATTTAATGACTGATGGTGGTTCACATTTTATTCATGGTGTTTTCCGTAAAATGCTTGCTAAGTATGATGTTAATCATAGAATTGCATCCCTATATCACCCACAGTCTAGTGGTCAAGTAGAATTGAGTAATAGCGAACTCATTAATTTTGCAAAAGACTGTCAATAGATCTAGAAAGAATTGGTCCAAAAAACTTGATGATGCATTATGGGCCTACAGAACTGCATATAAAAATCCTATGGGTATGTCTCCGTATAAAATGGATTATGGAAAAGCATGTCGGTTACCTCTCGAACTAGAACATAAGGCTTATTAGGCTATTAAAGGGCTCAATTATGATTTAAAACTTGCTGATGGTTATTTGACATTAGCTCACTTGATGAATGAAGAACCCAAGCCTACGAAAATGCCAAATTGTTTGAAGAAAAAGTTAAAAGATGGCATGACAAAAAATACAAAAGCGTGAGTTTAATGTAGGTGATTATGTATTGCTATACAACTCTCGTTTAAGATTTTTTGCAGGAAAACTTCTCTCTAAATGGGAAGGTCCTTACGTTATCGAGGAGGTCTATCGTTCCGGTGCCATAAAAATCAACAACTTCGAAGGCACAAATCCGAAGGTGGTGAACGGTCAAAGAATTAAACACTATATCTCAGGTAATCCTATAAATGTTGAAACCAATGTTATCAAAACCGTAACACTGGAGGAATACATAAGGGACATTTTCCGGAACGTTTCAGACTTCGAAAAGGAATAGGTATGTGGTACGGTAAGTAAACCAACTCCAAAACAGTTCTAATGGCAATTTTTCTCTGTTTTGGAATATTTAGAAAAATAGAAAAATAAGAAGCAGTCCGGGAAGGACACGGGGCCTCCACGAGGGTGGAGTGCGTGCCCTACCCCCCTGGGCGCGCCCCCTTCCTCGTGGGCACCTTGTGTGCTCTCCGGACTCTGTTTTCTTGCACGATACGTATTTTGGTCGGTAAAAAATTCATTATATAATCTCTCAAAGTTTTTGACTCCTGTATCACGCAATTATCCTCTGTTTTCGTTTGGAGCTGTTTTTTCTGACAGATCTAGATTATCATGACATCTCCAAGCACCCCCAAGGACAAGTTCTTCGAGAAGGTCATCAACCCTTACCTCGCGGAGGTGCTGCGACACCCTCAAACCATTGAGATGCGTGAGGGATTGCTGCACATCCGCGATGTTGAGGGACCAAAGGGGACCGGAAGCATGGAGACGAGGCTCGAAGAAATGGAGCAACAAGTTTTCAAGTGCCAGGGGATGGTGGAACATGGACTCAACTCCAACCACATGATGATCGTGGAGTTCACCAACAACCACAAGATGGATGCCAAGAACATTGGGGAGACCATCTTCAAGCTTCACGAGAAGATCGAGCACCTCCAAGCCAAAATCTATGACCTGCAAAACCAAAACTGTGAGTATGAATATAGATTCAAGAGAATGAGTTTGGCTGCAGATTTGAGGATCCCGGAAACTCGATCATCCTTCTATGATGGTGCGCCTATGCCTTGGAAGATGGACGACAAGCCCACATCATCTATAACTCCATCACCATCCCCGAAAAAGGAGACATAATCACATGGGTATGGGCACTCCTCTTGGCTACTGCCAAGCTTGGGGGAGGTGCCCCAGTATCGTATCACCGCCACATCTCCTATCTTTACCATTTTTCTTAGTTCGATCCTTTTAGTAATATATTGATCTAGTAGAATAAAAGTTTTAGTATGATCTAGTCTTGAGTTTTGCTTTATGATCCCTTTATGTAATCGAGTCCGTGAGCTATATAATAAAGATTAGTGTTAAGTCAAGGGCTTGATTATCTTTCCATGATCTTGAGTGAATAAAAGAAAAGGAGAAAAGAATAAAAAGAAACAAAGAGATCATATTGATTTTATGCAAAGTAATGACTTCACATAGAAAGAGTATGATGATTAAAAATTATTGAGAGTTGACAACCGTAGCTTTGGTCAACGTTGCAATTAATAGGAAGTAATAAAGAAAGAGAGGTTTCACATATAAACATACTATCTTGGACATCTTTTATGATTGGGAGCACTCATTAAAATATGACATGCTAAAGAGTTGATGTTGGACAAGGAAGACAACATAATGGGTTATGTTTTCTTATATCTAAGATAAAGTATATTGTCATGGATCATCCAACATGTTGAGCTTGCCTTTCCCCCTCATGCTAGCCAAATTATTTGCAAAAGTAGAGATACTACTTGTGCTTCCAAATACCCTTAAACCTAGTTTTGCCATGAGAGTCCACCATATCTACCTATGGATTGAGTAAGATCCTTCAATTAAGTTGTCATCGGTGCAAGCAATAAAAATTGATATCTAAAAATGTATGATTGATTGGTGAGGAGGAAATAAGCTTTATACGTCTTGTGATGTGGAAGAAATAAAAGCGACGGACCGCATAATAAAGGTCCATATCACAAGTGGCAATATAAAGTGATGTTATTTCGCATTAAGATTTTGTGCATCCAACCCTGAAAGCGCATGGCAACCTCTGCTTCCCTCTGCGAAGGGCCTATCTTTTATTATTATCTTCTACCTTATGCAAGAGTCATGGTGATCTTCACCATTCCTTTTTACATTTTATCCTTTGGCAAGCCCAGTGTGTTGGAAAGATCTGATATATATATATATATATATATATATATATATATATATATATATATATATATATATATATATATATATATATATATATATATATATATATATATACATGGATGTAAGTTGGCATGAACTATTATTGTTGACATTACCCTTGAGGTAAAAGGTTGGGAGGCGAAACTATAAGCCCCTATCTTTCTCTGTGTCCGATTAAAACTCCGTAACCACAAGTATTGCGTGAGTGTTAGCAATTGTGAAAGACTAAATGATAGTTGAGTATGTGGACTTGCTAAAAATCTCTGACACGGACTCTTTCTGATGTTATGATAAATTGCAATTGCTTCAATGACTGATATTATAGTTTGTTGGTTCTCAATAAAGTTTATGATTCATACTTTGCATTGTGAATAGATTATTACTTGAGCATAAGAGATCATATGACAATATCCATATATGTTGCTGTTATGAGAATAATCATGATGCCCTCATGTCCATATATTATTTTATCGACACCTCTACCTCTAAACCTGTGGACATATTTATCGTTATCGGCTTCCGCTTGAGGACAAGCGAGGTCTAAGCTTGGGGGAGTTGATACATCCATTTTGCATCAATCTTTTATTTCGATATTTGTTGCATTATGGGCTGTTATTACACATTATGTCACAATACTTATGCCTATTCTCTCTTATTTTACAAGGTTTACATAAGGAGGTAGAATGCCGGCAACTGGAATTCTGGGCTGGAAAAGGAGCAAATATTAGAGACCTATCCTGCACAACTCCAAAAGTCCTGAAACTCCACGAAAGTTGTTTTTGGAAATAATAAAAAATACTGAGCGGAAGAAATACCAGAGGGGGCCCACACCCTGGCCACGAGGGTGGGGGCGCGCCCTACCCCCCTAGGCGCGCCCCCTACCTCATGGGCCCCCTGTTGGCCCTCCGGTGCCCATCTTCTGCTATATGAAGTCTTTCGTCCGAAGAAAAATCATAAGCAAGCTTTCGGGACGAGACTCCGCCGCCACAAGGCGGAACCTTGGCGGAACCAATCTAGGGCTCCGTCGGAGCTGTTCTGCCGGGGACACTTCCCTCCGGGAGGGGGAAATCATTGCCATCGTCATCACCAACGCTCCTCTCATCAGGAGAGGTCCAATCTCCATCAACATCTTCACCGGCACCATCTCCTCTCAAACCCTAGTTCATCTCTTGTATCCAATTCTTGTCTCTAAGTCTGGGATTGGTACCTGTAGGTTGCTAGTAGTGTTGATTACTCCTTGTAGTTGATGCTAGTTGGTTTATTTGGTAGAAGATCATATGTTCAGATCCTTTATGCATATTAATACTCCTCTGATTATGAACATGAATATTCTTTGTGAGTAGTTACGTTTGTTCCCGAGGACATGGGAGAAGTCTTGCTATTAGTAGTCATGTGAATTTGGTATTCTTTCGATATTTTGATGAGATGTATGTTGTCTCTCCTCTAGTGGTGTTATGTGAACGTCGACTACATGACACTTCACCATTATTTGGGCCTAGAGGAAGGCATTGGGAAGTAATAAGTAGATGATGGGTTGCTAGAGTGACAGAAGCTTAAACCCTAGTTTATGCGTTGCTTCGTAAGGGGCTGATTTGGATCCACATGTTTCATGCTATGGTTAGGTTTACCTTAATACTTCTTTTGTAGTTGCGGATGCTTGCAATAGGGGTTAATCATAAGTGGGATGCTTGTTCAAGTAAGAACAGCACCCAACCACCGGTCCACCCACATATCAAATTATCAAAGTACCGAACGCGAATCATATGAACGTGATGAAAACTAGGTTGATGATAATTCCCATGTGTCCTCGGGAGCGCTTTTCTATATATAAGAGTTTGTCCAGGCTTGTCCTTTGCTACAAAAAGGATTGGGCCACCTTGCTGCACTTTATTTACTTTTGTTACTTGTTGCTCGTTACAAATTATCTTATCACAAAACTATCTGTTACCTATAATTTCAGTGCTTGCAGAGAATACCTTGCTGAAAACCTCTTATCATTTCCTTCTGCTCCTCGTTGGGTTCGACACTCTTACTTATCGAAAGGACTACGATAGATCCCCTATACTTGTGGGTCATCAAACATCAACTACATGACACTTCACCATATTTGGGCCTAAGGGAATACATTGTGGAGTAGCAATTAGATGATGGGTTGCGAGAGTGACAGAAGCTTAAACCCCAGTTTATGCGCTATTCCGTAAGGGACCGATTGGATCAAAAAGTTTAATGCTATGGTTAGAATTTATTCTTAATACTTTTCCCGTAGTTGTGGATGCTTGCGGGAGGGTTAATCATAAGTAGGAGGTTTGTTCAAGTAAGAACAGCACCTAAGCACCGGTCCACCCACATATCAAATTATCAAAGTAGCGAACACAAATCGAACCAACATGATGACAGTGACTAGATGAAATTCCTGTGTACCCTCAAGAACACTTTGCTTATCATAAGAGACCGTTTTGGCATGTCCTTTGCCTCAAAAGGATTGGGCTACCTTGATGCACTTTTGTTACTACTACCGTTACTTGCTCGTTACAAATTATCTTGCTATCAAAATACTTAGCTACTTACAATTTCAGCACTTGCAGACATTACCTTGCTGAAAATCGCTTGTCATTTCCTTTTGCTGCTCGTTGGGTTCAACACTCTTACTTATCAAAACAAGCTACAATTGATCCCATATACTTGTGGGTCTTCACTGGCTAACTGAATCCAAGAGATTGCACGTTACTGAACCCGAGCGATCGATCCCTTGGCTGTTAACCGAACCAGAGAAATTCATTCGCTGTTGACTGAGCCTGAGCGATTCCTTCGCTGCTGCTGCTAAATGAACCCGTGCGATCAATCACTGTTGCTGCTTAATGAAGCCAATCGAGCCCCCGTGCGAGAGTAGCTAGCCGGTATTGGGTTGCCTCTCGATGAACAGTGACCGTTGCTACCATGCGCGCGGTACGTAGAATGAGTCGACGTGGTGAGTCGAGCCAGTTGGTTGGCTATGGATGAACAGTTCCCAGCGGGGGTTGGATGAATAGGACCCCGTGGTAGTAGTCCGTTGCCACTGGATGAACAGGACCCCGTGGAGGCTCTATGAACGGTAGCTGGTGGAGGCTGGATGAACAATAGCCCGTGGATGAAGAGTAGCTGGTGGAGGCTGGAGGAAGTCGACGGTGCATGAACAGTAGCCCATAGAGGCTGGAGCGAGGCAGTAGAGGGTGGATGAATAGGACCCCGTATCAACCGTAGGCGCTCCAACAGAAGTCCGTTTCCTCTGTTTTGCGGTACGCCACACCCCTCCCGATCAACATGACCCCGTTTTTACTGCAGGCACTCAAACAGAAGTCTATTTCCTCCGTTTTGTGGTACGCCAGACCCTTCCCGATGAACAGGACCCTGTTTTGACCATACCCGGTCGAACAGAAGGTCGTTTCCTCCATTCTGCGGTACGCCAGATCTCGTTTCGGCTGTTTCGTCCAAGTCGGTAGGCTCCCGATGAACATGATGTATTCCGACCCAGTCGGTTGCCTCCCTATGAACACGAGCCGTTTCCTCTGTTGCTGTAGGATCTTGAGAAGAGGTGTCTAGAGGGGGGGTGATTAGACACTAAGTACCAAAGTTGCAGTTTTTAACTTCTTTAGGTTTAAGTGGAGTTTAGGCACAAATTTAACATTCACAATACATAACAAGCAAGCATGCAAGAGTATATGAGCAGCGGAAAGTAAAGCATGCAACTTGCAAGAATGTAAAGGGAAGAGTTTGGAGAATTCAAACGCAATTGGAGACACGGATATTTTTGTCGTGGTTCCGATAGGTGGTGCTATCGTACTTCCACGTTGATGGAGACTTCAACCCACAAAGGGTAACAGTTGCGCGAGCCCACGGAGGGCTCCACCCACGAAGGGTCCACGAAGAAGCAACCTTGTCTATCCCACCATGGCCGTCGCCCACGAAGGACTTGCCTCACTAGCGGTAGATCTTCACGAAGTAGGCGATCTCCTTGCCCTTACAAACTCCTTGGTTCAACTCCACAATCTTGTCGGAGGCTCCCAAGTGACACCTAGCCAATCTAGGAGACACCACTCTCCAAGAAGTAACAAATGGTGTGTTGATGATGAACTCCTTGCTCTTGTGCTTCAAATGATAGTCTCCCCAACACTCAACTCTCTCTCACAGGATTTCGATTTGGTGGAAAGAAGATTTGAGTGGAAAGCAACTTGGGAAAGGCTAGAGATCAAGATTCATATGGTAGGAATGGAATATCTTGGTCTCAACACATGAGTAGGTGGTTCTCTCTCAGGCGTAAGTTGGAAATGTAGGTTTGTTCTGATGGCTCTCTCCACGAATGAAGAGGAGGTGGAGGGGTATATATAGCCTCCACACAAAATCTAACCGTTACACACAATTTACCAAACTCGGTAGAACCGAATTAACAAACTCTGTCAGACTGATCTAGTAAACCTAGTGACCGTTAGGGTTTTCGGTGGGACCGATATGCAACTCGGTAGGACCGATATGGTTAGGGTTAGGGCATAACGTAATCTCGGTGAGACCGACTACACAAACTCGGTGAGACCGATTTTGGTAATTAGCTAACCAGAGAGTTGGTCAGGCAAACTCAGTGGGACCGATTACTCAAACTCGGTGAGACCGATTTTGGTAATAAGTTAACCAGAGAGTTTGCATTGTAATCTCGGTAGTACCGATTGCACAAAATCGGTGAGACCGATTTTGGTAATGGACATACAAAGAGAGATTATAATCCCATCTCGGTGAGACCGAGATCCCTATCGGTGATACCGATTTGCCTAGGGTTTGTGGCAGTGGCTATGACATTTGAACTCGGTGGCGCTGGATAGAAAGAATCGGTAGGACCGATTTTGACTTTAGGTTTAGGTCATATGTGGATGTGAGAAAGTAGTGGAGGGTTTTGGAGCATATCACTAAGCACATGAAGCAAGAGGCTCATTAAGCAACACCTCATCCCTCCTTGATAGTATTGGCTTTTCCTATAGACTCAATGTGATCTTGGATCACTAAAATATAAAATGAAGAGTCTTGAGCTTGAAGCTTGAGCCAATCCTTTGTCCTTAGCATCTTGAAGGGGTTCCCACATCCTTTAGTCCCTGCCACTCCATTGTTGAGCTTATCTGAAACATACTAGATAAAAGTGTTAGTCCAACAAGATATATGTTGACATTAATTACCAAAACCACCTAGGGAGCACTTGTGCTTTCAATCTCCCCTTTTTTGGTAATTATGGCAACATACATCAAAGCTTTAGATAAAGATATAAAGAGTAGCAAGTAAAGCTTCGGAAAGGCATGTAACAAGCATAGGCTCCCCCTACATGTATGCAATCATGTGACTATGGAATATAGAAGCATGTGAGAGCATAACCATGATAGAGTAGGCAATGTGTTACATGTATCTTGGCCATATGCATCAGAGCAAAGAATATTAAAGAAAATACCTTCATGCTCATGAGTCCTTCTTGCAAGCAGTATGTACATCAGCAAGAATTCCTCATACACATGAGTGTGATGCATATACTTACCTTGTAGTCCTGAGTTAGCTTAGGATGGAATGAACCTGCGCAACTAAGGTTAGATAACACAGGTACATCTACTAGCCAGAGCAAATAGAAGAAACCACAAGGATACCAAGACTGGGATGACATGTAGAGAGTGAGTACTGAGTACCACATTGGATTAGACATGTCCCCAAGAGTAAAGATATGCAAATAATTTAAATGATTTCTTTCCCTTAGATGTATTGCTCCCCCTGAATCTAGCATGGGATACTGGGAGCAGATAGGGAACAGAAAATCAAGGTTGAAAGATATAAAGAACAGAGCAAATGCAACTAAGCACATATGAACATGTCTTTCCCCTCAAGAAGACATGTGGCATCTCTCCTCTTGAACACCAAGCATCTGGGTGTCACGCCCAATATGCGACCCTATCCAAAAGGAACTCGACGGTCCCACCAAGGATAGACCCGCATATTGAAACGCTTTTGCAAGGTGGATATCATTACATCAGCATTACATTATAGATGGGGATACATACATAAGGCATACAATGCCACACGAATACAACATCATCATACAAGAGATCAACATCCGCCTACGGATGAAACATAAACAGAAACTCAAACAATATCCACCCTGCTAGCCCAGGCTGCCGACCTGGAACCTATCCCCTGATTGAAGAAGCAGAAGACGAACTCCAAAACAAACAAACATCGCTCTCGTGTCATGATCATCGCAACCTGTACCTGCAACTGGTGTTGTAGTAATCTGTGAGCCACGAGGACTCAGCAATCCCATTACCATGGGTATCAACACTAGCAAAGCTTACTGGGAAAGGAAGGGGTAAGGTGGTGAGGTTGCAGCAGCGACTAAGCATATATGGTGGCTAACCAACGCAAATAAGTGCGAGAAGAGAGCAAGCGGAACGGTCGTGAAGCTAGCAATGATCAAGAAGTGATCCTGAACTCCTACTTACGTCACACATAACCCAGAAACCGTGTTCTCCTCTCGATCAACCCCGAAAAGAGACACTCACGGTTACACACACGGTTGGTGTATTTTAGAAGAGTTTACTTCGAGTTTACTACAACCGGATATTAACAAATTCCCATCTGCCACATAACCACGGGCATGACTTTCGAAAGTTCAAACCCTGCAGGGGTGTCCCAACTTAGCACATGATAAGCTCTCGCGATCAACGAAGGATATTCCTTCTCCCCGGGAAGACCCGATCAGTCTCGGAATCCCGGCTACAAGACATTTCGACAATGGTAAAACAAGACCAGCAAGACCGCCCGATGTGTCGACAATCCCGATAGGAGTCGACGTACTCGCTCTCGTGACACACCGGATAAGCTAAGCGTACAGGTACCGACGTAACCCAAGTTGGCAAGGGATGGTCCCGCACGGTGCTCTAGTTTGGACAAACGCTTAGACAAGCACTGGCCCGAGGGGGTAAATAAAGATGACCCTCGGGAGCACGACTCCCAAGGGGAAAAAAGGCTATGTGAGGCAAATGGTAAAACCAAGTTTGGGCCTTGCTGGAGGAGTCTATTCAAAGCGAACTGTCAAGGGGGTCCCATAAATCACCCAACCGCGTTAGGGACGCAAAATCCGGGAACATAATACCGATATGACGGAAACTAGGGCGGCAAGAGTGGAACAAAACACCAAGCATAAGGCCGAGCCTTCCACCCTTTACCAAGTATATAGATGCATTAATAATATAAGAGATATTGTGATATCCCAACAATTAACATAATCCAACATGGAGCAATCTTCAACTTCACCTGCAACTAGCAACGCTATAAGAGGGGCTGAGCAAAAGCGGTAACATAGCTAAGCAACGGTTTGCTAGGAAGGGTATCAAAGGTTAGAGGTTCATGGCAATTTGGGATGGCTGGATAAACAGGTGATAGGTAGCGCATCATAGCGATAGAAGAAGCAACTAGCATAGCAATGATAGTAGTGAGATCCAGGGTAGCGGTCATCTTGCCTGAAATCCCGCAAGGAAGAAGAACGAGTCCATGTAGAAGATGAAGCCACGAAGACGAACGAAGCGTAGATGAACGAATCCTCACGATCGCAACGAAACGGGAACTATCGAGAAGAAGCCCACAACAAAGTAAACACACCAGACATAAACGAGACATGATGCACAACCAATCATGATGCATGACAAAGCTACATGAAGCTACTCATGGCAAGAGATGATGCATACAAGAGCAACACATCAAAGCAAGTTTAAATGAGGCCGGAAACAACATACAACAATTCCGGTAAGTCCTCATATGCAAATTTCGAAATTGGTCCAGATCTGAATAAACCTTATGTTCAAGTTGTTAAACAGCAAGTTAAGATGCACCAACATGATCTACACGAAATTCTAGTCAAGTTACATATAAAGTTCATTAGATTCGGAGCTACGGCCTAGAAAATATGAGCAAACAAGTTAAACATGGCATTGATGCAAAATACATCTAAACATCAAGAAAACACTCTCAAAACAAGGATACACCATGATAATATGAAACTACATGCAAAATCAAGCAAGTTTCATATAGGGCACACTCAAAACGGAGCAACGGTTCAACATACACAAACTATACAAGTTATAGCAACAATCTGTCCAAAACAGCAACTAGGCATCTTGCAAGCACCAAAACAACATGCTACAGCATCTCGACATAATAACAAAAGGCATGGGCATGATGTAAAGGTAAAGCATAACAAAACATGAACACTGAGCTATCTCCAGAAATCACTAAAACATGCTCAAACACACATGGCAAGATGGCATATAATAACAGTTCAGACTTTGCAGAAAATAACATCAGGTTGCAATGTTCAGAGCTATCAAACAACATGTTACGGGAACTTATCATGAAAAACAAAGGCATGGCATGATATACTAATTGCATAGAACAAAAGTCCCTTACTAACCATGAGCCAAAAAGGATCATAAGATATGATGGCACCCATGTAAACATGGCAAGTTATATGACAGATTCATACATGGCAGGAACAACAATAAGTAGGCATGTTGGTGAGCTTGAACCACTCACTACAGAGCAATACATGGTATGTCAAGGCAACCAACATCAAGAATACATGATTATGAAGCTAAGCGTGGCAAGAGCAAGTTCATAGGGTACATGGATCACTAGCAAAACACATGGCAAAACTGAACTTAATGTTAACAGGTTGACAGCAACATTGTTTAGCAACTTTGGAGCAAGATTACAACAACCTACAGCAAGCCATAAATGCAACCAGTAGCATGGATGGATAGAGCATGACATGTAGAACAAAACATACTTAGTGAACATCTCCAGATTATGCATAGAATGACTTGTAGCAGCAGGTTTACATAGCAACACGAAATAACAGATTCAGCCTAGCAAAACAGCAACGGCAAGTACCCTACTTAACAAGCTCGATGCACTCACTACACAACTCACACATATACATGGATGGCACCCCTATAAAGATGGAATGATGTAGATAAAAACACATTTAGACATCAACCTCATAGGATGCACACATCAAACATGGAAAAATTGACAAATGAGCATGTTATAACAGTTTCAGCAGATTAAAATCATATAGCACTCTTGCAACGATGATTCGGGTATCAAGATGGACTCAAATGAACATGATGCCATGGAATGAAATGGAGTACTCGTTGAGACGAACAATTTTACATATTACACGCACGAAACGGAGCAGTATGCAGCAAGTTATGATGCGATGAACATGGCATGATAATGTAAAAATAACAGGGACTTAGGGGGGAAAACGGGGTCAACCTTCGATCTGCACGGTTTTCAAGGTTCGTCGGAGCTCGTCGCCGGAGACGAGGAGGAAGATGCCGGGGAGGCGCGGGGAGGCGGCCCCGGCCCGGATCTGACCGGATCCGCCGACGCATGCTTTGGGACGGCGGCGGAGGAGCTGCGGCGACGGAGCGGGGGCGGCCGGGCGAGTAACCTGGCGGCGCGGGCGGCGCTGGGAGATCCGCGCCCACTGGCGGCGAAAGCACCGGCGAGGCGCCGGCGACGGAGGCGGCGGGCACGCCGGCGACAGAGCGGACGCGGCGACGCGGGAGCGGCGACGCTGGCCCGGTCGCGGCTCGGGCGGGCTGGCCTCGGGCCCGCGGGCCGGCGGCGGGCGCGGAGGAGAGAGAGGAAGGGCGCGGGTGAGGTGGCGACGCGGGATTGGGTGCGGGCGGCGGCGCTGCTGAGGTGTCGGCATGCCATTGGCCGGCGCGACGTGGAAGGGAGCGGCGGACATGTCCGCGAAGGCGAGATCGTCCGTGGAGGAGAGGGAAATTGCTAGGGTTTGACCATGGATTTCGGGAGGAAGACATATTTATAGATAGAGGGAGCTAGGAGAGTCCAAATGGAGCACGGTTTTCGCCCACACGATCGTGATCGAACGACCGAGAGCATGGAGGGGGTTTGGATGGGTTATGGGCCAGTTTGAAGGGGTTTTGGGCTGCAACACAAAGAGGGCTTTTACGGTTACCCGGTTAACCGTTGGAGTATCAAACGACCTCTAAATGGCACGAAACTTGACAGGCGGTCTACCGGTGGTATACCAAGGCCGCTTGGCAAACCTCGGTCCGTTCCGAGAAGGTTTAATACCCGCACATGAGAAGAGGTAAAAGGGGGCGCCGGAGGACATAGGAGTGCCGGATTGCAAAACGGACAACGGGGAAAATGCTCGGATGCATGAGACGAACACGTATGCAATATGAGATGCACATGATGACATGATAAAATGCAACACGCAAGCAAATGACATGGCAAAGATGGCGAAAAACTGGCAGACACCTGGCGCATCGAATCCAGGGCGTTACACTGGGATCCTTGAGTATTCTTTCCCCCTGGGGATTTCTCTCTCTCTCTCTCTCCATTTGGAAGTGAAGCTTTCATGTGATCTCTCTCTCCCCCTTTGACATCAATTTCCAAGAAGGGTCTTCTGGAATTTGTTGTGAATGGTTTGGTCCTTGAGTCACAACACAAAGCGTTGAATTAAAATGTGATGCTTGTAGAGGACAAGATTCATTGAGTGGAGCTGGATTAGAAGAAACACAGAATAAGTGGCAAGCTGTTTTCCCTGTTGTGAAATTGGTGGCACCGAGTGGTATGCTTCGGTTGGACCCAAAACAAAAAATCGGTGAAACCGAGTTCATCGCAGAGAAAAACAGTTGTCACCTCAGCTCACTAGACTAGTAAGATCTCACAAAGATTTGCAAGGAATTTACTGAATGATATGCAATGAATTGGATGCAGGAAATGCAAAGCAAATAGATAGAAAAATAAAGAAATCTAGATGAAGTTTTTTTTAAAGGGAAAACAAATATGCATGAGACAAATGCAAAAACACAGAAAAGAACACGAGAGAACTTCATCTAGAGATGGTCGGTGACAAAATCACCTACGTTAGAGTATATTGACTTAGGAGTCAAGGTAGATCACTTGATCATAGGTCATACTCATCGTTTAGGCTCAAAATGGGGTTACCATTTTTTGTTTAAGTGTCTTGATGTATTCACATCTTGTCGAGTTGCTTTAGCTCATGACTTAGAGTAAAGCTTCTCTAAGATGGAATAACATACCTTGGTTGGTGGTGTTGACCATGTAGTTGAACTTGTGTGGGTTGCTCAAGGTTGATGTAGCCCATCAAGAGTTGGGAGCACCACTTGGAATTTGAGTCCATCTACCTACATGGGTTAGTTATTGCAAGGAGGAGCACTTGTGTATCCAAAAATGTCAATCATGAAGCTCAACATAGAGTTTCTTAAAGGATATGTTTGAATGATTCCGTGCTTCCTTGTCTTCAACCACCATAGTGTAGAGACTTGGTGATGTAGAGACTGCTCAAGATGTGAGTAGATTACAATCCCATGGAATTTGATTCAACCAAGTACCTACATGGGTTAGATAACATGCAAGATGCAAATGTTTCCAAGACATAAGATTTTCATCGTAAGAGAGATATCATGGATTAGTCATAAGCTCATGTCTTGCATGTATCCAATGGAGTTTCTACTCCAAGTTAGAAGCATCAATGATGTTCAATTCTCCTCTCAACCTGCAAAACACTTTTTCATCAAGAGGTTTAGTGAATATATCCGCTAATTGCTTTTCGGTGCGAACATGATTAAGATTAATGTCACCCTTAGCAACATGATCTCGAATGAAATGATGAAGAACTTCTATATGCTTAGTTCGAGAATGTTGTACGGGATTATGACCAATTTTGATAGCACTTTCATTGTCACAAAGCAATGGAACATGTTTCACATATATCCCATAATCTTTAAGAGTTTGGGTCATCCAAAGTAATTGAGCACAACATGAACCAGCGGCAATGTACTCCGCTTCGGCGGTAGATAAGGATACCGAGTTTTGTTTGTTGGAGGACCAAGACACAAGAGATCTACCAAGAAATTGACAAGTACCCGAAGTGGACTTTCTATCAACCTTGTCTCCGGCATAGTCCGAGTCGGAGTAGCCGACAAGATCGAAAGAGGCCCTCTTAGGATACCAAATGCCAAAATTTGGTGTATGAATTAAGTATCTCACTATCCTTTTTACGGCCTTAAGATGAAATTCTTTAGGAGCAGCTTGATATCTTGCACACATGCATACACTTAGCATAATATCGGGACGTGAAGCACATAGGTATAACAATGAACCAATCATAGAGCGATAAACCTTTTGGTCAACTAGTTTACCATCTTTGGTCAAATCAAGATGTCCACTAGTAGGCATGGGTGTAGACATACCTTTGCACTCTTGCATATTGAACTTCTTGAATAAGTCCTTAGTGTACTTTGTTTGAGAAACAAATGTACCTTCCTTAGTTTGCTCGATTTGTAACCCAAGAAAGAATTTGAGTTCACTCATCATTGACATCTCAAACTTCTCCGACTTTAGCTTTCCAATGCTTCTTCGACCTTCATAGGTTCAATGCAAGAGATGAAAGAATAGTTTTCACAAATGTTAGCTAAACGAGTTTTAGAGCGAGTGATTCTCCCGGTTTGAATATCATTGTAGATTTGCTCTACGGCATGGTCTTTAGCAATTCTTGCTCGAACTCGTGAAAGCTTTTGCTTGGTTCTCGGTTGAACTTCTTCATCATCTTGTTCTTCTTCTTGGCCTTCTTCATTGTTGGCGTTGTCGTTCTCTTGTCATGGTGGAGAAGGAGGTTGTTGACGTTCGTGATGTTCTTCCTTGTTTTCTTCATCTTGGTGTGTTCCACTTGTGGATGCTTCCGTATCAACTCTTGGTTCACCTTGTCGTGAAGTAGAAGCTTCCACTTGGACGGACGAGGTACTCTCCTTCACCTCCATTGGACGGACCTTGCCAATAGACAAGTCTTGGATTGCCTCTGAAGGATCTTTGTCTCCTACATCAATTGGCAATTGATCTACTTGCGAGCCGTTAGATTCATCAAACTTCACATCTACCGTCTCTTCAACCTTTCGGGTGAAATTGTTGTAGACACGGTAAGTGTGAGAGTTTGAGCCATAACCTAGTAGGAAACCTTCATGAGACTTGGGAGCAAATTTTGAACGATGATGCTTATCAAGAATGTAACACTTTGAGCCGAATACTCGAAAGTATCCAACTTGGGGTTTGTTACTGGTGAGGAGCTCGTATGCTGTCTTGCCGAGTAGCTTGTGAAGATACAAGCGATTTGTTACATGACAAGCTGTGTCAACCGCTTCTGCCCAAAAGTGCTTCGGCGTCTTGTACTCATCAAGCATCGTTCTCGCCATTGCGATGAGCGTCGGTTCTTACTCTCAACAACTCCATTTTGTTGAGGTGTGTACGTAGCCAACAACTCGTGTGAAATCCCTTCTTCGTCAAGAAAGGTGTCCACATTTGCGTTCTTGAACTCCGTTCCATTGTCGCTGCGAACCTTCTTGATCTTCACTTTAAACCGATTTTGGGCCTTCCTAGCGAAGTTTTTGAAGATCTTTTGGACCTGCGATTTATCATCGAGAAAGAACACCCACGTAAATCCTGAAAAATCATCAACTATAACTAGACCAAAAGAATTTCCACCGAGACTTTTGTAAGCGTTGGGACCAAAGACATCCATATGAAGTAGCTCGAGTGGCCTCCTTGTGGTCATGATGTTCTTCACGGGATGCCTTCCTCCAACCTGTTTACTTGCCTGACAAGCGCTGCAAAGTCTATCCTTATCAAATATGACATCGTTAACTCCAAGGATATGATTTCCTTTAATAAGCTTGTCAAGGTTTCTCATGCCAACATGACCTAGTCGTCTATGCCATAACCAACCATTTGAGGATTTAGCAATGAAGCAAGTTTTAGGTTGTGCCTTTTTAGAGAAATCAACAATGTAAAGATCACCTCTACGTATACCGGTAAAGACCATTTTATGATTGTCTCGACGAAACACTTGGCAATCTACTTCAGTAAATAGGACATTGAAACCGAAATCAGCAAGTCTAGATATTGAAAGTAAGTTGTGTCCAAGAGATTCAACGAGCATAACATTCTGAATGGAGCTATCATGTGAGATGGCCACCTTACCGAGGCCAACCACCTTACCCTTTGAGTTGTCACCGAAAGTGACATACTTTCGAGGACTATCATTTTCAGCAAGCTCACGAAACATGTCTTTATCTCCGGTCATGTGATCGGTACATCCACTGCCAAGAACCCATTCCTTTCCTCCTGACACATATCCCCGAAGATTTGCCATAAGACCAAAATGTCTCATTGTATCGTCAAAATCGAAGTCACTATCATCATCCTCATCATAGTATCCCTGTTCAACATCGTCATGTGGTGGATCAAGTCCTAGAGAGGGTAATTTGTTAGAGTGAGTTTGACAATGATCTTGATTATGAATTCTTATAGCTTCGGAAATAATATCACCAACAATTCCAACATCTCCTTTGGCACGCATAAGGTCTGTCAGTTCAAATAGACGATCACCAAACATAGGATCACTAGTATTTATCTTACTCAAGGCAATAGACTTATGGAGAATCTCATCTAGATTTTTCAAGGAATAATTTGGAAAGCGTTCCTCAAGAAATTTCCATATAGTCTAGGCACACTCAAGAGTAGGCAAGTTTCTAATTAAGTTTCTAGGCAAGCCTCTAGTGATAAGATTAACAGTTCTAAGGTTCCTAATCATGTCAATAGATTCATCAAGGGTAGGATGCATAGGATCAACATGAGGTGCACAAGGGCTAGCAATGTACTTGTTCAAGTGATATTGATTGAAAATTACAAGCATCTCATTTTTCCACTCGTGAAAATACTCTCCATCAAGAATAGGCACTCTATGTCTAAGACTCCCCAAAGTAGACTCATCCATCTTCCTCCAATGGTGATTAAACCAAGGCAATGGAGACCAATGCTCTGATACCACTTGTAGGATCTTGAGAAGAGGTGTCTAGAGGGGGGGTGATTAGACACTAAGTACCCAAGTTGCAGTTTTTAACTTCTTTATGTTTAAGTGGAGTTTAGGCAAAAATTTAACATTCACAATACATAACAAGCAAGCATGCAAGAGTATATGAGCAGCGGAAAGTAAAGCATGCAACTTGCAAGAATATAAAGGGAAGAGTTTGGAGAATTCAAACGCAATTGGAGACACGGATGTTTTTGTCGTGGTTCCGATAGGTGGTGCTATCGTACATCCACGTTGATGGAGACTTCAACCCACGAAGGGTAACGGTTGCGCGAGTCCACGGAGGGCTCCACCCACGAAGGGTCCACGAAGAAGCAACCTTGTCTATCCCACCATGGCCGTCGCCCACGAAGGACTTGCCTCACTAGCGGTAGATCTTCATGAAGTAGGCGATCTCCTTGCCCTTACAAACTCCTTGGTTCAACTCCACAATCTTGTCGGAGGCTCCCAAGTGACACCTAGCCAATCTAGGAGACACCACTCTCCAAGAAGTAACAAATGGTGTGTTGATGATGAACTCCTTGCTCTTGTGCTTCAAATGATAGTCTCCCCAACACTCAACTCTCTCTCACAGGATTTGGATTTGGTGGAAAGAAGATTTGAGTGGAAAGCAACTTGGGAAAGGCTAAAGATCAAGATTCATATGGTAGGAATGGAATATCTTGGTCTCAACACATGAGTAGGTGGTTCTCTCTCAGAACTGGTAAGTTGGAAGTGTAGGTTTGTTCTGATGGCTCTATCCACGAATGAAGAGGAGGTGGAGGGGCATATATAGCCTCCACACAAAATCTAACCGTTACACACAATTTACCAAACTCGGTGGGACCGAATTAACAAACTCAGTCAGACCGATCCAGTAAACCTAGTGACTGTTAGGGTTTTCGGTGGGACTGATATGCAACTCGGTAGGACTGATATGGTTAGGGTTAGGGCATAACGTAATCTCGGTGAGACTGATTACACAAACTCGGTGAGAGCGATTTTGTTAATTAGCTAACCAGAGAGTTGGTCAGGCAAACTCGATGGGACCGATTACTCAAACTCGGTGAGACCGATTTTGGTAATAACTTAACCAGAGAGTTTGCATTGTAATCTCGGTAGTACCGATTGTACAAAATCGGTGAGACCGATTTTGGTAATGGACATACACAGAGATATTACAATCCCATCTCGGTGAGACCGAGAACCCTATCGGTGATACCGATTTGCCTAGGGTTTGTGGCAGTGGCTATGACATTTGAACTCGGTGGCGCCGGATAGAAAGAATCGGTAGGACCGATTTTGATTTTAGGTTTAGGTCATATGTGGATGTGAGAAAGTAGTGGAGGGTTTTGGAGCATATCACTAAGCAAATGAAGCAAGAGGCTCATTAAGCAACACCTCATCCCTCCTTGATAGTATTGGCTTTTCCTATAGACTCAATGTGATCTTGGATCACTAAAATATAAAATGAAGAGTCTTGAGCTTGAAGCTTGAGCCAATCCTTTGTCCTTAGCATCTTGAAGGGGTTCCCACATCCTTTAGTCCCTGCCACTCCATTGTTGAACGTATCTAAAACATACTAGATAAAAGTGTTAGTCCAACAAGAGATATGTTGACATTAATTACCAAAACCACCTAGGGAGCACTTGTGCTTTCAGTTGCGACCCAGCCGGTTGGCTGCCAATGAATAGGACGACGTCGTTGTATGCGTTCGAGACCCCTCCCATATGTACGTACGTAGCCGTATTTACTTTCTTGAAGCGTGGATGTACGTACGTGTACACAATACTGACGGGACTCCGTGACATGCTACGTCCGTGCCACTACTACGACACATGCCGCTCCTTAATCGGCCATAGTTCATCACTGCAGAGAGACCGATCGACCAGTATGTACATACATGTTTGCGACCAGACAAACAACGCTACGTACGCGTCGACCGGGTCTGTCCCAGCTGCCAGGGCGGATAAGGACGCACTTCCTTGCGTGCAAAGATATATCTGGTGGGTCCTAACTACCAGGCGGAAGAATCATTTTTTTTGCCCGTAGTATGGACGCACTTCCTTGCGTGCAAAGATGCAGCTGGTGGGTCTCAGCTGTCAGGGGGAAATGCTTTTTCACAAAATACAGTGGTCCTTCCTATGGGTCCTTGCTGTCAGGTGGAGGAATCATTATTTTGCGCGTAATAAGGACGCACTTGTAACACCCCGGATGTAACTTTCCATATTTGTAACTCCAACTCTTGCCATTTTCGGCATTGTGATATGATATTCCCTCCGTGGTTGGGTTTTTCTTCATTTTTGCATTTTGTCCATGTCATGCATTTCATATCATGTCATCATGTGCATCTCATTTGCATACGTGTTCGTCTCATGATTCCGAGCATTTTCCCCGTTGTCCGTTTTGCAATCCGGCACTCCTATGTCCCCCGGCGTCCCCTTTTACGTTTTTCCGTGAGCGGGTACTAAACTTTCTCAGAATGGACCGAGGTTTGTCAAGTGGCCTTGGTATACCACCGGTAGACCACCGGTCAAGTTTCGGGTCATTTGGAGCTCGTTTGGTACTCCAACGGTTAACCGCATTCTCGCAAAAGCCTCTTTTAAGTAGCAGCCCAACACCCTTTCAAAATAGCCCAATAACCCATCTAAGTCACTTCCATGCTCTCCGTCGTCGGATCACGATCGTGTGGGCGAAAACCGCACCTCATTTGGAGTTTCCTAGCTCCTTCTACCTATAAATATGCATCTCCCCCTCCAAATCCCGGATCAATTCCCCCGAAACCCTAGGCGAAATCCCCTCCGCGCCGCCGGACACGTCCGGATCAGACCGGACGCGTCCGCCGCCGTGCCCGCAGCCAACCAGGGGCTGCCACGTGGCCCGGTCCCCAGCTCGCCGCCAACGCGCCCCAGCCAGGGGGGGCCAGCCCAACCCTCCAGCGCCCGCTCCGGCCCGTCGCCGCCGCCTCCGGCGCGCCCCTGCCGTCGCCCTCCGCCGTCTCGTCTGGCGCGCGCCGCCGCCGCCTGCCGCCCATCATGGGTCCCCCGCCGCCGCCGCCCGGCCGCCCCGCCGCCGCCCGCCGCCCGCCCAAGCCTGCGCCCGGCGACTCGGCCGCCCGGCCTCGTCCTTCCCCGGCGCCGTTCCGGCGAACCGTCTCCGGCGACCTCGACCTCCGGCCGGATCTGAGATCCACCTCGAAGGGTTGACTTTTTCCTTCCCCCCGAATCCTCTAAGTTTTTTTTCGGTGATATTTGTTGCATTTTCATCGTGCCATAACTTTGCACCCGTAGCTCCGTTTCGTGCGTGTAATATGTCAAAATGTTCTCGTCGAAGAGTAGATCATTTCATCTCATTGCATCATTTTCATTTGAGCTCATCTTGATGCCGGAAATGCTGTTAGAAGAGGGCTATGTGATGTTAGTTTCAGATTCTTAACAGAACATGCACTTTTGTCATTTTTGCCATGATTGATGTGTGCATCCTATGAATTTGAGTCCTACATGTGTTTTGTAATATGCCATGCCATCTTTCCAGGGTGTATGCCATGTATTTTTGTGATCTCTGTGGTGACTAGCACAAGCATGCAAACTAGGCTTCCGATGTTGCTGATTTCAGCCCCTGCTTTGCTTGATATTTTTATGCCATGTTAACTTGATGCTACCGAGAGATCCATGCATATTTTGAGATACTTCAGAAGGATGTTTTGAACATATGGTTATGCTCTATCCATCCATGCCTTTGTTTGCAATTATGGAGTACCATAGCTTGAGCCAATCGAGCTCTACTTTTGCTATAAAATATTTCCTGGCAGATTGTTTACATGTTATTCAATTTTGCCAAGGTTGTTGTAGTTGATCCGTGTATGCTATGATGTTGTTCTTGCCATGTATATCTTTTATGCCATGTCTTCTTGATGTATGTATGCTTAGTTTATCATTTAATGCTCTTTAGTGAGTGCATCGAGCTCTTAAACATGCCTACTTGTTATCTGTTTTTGGCCATGCCCTGTTGCTGAATCTGTTAACGAAACTTGCTATTTTGACATGGGTGTTATTATATTCTCTGATACTTTTCGGCTTATGGTCAGTAAGGGACTTTTGTTCTATGCTTTGAGTAGATTCATGCCATGCCTTGTTTTGCTATTATAAGTTCCTGTAGGATGTTGTTTTCTTGCTCTGAACATTGCTTCCTGATGCTGATTTTGCCATGTTCAGTAATTTCACTAAGTCTGTGAAGCTGATATGTTTTGCACTTTTGCCATGCTTGTTTGGACCTGTTATGTTGTGATTTAGCCGTAGCTCAGTGTTCATCTTTTGTCAAGCATCTTGAGTAGATCACTGCCATATGCTTTTCTGGTACGTTTGGGTGCAGTAGCTTATTTTCTTGTTGCTTGCTAAGTGGCATCATGCTGTTAATGGCAGATTTGTGCCATTCTTGTTTTGCTTGTCATTTGCAAACCGTGCATCCGATTCCGGTGATCTTTATATCGATTTCAACCGAAATCATCTCATCTTTCCAGCGGCATACTTGGTTTGCCAAGTTGATGCCTGGTTCATCATTTTCCTTCCGGAGCGCGCATACGCATTGCATATCACATCTCGCATATCATGCCATGTTTTGCATCATGTTGCTTGTGCATTGCACCGTGATTTATTGTGGTTCCTTTGTTTGTGTCATTGCTTTGGGTAGAGCCGGGAGACGAGTTCGTGAACGAGGAACCTGTTGAGAACGCTTTCGAGGATCAAGCTTTCGACAACTCTGAGAACTTTGCAGGCAAGATGACCATACCCTCGAAATCACTTCTATCTTTGCTATGCTAGATGCTCGCTCTTTTGCTATGCCTATGCTACGATGCCTATCACTTGCTATATCATGCCACCCATATTGCCATGTCAAACCTCTAACCATCCTTTCCTAGCAAACCGTTGATTGGCTATGTTACCGCTTTGCTCAGCCCCTCTTATAGCGTTGCTAGTTGCAGGTGAAGATGAAGTTTGTTCCTTGTTGGAACATGGAGATGTTGTTCCTTGTTGGAACATGTTTAATTGGTGGGGATATCACAATATATCTGCTATAATTAATGCATCTATATACTTGGTAAAGGGTGGAAGGCTCGGCCTTATGCCTGGTGTTTTGTTCCACTCTTGCCACCCTAGTTTCCGCCATACCAGTGTTATGTTCCTGGATTTCGCGTTCCTTACACGGTTGGGTGATTTATGGGACCCCCTTGACAGTTCGCTTTGAATAAGACTCCTCCAGCAAGGCCCAACATTGGTTTTACCATTTGCCACCTAAGCCTTTTTCCCCCGGGTTTTTGCGAGCCCGAGGGTCATCTTTATTTTAACCCCCGGGCCAGTTCTCCTCTGAGTGCTGGTCCAACCTGTCAGCCGCCGGTGGCCATCAGGGGCAACCATGAGATGGCCTATCGGAAGCTTGGACAATCCGGTGTGCCCTGAGAACGAGATATGTGCAGCTCCTATCGGGATTTGTCGGCACATTCGGGTGGCTTTGCTGGTCTTGTTTTATTGCTGTCGAAATGTCTTGTAGTCCGGGATTCCGAGACTGATCGGGTCTTCCCGATAGAAGGAATATCCTTCGTTGACCGTGAGAGCTTATAATGGGCTAAGTTGGGACACCCCTGCAGGGTATTATCTTTCGAAAGCCGTGCCCGCGGTTATGAGGCAGATGGGAATTTGTTAATGTCCGGTTGTAGAAAACCCGAAGTTGACCTTAAATAATACACATCAACAAGGTGTAACCGTGATGGTCTCTTCTCGGCGGAGTCCGGAAGTGAACACGGTGTTGGAGTTATGTTTGACGTAAGTAGTTCAGGATCACTTCTTGATCGCTACTAGCTTCACGACCGTGCTTTGCTTCTCTTCTCGCTCTCATTTGCGAATGTAGCCACCATATATGCTAGTCGCTTGCTGCAGCTCCACCTCACAACTTTGTCCTTCCTATAAGCTTAAATAGTCTTGATCTCGCGGTGTGAGATTGCTGAGTCCCCGTGACTCACAGATTCTACCAAAACAGTTGCAGGTGCCGACGATGCCAGTGCAGGTGACGCAACCGAGCTCAAGTGGGAGTTCGATGAGGAATGTGGTTGTTACTATGTGTATTTTCCTGATGATCAGTAGTGGTGCCCAGTTGGGACGATCGGGGATCTGTGTAGAATTTGGGGTATCTTCTTTTATTTTGGTTCCATAGTCGGACCTTGAGGGTAATCTGAATGATGGATGTTTATTTATGTATTGTGTGAAGTGGCGACTGTAAGCCAACTATGTAGCTCTTTCCCTTATGTATTACATGGGTTGTGTGAAGATTACCTCACTTGCGACATTGCTTTCAATGCGGTTATGCCTCTAAGTCGTGCTTCGCCGTGGGAGATATAGCCGCATCGAGGGCGCTAAGTTGGTAATCGAGCCTTCCCGACTTAGGAGCCCCTCGCTGATTGTTTGTCATGCGTTGTTGAGTCTAGAACAAAAATATTTTGAGTCTTAGGATTATATATATATCGGAGAGTAGGATTCTTTTACTCCCCAGTCCTTCGTCGCTCTGTGAGGTCTCCCGACGAGAAGTTTTGACTCTCCTCTCCTCAAATTTCACTAAAAAATTTAGGATCACGCTGGTATCTTGGAATCGTTCCGATGGTTTTGTGACGAGAACATTGTTCTTGGTGCCTCCCGACATTTAGGGGTTGTGGCGGTGTCCCGGGAGTTGAGCTCCGAGGTGTTGTCGTCACAATTTTATCGCTGCAGTTCTGAATACCTGAGTTTTGCCGACATCGAAATCTCTTTTGTACAGTTGTTGGTGAGATAACCCGATAACCCAATCTTCAAGCGAGCTCGAGTATTGCCATGACTCGTATAACGGATGCTTTTCAAGGTCGAGGTACACGATTTCGAAGGTTTCTTGGTTATGTGTTGACGGATGGATACAAATGGATCTAGGTATTGTTAGTTTGGGTGATATATTTTGTGTCCCTCAGATCCCCAACACCGCAGATTGCATAACCGAAAGTTTTGGGAGTTTATAGGTGGGATTCAAGTAGCTCTTAGCATTTCTTCCCGCAGATATTTGGTTCGTGATTGGGTAATCCTTACCACTTATTTGTTCCAGTCATACCTTGTTTTTTTTTTCATCAACCTTTGATCAAGTGGCTTCTCACCTTAATGGACGTGTGATGTTAGCTTTTTGGAATTCATTTGTTCATCCTTGTCCGAATGTTTATTGCGAAGACTATTTGTTGCAATTTCTATCCGTTGATTCAAATTGACTATCTGTCTATCAAGTGCTAACGGATGTCACCCTCTTTAGGATGGCTCCGCCAACGCGTCAGAATCCGGAACGAAATGATGGGAGTCAGTCGAACCCTCCACCTCCACCTCCGCCTCCGGAGGCATGGCAAGCTATCATGGCAGCCACCAATGCCAATGCTCAGATGATTTTGCAACTCTTGCAAGAGCGTACCCAAGGGCAAGGCAGTCAAGGAAATCAAGGTCAAGGCAACAACCAGCCGCACTTTGCTACCCTCAGTCAGTTCCTCGCTAATCAGCCAAAGTCTTTCAGTTTCTGTGTCGAGGCCACAGACGCCGACGATTGGCTTGTGGACATCTGCAAACATTTTGAATGTAGCAATGTCGACCGAGGACTTTGTCAAGTTTGCATCGCTTCAACTCAAGGACCAAGCTGCTGAGTGGTACCAAAGAATACAAAGATTCCAGAGGAGTTCGTGTCATTACCTGGGATGAGTTCCGCCGAGACTTCAGAGCTCACCACATTCCGAAAAGTGTTGTTTTGAGCAAGCGTGAGGAGTTCCGCAATCTCAAGCAAGGCAACATGTATGTGTATCAATACAATATTCAGTTCCAGAAACTCGCTCGCTTTGCTAAGCAAGACGTCCCTGATGAAAAGAGTATGATCTATCAATTCAGAGGTGGTCTCAGAGAAGATCTGCAATTAGCTCTCGTGCTTCTTGAGCCAGAAAAGTATGATGAATTCTACAACATGGCACTAAAGCAAGAAGCTGCCCAGCTCAAATGTGAGGCTTCTAAGAAGAGAATCAGGGGTGCAGTTCAGTCTTCTTCTTCCTCTCAAGTGGCAGCTAAGCAGCAGAAGTTCTACCTTCCTCCTCCTCCGTTCCGTCAGCCTTATCAGCAGAAGAACTCAGGTGGTCTTGGATCTTCCCACCCATCCAACCCAGGCTATCAGAACAAGTCTAATTCTCAAGCTCCAAGGTCTAATGCTCCTTACCACTGTCCGCTCTTAGAGGTGACTTGCAACAAATGTCAGCAGAAAGGTCACTATGCGAAGAAGTGCTTCAACCAGAGGCGCCTTCCGCCTCCTCCTCCTGTGAAATCTTCCAGCAATGCAGTGGTCAAGCATAATCCCAAGTTTGCAAAGGTGAACATGATGAATGCAGCGCAGCGGGATTCTTCGATGTGATCATGGGTAATCTTCCCATTAATGATATTCCTGCAAAAGTTCTTTTTGACACTGGTGCATCGCTTAGTTTCATCTCTAAACCATTTGCATCTAAGCATGAGTTGTCTTTCCAAGATTTGCTTAGACCATTAGCAGTTGTCTCTCCGGTAAATGCATGAATGCAAGCTACATGGTTCGGATGTTTCTATCAAGATGGGCGACTATAGATTTCTGGCTAAACCAATTGTCCTTGGTGACTCGGATATTGATCTTATTCTCGGATGGATCGCTTTCTCAGACAAAGCTCAGCTTGATTGTACTGCCGGAAATTCAATTGACTCACTCTTCTAATGATGTGATCATCTATGCCGCCGTGATGAAACCATTCTGTTGTTTTCTCTCAATGAGAAGGGCGAATTGGATGCTATCTCTCGATTCCATCGTTTGTGAGTACCAAGATGTCTTTCCGTAAGAGCTTCCAGAATGCCTCCTCACCGCCGCTTGAATTCGTTATCGATCTTGAGCCCGCATCAACCCGCTTTGCAAGCGTCCATACAAGCTTGGAACTAATGAGCTGAAGGAATTGAAGAAGCAGCTCGATGAACAAGAGCGTCTGGTTTGATCGGACCGAGTTCATCTCCTTGGGGTTGTGGTGTTCTTTTGTCCGAAGAAGGATGGCACGGACCGACTTTGCGTCGATTACCGTCCATTGAATAAGAAGACTATCAAGAACAAGTATCCACTTCCCAACATCAATGAGCTTTTCGAGCAACTCAAAGGTGCTAAAGTGTTCTCCAAGCTTGACCTTCAGATGGGTTATCATCAGATTCGCATTGGTGAACAAGATATTCCCAAGACAAGATTCGAACAAGCTTTGGTTCTTATGAATATACTTGTCATGTCTTTCAGCCTTGTCAATGCTCCTCCAACATTCTCTCGGATGATGAACTTCATCTTCAACCCCTACACCAATGAATTCGTCTTGGTCTATCTTGATGATATTTTGATCTTCTCCAAGAATAAGAAGGATCATGCCAAACATTTGCGATTGGTGCTAGACAAGCTCGAGAGTATCAATTCTATGCTAAGTTTTCCAAATGTGAATTTTGGCTTGATGAAGTGCTTTATCTTGGTCATATCATCTCCGCCAAGGGCATCGCTGTTAATCCCGAGAAGGTGTCTGCGCCAGTGAATTGGGAACCTCCTCGAATGTCAAGCAGACTTCAGATTTTCTTGGTCTTGCAAGCTACTTGCAAGATTCGTTGAGAACTTCTCTAAGATTGCAAAGCCTCTTTCCAACCTTCTCCAGAAGCATGTGAAGTATGTCTGGTCTCCTGAGTGTGATGTTGCTTTCAACACCCTCAAAGAGAAACTCGTCACAGCTCCTGTCTTGACTCCTCCTGATGAATCCAAGCCATTCGAAGTTTTCTGTGATGCTTCTCTTCAAGGTCTCGGTGCTGTGTTAATGCAAGAGAAGAGAGTTGTGGCCTATACCTCTCGTCAGCTGAAGCCCAACGAAAAGAACTACCCCACTCACGATCTTGAGTTGGCGGCAGTTGTCCATGCATTAATAACTTGGAGACATCTCTTGTTGGGAAGGAAAGTGGACATATTCACTGATCACAAGAGTCTCAAATATATCTTCACTCAACCCAACCTCAACCTCAGGCAGACTCGATGGGTCGAAATGATTCAAGAGTACAACCCAAGTATTGAATATACTCCGGGAAAGGCGAATGTCATTGCAGATGCTTTGAGGAGGAAGACTTACAGCAACAGTTTAATCCTCAATCCCTTCCAGCCGGACCTTTGTGAAGCTTTCCGCAAGCTGAATCTTCAAGTTGTTCCTCAAGGCTTTCTTGCCAACCTCATAGTCTCTCCTACTTTGGAAGATCAGATTCATGAGGCTCAACTCCTGGATACCATGGTGAAAAAGGTGAAACGTGGTATCGACAAGGGCATTTCCAAGTACAAGTGCTTCCACATTGATGACAAAGATACTCTTTTCTTCGAGGACCGGATTGTGGTTCCAAAGGGTGATCTACGTAAAGTCATTATGTGTAACGCCCCCGATGCGGCTATATCTCCCACGTGTCGAGGCACGACTTAGAGGCATAACCGCATTGAAAGCAATGTCGCAAGTGAGGTAATCTTCACACAACCCATGTAATAATTTTAAGGGAGAAAGGAACATAGTTGGCTTACAATCGCCACGTCACACAGTACATAATTAAACATACATCATTCAGAGTACACTCAGGGTCCGACTACGGAACCAAAATAAAGAAGATACCCCACATGCTAACACAGATCCCCGAATCGTCCCAACTGGGCACCACTACTGATCATCTGGAAACGAAACATAGTAACGACCACGTTCCTCGTCGAACTCCCACTTGAGCTCGGTGGAATCATCTGCACTGGCCTCATCGGAACCTGCAACTGTTTGGAAGTATCTGTGAGCCACGGGGACTCAGCAATCTCACACCCGCGAGATCAAGACTATTTAAGCTTTAGGGAGGACATGGTAGTAAAGTTGAGCTGCAGCAAGCGACTAGCATTTTATGGTGGCTACTTCGCAAAAGAGAGCGAGAAGAGAAGCAAAGCACGGTCGTGAAACTAGTATTGATCAAGAAGTGATCCTGAACTACGTACGTCAGGCATAACTCCAACACCGTGTTCACTTCCCGGACTCCGCCGAGAAGAGACCATCACGGTTACACACGCGGTTGATGTGTATTTTAATGAGGTCATCTTTGTGTTATCTACAACCGGACATTAACAAATTCCCATCTGCCTCATAACCGCGGGCACGGCTTTCGAAAGATATTACCCTGCAGGGGTGTCCCAACTTAGCCCATTATAAGCTCTCACGGTCAACGAAGGATTATTCCTTCTACCGGGAAGACCCGATCAATCTCGGAATCCCGGACTACAAGACATTTCGACGGCAATAAAACAAGACCAGCAAAGCCACCCGAATGTGCCGACAAATCCCGATAGGAGCTGCACATATCTCGCTCTCGGGCACACCGGATAGGTCAGCCTACGAGTAAAACCAGCCCTCGAGTTGCCCGAGGTGGCCCCGCAGATCTGCCGGTTCGGGCCAGCACTCAAGGAGCACTGGTCCGGGGTTAAAATAAAGATGACCCTCGGGCTCGCGAAAACCGGGGAAAAGGCTTAGGTGGCAAATGGTAAAACCAAAGTTGGGCCTTCTTGGACGAGTCTTATTCAAAGCGAACTGTCAAGGGGGTCCCATAAATCACCCAACCGTAAGGAACGCAAAATCAAGGAACATAACACCGTATGACGGAAACTAGGTGGCAAGAGTGGAACAAAACACTGGCATAAGGCCGAGCCTTCCACCCTTTACCGAGTATATAGATGTGTTAAACATAGCGATATATATATATTGTGATATCCCCAACAAGTAAACATGTTCCAAAGAGGAACAACATCTCCATGTTCCAACAAGGAACAAATCTCAGCTTCACCTGCAACTAACAACGCTATAAGAGGGCTGAGCAAAGCAGTAACATAGCCAATCAACGGTTTGCTAGGAAAGGATGGTTAGAGGCTGACATGGCAATATAGGAGGCATGACATAGCAAGTGGTAGGCATCGCAGCATAGGCATAGCAAAGAGCGAGCAACTAGCATAGCAAAGATAGAAGTGATTTCGAGGGTATGATCATCTTGCCTGCAATGTTCTCGAGTTGTCGAAAACCTGATCCTCGGCGTTCTCAACAGGTTCCTCGCTCACGTACTCGCCTCCGGCTCTACCCAAAACAACAACACAAACAAGGAGCCACAATAAATCACGGTGCAATGCACAATCAACATGATGCAACATGACATGAAATGCAAGATGTGATATGCAAAGCGAAGAGCACTCCGAAGGTAAATGGAAAACCAGGCATCATCTTGGCAACCCAAGCATGCCATCGGAAAGATGAGATGATTTCGTAGAAATCGATATAGAGATCACCGAAACGGATGCACGGATTGGATATGACGGGCAAAACAAGAATGGTGAGAAACCTATGATAACAACATGATGAACAAAACCATGCATGTGTGCAAACTACCTCATAGCATGGCACAAATAAATATGCCCAAAGAAAACAACACCTAACCATGAAGCAAAAGGACATGATCACAAACTTGCCCAAATGCAAAAACTATTGCCACCACTGAGTTGGTGTGATTTTTCTACCCCAAAAACATATATAATATGTTAGGGTTGCATTAGGGAAAACAACACAAAACAACAAGTTAAAATCTGCCTAAAAAGGAAATAGATGTATGGCAATTTCCATACTTGGAAATGTCCATATTTGGACTTGCCCAAAACAGAAATGATACAAAGCTGCAAATGGAAAGAAAAAAAAATAGGCCTGGTGGAGGGTGCTGAGAGGCTGACAGGGGTGACCCACTGTCATAGAGACAGAGGCCAAATGGGAATATAAAGGGGGGAAAAGAGCCCTGTGGGGATTCAACCTGGTCTCCCGGTGGAACCCCGCACCTGCTGCCACTGGGCTAGGCGACGGCGACTGACAAAGGAAAGGGCCTCGGCCCTCTAATGCTACTACTGCAGAAGAGGCACACCGAAGGAAGCGCAAAACCAGAAAATAAAAAGGGGAGGGCGCTGGGGTTCGAACCCAGGTCGCCGCGGTGGAAGAGCAGGCAGTCGACCAGCTCGGCTAGGGAAGGAAGTCTGACGAGATCCAGGACGCGGACTACTAGACACAACTCCCAGCCCTGATCTAAAACAAAGGAGCCGCACCGATGCCGGCGAGGCAACGGCGGTTGAGGGACTCCGTGCCCTCGAACACGACGGGACACACGAGGGGAACCCCACGGGAACAGGATGGACCAAGCCAGAGCGTGGCTAGGGCATCTACGCGCGCGGTGACACCACTCCGAACCCGAAACCGCGAACACGCCGGAGCATGGCGAGCTCGACAAAGACAAGGGCCGGCGCCTAATCTACGGAGAATCAACGACGACGAGAAGGAGCAGGGAGGAAGGGGAGTATACCTCCTTACCCTAGGACACGATAACGGCGACGGAGACGGGCTGACGGCGACAAGATCAAGCTCTGAAGATCGCCGGGGACTCTGACCGAGAGGAAGACAGGTTCAGGGCGTCGGTGTACTTGGCGCTCCGGGACTCCGTAGACGACGTCGTGGTCGTAGACGACGAAGAGGAAGAAGGTTGACACGGGCCGCCGGGTCGAGGTGGCCGGAGAGCGCGCCGTCGACGGAGACGTGCTCCCAGATGCGCTCGGGAACCGAGCGGGGCGGCGATCTAGGGGGTTTTCCTACCTGGCGGCGGCGGCGAGAGGGAGAGGGGAAACCCTAGGCTCGATTTGACGCGGAGGGGAATAAGAAGGGGGGCTAGGGCGACGAGGCCGAGCTCGTGCTCTCCTCGCTCGGGGTCCCCATGGCGCTGCGGGAGGAGGAGGAAAGGTGGGTGCGACGCACAGCAACGACGCTGTCAGGCGGGGCCGGCGCGTCCACGTGGACGTGGGCTAGAGGGGGTAAGCACGGGCGCGGGTGAGCGAAGGCAGGAGAGGAAAGCGTGCGGGCTGGCGCGCCTTCCTTCTGGGCTGCGAGGCTGAGGGGGAACTGGGCCGGCTCGGGAGGCCGAGGCCTAGGTGGAGAGGGCTGCTGGCTGCTGCTGCTGCTGCTGCCTCTTCTCCCTTTTCCTTTTATTTAAATAAAAGGGAGAGAAAAGAAGTACAGGAGAAAAGAAAGACTTAGAGTGAAAGGAGAATATTCCCACACTCCTGGAATTCCTTCTATTTAAATAAAATGTAATGGACATTTTAAAGGTAGAAAATAATGCAAGTTTGAAAATGCTTCAAACTTGTGCCATTTTTGAACCTGACCATAACAATTTCAAATGAGGAGATTTAGGGCAGAGAGGTTTAGTGTAACAAGCAAGATTTTTAGGAGAAGATGAACATTAATTGAGAGAGGGAAATATATAGCATTGAAAGAGAAAGAAGTAGAGGGAAGGAGGGATGGTAAATGCAAGAGAGGAAGAAACAAGCACCCACATGACATGCAAGGAAAACCACAACCATATGACATGCACATCCACCATCACATGACAAGAAGGGAATGCAAGAGACAAAAGGCACAAATGCAATATGGCAAAAGCAAAACAAAGAAAAGAAAACCCACATGACCAAAACAACAAGAGGCCAAGCATGACAAGAACCCACAAGACTTGGATGAGGTCAAATTGATATAATGCCCAAAAGGGAAGTTTACATCCGTGGTGTTACAACACTCCACCACTACAAGAGGATCTCGTCCGAGATCTAGGACTGAAAGAACTCCGGATAATCGAACGGAGGTGATCCTCACGCCCCCGGTAGCTTCTCGGTCGGAATGGTGTGACCACTTCACTTTCAGGAATTTGATTGACTTGTTGCGAGTCTTGCGCCGGTCTCTTCAAGAATAGCAACGGATGCTCACGATAAGAGAGATCTTCTTGAAGGTCAATCTCTTCGTTGATAGTGCGTTCAGAGTCTTGAAGCACTTGCGAAGTCTGTGACACGTGAAACACATCGTGCACGCTTGCAAAGTTGGAAGGAAGCTCAAGTTGATAGGCGAGATCGCCTCTTTTCCCAATGATCTTGAACGGACCCACGATCTAGGGGCAAGCTTCCCTTTGATACCGGGCGACGAGTACCTTTCATTGAGAGACGCGGAGGTAGACATGGTCTCCGATTTCAAAAGCCACATCACGGTGCTTATCATCATAATAGCTCTTCCGCGCGATTATGCGGCTTTGAGATTCTCACGAATGACCTTGCACATCTCTTCCGCTTCGTGATCAAGTCATTGCCAAGAAGTTGGCGTTCACCGCTCGCACCAATTGAGAGGAGTACGCACTTTCGCCATAGAGAATTTCGAATGGGGCCTTGCCCGAACTTGCTTGGAAGCTGTTGTTGTAAGAGAACTCGGCATATGGAAGACAATCTTCCCACTTCATACCGAAGGAAATGACACAAGCCCTGAGCATATCTTCAAGAATTTGATTAACTCGCCGACTTGGCCACTTGTTTGAGGATGGAAAGCTGTCTTTGAAACGAATGTTTGGTGCCCATGGCCTTCGAAAAGAATCCTTAACTTGGAGGTAAAGATGCTGCCACGGTCTCAAGAGATCACTTGAGGAATACCGTGCAAGGAGACAATCCTGGAGGTGTATAGCTCTGCCAACTGAGCTGCAGTGATGGATTCTTTGATAGGAAGAAAATGAGCCACTTTAGTAAGCTTGTCAATGACAACGAAGATAGCATCATTTCCACGCTTGGACTTTGGAAAGCCACCACGAAGTCCATTTCAATATGATCAAACTTCCATTCAGGAATAGCAAGAGGTTGAAGGAGACCAGCTGGTCTTTGGTGCTCGCTTTCACTCTTCTGCAGACATCACACTCATTCACGAATTGAGCAATTTCTCGCTTCATTCGAGTCCACCAATATGACTGCTTGAGGTCATGGTACATCTTCGTATTTCCGGATGAATGGATAGAAGCGAATTGTGAGCCTCGCTCATAATGACTTTTCTCAGATCACCCTTAGGAACCACAATCCGTCCTCAAAGAACAGAGTGTCTTTGTCATCAACACGGAAGCACTTGTACTTGAAATGCCCTTATCGATACCACGCTTCACTTTCTTCACCATGGCATCCGAAGTTGAGCCTCACGAATCTGATCTTCCAAAGTAGGAGAGACTATGAGGTTGGCAAGAAAGCCTTGAGGAACAACTTGAAGATTCAACTTGCGGAAAGATTCACAGAGATCCGCTGAAAGGGCTTGAGGATTAGACTGATTGCGATAGCTTTCCTGCTCAAAGCGCCTGCAATGACATTGGCTTTGCCCGAGTATACTCAATACTTGGGTTGTACTCTTGAATCAATTCACCCATCGAGTCTGCCTCGAGGTTGAGGTTGGGCTGAGTGAAGATGTACTTGAGACTCTTGTGATCGGTGAAAATGTCCACTTTCCTTCCCAACAAGAGATGTCTCCAAGTAATCAAAGCATGGACAATCGCCGCCAACTCAAGATCGTGAGTGGGGTAGTTCTTCTCGTTGGGCTTCAATCAAGGCGAGAGGTATAAGCCACAACTCTCTTCTCTTGCATTAACACAGCACCGAGACCTTGAAGGAAGCATCACGTAACACTTCATAAGGCTTGGATTCATCAGAGGAGTCGAACAGAGCTGTGACGAGTTTCTCTTTGAGAGTCTTGAAAGCAACGCCACACTCGGGAGACCGGATATACTTCACTTGCTTCGGAGAAGGTTGGAAAGAGGCTTTGCAATCTTGGAGAAGTTCTCAACGAATCTTCGCAATAGCTTGCAAGACCAAGAAAGCTCATGGAGCTGCTTGACATTCGAGGAGGTTCCCAATTGACAATTGCGGACACCTTCTCGATCAACAGCGATGCCCTTGGCGAGATGATATGACCAAGATAAAGCACTTCATCAAGCCAGAATTCACATTTGGAGAACTTGGCATAGAATTGATACTCTCGAGCTTGTCTAGCACCAATCGCAAATGTTTGGCATGATCCTTCTTATTCTTGGAGAAGACCAAGATATCATCAAGATAGACCAAGACGAATTCATTGGTGTAAGGATTGAATATGAAGTTCATCATCCGAGAGAAAGTTGGAGGAGCATTGACGAGGCGAAGGACATGACAAGATATTCATAAGAACCAAAGCTTGTTCGAAAGCTGTCTTGGGAATATCTTGTTCACGAATGCGAATCTGATGATACCCCATCTGAAGGTCAAGCTTAGAGAACACCGTAGCACCTTTGAGTTGCTCGAAAAGCTCATTGATGTTAGGAAGTGGATACTTGTTCTTGATTGTCTTCTTATTCAATGGACGGTAATCGACACAAAGTCGGTCCGAGCCATCCTTCTTCCGGACAAAAGAACACCACAACCCCAAGGAGATGAACTCGGTCCGATCAAACCCAGACGCTCTTGTTCATCGAGCTGCTTCTTCAATTCCTCAGCTCATCCGGTCCAAGCTTGTATGGACGCTTGCAAACGGGTTCAATGCACGCTCAAGATCGATAACGAACTCAATCGGCCGATGAGGAGGCATACCCGAAGCTCTTCCGAAAGACATCTTGGTACTCACAAACGATCGAATCGAGAGATGGCATTCAATTCGCCCTTCTCATTGAGAGAAAACAACCGAACGGTTTCATCACGAGAGGCATAGATGATCACATCATTAGAAGAATGAGTCAAATGAATTTCCCTGGCAGCACAATCAATCTGAGCTTTGTGCTGATAAAGCCACTCCATTCCGAGAATAAGATCAATGTCCGAGTCACCAAGAACCACTGGTTTAGAAAGAAATCTATAATCACCCATCTTGATACCGACATTGGGAACCACCAGACTAGAACTCATATGCTTGCCCGGGGAAACAATTGCTAGAGGTTTAGCCAGAAATTCCGAAGTGAAATCATGCTTGGCGAAAAACGGTCTCGACATGAAACAATGCGATGCACCAGTGTCAAAAAGAACTTTTGCAGGAATATCATTAACAAGAAGATTACCCATTAGCACATCTCAAGAATCCTCCGCTGAGCTGCATTCATCATATTGACCTTGGCATACTTTGGATTATGCTTGACCACCGCATTGCTGGAAGATTTCACAGAGGAGGAGGCGGAAGACGCCTCTGTTGAAACACTTGTTCAGATAGTGACCCTTCTGCGACACTTGTTGCAAGTGACCTCGAAAGCGGACGGTGGTAAGGAGCACTTGACCTTGGAGCTTGAGAATTAGACTTGTTCGATAGCTTGGGTTGGGTGGGTGGGAAGATCCACGGCCACCGAGTTCTTCTCACGGTAAGGCCGACGGAACGGAGGAGGGGGATAAAACTTCGCTGCTTGGCTGCCACTTGAGAGGACGAGGAGGACTGAACTGCATCTCGATTCTCTTCTTAGAAGCCTCGCACTTGAGCTGTGCTGCTTCTTGCTTGAGTGCCATGTTGTAGAAATCATCATACTTATCTCGCTCAAACAGCACAAGAGGTAATTGCAGATCCTCTCTCGCACCGCCTCTGATCGATAGATCATACTCCTTTCATCGTGTACATCTTGCTTAGCAAAACGAAGCGAAGCTCGAACTGGATATTGTATTGATAGACAGACATGGTGCCTTGCTTGAGATTGCGGAACTCCTCACGCTTGCTCTCAACAACACTCTTCGGATGTGATGAGCTCGAAATCACGGCGAACTCATCCTGTAATGACACGACCTCCTCTGGAATCTTTGTATTGTCGGAACCACTCGGCAGCTTGATCCTTGAGTTGAAACGATGCAAACTTGACAAAGTCCTCGTGTCCGACATTGCTACAGTCAAAGTGCTTGCAGATATCCACTAACCAATCATCGCGTCGTGGCCTCAACACGTAAACCGAAAGACTTCGCTGATTAGCGAGAAACCGGCCGAGAGTAGCAAAGTGTGGCTGATTGTTGCCTTGACCTTGATTGCCTTGATTGTCTTGCCCCTGAGTACGTTCTTGCAAGAGCTGCAAAATCATCTGAGCATTGGCATTGGTGGCTGCCATGATAGCTTGCCACGCTTCGGAGGCGGAGGTGGAGGTGGAGGTGGAGGATTCGATCGATCCCCATCATTGCGATCCGGATTCGTACGCTGGCGGAGCCATCTCAAGAGGGTGACATCCGTTAGTCCTTTGATAGACAAATGATAAGTAGAATCAACGGATAGAAATTGCAACACATAGTCTTCACAATAAACATTCAACAAGAATGAACGAATGAATTCCAAAGTTAATCATCACACATCCATTAAGGTGAGAAGCCACTTAGATAAAGAATATGGAAACAACATCCGTCTCGAGAAACAATTCAATATCACAATTGAAAACAAAAGGTTGGCTTCTAGAATGAGCCGAACAAACACATGATAGAGATTTCGCCAAAGTGTTCGTGGTGGGGCTCACACGGCACGACGATAGCGGACGCCACGAATGACTAACAAGACGCCCCGAATCAGCATAGCCAAGGATTCTTTAAGACGCCTCGCGACCATCGAATCGACCGTGAATGGGCGGACCACTAGACGTTGAACCCCAATCTCAAATCATACATCCGTCGGAAAGAATATCCCGTAAGCTACTAGAATTCCCACCTATAAACTCCCAAACTTTCTGTTATGCAAACTGGTGTTGGGGATACAGGGACACAAAATATATCACCCAAACTAACAATACCTAGATCCAATTGTATCCATCCGTCAACACATAACCAAGAAATCCTCGAAATCGTGTACCTCGACCTTCAAAAACATCCGTTATGCAAGTCATGGCAATATTCCCGCACTCGCCACAAGATCGGGCTATCGGGGTTATCTCACCAACAACTGCACAAAAGAGATTTCGATGTCGGCAAAACTCGTATTCCAGAATCTGCAACGATAAAATTGTGACGACAACACCTCGGAGCTCAACTCCCCGGACACCGCCACAACCCCTAAATGTCGAGGCACCAAGAACAATGTTCTCGCCACAAAACCATCGAACGATTCCAAGATACCCACGTGATCCTAAAAAAATTTTAGTGAAATTTGAGAAGAGAAGAGTCAAAACTCTACGCCAGATACCTCACCGTAAGGTCAAGGGACTGGAAGCAAAAGAATTCCTATCTCTCGATATATATAATCCTAAGACTCAAAACATTTTCCATTCTAGACTCAACAACGCCAACAAACAATCTAGTAGGGGCTCCTAAGTCGGGAAGGCTCGATTACCAACTTGTAACCCGATGCGGCTATATCTCCCACGGTCGAGGCACGACTTAGAGGCATAACCGCATTGAAAGCAATGTCGCAAGTGAGGTAATCTTCACACAACCCATGTAATAATTTTAAGGAGAAAGGAACATAGTTGGCTTACAATCGCCACGCCACACAAGACATAATTAAACATACATCATTCAGAGTACACTCGTGGTCCGACTACGGAACCAAAATAAAGAAGATACCCCACATGCTAACACAGATCCCGAATCGTCCCAACCGGGCACCACTACTGATCATCTGAAACGAAACATAGTAACGACCACGCCCTCGTCGAACTCCCACTTGAGCTCGGTGGAATCATCTGCACCGCCTCATCGGAACCTCGCAACTGTTTGGAAGTATCTGTGAGCCACGGGGACTCAGCAATCTCACACCCGCGAGATCAAGACTATTTAAGCTTTAGGGAGGACATGGTAGTAAAGTTGAGCTGCAGCAAGCGACTAGCATTTTATGGTGGCTACTTCGCAAAAGAGAGCGAGAAGAGAAGCAAAGCACGGTCGTGAAACTAGTATTGATCAAGAAGTGATCCTGAACTACGACGTCGGGCATAACTCCAACATCGTGTTCACTTCCGGACTCACGAGAAGAGACCATCACGGTTACACACGCGTTGATGTGTATTTTAATGAGGTCATCTTTGTGTTATCTACAACCGACATTAACAAATTCCCATCTGCCTCATAACCGCGGCACGGCTTTCAAAGATATTACCTGCAGGGTGTCCCAACTTAGCCCATTATAAGCTCTCACGGTCAACGAAGGATTATTCTTCTACCGGAAGACCCGATCAATCTCGAATCCCGGACTACAAGACATTTCGACGGCAATAAAACAAGACCAGCAAAGCCACCCGAATGTGCCGACAAATCCCGATAGGAGCTGCACATATCTCGCTCTCGGGCACACCGGATAGGTCAGCCTCTGAGTAAAACCAGCCCTCGAGTTGCCCCGAGGTGGCCCCGCAGATCTGCCGGTTCGGGCCAGCACTCAAGGAGCACCGTCCGGGGTTAAAATAAAGATGACCCTCGGGCTCGCGAAACCCGGGGAAAAGGCTTAGGTGGCAAATGGTAAAACCAAAGTTGGGCCTTGCCGGGCGAGTCTTATTCAAAGCGAACTGTCAAGGGGGTCCCATAAATCACCCAACCGTAAGGAACGCAAAATCAAGGAACATAACACCGTATGACGGAAACTAGGTGGCAAGAGGGAACAAAACACTGTGCATAAGGCCGAGCCTTCCACCCTTTACCAAGTATTTAGATGTGTTAAACATAGCAGATATATATATATTGTGATATCCCCAACAAGTAAACATGTTCCAAAGAGGAACAACATCTCCATGTTCCAACAAGGAACAAATCTCAGCTTCACCTGCAACTAACAATGCTATAAGAGGGCTGAGCAAAGCAGTAACATAGCCAATCAACGGTTTGCTAGGAAAGGATGGTTAGAGGCTGACATGGCAATATAGGAGGCATGACATAGCTAGTGGTAGGCATCGCAGCATAGGCATAGCAAAGAGCGAGCAACTAGCATAGCAAAGATAGAAGTGATTTCGAGGGTATGATCATCTTGCTCGCAATGTTCTCGAGTTGTCGAAAACCTGATCCTCGAAAACGTTCTCAACAGGTTCCTCGCTCACGCACTCGCCTCCGCTCTACCCAAAACAACAACACAAACAAGGAGCCACAATAAATCACGGTGCAATGCACAATCAACATGATGCAACATGACATGAAATGCAAGATGTGATATGCAAAGCGAAGAGCACTCCGAAGGTAAATGGAAAACCAGGCATCATCTTGGCAACCCAAGCATGCCATCGAAAGATGAGATGATTTCGTAGAAATCGATATAGAGATCACCGAAACGGATGCACGGATTGGATATGACGGCAAAACAAGAATGGTGAGAAACCTATGATAACAACATGATGAACAAAACCATGCATGTGTGCAAACTACCTCATAGCATGGCACAAATAAATATGCCCAAAGAAAACAACACCTAACCATGAAGCAAAAGGACATGATCACAAACTTGCCCAAATGCAAAAACTATTGCCACCACTGAGTTGGTGTGATTTTTCTACCCCAAAAACATATATAATATGTTAGGGTTGCATTAGGGAAAACAACACAAAACAACAAGTTAAAATCTGCCTAAAAAGGAAATAGACAGAAGTGGCAATTTCCATACTTGGAAATGTCCATATTTGGACTTGCCCAAAACAGAAATGATACAAAGCTGCAAATGGAAAGAAAAAAAAATAGGCCTGGTGGAGGGTGCCGAGAGGTCGACAGGGTGACCCACCATAGAGACAGAGGCCAAATGGGAATATAAAGGGGAGAAAAAAGCCCTGTGGGGATTCAACCTGGTCTCCCGGTGGAACCCCGCACTCTTGCCATCGGGCTAGGCAACGGCGATCGACAAAGGAAAGGGCCTCGCCCTCTAATGCTACTACTGCAGAAGAGGCACACCGAAGGAAGCGCAAAACCAGAAAATAAAAAGGGGAGTAGGCGCTGGGGTTCAACCAGTGTCGCCATGGTGGAAGAGCAGCGATCGACCAGCTCGGCTAGGGAAGGAAGTCTGACGAGATCCAGGACGCGGACTACTAGACACAACTCCCAGCCCTGATCTAAAACAAAGGAGCCGCACCGATGCCGGCGAGGCAACGGCGGCTACAGGGACTCCGTGCCCTCGAACACGACGGGACACACGAGGGGAACCCCACGGGAACAGGATGGACCAAGCCAGAGCGTGGCTAGGGCATCTACGCGCGCGGTGACACCACTCCGAACCCGAAACCGCGAACACGCCGGAGCATGGCGAGCTCGACAAAGACAAGGGCCGGCGCCTAATCTACGGAGAATCAACGACGACGAGAAGGAGCAGGGAGGAAGGGGAGTATACCTCCTTACCCTAGGACACGATAACGGCGACGGAGACGGGCTGACGGCGACAAGATCAAGCTCTGAAGATCGCCGGGGACTCTGACCGAGAGGAAGACAGGTTCAGGCGCCGGTGTACTTGGCGCCCGGGACTCAGAGACGACGCCGTGGTCGAGACGACGAAGAGGAAGAAGGTTGACACGGGCCGCCGGTCGAGGTGGCCGGAGAGCGCCCGTCGACGGAGACGTGCTCCCAGATGCGCGGGAACCGAAAGGGCGGCGATCTAGGGGTTTTCCTACCGGCGGCGGCGCGAGAGGGAGAGGGAAACCCTAGGCTCGATTTGGACGCGAGGGGAATAAGAAGGGGGGGCTAGGGCGACGAGGCCGAGCTCGTGCTCTCCTCGCTCGGGGTCCCCATGGCGCTGCGGGAGGAGGAGGAAAGGTGGGTGCGACGCACAGCAACGACGCTGTCAGGCGGGGCCGGCGCGTCCACGTGGACGTGGGCTAGAGGGGGTAAGCACGGGCGCGGGTGAGCGAAGGCAGGAGAGGAAAGCGTGCGGGCTGGCGCGCCTTCCTTCTGGGCTGCGAGGCTGAGGGGGAACTGGGCCGGCTCGGGAGGCCGAGGCCCAGGTGGAGAGGGGCTGCTGGGCTGCGCTGCTGCTGCTGCCTCTTCTCCCTTTTCCTTTTTATTTAAATAAAAAGGGGAGAGAAAAGAAGTACAGGGAGAAAAGAAAGACTTAGAGTGAAAGGAGAATATTCCCACACTCCTGGAATTCCCTTCTATTTAAATAAAATGTAATGGACATTTTTAAAGGTAGAAAAATAATGCAAGTTTGAAAATGCTTCAAACTTGTGCCATTTTTGAACCTGACCATAACAATTTCAAATGAGGAGATTTAGGGCAGAGAGGTTTAGTGTAACAAGCAAGATTTTTAGGGAGAAGATGAACATTAATTGAGAGAGGGAAATATATAGCATTGAAAGAGAAAGAAGTAGAGGGAAGGAGGGGATGGTAAATGCAAGAGAGGAAGAAACAAGCACCCACATGACATGCAAGGGAAAACCACAACCATATGACATGCACATCCACCATCACATGACAAGAAGGGGAATGCAAGAGACAAAAGGCACAAATGCAATATGGCAAAAGCAAAACAAAGAAAAAGAAAACCCACATGACCAAAACAACAAGAGGCCAAGCATGACAAGAACCCACAAGACTTGGATGAGGTCAAATTGATATAATGCCCAAAAAGGGGAAGTTTACATCCAGGGTGTTACATTATGAACGAGGCACACAATTCGCTTCTATCCATCCATCCTGGAAGTACGAAGATGTACCGTGACCTCAAGCAGGCATATTGGTGGACTCGAATGAAGCGAGAAATTGCTCAATTCATGAATGAGTGTGATGTCTGCAGAAGAGTGAAAGCAGAACACCAATGACCAGCTGGTCTCCTTCAACCTCTTGCTATTCCGGAATGGAAGTTTGATCATATCGAAATGGACTTCGTGACTGGATTTCCTAAGTCCAAGCGTGGAAATGATGCTATCTTCGTTGTCATTGACAAGCTTACTAAAGTGGCTCATTTTCTTCCTATCAAAGAATCCAGCACGAAGCTCGGTTGGCGAGCTATACACCTCCGTGATTGTCTCATTGCACGGCATTCCACAATTGATCTCTTCGACCGTGGCAGCATCTTTACCTCCAAGTTTTGGGATTCTTTTCGAAGGCCATGGGCACCAACATTCGCTTTTAGCACAGCTTTCCATCCTCAAACAAGTGGCCAAGTCGAGCGAGTCAATCAAATCCTTGAAGATATGCTCGGGGCTTGTGTCATTTCCTTCGGTATGAAGTGGGAAGATTGTCTTCCATATGCCGAAGTTCTCCTACAACAACAGCTTCCAAGCGAGTTCGGCAAGGCCCCATTCGAAATTCTCTATGGCGTAAAGTGCCGTACTCCTCTCAATTGGTCCGAGACAGGTGAACGCCAACTTCTTGGCAACGACTTGATCACAGAAGCCGAAGAAATGTGCAAAGTCATCCGTGAGAATCTCAAAGCCGCGCAATCGCGCCAGAAGAGCTATTATGATAACAAGCACCGTGATGTGGCTTTTGAAATCGGAGACCATGTCTACCTCCGCATCTCTCCAATGAAAGGCACTCGTCGCTTCGGTATCAAAGGGAAGCTTGCCCCTAGATACGTGGGTCCTTTCAAGATCATTGGCAAAAGAGGCGATCTCGCCTATCAACTTGAGCTTCCGTCCAACTTCGAGAACGTGCACGATGTGTTTCACGTGTCACAGCTTCGCAAGTGCTTTAAGACGCCTGAACGCACTATCAACTTTGAAGAAATTGACCTTCAAGAAGATCTCTCTTATCATGAGCACCCCCTTGCTATTCTTGAAGAAACCGAGCGCAAGACTCGCAACAAGTCAATCAAATTCCTGAAAGTGAAGTGGTCACACCATTCCGACCAAGAAGCCACCTGGGAGCGCGAGGATCACCTCCGTGGTTGGGTTTTTCTTCATTTTTGCATTTTGTCCATGTCATGCATTTCATATCATGTCATCATGTGCATCTCATTTGCATACGTGTTCGTCTCATGATTCCGAGCATTTTCCCCGTTGTCCGTTTTTCAATCCGGCACTCCTATGTCCCCCGGCGTCCCCTTTTACGTTTTTCCGTGAGCGGGTACTAAACTTTCACGGAATGGACCGAGGTTTGTCAAGTGGCCTTGGTATACCACCGGTAGACCACCGGTCAAGTTTCGGGTCATTTGGAGCTCGTTTGGTACTCCAACGGTTAACCGCACTCTCGCAAAAGCCTCTTTTAAGGTGCAGCCCAACACCCTTCCAAAACAGCCCAATAACCCATCTAAGTCACTTCCATGCTCTCCGTCGTCGGATCACGATCGTGTGGTAAATCAAGACCTCATTTGGAGCTTCCTAGCTCCTTCTACCTATAAATATGCATCTCCTCCAAATCCGGATCAATTCCCAAACCCTAGACGAAATCCCTCTCAGCCACGGACACGTCCGGATCGGACGAGACGCGTCACCAGCGCTACCAAGAGCCAACCAGGGGCTGCCACGTGGCCCCGTCCCCAGCTCGCCCGACGCGCGCCAGTTCATGAGGCCCAGCGCCCTGCCCTCCTGCCCCGCTCCGGCCCGGCGCGCCGCCTCCCAGCCATGCCCCGCCGTCGCCCTCCGGGCCACGCCCCGCCGTCGCCCTCCGTCGCTCTACTTTTGCTATAAAATGTTTCCTGGCAGATTGTTTACATGTTATTCAATTTTGCCAAGGTTGTTGTAGTTTATCCGTGTATGCTATGATGTTGTTCTTGCCATGTATATCTTCTATGCCATGTCTTATTGATGTATGTATGCTTAGTTTATCATGTAATGCTCTTTAGTGAGTGCATCGAGCTCTTAAACATGCCTACTTGTTATCTGTTTTTGGCCATGCCCTGTTGCTGAATCTGTTAACGAAACTTGCTATTTTGACATGGGTGTTATTATATTCTCTGATACTTTTCGGCTTATGGTCAGTAAGGGACTTTTGTTCTATGCTTTGAGTAGATTCATGCCATGCCTTGTTTTGCTATTATAAGTTCCTGTAGCATGTTGTTTTCTTGCTCTGAACATTGCTTCCTGATGCTGATTTTGCCATGTTCAGTAATTTCACTAAGTCTGTGAAGCTGATATGTTTTGCACTTTTGCCATGCTTGTTTGGACCTGTTATGTTGTGATTTAGCCGTAGCTCAGTGTTCATCTTTTGTCAAGCATCTTGAGTAGATCACTGCCATATGCTTTTCTGGTACGTTTGGGTGAAGTAGCTTATTTTCTTGTTGCTTGCTAAGTGGCATCATGCTGTTAATGGCAGATTTGTGCCATTCTTGTTTTGCTTGTCATTTGCAAACCGTGCATCCGATTCCGGTGATCTTTATATCGATTTCAACCGAAATCATCTCATCTTTCCATCGGCATACTTGGTTTGCCAAGTTGATGCCTGGTTCATCATTTTCCTTCCGGAGCGCGCATACGCATTGCATATCACATCTCGCATATCATGCCATGTTTTGCATCATGTTGCTTGTGCATTGCACCGTGATTTATTGTGGTTCCTTTGTTTGTGTTATTGCTTTGGGAAGAGCCGGGAGACGAGTTCGTGAACGAGAAACCTGTTGAGAACGCTTTCGAGGATCAAGCTTTCGACAACTCTGAGAACTTTGCAGGCAAGATGACCATACCCTCGAAATCACTTCTATCTTTGCTATGCTAGATGCTCGCTCTTTTGCTATGCCTATGCTACGATGCCTATCACTTGCTATATCATGCCACCCATATTGCCATGTCAAACCTCTAACCATCCTTTCCTAGCAAACCGCTGATTGGCTATGTTACCGCTTTGCTCAGCCCTCTTATAGCGCTGCTAGTTGCAGTGAAGATGAAGTTTGTTCCTTGTTGAACATGGAGATGTTGTTCCTTGTTGGAACATGTTTAATTGTTGGGGATATCACAATATATCTGCTATAATTAATGCATCTATATACTTGGTAAAGGGTGGAAGGCTCGGCCTTATGCCCGGTGTTTTGTTCCACTCTTGCCACCCCGCTTCCGCCATACCGGTGTTATGTTCCTGGATTTCGCTTCCTTACACGGTTGGGTGATTTATGGGACCCCTTGACAGTTCGCTTTGAATAAGACTCCTCCAAAGAAGGCCCAACATTGATTTTACCATTTGCCACCTAAGCCTTTTTTCCCGGGTTTTGCGAGCCCGAGGGTCATCTTTATTTTAACCCCGGCCAGTTCTCCTCGAGTGCTGGTCCAACTTTATCACCGCCGGGCCATCGGGGGCAACTCGAGATGGCCTATCGGAAGCTTGGACAATCCGGTGTGCCCTCGAGAACGAGATATGTGCAGCTCCTATCGGGATTTGTCGGCACATTCGAAAGTGGCTTTGCTGGTCTTGTTTTATTGCTGTCGAAATGTCTTGTAGTCCGGGATTCCGAGATCGATCGGGTCTTCCCGTAGAAGGAATATCCTTCGTTGACCGTGAGAGCTTATAATGGGCTGTTGGGACACCCTCGTAGGGTATTATCTTTCAAAGTCATGCCCGCGTTATGAGGCAGATGGGAATTTGTTAATGTCCGTTGTAGAAAACCCGGTTGACCTTAAATAATACACATCAATCACAGATGTAACCGTGATGGTCTCTTCTCGGGAGTCCGGAAGTGAACACGGTGTTGGAGTTATGTTTGACGAAGTAGTTCAGGATCACTTCTTGATCGCTACTAGCTTCACGACCGTGCTTTGCTTCTCTTCTCGCTCTCTTTTGCGAATGTAGCCACCATATATGCTAGTCGCTGCTGCAGCTCCACCTCACAACTTTGTCCTTCCTATAAGCTTAAATAGTCTTGATCTCGCTGGTGTGAGATTGCTGAGTCCCCGTGACTCACAGATTCTACCAAAACAGTTGCAGTGCCGACGATGCCAATGCAGTGACGCAACCGAGCTCAAGTGGGAGTTCGACGAGGAACGTGGTCGTTATTATGTGTCTTTTCCCGATGATCAGAGTGGTGCTCAGCTTGGGACGATCGGGATCTGTAGCATTTGGGGTATCTTCTTTTATTTTGGTTCCGTAGTCGGACCTTGAGTGTAATCTGAATGATGGATGTTTATTTATGTATTGTGTGAAGTGGCGACTATAAGCCAACTATGTAGCTCTTTCCCTTATGTATTACATGGGTTGTGTGAAGATTACCTCACTTGCGACATTGCTTTCAATGGGGTTATGCCTCTAAGTCGTGCTTCGACACGTGGGAGATATAGCCGCATCGAGGGCGTTACAGCACTTCCTTGTTGTGGCCGTGGACCCAGCTGTCAGCCTCTCCACACACAGTCCTCTTCCAATGGAAGTCATTCCTTGACCACGTTGACCACGCTGCGTCGAGGGCACCAAGGCGGGGACGACGGCGAGGCCTAGGAAGGGAATGACCAGGAGCCGGGGAAGACTCAGCAGTTGTTTCCCATGCGGAGGGGAGTACGAGGGTTTACTGCTTCAGCTACAGTGTGAGGCTGCCGTCGCCGGAGAATAATAGGAGGTCTGGGTGAGTAGAGGGATGGCTAGGTGCTACCTCTTGAGCTTGTGTTGGTTTTTCCCTTTAAGAGGAAAGGGTGATGCAGCAAAGTAGAGTAAGTATTTCCCTTAGTTTGAGAACCAAGGTATCAATCCAGTAGGAGACAACGCACAAGTCACCGAATACCTAAACAAACAATCAACAACTTGCACCCAACATGACAAAGGGGTTGTCAATCCCTTCACGGTTATTTGCAAAAGTGAGATCTGATAGAGATAGATAAATGGGAAAGTAAATTTTTTTGGTATTTCTGGTTTATGGAACGGAAAGTAAAATATTGCAAAGGAAGTAAGTCCGAAACTAAAATTGTAGATCCGAAAGTTATATGATGGAAAATAGACCCGGGGGCCATAGGTTTCACTAGAGGCTTCTCTCAAGATAGAAAATATTATGGTGGGTGAACAAATTACTGTCGAGCAATTGATAGAAAAGCACAAAGTTATGACGGTATCTAAGGCAATGATCATGAATATAGGCATCACGTCCGTATCAAGTAGACCGACTCCTGCCTGCATCTACTACTATTACTCCACATATCGACCAACTCCTGCCTACATCTAGAGTATTAAGTTCATGAAGAACAGAGTAACCCTTTAAGTAAGATGACATGATGTAGTGGAATAAACTCAAGCAATATGATGTAAACCCCATCTTGGCTTTGTTGACTTGCACTCCCTGATGTAAACCTTGTGGCTTCCTCGTGGCTTCCCTGACTTGCGCTCCAAGTCCTCTGGATGTCTTCCGGTCCAAGTAAAATCACCGCGAAAGTTTCATTCCATTTGGACTTTGTTTGATATTCCTTTTCTGTGAAACTCCAAAACAAGGAAAAACAGAAACTGGCACTGGCCTCTAGGTTAACAGGTTAGTCCCAAAAATAATATAAAATAGCATATTAATGCATATAAAACATCCAAAACAGATAATATAATAGCATGGAACAATAAAAAATTATAGATACGTTGGAGACGTATCACTAGGCCAGTGATGGGAGTACGGTGAGGCCTGCGCGGCAGCACAGCCGGCCATGGGAGGAGGGAGCAGGCAGTCCCGTCGGCACTGGTTTGAGAGGCTGGAGCAGGAAGAGCAGAGATTGAGAAGCACGACGGCAGTTGGATGGACATCCAACAGTCACTGCTCTCGTGTGTCGACTAAGTTTACACAGCCTTGCGTGCATGTTAACCTTTTTTTAAGGAAAGCGTATGTGTCAACCTATAGTAGGCGCACAAGTCAACCTCAAATCTGTGGAAAACATCATACAACCCATCTTACATTATTTCTAATAATTTATAGCCCATTTTCTAATTCTTAAGGATTTTTTGGAGCCCATATTCTTTTTGTTAGCATTACAACACATATTGTGGCCACGTTTAAAAAATTATAAGAAACTTTGCATATTTCGGTGCGGTCCGACCTGTTTTTAATCCCGAAATTTTGAGTCACGTTCAAACTATTTTGAAAAATAAATTTATATCAATATAAAATCCTAATAATTTTCCATGCATAAAAATCAATGGAATTTAAAATCCTAAAATTAAAAAAAAGGAAATTTGAAACTAATTTCCGGTTTGATGTGTTTTAAAAATGTATAACCCATTTCTCATTACTGATAGCCCATTTTCTAGGCAAGCCGAATGAAACTCTCCTCGTCTTGAAAGATTTGCAGCCCAACAGGGCTGACAAAGTAAGTAAGCCTCAGTTGGGTATTCTGCAAAAGAACAAAAAAAACTGGGCTAGTCATTTTCAAAAAGAAAAAAAAACTACTCGGCTGGTCTTGTGGTAAACATAAAATAAAAGGCTGGCTAGAAAGGCCAGAGTGCCCCTGGTGGATCACGGGTTCCGGAAAAACCCTTAAGGTTCGAACACTGGGTTGCGCGCGAAGATTTCCTCCCTACCTATCTACGCACTAGCTCTCTAAGATCTCACGGACGAACTCGCAACACAAAGACACAAGATTTATACTGGTTTAGGCCACCATCTTGGTGTAATACACTACTCCAGTGTGGTGGTGGTGGATTGCCTCTTGGGCTGATGAAGAACAGTACAAGTGGAAGAACAGCCTCCTGAGGTTGAGGTGTTCTTGTGCTTGGTGTGTGGCTAAGGGCAGGCTCTAGATCAGGTTCGCTTGCCTCTACTGTGGTGGCTAGTTATACTTATATAGGCCCTGGTCCTCTCCACAAATATTGAGCGAAAGGGAGCCAACAACGGCTAGTTTGAAAGGGGACAGCTAGTAGAGCTTATCCTAACAAAAGCGGTCTTCGCCTGCAAAAGGCTCTGGTGATGACGCCGCCTTGGGCTCCATGGTGACCTCCGTCTTGCCGTCCTTCGAGTCCTGGTCTTGTTGCACCGATATGGAAACCTTTGCTTGATGCCTCATTACTCCGCACCTGCGCCTGCCTCCTTAGCACCAAAGAGGAAACAAGGACGCTGCGCGTGCTGGCGCCCGCCTGGTGTCGATCGTCATGGCTCACGTTACGAGAGCCTCGCGAGGTTTGCCTTGCCTTGATCTCTCTGCCCCTCGTGAGCCTGCCTGGCGAGGCCACTCTTGAGGAGGTCTTGCATCGTCCGCCTCGCGAGGCTTGTCCCCTCACGAGGGTCTCGAATGGCTTGTTGACGAAGATGGGCCGTACTGGCCTGCTAGCCTAGCCACGCCGTGGGCCGCAGGCAGGCAAGTCTGGGGACCCCCATTCCAGAACGCCGACAGTAGCCCCAGGGCCCAAGGTGCGCCCGGGCTTGGCTTCGAGGCGAAGCCAAAGGTCAAGTGCAGAGCATCGTGGGCCCCAAAAGCCTGCGGCCTCGGTTGACGCGTGGCGGTTGATTGGACGTGGGCGTCTCCGCTTCCCCAAGCTGCCTTGGAATCCGGCTGGCTATGCTGCCCCCGCAACCTACACAGTTATTCTCCCATCGCCCACACCTTGCTTCGCTAGTCCCTCTGCTTCCTCGTGACTCTGCTCCTCCTCTCCCATCTAACCTGCACGCCGCCTTCTTCATCGCCATGGTGCCGAAAGAAGCAGACAAGGGGAAGAAGCCTATGTCTTCGCCAAGCGCGCCTCCAGCCGCCGAGCCTGTAGTCGGCCGATCCTTGGTGCTCAACGACGAGGCCACGGACAAGGTGTGTCCCATGCTCGCCACCAGCTTCAACGAGTGGGGGAAGATGCTATCTTGGCCCTCGTCTCGCGCTCGCATTGCTCGGGCGGCCACCGAGGTCCCAATCTTCATCGATGCCCTTTGGGGCAGGCCTGATTCCCCCTTTCTCCGCCTTATTCAACGCGGTGCTTGAACATTACCAAATCCATATGATGCATCTCGACCCCCAATCCGTGACTCTCCTTGCCGTCTTCGCCTTTGTGTGTGAATCCATGGGGGGCATCGCTCCTTCTGTGGCCCTTGTCCGCCATTTCTTCCCGTTGCACCTAGCTGATCCCCGGCAAAGCTCGAGGTGCGTGAGCTTCCAGGCCGTGGCCGCGACAGCAGGCGCGGGGATTGACTTTGAGCTTCCTCCATCCACGCGCGAGTTTCGGACACGGTGGGTGTTTGTCGACGCCGGTGTGCTCAACCCTCTGCTCCACTCCCCGTCAGCGCCCGCTGTTCCCAACTCCGGTTGGGGTCACAAGAGGCTCATGGGCCCCCGTCTTGTCCCTGTCTGGCTCAGGCTGAGGAGGATGAAGGACCGCGGCGTGACCACGCCGATGGTGGTGAAGGAGTTTATCAAGCGGGGGGTCGCCCCGCTTCAGCACCATTCTTGCCCAATGTGGACCTTGCTCACCAGTCAGGACCATATGAGGTTTCAGGAGTCTGGGCTCCCCCTTGGGACACGACAAACGGTGCTCGAGGTCCTGATAGTTGTCCCTTCACCGGACGACTTGCGTGGGAAGAACTGTCTGCTGAACCGCCGCAAGAACAAGGCTGAATTTGTAGGGAGCATGCCCCCCTTTGACGAGTGGGGGCTGCGTTCGGACGGCCTGGTGGGGTCCCGCGAGAACCCTGTCAATGTGGCTCCCCTCTTTGTTGCGGGCGTCGAGCTCGTCCCAGATGTGGGTGCAGGGGGGCCAGCGCCGCCGGAGGCTGGCAGCACGAGCGCTGATGCGCAGACGACGCCTGGGGCCCCTGGGGCATCGCCCCCAGGGACCTGTGATTCTCCCTCCGAGATGTCGGTTGCTGAGACGGTGCAACATGCTGCTCCCGAGGCCGGAGCTCCGGAGGCCTCGGGAGGTCGCGATGAGATGGCGCCCGACTGCTCTCTGCAGCCCGGCACCCCCGAAGTTGTCCACTCAAGCACTTCTCCATCTGCACCTCGTGCTGGTTGCCACGTCCAGCGCTTCAGTCAGCTTTGCATGGACTTCGAGGAGTCCGCAAGCGGAAAGGGTCTCTGAGCGGCAGTGGTATCTTCAGGCCGTTGAAGCGACGAAAGTACATTGCCGTTGATGGGTAAGTACCGCACCGTATGACTCCTTGATTGTTGTATTCCTGACATTGGCTCTTCAGGATCCCTTCTGTCAAGGCCGCTGTATCTCCTGAGGAGTAGCTTCCTCCTTGAAAGTGCAACTATCCTTGGGTGGTTTTGGTAATTCCTAACAACATATAGCTCATTGAGCTAACATTATTCCAAGATGAATATTTCAGGAAAAGCTCAATGAATGGCATGGCATGGATGAGGAAAGTGGACCCCTCAAAATACCAAGGATAAAAGGATTGGCTCAAGCTCAAAAGCTCAAGACTCTACATTTTATATTTTAGTGATCCAAGATCACATTGAGTCTATAGGAAAAGACAATACTATCAAGGAGGGATGAGGTGTTTCTTAATGAGTTTCTTGCTCCATAGTGCTTAGTGATATGCTCCAAAGCCCTCAACTACTTTCTCACATCCACATATGACCTAAACCCAAAGTCAAACTCGGCACCACCGATTCTTTCTATCCGGCGCCACCTAGTTCAGATGTCATAGCCACTACCACAAACCCTAGGCAAATCGTTCTCACCGATAGGGATCTCGGTCTCACGGAGATGGGATTGTAATCTCTCTGTTTCCCTTCGTAACGTTTCGGTCCCACCGAGAAGAGCGATCGGTCCCACCAAGATTGCAATGTAAACACTCTGTTTCCCTTTCGTAACATTTCAGTCCCACCGAAATGAGTGAACCGGTCCCACCGAGTTTACCTGACTAACTCTCTAGTTAGCTTATTACCAAAGTCAGTCACACCGAGTTTGTGTAATCGGTCTCACCGAGATTACGTTATGCCCTAACCCTAACCATATCGGTCCTACCGAGTTGCATGTCGGTCCCGCCGAAAATCCTAATGGTCACTAGATTTGCTGCATCGGTCCGACCGACTTTCTCAATTCGGTCCCACCGAGATTGGTAAATTGTGTGTAACGGTTAGTTTTTGTGTGGAGGCTATATATACCCCTCCACCCACTCTTCATTCGTGGAGAGAGCCATCGAATCTAACCTACACTTCCAATACACATTTTCTGAGAGAGAACCACCTACCCTTGTGTTGAGGCCAAGATATTCCATTCCTACCATATAAATCTTGATCTCTAGCCTTCCCCAAGTTGCTTTCCACTCAAATCTTCTATCCACCAAATCCAAATCCTGTGAGAGAGAGTTGAGTGTTGGGGAGACTATCATTTGAAGCACAAGAGCAAGGAGTTCATTATCAACACACCATTTGTTATTTCTTGGAGAGTGGTGTCTCCTAGATTGGCTTGGTGTCACTTGGGAGCCTCCGACAAGATTGTGGAGTTGAACCAAGGAGTTTGTAAGGGCAAGGAGATCGCCTACTTCGTGAAGATCTACCGCTAGTGAGGCAAGTCCTTCGTGGGCGACGGCCATGGTGGGATAGACAAGGTTGCTTCTTCGTGGACCCTTCATGGGTGGAGCCCTCCGTGGACTCGAGCAACCGTTACCCTTCGTGGGTTGAAGTCTCCACCAACGTGGATGTACGATAGCACCACCTATCAGAACCACGACAAAAACATCTATGTCTCCAATTGTGTTTGAATTCTCCAAACCCTTCCGTTTACATTCTTGCAAGTTGCATGCTTTACTTTCCGCTGCTCATATACTCTTTGCATGCTTGCTTGGATTGTGTTCAGATTGCTTGACTTGTGCTAAGATAGCTAAAATCTGCCAAAGACTAAAATTGGGAAAAGGATAAGTTTTTATTTGGTCAAGTAGTCTAATCACCCCCCCCCTCTAGACATACTTTCGATCCTACAAGTGGTATCAGAGCTTTGGTCTCCATTTTCTTTGATTTCCATAGCTTTTGGTGGTCATAGCCTTGGTTTCACAACCTATGAGAGTATGGCATCTAGCGAGGGAAATTATCACCGTAGAGGTCCTTACTTTGATGGTACTAATTTTGCTAGTTGGAAGCACAAGATGAAAATGCATATTCTTGGACATAACCCTGCCGTTTGGGCTATTGTGTGTATTGGCTTGCAAGGTGAATTCTTTGATGGGAGAGAACCGAACCGTGAAGCTAGCGCGGAAGAGTTGAAGATGCTGCAATACAACGCTCAAGATTGTGATATCCTCTTCAACGGACTGTGCCCCGAAGAATTCAACAAAATCAGCCGTCTTGAGAATGCAAAGGAAATTTGGGATACTTTGATTGATATGCGTGAAGGTACCGACTCCGTCAAGGAATCCAAGTTGGACGTGCTTCAAAGTCAACTTGACAAGTTCAAAATGAAGGATGGTGAAGGTGTCGCTGAAATGTACTCTAGGCTTGCTCTTATCACAAATGAGATTGCCGGCTTAGGAAGTGAAGAGATGACCGATAAATTCATCATCAAGAAGATCCTAAGAGCTTTGGATGGAAAATATGATACCGTGTGCACATTGATCCAAATGATGCCCAATTACGAAGATCTCAAGCCAACGGAAGTCATTGGAAGAATTGTTGCTCATGAGATGTCACTCAAGGATAAGGAGGAACTTCACAACAAGTCAAGTGGTGCTTACAAAGCCTCATGTGAAGCCCCCACACCATCAAGTGAGAAACAAACCTTCAATGAAGAATTGAGCTTAATGGTGAAGAACTTCAACATGTTCTACAAGAATAGAAGCAAAGAGAGAAGCTCCAAGTCAAGGTCCTACAATGACAAAAGATCTTCTAGTCGAGAGCGCAACTGCTACAATTGTGGGAGACCCAGACACTATTCCAATGAGTGTACCGCACCCTACAAAAGAAGAGAAGAATCACCCAAGAGAAGAAGTAAAAGAGAAGAATCACCACCAAGAGAGAGGAGGAGTAGAGATGATCGTTATGAACGAAGACCCTCACGAAGAAGCAAAGATTCGGAAAGGAAGGACAAGTCATCAAGGAGCTACACAAAACGAACACATCAAGCTCATGTTGGTGAATGGGTATCCGGCTCCGACTCCGACAATCACTCTGAGAGAAGTTATCACTCCGACTCCGAATATACTCAAGATGAAGGTGTTGCCGGTCTAGCACTTGTGTCAACCAACTCCTACGACATATTTGATTCACCAAATGAAGGAATTGGAAGATGCTTCATGGCCAAAGGTCCAAAGGTAACACATCCCGAGTATGTTGATTTCAATAGTGATGAAGATGACTTGTTATGTGATGATGATTTACTTGTTGACAACTCTAGTGATGAATACTATGATGAAATGTCAATTAAGCATGCTAATCAAGATAAAACGAATGACAATGATAAGGAGAAGATTGAGCTTCTAACTAAAGAACTAAACACTCTTAAGTTAGCTCATGAAACTATCTTAGAAGATCATCGAGAACTTTTAAGGACTCATGAGAAGTTACGATTTGAAAAGCTCAACCTTGAGCAAGAGCATGAGTTGTTAAAGGCAATCAATGGTGATCTATGTAAGAAAAGTTCTTCTTACATTGCCAAGCATTTACTCTTATCTACTTACATGCCTCAAGTCAAGTCTAGTAACAACAACAAGAAGGATTCTTCCTCTAGTAGTAACAATAATCATGCTAAATCCAATGTTGTTGCTTCTAGTAGTTCTCTTGATTCCACTAATGATTCTCTTAGCCAAGTTACACTTGAGCAAGAAAATAGCTTATTGAAGGGAATTATAGAGAAAGGTGTTTACAAGAGCATTGCCGGGAGTAAGCAATTTGAGGAAATTGTACGCAAGCAAGGAAGGCACTGGAAGAACCAAGGTGTTGGTTTTGAACGAAAGTTCAATGCCAATGGAGTTGAGTGGGAAGAAGATCAATACTCCAAGATGAAGTTTGTCCCTCAACAAGAGAAGTATGATCCTACTTCCTTCAAGGGGACACAAGCTCAAGATGATCTTCCACCACAAGACCACAAGCTAAAAGGCAAGGATAAGCTTCAAGAGGAGATTGATGCATTTGAAGAAGCTCCAAAGGCCTTGGTCAAATGGGTTCCCAAGACTACGTCAAGCTCTACTTCATCAAGTACGACTACAACTCCAAGGATTCCCATCAATATGATGTGGATTCCTAAGAAGAAGAACTAGAGAGTTCTTGAGGGTGACTCCGCCAACATATTTCACTCATATCATTTTGGCAACTACAAGTGCAATCAACTTTCACATCTTGCACTAGTTCAAGGAGTCACAAACCCTCTTGTTGGTAAGACAAGGGACAAGGTAACCTATTGCTTTCATAGACATCATCTTATGTGTGCATCACTCTATGTCTATGGATATCCTTGTTTGTTCCTTGTGGGACTAACCTGTCTAGGTATTGAAAGTGCAACTCACTCCAAAAGGATTGCTCCAAATGATCTCCATCAACATTGAGCATCCACATCTTCAACACCTACATGAAGTCATCATTGACAAAACCCAAGGTTAGTTCATCCCTCTAAGGGGGGATCTCACATCTAGGGGGAGCTTTACTCTAAAAAATTGAGCTAAAGCAACTCTAATGATGTGAACACATCGATGCATTATGTAAAAGTGGTAACCCCACTTGTACTTAAACGATGAGTATGACCTATGATCAAATGTTCTCATTTGACTCCTAAGTCAATATACTCATATATAGATGACCTAGTCATCGCCAATTGCTTGATAGATGCTAGAATTGGTTGTGCATGCTTTGCCACATATCTCATTTGCCATTTTATTGTGTGAGCATGTTGGTTGCATATTTTACTCATTCGAGGACATCCACTTGTTGCTTTGATTGATTGGTTTTTTTTTTTGCCAAGTGGATGGACAAGAATGCCTAAGAACCTTCTCTAGCTATCTATGCTCTTCTCGTCTCAAACTCTATTCATGCTACATCACAAAATTTGATCAAGTCAGATTCGAACCACTCTGTGTGAGGAGCACTCGGAGTCCCCGATTCGTCATAGACTTAAACTTCCAAAACTTCTTTGTGCGTTTCGGTCTGACTGATTCTTCCTTTTCGGTCATACCGAGATCACTAAGTCGATCTAGGTTTTCAATCTCGGTGCAACCGATTTGAACTTTTCGGTCACACCGAGTTGTCAGAATCGCTTGCGATTATGCATCTCGGTGCCACCGAGTTGTTCCACTCGGTCACACCGACAGGGTCGGGCTATATATTCCTACGGGCAAAAATTTGGAAACTTTCTCCAAACTCTTTCACCCGCGCGTAGCCCGCTCTGCCTCCAGGGTCTCCGGATCGTCCTCCTCGTCGCCAGCCGCCTCCTGTTGCTGGTCTCCAACGCTGTCAACAGAAATCATCCCCACCTTTGCCGCCGTAGCAAGTTCCTCGCAGAACTAGGGTATGTACTCGATCACTGTGCTATCCCCGTCCGATTCCTAGCACATTGTGTTCAACATGAATCTTGCCACGATTGAAACTATTCTATCCAGTCAAAACACTCCATAGACTAGAGATGAATTGAAAATTTAGGGTTAGGTTTCTGCCGAAACCATCTCGGACCCACCGGGTTGTAGAACTCGGTTCAACCGATTCGGCTAAGGCCATTGCACATGTGGTTCTCAGTCTGACCGAGAATTGCAAATCGGTGTGACCGAGTTCAGGACTTTGTGAAACCTTAGCAGTCTTGGTGCCACCGAACTGTGACTCGGTCTGACCGAGTTCACTAGTTTAGGTTCCAAAAGCTGCTTCAGTATCACCGAGTTTACCAATCGGTTGATCTGAAATGCTTTCTTTGGAAAACTAAAACTAAGTTTTTGACTCATTCTTTTGCAAAAATCGCTGTATTTTGTGATGCTCATCCACTCTATCTAATCTATATCAATTCACAGGGTCTGCAGTCAGTGTTTGCAATATGTCTGATCAAAGTGATAGCCAGAACAAGTCAGAGGAGCAGATTCAAATGAGTGAGGGCACTAGTCCCTCTAGCAGCTCTGATGAGGGTAGCAAGAGCACTCCAAGCAACTTACTCAAAGCTGCCACTAGGACAAGAAAGAAGAGAACCTCAGAATCTGAGGATGAAGACTATGTGGCTGTTGAGGATGAGGCCATTTCCAAGAAAAAGGTACTCAAAAAGGAGTATGGCACAGCTGCTGCTACCAAGCCTGGTATGAAGACCGAAGTACCTTCCAAAAGGATTCCCATGTCTAAAGCCAGAGCCTCCACTCAAGCATCATTGGAATCTGAACCCAAAGAGGCTGCTGTTGAAGGGAAGAAGAGGAAGGAAAGGGTCAAGAAGACCATGGCCAGAGTTATTGGGAAGCCTTCCATGATGGAGGAGGAGGAAGAAGAAGAGGTTGCTGCACCAGCACCCAGGGCTCAGAAGCTTATGGGTGATGCCATCAGGACAGGGGCTGCATCATCAAAGCCCAAAGAAGCACCCAAAGCTGCCTCCAAACCCAAGACTGTACCTAAGAGGAGTACCAGAAACATTCCAGCTGCTGAGAAGAACAAGGCCCCAATGACTGAAACTATTGCTGAAGAAGAAGATGATGAGACACATGTCTTGAGAAAATTGACGCCAAAAATTCCAGATCATAATGATGCTCATCCTGTAGCTGAGAACATGAAGATCAAGAGAGACTTGGGATTGAGGCTATGGAGAGAGTCAGATCCATATGCCACTAGAAGGAGGACTGATGTTGACTACAGGTTCCACACAAAGGAACAGCGGGTTTTCTATGAGACAGTGTTGTTGGACAAAAAGCCAATAGTGTGTGACATGAGGTGGGTCGACTGGACCTACATTAAGGAGAATGAAGAACACTATCCTGGTGTGTATGACAGCTTCAGTGCTTGTGGAGTGGCAGACTTTGTTGGGCAGAAGCTCACAAAGTGGAATGAAGAGCTCATAATGCAATTCTACTCCACAACACACTTCTATCCAGATGGCAGGATAGTATGGATGTCTGAAGGTACTAGGTACCAATCATCTATTGAAGAATTGGCTAATCTGATCAATGCACCTAAGGAGGAAGAGGAAGACTTGGATGTTGGGGAACGTAGCAGAAATTCAAAATTTTCCTACGTGTCACCAAGATCTATCTAAGGAGAAACCAGCAACGAGGGGAAGGAGAGTGCATCTACATACCCTTGTAGATTGCTAAGCGGAAGAGTTCAAGAGAACGGGGTTGAAGGAGTCGTACACTTCGTGATCCAAATCACCGAGATCCTAGTGCCGAACGGACGGCACCTCCGCGTTCAACACACGTACAGCCCGGTGACGTCTCCCATGCCTTAATCCAACAAGGAGAGAGGGAGAGGTTGAGGAAGACTCCGTCCAGCAGCAGCACAATGGCTTGGTGGTGATGGAGGAGCGTGGCAATCCTGCAGGGCTTCGCCAAGCACCGCGGGAGAGGAGAAGGGAGAGAGGTAGGGCTGCGCCAGGGAGAGGTGAAACTCATGTGTTGGCAGCCCTCAAGACCTCAACTATATATAGGGGGGAGGGAGGGGGTGCGCCCCCTCTAGGGTTTCCACCCCAAGGGGTGCGGCAGCCCCAATCCCATCTATGGGTGGCGGCCAAGGGGGAGAGGGAAACTTGCCCCCCAAGTTTAGGTGGGTGCGCCTCCCCCCCAACCCTAGGCGCTTGGGCCCTTGTGGGCGCACCAGCCCACCCGGGCTGGTCCCTCCCACACTTGGCCCATGCAGCCCTCCGGGTTGGTGGCCCCACTTGGTGGACCCCGGACCCTCCCGTGGTCCCGACGCTACCGAAAAACCTGAAACTTTTTCGTGACCAAAACAGACTTCCATATATAAATCTTTACCTCCGACCATTCCGAACTCCTCATGACGTCCGGATCTCATCCGGACTCAACAACATTCGGTAACCACATACAAACTTCCTTTATAACCCTAGCGTCATCGAACCTTAAGTGTGCAGACCCTACGGGTTCGGGAACCATGCAGACATGACCGAGACGTTCTCCGGTCAATACCCAACAGCGGGATCTGGATACCCATGTTGGCTCCCACATGTTCCACGATGATCTCATCGGATGAACCATGATGTCAAGGACTCAATCGATCCCGTATACAATTCCCTTTGTCTAACGGTATTGTACTTGCCCGAGATTCGATCGTCGGTATACCGATACCTTGTCCAATCTCGTTACCGGCAAGTCTCTTTACTCGTTCCGTAACACATCATCCCGTGATCAACCCCTTGGTCACATTGTGCACATTATGATGATGTCCTACCGAGTGGGCCCAGAGATACCTCTCCGTTTACACGGAGTGACAAATCCCAGTCTCGATTCGTACCAACCCAATGACACTTTCGGAGATACCTATAGTGCACCTTTATAGCCACCCGCCACGCTGTGACGCTTGGTACACCCAAAGCATTCCTATGGTATCCGGGAGTTGCACAATCTCATGGTCTAAGGAAATGATACTTGACATTAGAGAAGCTTTAGCATACGAACTACGATCTTTGTGCTAGGCTTAGGATTGGGTCTTGTCCATCACATCATTCTGCTAATGATGTGATCCCGTTATCAATGACATCCAATGTCCATGGTTAGGAAACCGTAACCATCTATTGATCAACGATCTAGTGAACAGAGGCTTACTAGGGACATGGTGTTGTCTATGTATCCACACATGTATCTGAGTTTCCTTTCAATACAATTTTAGCATGGATAATAAACGATTGTCATGAACAAGGAAATATAATAATAACTAATTTATTATTGCCTCTAGGGCATATTTCCAACAGTCTCCCACTTGCACTAGAGTTAATAATCTAGTTCACATCGCCATGTGATCAACACTGATAGGTCACATCGCCATGTGACCAACATCCAAAGAGTTTACTAGTGTCTTAAACTAGTTCACATCACCATGTGATTAAGTCTCAATGAGTTCTTGGGTTTGATCATGTTTTGCTTGTAAGAGAAGTTTTTAGTCAATGGGTCTGCAACATTCAGATCCGTATGTACTCCGCAAATCTCTAAGTCATATTGTAAATGCTGCTTCTATGCTCCACTTGAAGCTATTCCAAATGGTTGCTCCACTATACGTATCCGGTTTGCTACTCAGAGTCATTCGGATAGGTGTTAAACCTTGCATCGACGCAACCCTTTACGCCGACTCTTTATCACCTCCATAGTCGAGAAACATGTCCTTATTTACTCCAAGGACAATTTTTGACCGCTGTCCAATGATCCATTCCTGGATCATTCTTGTACCCCTTGACTGACTCATGGCAAGGCACACTTCCGGTGCGGTACACAGCATAGCATACTATAGAGCCTACGTCTGAAGCATAGGGGATGACCTTCGTCCTTTCTCTCTCTTCTGCCGTGGTCGAGCTTTAACTCTTAACTTCATACCTTACAACTCAGGCAAGAACTACTTCTTTGACCGATCCATCTTGAACACCTTCAAGATTATGTCAAGGTATGTGCTCATTTGAAAGTACCATTTAGCGGTTTTTGATCTATCCTCATAGATCTTCATGCTCAATGTTCGAGCAGCTTAATCCAGGTTTTCTATTGAAAACACTTTTCAAATAACCCTATATGCTTTCCAGAAATTCTACATCATTTCTGATCAACAATATGTCAACAACATATACCCATCAGAAATTCTATAGTGCTCCCACTTACTTCTTTGGAAATACAAGTTTCTCATAAACTTTGTATAAACCCAAAATCTTTGATCATCTCATCAAAGCGCACATTCCAACTCCGAGATGCTTACTCCAGTCCTTAAGGATAGCTGGAGCTTTGCATACTTGTTAGCATCTTTCAGGATTGACAAAACCTTCTGGTTGTATCACATACAACCTTTCCTTACGAAAACTGGTAAGGAAACTCGTTTTGACATCCATCTGCCAGATTTCATAAATGCAGCTAATGCTAACATGATTCCGACGGACTTAAGCATCGCTACGGATGAGACAATCTCATCGTAGTCAACTCCTTGAACTTGTGAAAAACTCTTCGCCACAAGTCGAGCTTCATAGACGGTGACATTACCGTCCACGTCCGTCTTCTTCTTAAAGATCCATTTATCTCAATGGCTTGCCGATCATCGGACAAGTCCACCAAAGTCCATGCTTTGTTCTGATACATGGATCCTATCTCGAATTTCATGGCTTCTAACCATTTGTCGGAATATGAGCCCACCATCGCTTCCCCATAGCTCGTAGGTTCATTGTTGTCTAGCAACATGACCTTCAAGACAGGATTACTGTACCACTCAAGTAGTACGCATCCTTGTCACCCTCGAGGTACGGTAGTGACTTGATCCAAAACTTCATGATCACTATCATAAGCTTCTACTTCAATTGGTGTAGGCGCCACAGAACAACTTCCCGTGCCTGCTACACACTTGTTGAAGTGACGGTTCAATAACCTCATCAAGTCTCCACCATCCTCCCACTCAATTCTTTCGAGAGAAACTTTTCCTCGAGAAAGGACCCGATTCAAGAAACAATCCCTATTGCTTTCGGATCTGAATTAGGAGGAATACCCAACTGTTTTGGGTGTCCTATGAAGATGTATTTTATCCGCTTTGGGTTCGAGCTTATCAACCTGAAACTTTTTCACATAAGCATTGTAGCCCCAAACTTTTAAGAAACGACAACTTAGGTTTCTCCAAACTATAGTTCAAACGGTGTCGTCTCAACGGAATTACGTGGTGCCCTATTAAAGTGAGTGCGGTTGTCTCTAATGCCTAACCCATGAACGATAGTGGTAATTTGATAAGAGACATCATGATACGCACCATATCCAATAGGGTGCAACTATGATGTTCGGACACACCATCACACTATGGTGTTCCAGGCGGTATTTATTGTGAAAAAATTTCCACAATGTCTTAATTATGTGCAAAGCTCAGAACTCAGATACTCATCTCTATGATCATATCATAGACATTTTATCCTCTTGTCACAATGATCTTTAACTTCACTCTGAAATTACTTGAACCATTCAATAATTCAGACTTGTGTTTCATTAAGTAAATACACTCAAGATCTACTTAAATCATCCGTGAAGTAAGAACATAAAGATATTCATCAGATGCCTCGGCACTCATTGGACTGCACACATCAAAATGTGTTACTTCCAACAAGTTGCTATCTTGTTCCATCTTACTGAAACCGAGGCTTTTCAGTCATCTTGTACATGTGGTATGATTTGCATATCTCAAGTGATTCAAAATCAAGTGAGTCCAAACGATCCATCTGCATGGAGTTTCTTCATGTGTATACACCAATAGAGATGGTTCGCATGTCTCAAACTTTTTTTAAAAAATGAGTGAGTCCAAAGATCCATCAACATGGAGCTTCTTCATGCGTTTTACACCAATATGACTTACATGGAAGTGCCACAAGTAAGTGGTACTATCATTACTATCTTATATCTTTTGGCATGAAAATGTGTATCACTACGATCGATATTAAATAAACCATTCCTTTTAGGTGCAATACCATTGAAGGTATTATTCAAATAAATAGAGTAACCATTATTCTCCTTAAATGAATAACCGTATTGCGATAGACATAATCCAATCATGTCTATGCTCAACGCAAACACCAAATGACAATTATTTAGGTTTAACACCGATCCCGATGGTAGAGGGAGCGTGCGATGTTTGATCACATCAACCTTGGAAACACTTCCAACACATATCGTCAGCTCACCTTTAGCTAGTCTCCGTTTATTCCGTAGCCTTTTATTTCGAGTTACTAACACTTAGCAACCGAACCGGTATCTAATACCCTGGTGCTACTAGGAGTACTAGTAAAGTACACAATAACTTAATGTATATCCAATATACTTCTATCGACCTTGCCAGCCTTCTCATCTACCAAGTATCTAGGGTAATTCTGCTTCAGTGGTTGTTCCCGTTATTACAGAAGCACTTAGTCTCGGGTTTGGGTTCAACCTTGGGTTTCTTCATTAGAGTAGCAGCTGATTTGATGTTTCATGAAGTATCCCTTCTTGCCCTTGCCCTTCTTGAAACTAGTGGTTTCACCAACCATCAACAATTGATGCTCCTTCTTGATTCCTACTTTCGCGGTGTCAAATATCGTGAATATCTCAAGGAACATCATATCTATCCCTGATTTGTTATAGTTCATCACGAAGCTCTAGCAGCTTGGTGGCAATGACTTTGGAGAAAGATCACTATCTCTGGAAGATCAACTCCCACTCGATTCAAGTGATTGTTGCACTCAGACAATCTGAGCACAAGCTCAACGATTGAGCTTTTCTCCCTTAGTTTGCAGGCTAAGAAAATTGTCGGAGGTCTTATACCTCTTGACGTGGGCACGAGCCTGAAATCCTATTTTCAGCCCTCGAAACATCTCATATGTTCCGCGACGTTTCAAAAAACGTATTTGGTGCCTCAACTCTAAACCGTTTAACTGAACTATCACGTAGTTATCAAAACGTGTATGTCCGATGTTCGCAACATCCATAGACGACGTTTGGGGTTCAGCACACTAAGCGGTGCATTAAGGACATAAGCTTTCTTCTGTCCGCATAATCGCTACTGTCAACTTTCAACTATATTTTCTCTAGGAACATATCTAAACAGTGGAACTAAAACGCGAGCTTACGACATAATTTGCAAAGATCTTTAGACTATGTTCAGGATAATTAAGTTCATCTCATGAACTCCCACTCAGATAAACATCCCTCTAGTCATCTAAGTGATTACATGATCCGAGTCAACTAGGCCGTGTCCGATCATGACGTGAGACGGACTAGTCATCATCGGTGAACATCTTCATGTTGATCGTATCTACCATACGACTCATGCTCGACCTTTCGGTCTCTTGTGTTCTGAGGCCATGTCTGTACATGCTAGGCTCGTCAAGTCAACCTAAGTGTTTCGCGTGTGTAAATCTGGCTTACACCTGTTGTATGTGAACTTAAGAATCTATCACACCCGATCATCACGTGGTGCTTCGAAACGACGAACTTTCACAACGGTGCACAGTTAGGGGGAACACTTTCTTGAAATTTTAATGAGGGATCATCTTATTTACTACCGTCGTTCTAAGTGAATAAGATGCATAAACATGATAAACATCACATGCAATCAAATAGTGACATGATATGGCCAATATCATTTTGCTCCTTTTGATCTGCATCTTCAGGGCTCCATGATCATCATCGTCACCGGCATGACACCATGATCTCCATCATCATGATCTCCATCATCGTGTCTCCATGAAGTTGTCTCGCCAACTTATTACTTCTACTACTATGGCTACCAATTAGCAATAAAGTAAAGTAATTACATGGCGTTGTTTAATGACACGCGGGTCATACAATAAATTAAGACAACTCCTATGGCTCCTGCCGGTTGTCATTCTCATCAACATGAAAGTCGTGATTCCTATTACAAGAACATGATCAATCTCATACATCACATATCATTCATCACATTCTTCTTGGCCATATCACATCACATAGCATACCCTGCAAAAACAAGTTAGACGTCCTCTAATTGTTGTTTGCATGTTTTACGTGGCTGCTATGGGTTTCTAGCAAGAACATTTCTTACCTACGCAAAACCACAACGTGATATGCCAATTGCTATTTACCCTTCATAAGGACCCTTTTCATCGAATCCGTTCCGACTAAAGTGGGAGAGACGGCACCGCTAGCCACCTTATGCACCAAGTGCATGTCGACCGGTGGAACCTGTCTCACGTAAGTGTACGTGTAAGGTCGGTCCGGGCCGCTTCATCCCACAATACCGTCGAAACAAGATTGGACTAGTAACGGTAAGCATATTGAACAAAATCAATGCCCACAACTACTTTGTGTTCTACTCGTGCAAATAATCTACGCAATAGACCTAGCTCATGATGCCACTGTTGGGGAACGTAGCAGAAATTCAAAATTTTCCTACGTGTCACCAAGATCTATCCAAGGAGAAACCAGCAACGAGGGGAAGGAGAGTGCATCTACATACCCTTGTAGATCGCTAAGCGGAAGCGTTCAAGAGAACGGGGTTGAAGGAGTCGTACTCGTCGTGATCCAAATCACCGGAGATCCTAGTGCCGAACGGACGGCACCTCCGCGTTCAACACACGTACAGCCCGGTGACGTCTCCCACGCCTTGATCCAGCAAGGAGAGAGGGAGAGGTTGAGGAAGACTCCGTCCAGCAGCAGCACAACAGCTTGGTGGTGATGGAGGAGCGTGGCAATCCTGTAGGGCTTCACCAAGCACCGCGTGAGAGGAGAAGGGAGAGAGGTAGGGCTGCGCCAGGGAGAGGTGAAACTCATGTGTTGGCAGCCCTCAAGACCTCAACTATATATAGGGGAGAGGGAGGGGGTGCTCCCCCTCTAGGGTTTCAACCCCAAGGGGTGCGGCAACCCCAATCCCATCTATGGGTGGCGGCCAAGGGGGGGAGAGGGGAAGCTTGCCCCCCAAGTTTAGGTGGGTGCGCCTCCTACCCCAACCCTAGGCGCCTTGGGCCCTTGTGGGGGGCGCACCAGCTCACCTGGGGCTGGTCCCCTCCCACACTTGGCCCATGCAGCCCTCCGGGGTTGGTGGCCCCACTTGGTGGACCCCCGGGACCCTCCCGGTGGTCCCAGACGCTATCCGAAAAACCACAAACTTTTTCGGTGACCAAAACAGGAATTCCCATATATAAATCTTTACCTCCGGACCATTCCGGAACTCCTCGTGACATCCGGGATCTCATCCGGGACTCCGAACAACATTCGGTAACCACATACAAACTTCCTTTATAACCCTAGCGTCATCAAACCTTAAGTGTGCAGACCCTACGAGTTCGGGAACCATGCAGACATGACCGAGACGTTCTCCGGTCAATAACCAACAGCGGGATCTGGATACCCATGTTGGCTCCCACATGTTCCACGATGATCTCATCGGATGAACCACGATGTCAAGGACTCAATCGATCCCGTATAGAATTCCCTTTGTCTAACGGTATTGTACTTGCCCGAGATTCGATTGTCGGTATACCGATACCTTGTCCAATCTCGTTACCGGCAAGTCTCTTTACTTGTTCCATAACACATCATCCCATGATCAACCCCTTGGCCACATTGTGCACATTATGATGATGTCCTACCGAGTGGGCCCAGAGATACCTCTCCGTTTACACGGAGTGATAAATCCCAGTCTCGATTCGTGCCAACCCAATAGACACTTTCGGAGATACCTGTAGTGCACCTTTATAGCCACCCGTTACGTTGTGACGTTTGGTACACCAAAGCATTCCTACGGTATCCGGAGTTGCACAATCTCATGGTCTAAGGAAATGATACTTGACATTAGAAAAGCTTTAGCATACGAACTACGATCTTTGTGCTAGGCTTAGGATTGGGTCTTGTCCATCACATCATTCTGCTAATGATGTGATCCCGTTATCAACGACATCCAATGTCCATGGTTAGGAAACCGTAACCATCTATTGATCAACGAGCTAGTGAACAGAGGCTTACTAGGGACATGGTGTTGTCTATGTATCCACACATGTATCTGAGTTTCCTTTCAATACAATTTTAGCATGGATAATAAACGATTATCATGAACAAGGAAATATAATAATAACTAATTTATTATTGCCTCTAGGGCATATTTCCAACATTGGATGTCTATGCCAAGAAGAAGATGGATCACAACTCCATGGCACATATGTACAAGGAGATCCCAGATGCTGCTATAGAATCACATAAGTTTGGTTCAGTACATTATCTTCTGTCAGGACTGCCAACCATTAATTGCATCCTCGGGCACACTCTCTTGCCCAAGTCAGGTGATCACAACATGATCCGAGGCCATGCAATAAATTTGCTACACATATTTGATGTGCCACAAAAGTTCAAGGTCATGAGCCTTATAGTTGAGACTATCAAGAGGACAGATGCTGACCAAAAGAGGAGTTGTGGATATGCCCCACAGATCCAGGAGGTGATTAACTCCAAGATGGGCACAGGCACATACCTGTTGGACAAGGAGCACATGCCTATCTATCCAGACTTTGAGGACAACCAAGTTGTTGTGGATGAAGATGAACCATCTTCAGTGCAAGCACAAGCTAAGAAGGAGAAGGCAAGGACTGAGAAAGCTGCCAAGATGCCAACAGTGGAAGAGGCATCTCAGTACTTTTTGAAGAGCAAACAGGATCAACTTGGCTACTTGATTGCATCCACTCTGAGGATTGAGAAGGGGCTGGCCACCTTGACTCGAAACCAAGAGAGCTTGGAGAGGATCATGGAGCAGAAGTTCTATGACATGGATGTGAAGGTCACAGAGATCCAGTCCATTGTTGAGCAACTTCAAGATGATATGCAGGAGAGGAAGGGCAAGTCAACCACTAAGGCATTTTCCAGAGTGCCTAGAGCTCAGAGATCAGCTGTAGTGCTAGTGACAGACACCAGAGCCACTTCATCTGCACCAGCTACAGCTTCAGTGCCACCAGCTCCAGCTCCTACTCCACCAGCTCCATCTACATCAATAGATGCTTTCGTCCTTGGCGTTCTATCTACACCACCACCTGAAGATCAAGCCTGAGAGACGATTTAGTACTATGCATTTTCAATGAACTTTTTGGTAACTTGTTGCCAAAGGGGGAGAAAAATGTATAGGTCATAGGCTTCGAGAGAGAGTGTTGCTTTTTATTCTCTCTTGCTTTGGTGGTTGAACTTTATTTGCTTGTTTGAGATACATTATGTCTGTGTGATACTTGGATGACCATGTGTTTGATCATATGCTACATTTATGCTTGTTGGATGACATTATCCTTTTTATCTCTATATGATCATTCACTTTGCTTGGTGATGAGTGCATGTATTCAATTATTATCATTTTGAGCGCTCCACCAAGATGTATGTGACATGGAAGAGTAACCCATGAGCCTAACTTCTTGTGCATTTGCAGTCCAAAGCAAATCTTAAACTATGCACAAATTTAGGGGCAGCTCTTGCTTATCACATACTTCTCAAAGCGACAATGTTTTTCACTCTTATTATCATTTGTCTAAGCTTTGATCTATATGTTGTCATCAATTACCAAAAAGGGGGAGATTGAAAGTGCAACTATCCCTGGGTGGTTTTGGTAATTCCTACCAACATATAGCTCATTGAGCTAACATTATTCCAAGATGAATATTTCAGGAAAAGCTCAATGAATGGCATGGCATGGATGAGGAAAGTGGACCCCTCAAAATACCAAGGATAAAAGGATTGGCTCAAGCTCAAAAGCTCAAGACTCTACATTTTATATTTTAGTGATCCAAGATCACATTGAGTCTATAGGAAAAGCCAATACTATCAAGGAGGGATGAAGTGTTGCTTAATGAGTTTCTTGCTCCATAGTGCTTAGTGATATGCTCCAAAGCCCTCAACTACTTTCTCACATCCACATATGACCTAAACCCAAAGTCAAACTCGGCCCCACCGATTCTTTCTATCTGGTCCCACCGAGTTTAGATGTCATAGCCATTGCCACAAACCCTAGGCAAATCGGTCTCACCGATAGGGATCTCGGTCTCACCAAGATGGGATTGTAATCTCTCTGTTTCCCTTCATAACGTTTCGCTCCCACCGAGATGAGTGATCGGTCCCACCGAGATTGCAATGTAAACTCTCTGTTTCCCTTTCGTAACATTTCGGTCCCACTGAAATATGCAAACCGGTCCCACCGAGTTTACCTGACCAACTCTCTAGTTAGCTTATTACCAAAGTCGGTCACACCGAGTTTGTGTAATCGGTCTCACCGAGATTACGTTATGCCCTAACCCTAACCATATCGGTCCTACAGAGTTGCATGTCGGTCCCACCTAAAATCCTAACGGTCACTAGATTTTCTGAAACGGTCCGACCGAGTTTCTCAATTTGGTCCCACCGAGATTGGTAAATTGTGTGTAACGGTTAGTTCTTGTGTGGAGGCTATATATACCCCTCCACCCACTCTTCATTCATGGAGAGAGCCATCAGAACAAGCCTACACTTCCAATACACATTTTCTGAGAGAGAACCACCTACCCTTGTGTTGAGGCCAAGATATTCCATTCCTACCATATGATCTCTAGCCTTTCCCAAGTTGCTTTCCACTCAAATCTTCTTTCCACCAAATCCAAATCCTGTGAGAGAGAGTTGAGTGTTGGGGAGACTATCATTTGAAGCACAATAGCAAGGAGTTCATCATCAACACACCATTTGTTACTTCTTGGAGAGTGGTGTCTCCTAGATTGGCTAGGTGTCACTTGGGAGCCTCCGACAAGATTGTGGAGTTGAACCAAGGAGTTTGTAAGGGCAAGGAGATCGCCTACTTCGTGAAGATCTACCGCTAGTGAGGCAAGTCCCTCGTGGGCGACGGCCATGGTGGGATAGACAAGGTTGCTTCTTCATGGACCCTTCGTGGGTGGAGCCCTCCGTGGACTCAGCATAACTGCTACCCTTCGTGGGTTGAAGTCTCCACCAACGTGGATGTACGATAGCACCACCTATCGGAACCACGACAAAAACATCCGTGTCTCCAATTGTGTTTGAATTCTCCAAACCCTTCCCTTTACATTTTTGCAAGTTGCATGCTTTACTTTCTGCTGCTCATAAACTCTTTGCATGCTTGCTTGAATTGTGTTAAGATTGCTCGACTTGTCCTAAGATAGCTAAAATCTGCCAAAGACTAAAATTGCGAAAAGGATAAGTTTTTATTTGGTCAAGTAGTCTAATCACCCCCCCCCCCCCTCTAGACATACTTTTGATCCTACACTCCTTCCTCGTCTCCCACGCTAGCCTTGAGCGCCCCGAGCCTGCGTGTCGCGCCCGGGGCAGGGCTAGCCACGGAGGTGCGCTCGCCCTTCCTTCACGGCCTGGCCTGGAGCTTGGCGGGCGTGCCCAGGACCCCTCCTCTGGTCATGGACAGTAGCTGGTTGGCCTCGGTCTTCAGTTCCTCTTCAAGCAGCGGGCCCCGACCTGCCGGGGCCCATCGCGAGGCCGGGCTGGCGCCTGGGGCGGTACCAGTCCCCAGCCCCCTGCTGAGAGGGTGTGCGCCACTTCACGTCCCGCCTGCTGCCCCCGTGGCAGAGGACGACGCGAGCCGTGCGTTGGAGTTCGAGCGCAGGCGGAGCATCATTCGTCATGAGCTCTTCCAGGAGGCGACGGGCACGATGAGCCGACTTGGCGAAGAACTCGTGGGTGTCGACTCGCGCCTTGAGGCCGAGGGTCTTCGGCTGGTGGAGGAACGACGTAAGCTGAGGGTGGCCATCAACCTTGGCTGCTACCAACGTGATCTTGATAATGCGAAGGCCGAGGCATCCCTCAAGGTTTCCCGTGAGGCTTGTTCCCGAGCTCTGGAGGAGGCTCGCGAGGCTGACCGCCGCCGTGAGGATACGGAGAAGCGCGCGTTGGAGCTCCAGGCCTGGAGTGCATCCCTGGAGCAGCAGGTGGAGGCGCACAAGGCTGCCCTTGCATCGCTGAGGGGGATGCCCACCGAGGAAGAAGAGATCCGGAAGCGCGAGGAGGCGCTGGCTCTAGAGGCCGTGGAGCGTAGCCTTGAGCTTGAGCAGCTGGAGATGAGGGAGCACCAAGATGCCCAAGCGGAAGATGCAATTAGCGCACGCGAGGCCAAGGCTTTGGAGGAGGTTGATCGCCGGGTGGCCGAGGCTCGTGCAGATCTGGGGGGTAGGTATTGTCGGTGTTCTGGGATTGGGGGTCCCCAGACTTGCCTGCCTGCGGCCCACGGCCTGGCTAAGTTAGCAGGCCGTACGGCCCACCTTCGTCAACAAAGCATCCAAGACCCTTGCGAGGGGCCAAGCCTCGCGAGGCGGACGACGCAAGACCTCCTCAGGAGTGGCCTAGCCAGGCAGACTCACGGGGAGCGGAGATATCAAGGGGGGGCAAACCTCACGAGGCTTTCGTGACATGAGCCATGACGATCGACGCCAGGCAGGCTCCAGCGCGCGCAGCGTCCTTGATTCCTCTTTGGTGCTAAGGAGGCAAGCGCAGGCGAGGAGTAACAAGGCATCAGGCAAAGGTTGCCATATTGGTGCAACGAGACCAAGACCACAAGGACGGCAAGACGGAGGTCACCGTGGAGCCCAAGACGGCGTCACCACCAGAGCCTTTTGCAGGCGAAGACCACTTTTGTCAGGATAGCTTGTACTAGCTGTTCCCCTTCAAATTCGCCCGCCGTTGTTGGCTCCCTTCCCGCTCAATATTTGGGGAGAGGACGAGGGCCTATATAAGTAGAGATAGCTACCACAGTAGGGAGATCGATTAGTTCATCGAGCTCTCACTCACTAGTCCACGGAGCACAAGAACACCTCAACCTCAGGAGGCTGTTCTTCCCCTTGTACTATTCATCATCAGCCCAAGAGGAAATCCACCACCACCACACTGGAGTAGGGTATTACACCACAATGGTGGCCCGAACCAGTATAAATCTCGTGTCTTCCTGTGTTGTGAGTCCGTCGAGTTCGTCCGCAAGTTCTTAGTGAGCTAGGGCGTGGATCGGTAGGAGAGAAGAACTTCGCGTGCACCCCAGAGTTTGAACCTTAAGGGTTTTGTCGGAACCCCACATCCGACATTTGGCGCACCAGTTAGGGGTGCGCCGGAGCTTCTTCTTCGCAGATCGACTTGCCAACGCTCTACGGCCACGATGTCCGGCGACCCAAGGGCTGACTCCGACCGCTGGGCAGCCCGGCCGGCCCGGGCAGCGCCACCTGCCCACAAAGCCCTCGACCCCGTGCTCCAGGCGACACGAGCGACGTCCAATGCTATGGGGAGCAGGCGGTGTGGCCAAGCGTCATACACCCTCACCCCGCGGCAAGTGCAAGCTGCTACAAGGGTAGCAAGCCACGCCGCAGCGATGGCGCCGCATTCACGGCGGGAGCAGGCAAACACGCGGTGCCGGCTGATGGAGAGCGGCCGGGATGCACTGCTGCAACGCGTTGCCGAGCTGCTAGATGCAGTAGCGTCGGGAGCGCCACCCTTCTGTCATCAGCTTCCTCCTCAGGCCGCTACAGGGTCTCACGGCGGGCCCCGACGCAACCTCGCGCCATTGGGCGTGCCTGGGGGCTTCATCAACACTAGCACGGCCGGCGGCGCCGGGGGCTCTGACGCCCCCATGCCGCCCGCGACAAGCATGGGCACAAGCGTCTCCTCCCATGGCCCAAGTGGGATGCCATGCTATCATCCTCAGGACGCCACGCTGGGCCGGGCAACATGGAGTCTGGGGCACTGCGGCGAGGTGTTCGGGGTAACGGCCCCGGAAGCTTACGTGCCCCGCATGATGGACCAGGAGTACGCTCTAGAGGGAGACCCCAACTCGTTCCTCGGAGAAGATTGGGAAGAAGGGACGCTAGAAGTGGAAGCCTTCCAGGAACCACAACAATCGCGTCGGCAACGACAACTACAGGGTACCACTAATCTCTCAGGAGCAGGCTTACGCTAACCGTGGGCCACAAGTGAATCATGTCACAGCGTTGGTCGACGACCCCGTCGCAGCAGCAACCTTTCCGCCGGGGGAAACACGCTGGGGGCTGCGCGGAGGGAGCTAGGAGCAGGCCCCCTCCCCATGTCGCGCGAAGCCGAGTGACGTCCGGAGGTAGGCCCTCTGTCGGGGAGGCCTTGACAACCCTTCCCCCGGCAGAGGACCCGTGGTCGCCGAGGGCGCCGCTGGCGTCCCCTTTCTCTCTTTTGTGTCGTCCTGGTAGCCGGTCGGTTCAAAGGAGGTCAAGGGTGGCGCAAGGCGGGGCCCTTGTTAGGCGATATGAAGCAAGGCCGGTACCTATGAAGAAGGCCCAACGCCTGTGAAGCTCGCCGCCCGTGACACTCTCACGTAATAATGAGTTGGGGTTGTACACGCCCCGGAGTATCAGGAGCGCCGGCCTCAGGCCCTGGGGCTCCCTCCCATGCCTAGTGGCAGCACTTAGCTCCGCGCTGGTGAGAAGACTTGAAGACCAGAAGACTAGACTAGGCGTCGGACGCGGCCTTTCGTTTCGAATCTCTTTTTCTGTAGCCTTGCTTTCTGGATTTGGATTTAAGTTGAAGTCGAGTTTTTATTAATGCGCGCGGAGGGTGCCTTTTCTCGTTCGAGCAATTTCTTGCTTTCTGGATCTTGTTTCATCTGGGACTCATGTCCGTCGCCTTCCCCTCACGGGCTCCTCACGAGCGGGACTGCATGAAGCGCACGCACGCCGAGCGCACGCCAACGCTGCAACTGGTGCTTACCTCTTGTGGGGCCCCTTCTGACGGGTCAACAAGCTCCGCAGGATTCTCACAAACTCGTCGCCTCGCGACCCAGCTCGAAGCTGGCGCTGACTAAGGTAAATCACGACAGAAAACTCACCCCTGGATTCACGAGTTCACGAGGGCACATATTCAATACCGCATAGGAAAGTCAAGGCTGCAACTTGCTTACATGAGGGGCTCCCCCTCTCAAAATGCTCTTACAAGTTCTCCAAGGGCCAGGCCGGAGTTTTGCGTACAGGGTAAAACAACAGGAAAATATGGGATCAGCCAGAAACGTCACTCGCTACATCACCCTCGGACGCGTCGCTCACGTCATCATCATCTTCGTCGGCACAGTCGCCACCTTCGGCGACGCCCCCATCGCCGTCGTCAACCACGTTGCCTTCGTCTGCGACGACCACCACCGCTTCATCCTCCGCAGTGAACACCCTGACCAACGCGTCCACATTGTCCTCAACCCACTGCGCCAGGTCGCCCCGGACGGCCGTGGGTACGGGGGCGATGGCGGCGTCTAAATCAAAGTTGGGGTTGGCATTCGGAAGGTGGCTGAAGACACGGGAGAAAGCACGCTCAAGCAGGCCACGACCCCTCTCCTCCAGGCACGTCACCACTTCGGTGAAGAAGCGGAGGTGACTCGCGTAGTCGTTCACCCGAGGATGGGGGCGTCCGCGTCACAGATATGGCACAGGGCAGTGTTGGCCCTGTTCCGAAGGTCCTGAAGCATGGGAGCATGGACGCGCTCCAGCGTCTGCCTCTCCAGCACTTCCTCCCTGTTTTGCCGCGCAACGGCCTCGGCGTCATCAACCCGTTTTTGAAGCACAAGCAGCTCGGCGCGGGCGGAGGCCAAGTCCGCCTGCGGCGTGACCAAGGCGGTGGCTATGGCCTCTCCGTGCCTCTCCACCTCGTATAACCTAGGCCTGAGGGCAGCGGCCCTGCCCGCATCCTCCGTACCTGCGAGCTTCAGCTTGAAGTCATACCTACCCTCCAGGTCTGCACGAACCCGGGCCACCTGGCGATCGATTTCCTCCTGGATCCTGGCCTCGCGAGCCCCGATGGCGTCTTCCGCCTGAGCAACTTGACGCTCCCTTGTCTCTAGTCGCTCGAGCTCAAGGCTGCGCTCCACGGCTTCCAGGGCCAGCGCCTCCTCGCGCTTCCGGACCTCCTCTTCCTCCGCGGGCGTCCCCCTCAGTGATGCAAGAGCGGCTCTGTGCGCCTCCACCTGCTGCTCAAGGGACGCACTCCAAGCCTGGAGCTCCCACGCGCGCTTCTCCGCACCCTCGCGACAGCGGTCAGCCTCGTGAGCCTCTTCCAAGGCTCGTGAGCGGGCTTCACGGGAAACCTTGAGGGATGCCTCAGCCTTCGCGTTCTCAAGGTCACACTGATAACGGCGGAGGTTGATTGCCACCCTCAGCTTGCGCCGCTCCTCCACCAGCCGAAGACCCTCAGCCTCAAGGCGCGAGTCAACACCCGCGAGCTCTTCACCAAGTTGGCTCATTGCGCCCATTGACTCCTGGAAGAGCTCATGGCGGACTACGCTCCGCTCGCGCTCAAGCTCGAACGCTCGGCCCACCTCGTCCTCCACCTCGGGGGCCGCAGGCAGGGCATCAAGCGGCGCACCACCCTTCGGTAGGGGGCTGGGGGCTGGTACTGCACCTAGTGTCAACCGGTCCTCGTGAGGAGCCCAAGCCGATCGGAAATCGCCGCCTGAAGAGGAGCCAAAGATCGAGGCCAACCGGCTATGGTCCGTGACCAGAGGAGGGGCCTTGGGCACGCCCGCCAAGCTCCACGCCAGACCGTGGGGGAGGGGCAACGGAATCGCAGGCTCGGCGTGCCATGAAGGCAAGAGCGCTCCTCCAACCAACCCTGCTCCAGGGGCAGCAAGCGGACTCGAAGCGCTCAAGGCCAATGGGGGAGTCGAGGAAGGAGAAGGCCGTTTCTCAGAAAGCGCCGCCGCCTTCACGGAAGGAGCCCTGAAGAACTGACGTCAGGAGATGGAAACAGCACACAAGAAGCCATAATAGCACGGTACTTACACGTCGACGGCGATGTACTTCCTACGCTTCAGTGGCCCAAAGATGTTGTTGCCGCTCGGGGACCCTTTCCTCTTGCGGAGCTCCTCAAAGTCCACGCAAAGCCGACCGAAGTGCTGGACATGGCGGCCAGCGCGGGGCGAGGCTGAGGAAGAGCTCGGAGGAACCGTTTCAGGGGTGCCCGGCTGCGGCGAACAGTCGGGCGCCATCTCACCACAACCTCGCGAGGCATCCGGGGCCTTGGCCTCAGGAACCGGGTGCTGCACCACCTCAGCAACCGACGCTTCATGAGAGGAATCCCGGACTCCGAAGATGACGCCCCAGGATCACCACACGGCATGTGCTCCTCAGCACTTGGGCCACCCGCCTCCGTCGGAGCTCGCCCTCCTGCACCCTCACTCGGGGCGAGATCGGCACCGGCGGCGAGGAAGGGAACCACGACGGCAGTATTCTTGCGGGGCCCCACCAGGCCGAGCGGTCGCAGCCCCCACTCATCGAAGGGGGGCATGCTCTCTACAAATTCATTCTTGTTCTTGCAGCGATACAGTAGGCAATTCTTCCCAGGCAGTTCGGCCGGCAAAGGGACACCCGTCAGGACCTTGAACATTGTTTCCTGTGTCCAGAGAGGGAGCCTAGACTCCTGAAACCTCATGTGGTCCTGACTCTTAAGCAAGGTCCACATCGGGCGGGAGTGGCGCTGAAGCGGAGCAACCCGACTTTTGACGAATTCCTTCACCACCATAGGCGCGGTCACACCACGCTCCTTCAGCTTCCCCAACCTGAACCAGATGGGAGCGAGTCGGGGGCTCGCGAGCTTCTCGTGACCCCAACTGGAGTTGGGAACAGCGGGCCCTGGCGGGGCATGGAGCAAAGGGTTGAGCACGCCGGCATCGACAAACACCCACCGTGTCTGAAACTTGCTCGTGACGGAGGAAGCTCGAAGTCGATCCCCGCGCCCACTATCGCGGCCACGGCCTGGAAGCTCACGCACCCCGAGCTTTGCTGAGGGTCGATCAGATGCAATGAGAAGAAATGGCGGAAGAGGGCTACAGAAGGGGCGACGCCCACCATGGCTTTGCACACGAAGGCGAAGACGGCGAGAAGAGTCATTGATTGAGGGTCAAGATGCAACATGTGGTCCCCTAAGGATTGTAAGTTCGAGAGTTGCCGCGGAGCTCCTGAAGGGTCGGCTGATCCGCCCGAGCGGGCCTCGCGAGGATATAGCGCCAACCGGCGCGTTCGGTGCGTGTGCCACACCCAGCCCCGCTCGCGAGGGGGAGGCAGCGAGCGCGAGCTCCAGAACAAGGCAAGAACTAGATGGCAAGAAATTGCTTGAATGAGAAAAATCACCCCCCCCCGCGAGTTATAGAAATGAGATCCAAAGAAAATGGCCGCATCCGGCACCTAGTCTAGTCTTGTTGTCTTCAAGTCTTCTCATCAGCGCAGAGCTAAGTGCTGCCACTAGGCGTGGGAGGGGGGCCCCGAGGCCCGAGAGCGGCTCTCCGGAGACTCTGGGGCGTGTACAGCCCCACTCATTATTATGTGAGAGTGTCATGGGCGGCGATCTTCACAGGCACTGGGCCTTCTTCACAGGTACCGGCCTTTCTTCATATCGCCAGACAAGGGCCCCGCCTTGTGCCGCCCTCGACCACCTTTGGGCCGACCGGCAGTAGGGACAACACAAAGGGGGGAAAGGGGACGCCAGCAGTGCCCTCGGCGACCACGGGTCCTCTACCGGGGGTAGGCTTTTCAGCACCTCCCTAGCAGAGGGCCTACCTCCGGGGGGGACCTTGCTTCGTGCGGTGCGGCGAGGGATCTCGCTCCCGGCTTCCCTCCTGCTACCCCCGGCGCGATCCTCCTGGCGGGAGGGAGGTCACCGAGCTAGGGCCGCCAGCCGCTGTGGTGACCTGATTCTCCTGTGACCCATGGTTAGCGTAAGCTTGCTCTTGGGGGATTAGTGGTACCCTGTATCTGTTGTCGATGGCGCGGTCGGCGGGGCTCTCCGGCGGCTCCTGGAAGGCTTTAGCTGCTAAGGCCTCCTCCTCCCAACCTAGCCCGAGGAACGAGCCAGGGTCGTCCTCCGGCGTGTACTCCTGGTCCATCATGCGGGGCACATAGGCTTCCGGGGCTGTTACCCCCAAACACCTCGCCCTAGTGCCCCACACTCCATGCCGTTCGGCTCAACGCGGCGTCCTGAAGGTGGTAGAGCGACGCCGCGCTGGGCCATGGGGGAAACGCTCGTGCCCATGCTCATCGGAGGCGGCGTGGGGACAACGGGGCCCCCGGCACCGCCGGCCGACCTGGTGTCGATGAAGCCCCCAGGCGCACCCAAAGGCGCGTAGTTGCGGCGAGGCCCGTCGTGAGGTCCAGTAGCGGCCCGGGAAGGGAGCAGATAGCAGAAAGGCGGTGCTCCTGACGCCGCCGCATCCAGCAGCTCAGCGACACGTTCCAGCAGTGCGTCGCGGCCACTCTCCATCAGCCGACACCGCAGCAACTCCCGCGCCACCATGAGCGCGTGCTACGTCTTGAGCTTGCATTGGTTTTCCCCGATGAGGAGAGGGTGACGCAGCACAGTAGCGTAAGTATTTCCCTCAGTTTTTGAGAACCAAGGTATCAATCCAGTAGGAGACCACGCACAAGTCCCTCGTACCTGCACAAAAACGATAGCTACTCGCAACCAACACGATTAGGGGTTGTTAATCCCTTCACGGTCACTTACGAGAGTGAGATCTGATAGAGATAATATTTTTGGTATTTTTGGTATATAGATGCAAAGTGAAAAGTAAAGGCAAAGCAAAAACAAAGCAAGTATTAAAGTGATGGAGATTGATATGATGAGAATAGACCCGGGGGCCATAGGTTTCACTAGTGGCTTCTCTCAAGAGCATAAGTATTCTACGGTGGGTGAACAAATTACTGTTGAGCAATTGACAGAATTGATCATAGTTATGAGTATATCTAGGTATGATCATGTATATAGGCATCACGTCCGAGACAAGTAGATCGAAACGATTCTGCATCTACTACTATTACTCCACTCATCGACCGCTATCCAGCATGCATCTAGAGTATTAAGTTAAAAACAGAGTAACGCCTTAAGCAAGATGACATGATGTAGAGGAATAAATTCATGCAATATGATAAATACCCCATCTTGTTATCCTCGATGGCAACAATACAATACGTGCCTTGCAACCCTTTCTGTCACTAGGTAAGGACACCGCAAGATTGAACCCAAAGCCATGCACTTCTCCCATTGCAAGAACTACCAATCTAGTTGGCCAAACCAAACGGATAATTCGAAGAGACTTGCAAACATAACTCAATAGTACATAAAAGAATTCAGAGAAGATTCAAATATTATTCATAGATAAGTTGGATCATAAACCCACAATTCATCGGTCTCAACAAACACACCGCAAAAAGAAGATTACATCGAATAGATCTCCACGAGAGAGGGGGAGAACATTGTATTGAGATCCAAAAAGAGAGAAGAAGCCATCTAGCTACTAGCTATGGACCCGAAGGTCTGAAGTAAACTACTCACACTTCATCGGAGAGGCTATGGTGTTGATGTAGAAGCCCTCCGTGGTGGATGCCCCCCCGTGAGCTCCTAACAGGCCCCAAGATGGGATCTCGTGGATACAGGAAGTTGCGGCGGTGGAATTAGGTTTTGGCTCTTGTTCGATTGTTTGGGGTGCGTGAGGTATATATAGGAGGAAGGAGTATGTCGGTGGAGCAACAGGGGCCCACGAGGCAGGGCACGCCCTAGGGGCGCCCCCACCCTCGTGACCGCCTCTCTGGTTCCTTGGCGAGGGTTCCAAGTCTCCGGATCACGCTCGTGAGAAAATCACGCTTCGAAGGTTTCATTCCATTTGGACTCCGTTTGATATTATGTTTCTTCAAACACCGAAAAAGGAAAAACACACAGCAATTAAGGCTGGGCCTCGTGAACGCCTCGATGCGGCTATATCTCCCACGTGTCGAGGCACGACTTAGAGGCATAACCGCATTGAAAGCAATGTCGCAAGTGAGGTAATCTTCACACAACCCATGTAATACATAAGGAAAGAGATACATAGTTGGCTTACAATCGCCACTTCACACAATACATGAGTAAAACATTACATCATACAGATTACAATCAAGGTCCGACTACGGAACCAAAATAAAAGAAGACTACCCCAAATGCTACACAGATCCCCGATCGTCCCAACTGGCTCCACTCTTGATCAGGCTGAAACGAAACAACACAATGCACAAAGTCTTCATCGAACTCCTCCTTGAGCTCAGGTGCATCACCTGCACGGTTTCATCGGCACCGCAAACTGGTTTTGAAGTATCTGTGAGTCACGGGACTCAGCAATCTCACACCCGCGAGATCAAGACTATTTAAGCTTAAAGGTAGGACAGGGTAGTGAGGTGGAGCTGCAGCAAGCGACTAGCATATATGGTGGCTAACATACGCAAAAGAGAGCGAGAAGAGAAGGCAAAGCACGGTCGAACAACTATGATCAAGAAGTGATCCTGAACTCCTACTTACGTCAGACATAACTCCAACACCGTGTTCACTTCCCGGACTCCGAGAAGAGACCATCACGGTTACACACGCGTTGGTGTATTTTAATTAAGATCAACTTCGGTTTTCTACAACCGACATTAACAAATTCCCATCTGCCACATAACCGCTGGCACGGCTTTGAAAGTTCAATCCTGCAGGGTGTCCCAACTTAGCCCATGATAAGCTCTCGCGATCAACGAAGGATATTCCTTCTCCCGGAAGACCCGATCAGTCTCGGAATCCGGCTACAAGACATTTCACAGCAATAAAACAAGACCAGCAAAGTCGCCGGATGTGCCGACAAATCCTGATAGGAGTCGCACGTACCTCGGTCTCGTGGCACACCGGATAAGTCAGCCTCGAGTAAAACCAGCCCTCGAGTTGCCCCGAGGTGGCCCCGAGTTGCTCGGTTCGGACCAACACTGAAGGAGCACCGCCCGGGGCTAAAATAAAGATGACCCTCGGGCTCGGAAACCCAAGGGAAAAGGGGTATAGGTGAGGCAAATGATAAAACCAATGTTGGGCCTTCTTTGGAAAAGTCTTATTCAAAGCGAACTGTCAAGGGGTCCCATAAATCACCCGACCGCGTTAGGGACGCAAAAATCCGGGAACATAACACCGGTATGACGGAAACTAGGGCGGCAAGAGTGGAAAAAAACACCAGGCATAAGGCCGAGCCTTCCACCCTTTACCAAGTATATAGATGCATTAATTAAATAAGATATATTGTGATATCCCAACAAGTAAACATGTTCCAACAAGGAACAACATTTCCATGTTCCAACAAGGAACAAACTTCATCTTCACCTGCAACTAACAACGCTATAAGAGGGGCTGAGCAAAAGCGGTAACATAGCCAAACAACGGTTTGCTAGGAAAGGATGGTTAGAGGTTTGACATGGCAATATGGGAAGGCATGATAAGCAAGTGGTAGGCATCGTAGCATAGGCATAGCAAAAGAGCGAGCAACTAGCAAGCAAAGATAGAAGTGATTTCGAGGGTATGGTCATCTTGCCTGAAATCCCGCAAGGAAGAAGAACGAGTCCATGAAGAAGACAAACGGACGAAGTCGAATGAATCCTCACAACTCCGGATCGAAACCGAAGCTAACGAGAGAAGCCAACCGGAAACAAACAAACAACATAGTAAACACACAATCATAAACATGGCATGATGCACAATCAAGTATGATGCATGTCCGGTTTAATGAGGCATGGCATGGAAATATGCACAAAGAACACTACAAGTTAAGTGGAGCTCAATATGCAACGAGTTGCATATTGACAAAGCACCACATCAATTATTTAGTTCTCTCTCGGTTAGGTACTCAACAATATTAAATGTTATTAAACATGGCAAGAGGTGAAGCATAATTAAACTACCTAACTAGGCAAATTTAAATGAGGCCGGAAGCAACGAACAACAATTCCGGAAAATCCCCATATGCAAATTATGGATTCGGTACTGATCTGACCTAAAGCATATTTTAGAGTTGTTAAACATGCAAATAAAGTATACCATGTTAAACTAGGCATTATTCTACCCCATTTACATATATAAATTATTTAAAACCGAGTTACGGTTATTTAGTTATGAAATAAATCATTTTAGCATGGCATTATGCAAATTAAAGCAAACAACAATTATAAACATTTAAATGTTGTTATCATGATGCGGATGACATGAGCAAGTTTATGCAATTTATGAAAATGTTGACAAGAGCATTATGAAGCATTGTGTCACCGTGGAGGAAGAAAGGGGTGCCACGGCAACGAATCCGAAAATGATGCCACGGCAACATATCGGTTCCGGTAGCTAAAGGAGATACCGGTGCAAAAGAAGTGTGACGGAAGCGAGTCATGCAAGATGGTGGGGTGATCCCGGATACCGGGTTCCCACGGAACGATGGCATGGCAACGAGGAGAAACAAACGAGTGACAATTCGGACACGGTCGGTCATCTCGGTGGTTATACCTTCGGATCGTTCAAACGGGACGGTTCGCGTTTCGTAGAGGGAAGTAGAGGTTCACGTTCGTCGAGGGAAGTAGAGGAAGTAGTCGTTCTCGCGATGATCGCTGAGGGAAGTAATGGTACACGGCGACGGTAGAGGAAGTAGTGTTTCACGTTCGTTTTCGAAGAGGTACTTGAAGGGTCCGAAACCCTTCGGGGTTGTCGTGGTACTTGCGGTCTCGCGATGGTAGTCATACACAGCGTAGGGGAAGTAGACGTTCATGTTCGATGGTAGTGGTACACACGAAGGTAGTCGAACTTGACGGTTCCGTTACACAGGTCTTCGGCGACGGTAGTTGTACACGTTTTTCGTAGATGTTCTAAGAGGGACTTGACGCTTCGTGTAGTCTCCGGGGTCGACGGTAGTGGTACTTGGCGAATCGCGTAGCCGAACTTGGTACATTCCGAAGGGGTACTTGGTGCATCACCGTGTAGTTGTACATGCACGTAGATGAACTTGACGGGTCCCATGAGTAGTTGTACTCGGCGAATCCCCGTGGAAGTAATCATTCGGGCTTCCGTGCGGACTTGGCGTCTTCGCGCGGGGTGGCTCCTGGTCACCGTGGTGGAAGCAGAGGACGACACGGGTCCTGCGACGACGGTGAACGGCAAGGGCGGCGGAGACCATCCTGATCTGGTCGAGGGGCTCCTCCCCTGGCGACGGAAGGAGCGGCTCGGGGTCTTGGAAGGCGACGCGGGCCTGACGGCGAGGAGGAGGCCGCAGGTGAGGTGCGCGCGCAGGACGCGGCAGGAGAAGCCTCCGGGCGCGGTGCCATGGGGAGTCGACGACGCGGACGGAGGCGAAGGTCGCCGGCGTAGTCGCATGGAGGCCGGGCGCGGCTGAAGGAGGAAGGGCGCGGAGGAGCGGCGGGGATCGGGTGCAGGTGCTCGAGGAGCTCCTCTCCTCGGGCGCTTGGGCGACGGAGAGGTCCTGGTGGCGCTCGTCGGCGATGGAGGGCACCGGCATGGCGCGGCGAGGTGGAGAGGCCGGCGCGAAGAGGTGGAGAGGAGGCGCTCGAAGGCTGCGGGGGGGCCGAGGGGAGAAGAAGGGCGAGGTGGCGGCAGCCAGAGGAAGAGAGATGCGGGGGTTCGGGCTGAGCGAGGCAATGGGGGCGACGAGGGAGAGATGGGATCGGGAGGAGGCCGAGGGGATCGGGAAGGAGACGGCGCTGGAGGGAGAGGGGAGATGAGATCGCTGCGGGCTAGGGTTAGGAAGAGGGCGCGGCTTGGGCCTTGGGCCGGGAGGCTAGGCCGGCCTGGAGGGAGGCGCGGCTGGGCCTAGGCCTTAGAGGCTGGCGCGGGGGGGAATGGCCAGGAGGCCGGCTTAGGGAGGCTGACCTGCTGGGCTAGAGGCCGGCTGGGCTGGCTCTCTCTATTCTTTAAATTAACAGGGAACTGGAAGAAAGGAAAAGAGAGAAGAAAAGGTTTAGAGGAAGAATTTGGGCATGCGGGTAAATTTCCCGGACTCGCAAAAATATGCTCGTTCCAAGAAAATAGAAAGAGGCATGATTGAAAGATTTAAATTCAAACACATTTGAATTTAATTCAAATGGGTTTGAACTAGGACTAGGATTCCGCAGTGTCCAAAATGTACGGATTTTTGGTGGAGCTCCGGAAAATGATAGAGTAATAATGGCAAGGTTTGGGGACCAAACTTGAAGTAGAAAGGGCATTGGAATTATTTTGCAAGTGGGTTATGGTGATTCCAAAACAATGGAATATTTTTAATATAGCTCCCTAATATTAGGAGGGTATGTTATAAAGAGAAAACACCATGTGAATTCCCTCGATTTAAATGGATCGAAAATCCATACAATTTATTTAGAAGAGTTTTAAAAATTAATGAATGATGGCATGATGACATGATGCAATGCAAAAACAAAACAAACCACACGACAAAACTCGGAAACCCTGGAAGGCAACTGAAGCTCCGGTCTTGGGGCGTCACATCTGGTTAATAGGTTAGTCCCAAAAATAATATAGAAGTGGAAAATAAAGCCCATTATAGTCCAAAACAATAGATAAAGTAGCATGGAGCAATCAAAAATTATAGATACGTTGGAGACGTATCAGGCATCCCCAAGCTTAATTCATGCTCGTCCTCGAGTAGGTAAATGATAAAAAGAGAATTTTTGATGCGGAGTGATACTTTGGCATAATTTCAATGTAAATCTTCTTAATCATGGTATGAATATTCAGATCCAAAAGATTCAAGACAAAAGTTCATATTGACATAAAAAATAATAATACTTCAAGCATACTAATCAAAGTAATTATGTCTTCTCAAAATAACATGGCCAAAGAAAGTTATCCCTACAAAATCATATAGTCTGGCTATGCTCCATCTTCCCCACACAAATTATTTAAATCATGCACAACCCCGATGACAAGCCAAGCAATTGTTTCATACTTTAACATTTTCAAAACTTTTTCAATCTTCACGCAATACATGAGCGTGAGCCATGGATATAGCACTATATGTGGAATAGAACGGTGGTTGTGGAGAAGACAAAAAGAGGGAAGATAGTCTCACATCAACTAGGCATATCAACGGGCTATGGAGATGCCCATCAATAGATATCAATGTGAGTGAGTAGGGATTGCCATGCAACGGATGCACTAGAGCTATAAGTATATGAAAGCTCAACAAAGAAACTAAGTGGGTGTGCATCCAACTCGCTTGCTCACGAAGACCTAGGGAATTTGAGGAAGCCCATCATTGGAATATACAAGCCAAGTTCTATGATGAAAGATTCCCACTAGTATATGAAAGTGACAAAATGAGAGACTCTCTATCATGAAGATCATGGTGCTACTTTGAAGCACAAGTGTGGTAAAAGGATAGTAACATTGTCCCTTCTCTCTTTTTCTCTCATTTTTTTATTTTTTATTTGGGCCTTTTCTCTTTTTTTATGGCCTTTTTTTCGTCCGGAATCTTGTCCCGACTTGTGGGGGAATCATAGTCTCCATCATATTTTCCTCACTTGGGACAATGCTCTAATAATGATGATCATCACTCTTCTATTTTTCTTACAACTCAACAATTACAACTCGATACTTAGAACAAAATATGACTCTATATGAATGCCTCCGTGTGTAATGGATATGCAATGAAACATGAGTGACATGTATGAAAGAATTATGAACGGTGGCTTTGCCACAAATACGATGTCAACTACATGATCATGCTAGCAATATAACAATGATGGAGCGTGCCATAATAAATGGAACGGTGGAAAGTTGCATGGAAATTATCTCGGAATGGCTATGGAAATGCCATGATAGGTAGGTATGGTGGCTGTTTTGAGGAAGGTATATGGTAGGCTTATGATACCGGCGAAAGGTGTGTGGTATTAGAGAGGCTAGCAACGGTGGAAGGATGGGAAAAAGTGCGTATAATCCATGGACTCAACATTAGTCATAAAGAACTCATATACTTATTGCAAAAATCTAGAAGTTATCAAAGCAAAGTATTACACGCATGCTCCTAGGGGGATAGATTGGTAGGAAAAGACCATCGCTCGTCCCCGACCGCCACTCATAAGGAAGACAATCAATAAATAAATCATGCTCCGAGTTCATCACATAACGGTTCACCATACGTGCATGCTACGGGAATCACAAACTTCAACACAAGTATTTCTCAAATTCACAACTACTCAACTAGCATGACTCTAATATCATCATCTTCATATCTCAAAACAATTATCAAGCATCAAACTTATCTTTGTATTCAACGCACTCAAAAGAAAGTTTCACATATCTTGAATACCAAGTATATTAACATTAAGAAAATTACCATGCTATTAATGACTCTCAAAATAATCTAAGTGAAGCATGAGAGATCAAGTTTCTTTAAAACAAATCCACCACCGTGCTCTAAAAGATCTAAGTGAAGCACTAGGGCAAAAATTATCACGCTCAAAAGATATAAGTGAAGCACTATGAGCAAAACTATCAAGCTCAAAAGATATAAGTGAAGCACATAGAGTATTCTATCAAATTCCAATTCATGTATGGCTCTCTCAAAAGGTGTGTACAGCAAGGATGATTGTGGTAAACTAACAAGCAAAGACGCAAATAATACAAGACGCTCCAAGCAAAACACATATCATGTGGTGAATAAAAATATAGCTCCAAGTAAATTACCGATGGAAGTGGACAAAAGAGGGGATGCCTTCCGGGGCATCCCCAAGCTTTGACTTTTTGGTGTCCTTGGATTATCTTGGGGATCCATAGGCATCCCCAAGCTTAGACTCTTGCCACTCCTTGTTACATAATCCATCAAAAGAATTCACCCAAAACTTGAAAACTTCACAACACAAAACTCAATAGAAATCTCGTGCTCCGTTAGAGAAAGAAAACAAAAGACTACTTTAAGGTACTGTAATGAACTCATTATTTATTTATATTGGTGTTAAACCTACTGTATTCCAACTTCTCTATGGATCATAAACTATTTTACTAGCCATAGATTCATCAAAATAAGCAAACAACACACGCAAAACAGAATCTGTCAAAAACAGAACAGTCTGTAGTAATCTGTAACTAACGCAAACTTCTGGAACTCAAAAAATTCTACCAAAATTATACGACCTGTAAAATTGTTTATTGATCAGCAGAAATTGGAATCAGTATTTTATCACGTTCTGGTGATTTTTAACAATTCAGGCACTGAGCGCAAAGTTTCTGGAAATTACAGCAAGATCAAATAACTATTATCCAAGAAGATCCAATAGGTTTAACTTGGCACAAACACTAATTAAAAGATAAAACCACATCTAAACAGAGGCTAGATGTATTATTTATTCCTAAACAGAAGCAAAAAGAAAAAACTAAAAATAAAATTGGGTTGCCTCCCAACAAGCGCTATCGTTTAACGCCCCTAGCTAGGCATAAAAGCAAGGATAGATCTAGGTATTGTCATCGTTGGTAGGCAATTCTTTAATGAGGCATCTATCTTTCTTATAGATTTCTTTCTTTGTAGTAATTATCAAACTTTTAGGCACAAGATCGAAAAATTTATTTGTAGCAAATGGTTCCTTAATGATAGTTAAAAGATCGGGATGAATACTTATAGATTTAAGATCCGCAGTTTCCTTACTAGATGATTCACCCTTATTTTTAGGAACATACATAAGCTTGGGAATTTTAGTGGGAGGACTAGGCGTATTCTTTACGGAAGAAAAAGCGGTTCCCAAGTTGGTAATGATATCCTCAAGTTTATCGATTCGAGTGGAGTCTAGATTTATTTTCTCATTAACCATAGGTTCCTTCTCCTTAATATTTTTCAAAGTCATTCCTACCTTAGATCCATATTGAGTAATTTGATTATGGATCTTTTTATCTAGATTTTCAATGGATTCAATGGTAGCAACTTTGTTTTCAATAATTTCAAGCCTTTGCATAACATGCTCCAAAGTTAACATAGTTCCATTAACCAAAAGAGGTGGTGAGCCAAATAAATCTATTAAAGCATTATAGGAATCAAAAGTATGGCTACCCAAGAAATTCCCTCCGGTAATGGTATCAAGGATATATCTATATCAAGGATTAGCACCTACGTAAAAATTACGAAGAAGAACTGAAGTAGATTGCTTCCTGGTAGATCTATTTTCAGCATTGCAAATTCTATACCAAGCGTCTTTTAGATTTTCTCCCTCCCTTTGCTTAAAATTTAGAACTTCATTCTCGGGAGATAACGGAGAAGATATGAGACTATTCATGACGGCAAGAAAGCAAACTAAAACACGAGCAAACAAAAGGCAACGGGAAAAAGAGGAGGAGATTGGGAAAGAGAGGGCGAATAAAACGGCAAGGGTGAAGTGGGGGAGAGGAAGACGAGAGGCAAATGGAAAATAATGTAATGCGAGAGATAGGGATTGTGATGGGCACTTGGTATGTTGACTTTTGCATAGACTCCCCGGCAACGGCGCCAGAAATCCTTCTTGCTACGTCTTGAGCTTGCGTTGGTTTTCCCTGAAGAGGAGAGGATGATGCAGCACAGTAGCGTAAGTATTTCCCTCAGTTTTTGAGAACCAAGTTATCAATCCAGTAGGAGGCCACGCACAAGTCCCTCGTACCTGCACAAAAACGATAGCTACTCGCAACCAACGCGATTAGAGGTTGTCAATCCCTTCACGGTCACTTACGAGAGTGAGATCTCATAGAGATAATATTTTTGGTATTTTTGGTATATAGATGCAAAGTGAAAAGTAAAGGCAAAGCAAAAACAAAGCAAGTATTAAAGTGATGGAGATTGATATGATGAGAATAGACCCGGGGGCCATATGTTTCACTAGTGGCTTCTCTCAAGAGCATAAGTATTCTACGGTGGGTGAACAAATTACTGTTGAGCAATTGACAAAATTGAGCATAGTTATGAGTATATCTAGGTATGATCATGTATATAGGCATCACGTCCAAGAAAAGTAGATCGAAACGATTCTGCATCTACTACTATTACTCCACTCATCGACCGCTATCCAAAGATGCATCTAGAGTATTAAGTTAAAACAGAGTAACACCTTAAGCAAGATGACATGATGTAGAGGAATAAATTCATGCAATATGATAAATACCCCATCTTGTTATCCTCGATGCCAACAATACAATCGTGCCTTGCAACCCTTTCTATCACTTTGGTAAGGACACCGCAAGATTGAACCCAAAGCCATGCACTTCTCCCATTGCAAGAACTACCAATCTAGTTGGCCAAACCAAGCGGATAATTCAAGAGACTTGCAAAGATAACTCAATCATACATAAAAGAATTCAAAGAAGATTCAAATATTATTCATAGATAAGCTGGATCATAAACCCACAATTCATCGGTCTCAACAAACACACCGCAAAAAGAAGATTACATCGAATAGATCTCCACGAGAGAGGGGGAGAACATTGTATTGAGATCCAAAAAGAGAGAAGAAGCCATCTAGCTACTAGCTATGGACCCGAAGGTCTGAAGTAAACTACTCACACTTCATCGGAGAGGCTATGGTGTTGATGTAGAAGCCCTCCGTGGTGGATGCCCCCTCGTGAAGCTCAAACAGGCCCCAAGATGGGATCTCGTGGATACAGGAAGTTGCGGCGGTGGAATTAGGTTTTTGGCTCCTGTTCTGATCGTTTGGGGGTACGTAGGTATATATAGGAGGAAGAAGTACGTCGGTGGAGCATCAGGGGGGCCACGAGGCAGGGGGGCGCGCCCCCCCACCCTCGTGACCGCCTCTCTGGTTCCTTGGCGTAGGGTCCAAGTCTCCTGGATCACGTTCGGTGAGAAAATCACGTTTCCGAAGGTTTCATTCCATTTGGACTCCATTTGATATTTTGTTTCTTCGAAACACTGAAAAAGGCAAAAAACAGCAATTCTGGGCTGGGCCTCTGGTTGATAGGTTAGTCCCAAAAATAATATAAAAGTGGAAAATAAAGCCCATTATAGTCCAAAACAATAGATAAAGTAGCATGGGGCAATCAAAAAATTTAGATATGTTGGAGACGTATTAGCGCGGCCCGCATGTTCGCCTGCTCCCGCCGGGTGTGTGGTGCCGTTGCTGCGGCGTCGCTTGCGGCCCTTGTAGCGGCTCGCGCTTGTCGTGGAGTGAGGGTGGCGCTCGTGCCGCCTGGAGCACGGGGTTCAGGTCTTCACGGGCAGGTGGCACCCCCCAGGCTGGCCAAGCTGCCTAGCGGTCGGAGTCGACCCTTGGGTCACCGAACATCAGGGCCCCGGAGCGTCGGCGGGTCGATTGGCGGGGAAGAGGCTCCGGCATCCCCTACCTGGCGCACCAAATGTCGTATCACGGGTTCCGGCAAAACCCTTAAGGTTCGAACACTGGGGTGCGCGCGAAGATTTCCTCCCTACCGAACTATGCCCTAGCTCTCTAAGATCTCGCAGACGAACTCGACGAACTCACAACACAAAGAAACAAGATATATAATGGTTCGGGCCACCGTCGTGGTGTAATACCCTACTCCAGTGGCGTGGTGGTGGATTGCCTCTTGGGCTGATGAAGAATAGTACAAGTGGAAGAACAACCTCCTAAGGTTGAGGTGTTCTTGTGATTGCTGTGTGGCTAAGGGCACGCTCTAGATCAGGTTCGCTTGCCTCTACTCTGGTGGCTAGTTCTAATTATATAGGCCCTGGTCCTCTCCCCAAATATTGAGCAGGAAGGGAGCCAACAACGGCCAATTTGAAAGGGGACAACTAGTACAGCTTATCCTGACAAAAGCGGTCTTTTCCTGCAAAAGGCTCTGGTGATGACGCCGCCTTGGGCTCCATGGTGACCTCCGTCTTGCCGTCCTTCAGGTCCTGGTCTTGTTGCACCAATATGGAAACCTTTGCTTGATGCCTCGGTACTCCGCGCCTGCGTCTGCCTCCTTAGCACCAAAGAGGAAACAAGGACGATGTGCACGCTAGCGCCCGCCTAGTGTCGATCGTCATGGCTCATGTCACGAGAGCCTCATGAGGTTTGCCTTGCCTTGATCTCTCCGCCCTTCGTGAGCCTGGCTGGCGAGGCCACTCCTGAGGAGGTCTTGCGTCATCCGCCTCGCGAGGCTTGGCCCCTCACGAGGGTCTCGAATGCCTTGTTGACGAAGATGGGCCATACTGGCCTGCTAGCCTAGCCACGCCATGGGCCGCAGGCAGGCAAGTCTGGGGACCCCCGTTCCCAGAACGCCGACAGCCCAGCACAGCCCAGTTGACACCCTACTTCTGTCTCAAAAACAAAAAGAACAGGGCGAGTGATACGTCTCCAACGTATCTATAATTTTTTGTCGTTCCATGTTGTTATATTATCATTCTTGGATGTTTTACAATCATTTTATAGTCATTTTATATAATTTTTTGGGACTAACCTATTGACATAGTGCCCAGTGCCAGTTGTTGTTTTCTGCTTGCTTTTTTACATCGTAAGAAATCAATACCAAACGGAGTAAAAATGCAGCGAAACTTTTTGTGGAATCTTTCTGGACCAGAAGACACAAGATGGGCCGAAGAAGTACCAGAGGGTGCCGCGAGGGTGGCACAACCCACCTGGGCGCGCCTGGGGCCTAGGCGCGCCCTGGTGGGTTGTGCCCACCTCAGTGGCCTCCCGCACCGCCTCTTTGCTCTATAAATACCCCAATATTCCAGAAACCATATGAGAGTCGATGAAAATCAATTCCAGCTGCCGCAAGTTCTAGAACCACCCGATCCAATCTAGACACCATCAAAGAGGGGTTCATCATCCTCATTGGTGCCTCTCCGATGATGTGTGAGTAGTTCATTGTAGACCTACGGGTCCGTAGTTAGTAGCTAGATGGCTTCCTCTCTCTCTTTTGATTCTCAATACAATGGTCTCTTGGAGATTTATTTGATGTAACTCTTTTCGCGGTGTGTTTGTTGGGATACGATGAACTTTGAGTTTATGATCAGATCTATATTTTTATCCATGAAAGTTATTTGAGTCTTTTGGTATCTTATATGCATGATTACTTATAGCCTCATATTTATTCTTCGAATCTTTGGTTTAGGTAGGCCAACTAGATCATTTTTTCTTGCCATGGGAAGAGGTGCTTTGTGATGGGTTCGATCTTAAGGTGCTTGATCCCAGTGACAGAAGGGGAACCGACACGTATGTATCGTTTCTATTAAGAATAACAAGATGGGGTCTATTTCTACATAAATAAATCTCATCTACATCATGTCATCGTTCTTATTGCATTACTCCATTTCTCCGTGAAATTAATACACTAGATGCATGCTGCATAGTGATCGATGTGTGGAGTAATACTAGTAGATGCAGGCAGGAGTCGGTCTACTAATCTTGGCCGTGATGCGTATATAATAATAATTGCCTGGATATTGTCATGATTATTTGAAGTTCTATCAATTTACCAACAGTAATTTGTTTACCCACCATATGCTATTTTTCTCGAGAGAAGCCACTAGTGAAATCTACGACCCCCGGGTCTCTTCTTTATTATATCTGCCTTCACAATCTATTTTTATTTGCTTTTATTTTCAGATCTATTAAACCAAAAATACAAAAATACCTTGCTGCATTTTTTTACTTATGTATTTAATCTCGCGTTCCAGTGAGATGTATTTATCCAATCTACTACAATTTTTATCACCGTCTACTTGCCAACTTTTGGCGCCGTTACATGAAAGGGATTGACAACCCCTTTTATATGTCGGGTTGCGAGTATTTGTTATTTGTGTGTAGGTGCCATTCACGTAGTGTTGCATGTTTCTCCTACTGGTTCGATAACCTTGGTCTCATCACTGTGGGAAATACCTACCATAGCTGTACTGCATCATCCCTTCCTCTTTGGGGAAATACCGACGTAGTTCAAGCCGCATCAGTGAGTTGCTGGGTCCCTGGTGTCAGCCGCTTGTTGTGCAATTCTCTCGTTTATTGAATACATTGACAAAGGCATGGGACCCAGATGTCAGAAATCCATTAGGAGGAACCATTTTTTGGCTTGAAATAAGGAGGCACTTGCTTGTGTACTGCCATGACCCTGGTGGGTCCCTACTATCATCCTCTCCACGTATAATCATCTCATGATTGTGTGCGAGTCAACCTAGTAGGCCCACAAGTCAGTCTGTAAATCCGTGGCGGACAAATACAACCCACTAAAAAAATAACAGCCCATTCCATACGTTCAAATGGAAAGTTCAACATTCAGAGGAAAGTAACAGGTCTGATCCAGATATAGAGTATTGAACTTCCACATTGAGAACCATCATAGCCAAGTTAACTATCTACTCCCACTAATACTCTAGTAGTGTACAAGTACTAACTTACTCTTAGCTAACTAGACGATGCTGGCCGCCATCGGTGGTACACGCTAAACACCGGCACCGACGTCCTCCTCCTCACCTCGGACTTGCCAAAGGTGCGATAGGGCGCATTTATCATGCGTGTTGGCCCTTTCCGTGCCGACGTGGTCCACCGAAGCTTTGGCTTCTAAGTAGGAAACCCACTTGACGAGATGGTAGTAAAATTCGGTGTCACGAACATGTGCGTGCCCGACAGCCTCCAGGGCTATTTGCCGGGCGCCGGCCTCCACACAGTCGGCCTAGTTGCGGGCGCTCTGCTTGCGACTCAGAGCGTTGGTGCGCTATTGCTCCATGCCCCACTGGCGGTGCAAATTGGTGATAGGCTACTCCTCCGCCAGACGGTCGCGCTCCAACAAGTCCTCATACTCCGCATTGCCATTTAAAGACTGATAGAATGCCTCCTCCCTCCGTCTGCCTTCCGGTGAAAAACCAAACACTAGTTGCGGCGGTGACCGCTTCCGGATCGCCTATTGCGGATAGGCGGGGGCATGACAGATGTGGCGAGAGCGAGGGCAAGTGTTGAGCGACGTCGGGCTGGTGGGGGCTTATGAGGATAGGGCGAGTTGGGTGATGGTGCCACCGGAGAATACCGGGAACCAGTAATTATAGGCGGAAAGTAGGTGAACTAGCATATCGCGGGAAACGCGGTGGTCATCGGAATTCAATGCATAAGCAGGCATGACTTAGCACACTAGCTTGCCGTGGAAAACTAGAAAAACTGAAATTATGACTGTGTCGTCACATCCCGTCCCGTCAGTGGTGCGTCCCGTCCGTGCTGGGTCACACGTCTGCATGACGGTCAAACGAGTGCACTCAATTCATCCAGATGAGGTACGTGCATGATCCGCTGGTTATTCGCGTAGGATCGAGTCGGTCAGATAGTGTACGTGTAGGATCGTAATAGCTAATTAACGTTCGCTGGGAGATAAGGCATTTGCGAACATTTTTGCTGGTAGTTTCTTCAGATTCGCATGGCATTTTCTTCAGAACAGCATGTCAGTTTCTTAAGAGGTAGGCATTTTTATTCAAAAAACTGCCACCTTCGGATCTTGCGTCGCAACTAAAACTGCTAGGAGCGCATTAGTAGGCTAGCTAGTGATCGATCAGTAACTTGTAAACACTGAGCGAACAGAAATAAGGAACAACTAGTAACTTGTAAACACTGAGCACACAAAAATAAGGATCATGTTGTGCACAGTAGTAAGAGCTGATTTGTTCAAAATGTTCACACGAGACTCACAAGCCTGGCATTGTAATATGTTCACATTAGTAGCCCAAATTCACTACCAACTAGTATGATTCCCATACATAAGATCAACATGTTAATGTATCTCAATGATTCAAAGATCATATACAAATACGTAGTTCCAAAAGCAAAGATCTAGAAAAAACATTTGTTCTTGCTACTAACATGGATGCTTCTCTAGGAAAACATTCAGTACAAAGTGAAAGACAAATTTGTTTGTGAAGTCTACATTTCCTCTTCCAAACGTAAGTGGTTTCACCAACAGCTGGAACCATGAGAATGAACCACACATGATGGAGGAACATCCACTGCAATATGATTTGGTCTTCACTCGATCACACGACAAGACTATTTTGGAATACAAACTTTAACTTAGGCAAAATGATGCCCATTGTATAATCAGAAGCAATGAAGCACCTAGTGTTGGCCAATAAATAGTACAATACTACTTTTGTGCAGTCCATGAAGTGACTATCCAATCTTTCTGTGTCTATGTTCAAATGGCACTGCATGCAGTGACTATACTATTCTCTTATGCAGTTCCATCAAAATTGAGGTCACTTTGTTTGTTTGCCAAATAACAACGGGTAGACATATGTCTGCACAAATATCAAGCAGCTAGTAAACATATACACCACCTTGTATTTTCGGTTTAAACACGTCTTTTCTAGTTGTTTCCACTTAGCATCTGTCATGTTTTGCACTGGAAAATTTGATACTATCATGTTTTGCCCTGGACAATTTCGTACTGAATTGATTTGCTGGTATAGAGCAGAAATATAGTGCCTATTCTTCAGCAGACCAAGGATATCCATGTTCACAGTGATGGAAGAGGTGAAATTGATACAATCAGAATTGAGCATCCAATCCTTGAATCATGTCCTGCACCTCCAATATAGGTCCACCCTGCCAATAAATTCGCATGCAAACCACTAATATTACTATCTAATGACAGTACAAAAAGAGGAGCAAGATAGTAGCAAACCTTGTACCTTCGTAATGAACAGCTCATAGTGCCGCCTATTGGATATAACAATTTGGAAGAAAACATGCTCATAATGTTGAACCATTTGGACTTTTTTTTGTGCAGTTCCACTAAAATCGAGCATCCCTATTTGCACAGATATTGAATGTGTGATTACAATAAAAGTGGCACTAGTTGAAGCATAGACTCACAAATATAAGATTCCAAGTTCTTAATGGGAAAAGGTAGCAAGACTGTTTCTAACCACCTGTTTGAAGGAATAAATAAGGTAACATCGGCTGATGTCAGGAAGGCATACATAGTATTTTCTGAAAGATAGAACCATTCCTGACCTTTCCTCTTCTTTTAAGCATATTTTTGCAGTTCAACTAAAATAATACGCCATCACCACCTTGATAATTCAGTGACACTGTACAAAAAGCAATGACTTACCATTACATCATGATGTCAGGTATGTAATCGATAGGCATTAGAGACAAACATGCAGACCTCCTCCGATAACATAATGAACATTAATTTTAACAAAGGTGTGACTAGCTTTACCGGCATAATTTGAGTGAACTCTACACCCTTTGTTCCTTAATATAAGATGTTTTTGCAGCTCAATTTAAAGTACCCAAACGTCTAGTATTTAGAAAAACAGGTAGTAGTTTTCTTGAGCACATATTTGGGAAAGCTTGCCACACCTTATATATGTCCATACGCTAATGCAACACCATTCGACTAGTACAAATATAGACTAATACAGTGGCTAGTGCAACAGTAGAGTAGTTTTTTTATTACAGGGTACAATATAATGGTTTTACTGAATAGATTTCCATAAGCTAGCACTGGAAGATTTCTATAAGCATTAACTATACAAAATGTAAAGGTAACAAGTTTCAGCATTGGTATACTAGCTGTGCAACGGCATTAAAATAAATACAAAAGTCTGAAGGTAACTAGCATTATTAACTAATGAGAGTATAAAAAATTGCAAACCATGTACCTTCAAGTTAAATATCATTTCAAACTCGAGGGGACCTAAAAATTGCTATCCCAATCTTGATAATCGATCGAACATAAAAACTTGATCAACCGAATCAAGAAAATAGCCGAAGGAGGAGGTGCCCACTCTTGACCTTTCCTCTTCTCTTCATAATTTTTTATGGAGTTTAACCAAAATAAAATGACATCAACGCATTTTGGTGACACTGTACAAAAACTTGACTTATCTCAAGAAAGTGAGGTATGTAATCTATAAGCATTAACAGTGCAAAAATCTGAAGGTAGTAACAAGTTTCGTCGTTGGTGTACTCGCTTTGCAACAACATTATAATGCCTTAGCTGAAAAATCTTCAATACATCCACAATCAACAGCTAACCTTGAAATAATCCAGTGACATTAAATGGCATTGCTTAAATTTATCGGTGGCATTAGACTGAGTGCAGCATTAGTTAAATGTGGCATCACTTTAGCAGTAGCATTGCTTGACTTTACCGATGGCGTTATACTAACAGTAAAAAAGTGGCAATAAGAGCATGGGAGGCCCATTTGGACAATGGGCGCACCAGTATGATGTACCTCCACGGGCGCATAGAGTGGTGAGGGAGGGATGGTTGCCCAGAGCAACAAATATCCAGGTAGCATATGTGGATTACGTCCCATGTTTGTTCTCTTTAGCCACGTTTTTCCTATGTGAGGACAACAAACCGATCGACCTGGTCATTCTCTATTGCGTTATCATGCCTTTCTACCCTTTTTCAACCAAGATACACGAGAATCGTTCCTTAGCTATTGATTTTCCCCTTTTCAACCTAGATTGCGGGTTTGATACCTGGTCTCTTCGACAATACTTTCTCCTTTCCTTTCCTTATTCAACCCAGACATGGATTAGTCCGCATGAAGTAGGGTTTCCTTTAATAGTGCAAATTAAGGTTTTCGTCTGCGTGACCAGCCAAGCAGAGGATAGCAAATTGGGGAGATGGTTGAGTGGAAAAAGATCCACATGCAGCAACATGGCACATGGGGCAATAGAACAAGGGTATGGTTTGAAAAGAGGTAGCATACCTGAGGGTCGGGGGGAAGTGGTTTCGTTGGTGGTCGTCTTCCTCCGCACACACTACGACAGCGAGCTTGGGGATGGAGGCCATCCCGCCCGGACGCTAGGTCTGAGAGGACGACCTTGTCATCAGTGTGTGAACTCACTCGCCGATGACGAGTGCATCAACACTGCACGTCATTTTCTTCCCCGGTGGATCTGTGACCACCGGTGAGGAGGGAGAGAGAGGGGCCACCGCCGTCTTTTTAGATCTGGAGAGAGGGTGATAGTGTGAGAAGCAAGTGGGCAGCCCTTAGCAAGCAAGCGGTGAAGCTCTAGCCTATATATCTTTTTTGATACTAGTACTAGAGGTGGAGTAGTGGTAGATTAGTTTATATTTTCTCTGCATACAATACCAATTATTTGTGCTTCAAAACTGAACGGCACGCCATTAAAAAATAAAGTTGAGAAATAATGCGGCACCTCGGGCCAACATGGCTAGATCGCATTTTGCACGAGAAATGACACACCATGTTTCATTGACATGTGGTCCCGTTCCAACATGTCAGTGAGACGATGGCGAGTCCTTTTGTACAATTTCTAAACGGACGTCTATGTAGGCCGTGGCGCCTCTTCCTGTACCGTGGCAACCGTCTGCCGCCTCTTCACCTTTCCCTCTTGATTTGGAACTACTGTCGCATGCTCTTCCTCCCTCCATTTGCCTTCACCCTTCCTTCTGCCATTGTTCGATCGTCTTCTCCATGGAGGGAACACGCGTAAACGACCCTGTTATTCTTGCTCCGATCTGAAAGATGACGTGGTGGAGGAACTCATTGATCGATGTGACATCATCATCTCTGCTAGGATGGCAGGTTCGTTCAAGACCATTCTCGACTCAACAAATAACATCATTAGAAAGAACCCAAGGGTTCAGGAGCAGTTTCATCTCCCATATCTTCTTTGTCAAGACCCTTCTCGCTGGCGCGGGGATGACAGAAGCCTTGCCTTGTGCAAGTTGATGCCGCTTGATAATGATACGTGTGATGTTAAGATGCCATCGCTTTAGGGTAAGGCCTTGGCAGGCGCAAATGGAGATTGGGTTGTTTACATTGGGTACAACTGAGAGTGGGAACTTGTGAATGTGCACTCATCACCGGGTTCCACTTCCAAAAATCTTAGAGTGCCCTGAGGTTGAGCACACAGATGATCTACGTACATACAAATATGATCAGGGTGACTGCCGTCTATATAAGATAGCAATTTGTCGAGTTCCCAACTGCTCTTGGGATTACATGAACTATTATGTTGTTGCTATCTTTGACAAGCTTGTTGTCGTCCTTACTTCCACGCCTCGATGGATATTGCTCACAAATCAATTTTTGTACGCGGATGAGTACTGTGATGCAATTTAATACGAGCGTCTTGTGTTTGCTGCCACCACTCGTGGCACTGTTTTTGCATGGAATCCTTATTGTTTTGGTACGTTTGTCTTCCACCGTATTTAGAATCATTCCATCCACGTGCATGCGAGTTAGTATCCCCGTACTAATTAACCTTCTTGTGTTTCCAAGGTCCTGTGAACATTCCACCACCTATACTTGAAAAAATTTGTAACCAAGGGGGAGATGACGATGGTGATGATCACAAGCATGAGGACGAGCAGGACCTACACACTCAGTGGCGTCTGGCAACTTATTCAGATGAATCACCTCTTCTTGTATGTATATGGGGCATTATTGATGTTACTAAATAAGCAGGTGTTGTCCCCCATGGTCGCACTCTACGGACCTATTCCAACATCCGTTGCAGGGTATTCAGGATGGATACTAGTGTGCTAGCGCCAACACCTTCTGCCTGGTTCCGTATTGATAGTCTTGGAGAAAACTCGCTCTTCCTTGGATAAAAATATCCAATGATGGTGAAAGCCGATCCAGCTGTTGTTGGCACAATGTTACTACCATTTATGAGAAGCAACTATATCTATACCTCGAACATTGCTATGGTTCCCTACCCTGGCTATCACAATATGCGTCCTGATATAGGCCGCTTCAGCCTGGATGATGAGTCATGCATTGGTCTTGATATTGACAATAGCTGGGCCTTCCCAGAGGCTTACTGTAGGATCGAAAGTATGTCTAGAGGGGGGTGATTAGACTACTTGACCAAATAAAAGCTTATCCTTTTCCCAGTTTTAATCTTTGGCAGATTTTAGCTATCTTAGCACAAGTCAAGCAATCTTAACACAATTCAAGCAAGCATGCAAAGAGTATATGAGCAGCGGAAAGTAAAGCATGCAACTTGCAAGAATGTAAAGGGAAGGGTTTGGAGAATTCAAACGCAATTGGAGACACGGATGTTTTTATCGTGGTTCCGATAGGTGGTGCTATCGTACATCCACGTTGATGGAGACTTCAACCCACGAAGGGTAACGGTTGCGCGAGTCCACGGAGGGCTCCACCCACGAAGGGTCCACGAAGAAGCAACCTTGTCTATCCCACCATGGTCGTCGCCCACGAAGGACTTGCCTCACTAGCGGTAGATCTTCACGAAGTAGGCGATCTCCTTGCCCTTACAAACTCCTTGGTTCAACTCCACAATCTTGTCGGAGGCTCCCAAGTGACACCTAGCCAATCTAGGAGACATCACTCTCCAAGAAGTAACAAATGGTGTGTTGATGATGAACTCCTTGCTCTTGTGCTTCAAATGATAGTCTCCCCAACACTAAACTCTCTCTCACAAGATTTGGATTTGGTGGAAAGAAGATTTGAGTGGAAAGCAACTTGGGGAAGGCTAGAAGTCAAGATTCATATGGTAGGAATGGAATATCTTGGCCTCAACACATGAGTAGGTGGTTTCTTCTCAGAAACAGCAAGTTGGAAGTGTAGGTTTGTTCTGATGGCTCTCTCCATGAATGAAGAGGAGGTGGAGGGGTATATATAGCCTCCACACAAAATCTAACTGTTACACACAACTTGCCAAACTCGGTGGGACCGAATAGATAAACTCGGTCGGACCGATTCAGCAAATCTAGTGACCGTTAGGATTTTCGGTGGGACCGACATGCAACTCGGTAGGACCGATATGGTTAGGGTTAGGGCATAACTTAATCTCGATGAGACCGATTACACAAACTCGGTGAGACCGATTTTGGTAATAAGCTAACCAGAGAGTTGGTCAGGTAAACTTGGTGGGACCGATTCGCTCTTTTCAGTGAGACCGAAATGTTACGAAAGGGAAACAGAGAGTTTACATTGCAATCTCGGTGGGACTGATCGCTCATCTCGGTAGGACCGAAACGTTACGAAAGGAAACAGAGAGATTAAAATCCCATCTCGGTGAGACCGAGATCCCTATCGGTGAGACCGATTTGCCTAGGGTTTGTGGCAGTGGCTATGACATCTGAACTCGGTGGCGCCGGGTAGAAAGAGTCGGTAGGGCCGAGTTTGACTTTGGGTTTAGGTCATATGTGGATATGAGAAAGTAGCTGAGAGTTTTGGAGCATATCACTAAGCACTGTGGAGCAAGAAACTCATTAAGCAACACCTCATCCCTCCTTGATAGTATTGGCTTTTCCTATAGACTCAATGTGATCTTGGATCACTAAAATATAAAATGTAGAGTCTTGAGCTTTTGAGCTTGAGCCAATCCTTTTATCCACAGCAATTTGAGGGATCCACTTTTCTCATCCATGCCATGCCATCCATTGAGCTTTTCCTGAAATATTCATCTTGGAGTGATGTTAGCTCAATGAGCTATATGTTGTTAGGAATTACCAAAACCACCTAGGGATAGTTGCACTTTCAATCTCCCCCTTTTTGGTAATTGATGACAACATATAGATCAAAGCTTCAACAAATGATAATAAGAGTGAAAAACATTGTCGCTTTGAGAAGTATGTGATAAGCAAGAGCTCCCCCTGAATTTGTGCATAGTTTAAGATTTGCTTTGGACTGCAAATGCACAAGGAGTTAGGCTCATGGGTAACTCTTCCATGTCACATACATCTTGGTGGAGCGCTCAAAATGATAATGATTAAATACATGCACTCATCACCAAGCAAAATGAATGATCATATAGGGATAAAAAGGATAATGTCATCCAACAAGCATAATTGTAGCATATGATCAAACACATGATCATCCAGGTATCACACAGACATAATGTATCTCAAACAAGCAAATAAAGTTCAACCACCAAAGCAAGAGAGAACAAAAAGCAACACTCTCTCTCGAAGCCTATGATCTATACATTTTTCTCCCCCTTTGGCAACAAGTTACCAAAAAGTGCATAGAAAATGCATAGCACTAAATCGACTCTCAGGCTTGATCTTCAGGTGGTGGTGTAGACAGGACGCCAAGGACGAAAGCATCTGTTGATGTAGATGGAGCTGGTGGAGTAGGTCTTTGGAGCTGGTGGCATTGAAGCATGGCTGGTGCGATGAAGTGGCTCGTATCATCACTAGCACTGCAGCTGATCTGTGAGCTCTAGGCACTCTGGCAAATGCATATGTGGTTGTCTTGCCCTTCCTCTCCTGCATGTCATCCTCAAGCTGCTCAACAACACACTGGATCTCAGTTACCTTTATATCCATGTCATAGAACTTCTGCTCCATGATCCTCTCCAAGCTCTCCTGGTTTCGAGTCAAGGTGGCCAGCCCCTTCTCAATCCTTAGAGTGGATGCAATCAAGTAATCAAGTTGATCTTGTTTGCTCTTTAGAAGGTACTGGGATGCCTCTTCCATTGTTGGCATCTTGTCAGCCTTCTCTGCCCTTGCCTTCTCCTTTTTAGCTTGTGCTTGCACTCAGGATGGTTCATCTTCATCCATAACCACTTGGTTGTCCTTGAAGTCTGGATAGATAGGCATGTGCTCCTTATCCAACAGATATGTGCCTATGCCTATCTTGGAGTTTATCAGCTCCTGGATCTGTGGGGCATATCCACAACTTATTTTCTGGTTAGCAGTTGTCCTTTTGATAGTCTCAACTATAAGGCTCATGACTTTGAACTTCTATGGCGCATCAAATATATGTAGCAAGTTTATTGCATGGCCTCTGATCATTCTGTGATCACCAGACTTGGGAAAGAGAGTGTGCCTAAGGATCCAATTGATTGTATGCGGACCTTATAGCAAGTGTTTCACTGATCCAAACTGGTGAGTCTCAAGATCTGCTTCAGGAATCTCTTTGTACATACGTGCCATAGTGTTATGATCCATCTTTTTCTTGGCATAGACATCCAAGTCATCTTCTTCCTCTTTAGGTGCATTGATCAGATTGGTCCATTCCTCAATCGTTGATTGGTACCTTGTACCTTCAGACATCCATACTATCCTGCCATCTGGATAGAAGTGGGCTGTGGAGTAGAATTGCATTATGAGCTCCTCATTCCACTTTGTGAGCTTCTGCCCAACAAAGTCTGCAACTCCACAAGCAGTGAAACTGTCAAACACACCAGGATAGTGTTCCTCATTCTCCTTTATGTAGGTCCAGTCAACCCACCACATATCACACACTATAGGCTTCTTGTCCAACAAGATTGTCTCATAGAAGTCCTGCTGTTCCTTTGTGTGGAACCTGTAATCAACAGCAGTCCTTCTTCTGGTGGCATATGGATCTAACTCTCTCCATAGCCTCAACCCTGAATCTCTCCTGATCTTCATGTTCTCAGCCACAGGATGAGCATCATTGTGGTCTGGAATCTTTGGCTTCAACTTTCTCAGGATTTGCTCTTCATCTTCTTCTTCTTCAAAGAATAGCCTCTAGAACATTGGGGCCTTGTTCTTCTCAGCAGCAGATATGTTCCTGGTATTCCTCTTTGGTGCAATCTTTGGTTTGGAGGTAGCTTTGGGTGCTTCTTTGGGCTTTGATGATGCAGCCCCTGACTTAATAGCATCACCCATAAGCTTCTGATCCTTGGGTGCTGGTGCAGCAACCTCTTCTTCTTCCTCCTCTTCCATCATGGAAGGCTTTCCAATAACTCTGGCCATGGTCTTCTTGACCCTTTCCTTCCTTTTCTTCCCTTCTGCAGCAGCCTCTTTGGGTTAGGATTCCAAAGATGCTTGAGTGGAGGCTCTGGCTTTAGACATGGGTTGTCTTCCTGCTAGCCTTTTGGTCTTCAGACCTGGCTTAACTGCAGCTGAGCTATACTCCTTCTTGAGCACCTTTTTCTTGGAAATGGCCTCATCCTTTACTTCCACATAATCTTCATCCTCAGAATCTGAGGTTCTCTTCTTCCTTGTCCTGGTGGCAGCTTTGGGCAAGTTGCTTGGGGTGCTTCTGCTACCCTCATCTGAGCTGCTAGAGGGACTAGTGCCCTCACTCATCTGAATCTGCTCCTCTGACTTGTTCTGGCTGTCACTCTGATCAGACATGTTGCAAACACTGACTGCAGACCCTGTGAATAGATATAGATGAGATAGAGTGGATGAGCATCACAAAATACAGAGATTTTTGCAAAAGAATGAGTCAAAAACTTAGTTTTAGTTTTCCACAGAAAGCATTTCGGATCAACCGATTTGCAAACTCGGTGATACCGAAGCAGCTTTTGGAACCTAAACTAGTGAACTCGGTCAGACCGAGTCACAGTTCGGTGGCACCGAGACTGCTAGGGTTTCACAAAGTCCTGAACTCGGTCACACCGATTTGCAATTCTCGGTCAGACCGAGAACCACATGTGCAAATGGCCTGGGCCGAATCGGTGGAACCGAGTTCTGCAACTCGGTGGGTCCGAGATGGTTTCGGCGGAAACCTACCCCTAAATTTTCAGTTCATCTCTAATCTACGGAGTGTTTTGACTGGATAGAGTCGTTTCAATCGTGGCAAGAATCATGATGAACACAATGTGCTAGGAATCGGACGGGGATAGCACTGTGATCGAGTCCATACCCTAGATCGGCGATGAACTCGCTACGGCGGCAACGGCGGGGTTGAATTCCGTTGACGGCGGCGGAGACCAGCGACTGGAGGCGGCTGGCGACGAGGAGGACGATCCAGAGACCCTGGAGGCAGAGCGAGCTATGCGCGGGCGAAGGGGTTTGGAGAAAGTTTCCAAATTTTTGCCCGTGAGTATATATAGCCCGACCCTGTCGGTGTGACCGAGTGGAACAACTCGGTGGCACCGAGATGCATAACTATTGACAGTTACAGCAACTTGGTGTGACCGAAAAGTTCAAATCGGTTGCACCGAGATTGAAAACCTAGATCGACTTAGTGATCTCGGTATGACCGAAATGGAGGAATCGGTCAGACCGAAAAGCACAAAGAAGTTTTGGAAGTTTAAGTCTATGACGAATCAGGGACTCCGAGTGCTCCTCACACAGAGCGGTTCGAATCTGGCTTGATCAAAATTTGTGATGTAGCATGAATAGAGTTTGAGACGAGAAGAGCATAGATAGCTAGAGAAGGTTCTTAGGCATTCTCCATCCACTTGGCCAAAGAAAAAGAAACCAATCAATCAAAACCACAAGTGGATGTCCTCGAATGAGTAAAATATGCAACTAACATGCTCACACAATAAAATGACAAATGAAATATGTGACAAAGCATGCACAAACAATTCTAGCATCTATCAAACAATTGGCGATGACTAGGTCATCTATATATGAGTATATTGACTTAGGAGTCAAATGAGAACATTTGATCATAGGTCATATTCATCGTTTAAGCTCAAGTGGGGTTACCACTTTTACATAATGCATTGTTGTGTTCACACCATTAGAGTTGCTTTAGCTCAATTCTTTAGAGTAAAGCTCCCCCTATATGTGAGATCCCCCCTTAGAGGGATGAACTAACCTTGGGTTTTGTCGATGATGACTTCATGTAGGTTTTGAAGATGTGGATGCTCAATGTTGATGAAGATCATTTGGAGCAATCCTTTTGGAGTAAGTTGCACTTTCAATACCTACACGGGTTAGTCCCACAAGGAACAAGCAGGGATATCCATAGACATAGAGTGATGCACACATAAGATGATGTCTATGAAAGCATTAGGTTACCTTGTCCCTTGTCTTACCAACAAGAGGGTTTGTGACTCCTTGAACTAGTGCAAGATGTGGAAGTTGATTGCACTCGTTGTTGCCAAAATAATATGAGTGAAATATGTTGGCGGAGTCACCCTCAAGAACTCTCTAGTTCTTCTTCTTCAGGATCCACATCATCTTGATGGGAATCCTTGGAGTTGTAGTCGTACTTGATGAAGTGTAACTTGTCGTAGTCTTGGGAACCCACTTGACCAAGGCCTTAGGAGCTTCTTCAAATGCATCAATCTCCTCTTGAAGCTAGTCCTTGCCTTTTTTCTTGTGGTCTTGTGGTGGAAGATCATCTTGAGCTTGTGTCCCTTTGAAGGAAGTAGGATCATACTTCTCTTGTTGAGGAACAAACTTCCTCTTGGGATATTGATCTTCTTCCCACTCAACTCCATTGGCATTGAACTTTCGTTCAAAACCAACACCTTGATTCTTCCGGTGCCTTCCTTGCTTGCGTACAATTTCCTCAAATTGCTTACTCCTGGCAAGGCTCTTGTAAACACCTTTCTCTATAATTCCCCTCAATAAGCTATTTTCTTGCTCAAGAGTAACTTGGCTAAGAGAATCATTAGTGGAATCAAGAGAACTAGTAGAAGCAACAACATTTGATTTAGCATGATTATTGTTACTAATAGAGGAAGAATCATTCTTGTTTTTGTTAGTGGACTTGACTTGAGGCATGTAAGTAGATAAGAGTAAACGCTTGGCAATGTAAGAAGAACTTTTCTTACAAAGATCATCATTGATTGCTTTTAAGAACTCGTGCTCTTGCTCAAGATTGAGCTTTTCAAAGCGTAACTTCTCATGAGTCCTGAAAAGTTCTCGATGATCTTCTAAGATAGTTTCATGAGCTAACTTAAGAGTGTTTAGTTCTTTACTTAGAAGATCAATCTTCTCATTATCATTGTCATTCATTTTATCTTGCTTAGCATGATTAATTGACGTTTCATCATAGTATTCATCACTAGAGTTGTAAACAAGTAAATCATCATCACCTAGCAAGTCATCTTCATCACTATTGAAATCAACATACTCGGGGTGTGTTACCTTTGGGCCTTTGGCCATGAAGCATCTTCCAATTCCTTCATTTGGTGAATCAAATATGTAGTAGGAGTTGGTTGACACAAGTGCTAGACCGGCAACACCTTCATCTTGAGTATATTCGGAGTCGGAGTGATAACTTCTCTCGGAGTGATTGTCGGAGTCGGAGCCGGATACCCATTCACCAACATGAGCTTGATGTCTTCATTTTGTGTAGCTCCTTGATGACTTGTCCTTCCTTTCAAAATCCTTGCTTCTCCGTGAGGGTCTTCGTTCATAACGATCATCTCTACTCCCTATTTCTCTTGGTGGTGATTCTTCTCTTCTACTTCTTCTTTTTGGAGAATCTTCTCTTCTTTTGTAGGGTGCCGTACACTCATTGGAATAGTGTCCGGGTCTTCCACAATTGTAGCAATTACGCTCCCGACTAGAAGATCTTTTGTCATTGTAGGACCTTGACTTGGAGCTTCTCTCTTTGCTTCTACTCTTGTAGAATTTGTTGAAGTTCTTCACCATTAAGCTCAATTCTTCATTGAAGGTTTGTTTCTCACTTGATGATGTGGGGGCTTCACATGAGGCTTTGTAAGCACCACTTGACTTGTTGTGAAGTTCCTCCTTATCCTTGAGTGACATCTCATGAGCAATAATTCTTCCAATGACTTCCGTTGGCTTGAGATCTTTGTAATTGGGCATCATTTGGATCAATGTGCACACAGTATCATATTTTCCATCCAAAGCTCTTAGGATCTTCTTGATGATGAATTTGTCGGTCATCTCTTCACTTCCTAAGCCGGCAATCTCATTTGTGATAAGAGCAAGCCTATAGTACATTTCAGCGACACCTTCACCATCCTTCATTTTGAACTTGTCAAGTTGACTTTGGAGCACATCCAACTTGGATTCCTTGACGGAGTCAGTACCTTCATGCATATCAATCAAAGTATCCCAAATTTCCTTAGCATTCTCAAGACGGCTGATTTTGTTGAATTCTTCGGGGCACAATCCGTTGAAGAGGATATCGCAAGCTTGAGCGTTGTATTGCAGCATCTTCAACTCTTCCGCACTAGCTTCACGGTTCGGTTCTCTCCCATCAAAGAATTCACCTTGCAAGCCTTGGTTCAACTCCACAATCTTGTCGGAGGCTCCCAAGTGACACCTAGCCAATCTAGGAGACACCACTTTCCAAGAAGTAACAAATGGTGTGTTGATGACGAACTCCTTGCTCTTGTGCTTCAAATGATAGTCTCCCCAACACCCAACTCTCTCTCAAAGAATTTGGATTTGGTGGAAAGAATATTTGAGTGGAAAGCAACTTGGGGAAGGCTAGAGATCAAGATTCATATGGTAGGAATGGAATATCTTGGCCTCAACACATGAGTAGGTGGTTCCTTCTCAGAAACAGCAAGTTGGAAGTGTAGGTTTGTTCTGATGGCTCTCTCCACAAATGAAGAGGAGGTGGAGGGGTATATATAGCCTCCACACAAAATCTAACCGTTACACACAACTTGCCAAACTCGGTGGGACCGAATAGATAAACTCGGTCGGACCGATTCAGCAAATCTAGTGACCGTTAGGATTTTCGGTGGGACCGACATGCAACTTGGTAGGACCGATATGGTTAGGGTTAGGGCATAACATAATCTCGGTGAGACCGATTACACAAACTTGGTGAGACCGATTTTGGTAATAAGCTAACCAGAGAGTTGGCCAGGTAAACTCGGTGGGACCGATTTTCTCTTTTCGGTGAGACCGAAATGTTACGAAAGGGAAACAGAGAGTTTACATTGCAATCACGGTGGGACCGATCGCTCATCTCGGTAGGACCGAAACGTTACGAAAGGAAACAGAGAGATTACAATCCCATCTCGGTGAGACCGAGATCCCTATCGGTGATACCGATTTGCCTAGGGTTTGTGGCAGTGGCTATGACATCTGAACTCGGTGGCGTTGGGTAGAAAGAGTCGGTAGGGCCGAGTTTGACTTTGGGTTTAGGTCATATGTGGATATGAGAAAGTAGCTGAGGGTTTTGGAGCATATCACTAAGCACTGTGGAGCAAGAAACTCATTAAGCAACACATCATCCCTCCTTGATAGTATTGGCTTTTCCTATAGACTCAATGTGATCTTGGATCACTAAAATATAAAATGTAGAGTCTTGAGCTTTTGAGCTTGAGCCAATCCTTTTATCCTTAGCAATTTGTGGGATCCACTTTTCTCATCCATGCCATGCCATCCATTGAGATTTTCCTGAAATACTCATCTTGGAATGATGTTAGCTCAATGAGCTATATGTTGTTAGGAATTACCAAAACCTCCTAGGGATATTCGCACTTTCACTTACATATGGTTCAAAGCAAACGTTTCCAATGCCGAGGATTGGTTGAGCTGAAGTTCATTTCATTGCTTGTTATTGGTTGTGTGATAAAAACTTTAGTATTTACTAGAATGTTTTGTTGGAAATAATCTATAATCCAACATGTATCCTCGTGGACGTTGTGTGTTGATGACTTGTTGTATGTAATGAATGGAACATTTGCATATGCATGTGATAAACTCAATTTATTAATGGTTTTCGAGTCACTTCTTGGAGCCTGAGTACCATAGTTGTATAGCCAGCATCCAGTTATATGAAGTTGCCACATCACATAGAGCCAACCTAATAGTATGCTAGTACAATAGTAGTCCTAGTAGTAGTATACCATCAACTAGAGCTAGGTTTCGCACGGAGGACGAGAAATATGGTGATAGCGTGAGGTGGGCTTGTACATATGATGTAGGCATAGGGCTTGCCGTGTTTCCTACTACTCCGGTCTAAATGTGGAGAAAATTTGGTCAAGTTCTTCCTCCTTTTGCCGACACGTGGGACATCCAGCATCCAGGTCGTGTCATGCAAGAAAATGGAGTGCTAGTTGAAGGTACGTGATGTGCATCTTGGGTTAAACTGTAAATAGAATCTTACTCTTGAGTCACTCCAAAAGCGGCCGCCGAAGATCTTTATTGAATTTGTTTTTCATCACCAGCACGTCGAGGTGAAAGATGTGCAGGTTCAGTGGGTCGTCTTGCGTTTTCACTGACATGTGGGACCGAATGTGAGCAAACAGACGATGGGCACACTCCGCGCGTCTGGTGGCTGGCTGAGAAGAGAGAGAGAGGAGGGTTGAGCATGGACTCAAGGAAATTTCGGGACAATGTGAGTACTAGTACTAGTGGTGTACCATATGGCCTAGTGGTGTTCGCTCTACGTAACCTGCACCTCGATTAATACTGGGGTGGCATGTGCCATAACTAACATTCACGTCTAGCAATACGGCACACGCCACCCACACGAGTCCCATCTGACACCAATTTTCTTGGAGTCCGTGCTACAACTATCTCTTCTCCCTCCTGTTTTCTCTAGCTCAGCCATCGCGCGGTGGGTGGGGTGGGGGTTTGCCGATAGTCGGTTTGCCCAACTGTGGTCCCATTTGTAAGTGAAAATGCAACACAACACAGATTCCCCCTTGAGCGGCATGCCGGACCAACTGTGTGGGGGTGCGAAGCGAACACGGCAGGATTTTCCTTTTTTTGAGGAACTGGCAGGAGCACTGCCTTTTTCTTATAGAAGGGATGGCGAAAAGACGCAATTTACAGTGGGGCGAGGCTTTTCCTTTTGAACTTGTAACTTGTAAAATTTGGTTTTGCTCCTTGGCGCGACCGATAGATAGAAATAACGATTTTCCCTAGAGTAATCAGAAGTTTGGTTCTGGCGTGGTTCATGCATGGTACGTACGAAAATTATGAAGTTGATGCAAAAGGTAAGATAATTACAGTATACTACTACATGGAATTGATGGAAAGATAAAGATACATACAGATCCATCAATGACATCCTCACGCCCTAGTGTGCCGGGTCACCAACCGATGTGTGAGGAGCAGTGGCGTTGGCGGCGAGCTCAACGTGCTTCTGAACAATGTCGTCCAAGGTTGCCCTACGGTCCAAGAAGGCCAGCATCCTATCGTCCTCCTCCTAAACGTAGTAGTCCTTGTGGACGATTTGCTCGTAAACGTGGGTGATTATGTCGATGGTGTCTTGCTACGCCAGGTGCTGTGCGGCAAGCGCGACCTTCAGGTGGACATTCTCCAGCGCGACTACGGGCAGTCGCAGGGCCATAGTGTGTCGAAGAGGTTGTCACTATAGAGGCTGTTGAGGGTAGCGGGCATCGCAGAGTCTGGGCGCGTGGGCTGAAGGCGTACGTCAAGGTCGTCCGCGAGCTTCTTGACGACGGTGAACTTGTCGAGGAAGCCAATGAAGACGTCGTCAAACAAGGAGACGAAGGTGTCGTCCAAGAGGCCTCTCGCCCTGGCGGCCTCAAGCACTACGTGGAGACGTTCCTCGGTGTCGGGCTGCAGGCCAGCATTGTGGACCATCTGGCAGAGCTGGCTCATGCTCGCGCTCATCGCCTCCATGGGTCTAGCTTCTAGTCAAGTGATCTTGCGATTGGAGTGATCACTCTTGCCCTTGGTTAGGGTGTGTAGGTGCGTAGGATTTCATAGATTGGACTGGGGGGGCCTTTATATGAGAAGTGCAGACTGCATTGCATTCACGTGTGTGTTGTCCATCTACTCCTCGGCCCTCCCTCCGTACGGTGCAGTACAGTCATCTCACCAAGACCAAGTTGGGGCAAAATGAGAGAACTTTGATGTTTACTACCTCCGTCCTAGTTTATTGGTCTCCTTTGCATTTTGCAACAAGTTTTGACCTTTGATTTAACTAATAAAATATTAATGCACGTAACCAAAAATAATATCATTGGAAACTATGTTCAAATACGAATCCAATGATACAATTTTTGGTGACATGCATTATTATTATTTTAGTTAAATCTATGGTCAAAATTTGGCACAAAATACTAAGGGGACCAATAAACTAGGACGGAGGTAGTAATTTGTAATTAATGTCATTGCATGAAGGTAATTGAGCACTGCGTGTTGTGCTAAGTAGTCTCAAGTCATTGAATGCATACGCACCCCACATCTCCTATTGGCTGATTTATTTTTTCATGGCAAAAAATAGGGAACGAGGTGGGTAGTAGATGCACCGCGCCTAAAAGTTTTGGGGTTATTTGGTTTTCATAACGTGACTAATGCACCAGTACGAAGGGAGTACAATAGTAGTCTTTGATTGCAATTTTTTGGTAGTAGCTTACCAAGCTGACCGCTTAGTGAGTACAATAGTAGTCTGATTGATGATATTTCAGATTTGAGCCATCTACCGGAAGGGAGAGTGTATAATATCATCGGGAACCATGTTCAAAACCGAATAAAACAATACTCCATGTATTTATTTACAGAGGGAGTAGTATATTTTTTGACATGCATTACTAGATATTGCTAGTCAAATACTAAATCCAGACGGAGGTGGTAGTACTACTAAATCCAGACAGTGGTGCTAGTACTAGTAATACTACCAATGTAGTAGTACTGTACTACCTGTTGGTCAAATTATTACGTGCTGCTCCTCACACTGAAGTGACAAGACCCAGCGCCAGAGATGACACATGAGTGTAGGCGCCGTGTTCGGCATGCCAAAGTCAGTCTCACTGTGTGCAGTCACTATCATCATGGTTGTGGAGCTAGCCTGCTTCCAACTAGCCGTGATCGACAAAATTTCCCGTGTGTTGCCACGAGTATCTCTACTCTTTTCTTATAAAAAAAACTGAGTAGGTGATGATGGTGTGCCTGCCATCCTGCAATATAGACCGTCTGATATATATCTGAGGGACAGAAAGCAAACTATGGCAATTTTGCAAAAAGATACTTGCAGCCCTCTCCACATTTGCAGATACGGCCTTCCCTCGTTCATCTTCGTCTCCCACAAGATAAATAGCTCGTATAAATGCATCTTGATGTTCCGTGCAATGCATGGGCCTCTTGTTGGTAATAATAAATATTGTACTCGAGTAATGGCTATATCGTTGCTGCACCTATGCACGCGAACATTTATCATAACATAGTACCTCGTGCTGGATAGTCGTAATATTACAAGTTTCAAACCGATATTACAAATGCTAGGAGTAATGCTGCACTTACGAAGAGGGAATTATTAGGAAGTTTATGTAGGAACTTTCGTTACTTTAGGTGGATGCAGCATCATCGTACAAACTAAAATCCACCGTCCTGACAAGTCACTAATGGGCAAATAAATTTTTGAGTCTCTGGCCACTTGATGTTTCAAAAAAAATTCAGCTTCTGCGGAGCCTTTGTCATTTAGGCTTAAATGCTTGCAGTGATCTGCACGCCATTCATTGTTGCACCAGAGAACGCTAAACCTCATTACCTTGAGCACGCTTGCCTCCAGAACAAAGAACCGGGCCAATTTAATCTCAGATGTGTTGCCTCGGTAGTCAATCAAATCAATTCCTGTAAGATGGAGATCAAGGCATTCGATGAGATTGTTATAGTGCAACACATTTTTCACTTTTGGGTCTTTTTTTATCTGCAAAAGAAGATAACATATTAGAGCAGCTAGTTGTATAAGATTGTCGTGTCATCAAGAGGTACCAATAACATTCGCTCATACAATGGGGTTGGCTCTAAGGCTAGTGGTATTTTTTTCACTCTCTCTCTCTCTCCTCTCATTTACCTATGAGCACGTGACGAGCTTGGGCATTTGTTGCCTTCCACTATGTGGCTGATGCCATATTTGTCAAAAGTATGCCACATAATACGCATAAATGTCAAATCAAAAGATTTTGGCACCACTCTAGCAATGTGAGAGAGTTGGCACCGCTATGCACACAGACCACATGTATAAAAAATCAATCAAACAAACTACACCAACCTCTCCCTTTCCCAAACAAGTGTTTTTTATTGCCTTAGTCCTCTACCTCTCCCACACAAGTATTTTTTCATTACATGAGTTAATTTGGCACCAGAGCAAATTATGTGATCCAGATTGGGGCACCAGGTGAGCAATGGAGGGCATCGATGCCAAATGCATCAAAAGTGAATTTGGCACGTGTTTTGGCCTACATAGTGGAGGGCCGTTATAGCCCACTTTTGTACTACCTCGTATTTAGTGTAAACTTTTGAGCATAGATTTACCTAAGAAAATGCCAATGCATGTCACCAAAAATTATACCATTTGAAATTATGTTCAAATATGAATCCGACGATATAATTTTTAGTGACATGCATTAACATTTTGTCAGTTAAATCTATGGTCAAATTTTGATACTACAAAATACGAAGAGTAAACTAGGATGGAGGTAGTACTTGCGCCGAGGCTAACCATAGAGTTACTAGACTAAGTTACTTGCCACTATGACTAGCCTAGGCTACTAGTACAACAAAAAAAGATGCAGGTGATCACCTGAGAAAAAAATACTAAAAACATTTCTTTTGATGCAGTGCGTAGATGCAGTTTTGAACACTACACTTGTCATCGTAATTTGGGAAAATTATGAAAAAATTGAGCTACATTGTGATTACCGTTTACTAATAGGAAAGAAGTTTCACATCAATGAGTAGCTTCTCTGTGCATGAAAAGCATGTAAGGAGTCCAACAACTAGATCCAGATTGCGGCCAATAGATTTTATTGCCAAGATCTTCACTGTGAGCACAGACTGGGTCAAGCTTGTGAAATCATTTTCTGGATGACAGTCGTAAATACATCAAGAAGAAATTTAATAATGTGAATTTCAAGAATACGGAGAAGAAGATGAGTGTTATACCTGAACCATTACAAATCCAATAAAGAGTTCGGAGAATTTGGCAAACGAGTACACCAACACTGTCAATTTTGGCGCGTTAATGACCCTGTTTTTTCTTGGACCTTCTAGATCATATACAAGCAATCTCTCAAGGAAAGGCGCATTCTCAATGACCATAACATGGAACAGCTGGAGTGATCTCTTCCCAATTGATGTCTTGTTGCGGGGCCAGCAAGACACATAAATCCATTGGAGATTCATCGAGGCGATGTGGAGGCTAATGAACCCGTGGATCTGCCGAAGACGAAGGTACACGAGCGCAGTACAGCTGCGGAGCAGGTGCTCCATAGCCTTCTTCAAAATGCCAACGTCGAAGAGGTCGAGCTGCTTGAGTTGAGGGAGAAGAAGGGCAGGCACGACATTAATCTGGGGAAATAGCAGGAGCTGAAGCTGGCGTGGCGCAACGTTGGCGTGAGGCGGAGCATGAACGGCAACAGAGAGCGACATCGTCTAGCTTCAAACCTGAGCTCCTCGAGCTGATCTAGGGTGGGGGATAAGAACCACTCGTCGAACTTGACTTGGACCTTGCAGTTGGTACTAAACATGCGGATGTCAAGGCCTCTGGCTGGCCCAGGGTGCAATGAAAGAATATTGGAGACTGCGGCCATGTGTTTGCAATCCCCGTCACAGAGGCAGCTGTCAATGGTGAGGTTGAGGGGGACGCGGCGCCAGAGGGGGCGCCACTGCCAGGAGAGCAGGGTGGTCCGCACGGCAGATTTGGTGGGGAGGAGGCCAATGATGACGAGCAGCATGTCATCGGGGAGACTGCTGATGAAGTCCAGGATCGCCGGATGCGGTTTTGGCTTGACCCGCCTCTGCTTGTTGGCTGCCTCGCCATCCATCTCAGCCGGCGGCGACGCCGGTGTACACGTGTGCTAGATGTGTGCGAGTGCGTCCTTGTGTGCATGTCGCGATGCAGTGGTGAAGTGTGCACGAGTGCATCCTTCACGCAGAAGAAGTGTGCCCTCAATTTACTAGCGTGCGGGGTGCTACTACGAGTGGTTTCAACTTTGTTTACTTCACTGCGTGTCAGACATGCCTCTAGTTTACTTATTTTCACCCACTGCCACATGGGCTAGCACACGAAGATAAAGAACACGAGCTGACAAGGCAGCATGTGGTCTGCTGACAAGGCAGCATGTGGTCTGGTTGACCAGTCAACTAAATAATATATGGAGCTATAGGCTGACATAGTGACGTATAATACCTCGGTAAAGAGAGATCAAGTGAGAGGGTAAACCCGTGAGAGATATTAAAGAGAGAGAAAGAGCTACTCCGTCCGTTCGATAATGTAGTGCCTATATTTTTTTTTAAGTCAAACTTTTGAAATTTTACCGAGTTTATAAAGAAATTACTTATATCTACGATACCAAAGATAAATGATAGTATGAAGTAAGTACATGTTGTGATGAATCTAATGAATGCTCCAGATGTAAATGTTTTTCTCCACATATACCTGGTAATTTTTTTTGAGGCTTGACTTTTCAAAACATCCATATGTTTATGGACGTGACAGAGTACCTAACTAGAGAGAGAGTGTGTGTGTGTGTGAAATAGAAAGAGTGAGTGAAAAAAGTGTGTGTGTGTGTGTGTGTATGCGTGGGAAAGACACATGGACAACACACGATAAAGTAGAGAAAAAGCGTCTGTGTGTATTATGCAAACATATAACACATGCATCTTCGACAGCGGAAGCGAGGTGAGGAGATAGTGTGTGGTTGTTTGCAACCGAGAGAGAAAGACCCCTAGCACGTGGCCAAGAGAGGTCTGACAAACAAGGGAGAGAGGTCGAGAGAGACGTATGGAGAAAATGCAGGCATGGGGAGGAGAGAGTGTGTGCTTGTGACAGAGAGATCCCCTGGAGATCGTGATGGGACTACATGGGTGGGAGATCGAGTGACAAGGTGTGTGCGTGATAGAAGATACCCCGAGAGATACCGAGATAGATGTATGGATGGAAGGAGACAATACGTGTGTTCCTGATGGATAGTGAGAGATAGTCATACTTAGGGGGGAGTGCGTGTGCCTATGATGGAGTGAGGGATTATGGTACTTAGGGGGGAGTGCGTGTGCCTATGATGGAGTGAGGGATTATGGTACTTAGGGGGGTGCGTGTCACATAGCGAGAGAACAAGGGCGGAGAGTGTTAGATGGGTCTATGTAGCGCAAGCGGGATATGTGTGTGTGTGAACCAGGGAGATATAAAGTTTGAGAGAGATAGAGGAGCCCTGATACGGCTGAGTGGTGCATCAGATAGCTGAGAGGGGGAAAGAGATACTCCATCCGTTCGATAATGTAGTGCATATAATTTTTTTAAAGTCAAACTTTGGAAACTTTGACCAGGTTTACGCAAATATTATTTGTATCTACAATACCAAAGATACATCATACAAAACTACATCTCATGATGAATCTAATGATATATGTTTGCCGTTCTAGATGTAAATGTTTTCTCCACGTACTTGGTCAAACTTTGTGATGTTTGACTTTCCAATAAATCTATATGCTATGGACTGAAGAGAGTACCTAAGTCGAGAGAGATCAAGTGTGTGTGAAGGAGAATGATTGAGTGTGCAAAAATAGTGTGTGTGTGCGAAAGAGAAAGGGACAACAAAACGATAAAATAGAGAGAGTGTGTGTGTTCATTTCTTATGCAAACATGTCACGCATGCATCTCTGAGATAGAAAAGTGAGGTGAGGAGATACACAAAGATAGCTAGTGCGTGATTGTTTGCAACGGAGAGAGACGCCCCTATAGCACATGTCCAATAGAGGTCTAGCCAACAAGGGACAGAGGTCGGGAGGGGCGCATGGAGAAGATGGACACATGGGAGGGAGAGAGGTTGTGTTTGTGATAGAGAGATCCCCTCGAGATCGTAAGGGGACTATATGGGTGGGAGATCGAGTGACGAGGTGTGTGTGCGATAGAAAGATGCCCAGAGAGAAATAGAGATAGACCAAGTGAGGGAAAGAGACAATGCATATGTTTGTGATGGAGACTAAGAATTAGTCATATACATAGGAGGGACTGCGTGTGCCTACAACTGAGTGAGAGACAATCATACTTATCTAGGCGTGAGATTGTGTGTGTGCATGTGAGATGGAGAGAGAACAAGGGGGAGAGAGAGAGAGTTTTAGATGGGTCTATCGAGTGCGAGTGAGATATGTATGTGTATGTGTGACCCAGGGAGATGGAGAGTTTGAGAGAGGGGGGGGGGGGGGAAGAGCTCCGAGATGGCAGAGTGGTGCGTGAGAGAGTTAAGGGCAACGAGCTAGGGAATTTGTGTGCGTATGATGAGTGCACCCTAGATATTTAGCTTGGACTAGAGAATCATACATTGTGTGCCAGAGAGACCTATACATGGAGTGTGCATGCAAACTAGAAAGAACCCCCCCACCACACACACACACACACACACAAAGAGAGAGAGGGGGGGGAGGGACCGACAAGGTTTGTGTTTGGATGCGTGCGATAGAATTGGAGATTGTCGGCGAGAGAGAGAGAACAGGAGTCCGAGAGAGGGGGAGGTCGCATTTATGCATCAAAGACTGATATAAACCATGTTTCAATATAAATTTGCATCCAAATATTTGAATTGGAGAACATGTTGTCCGCAATCCACACATGAATGGAGATATGCGTATAAAACAAGTTCATTAATTTGACTTTCAACCTGTTCATGGAGAACTATAATACAACATGCTAATCAATTGAGGTGTTCAATTTTGGATTTAGTTCACTATTTTGACCTGGTGAACGAGCTATTTCAATGAATCGAGATATTTCATTTTGGTTTTGATTCCCGTTTTTGAGTGGGTCAACTACTTGTCATATGTAAATCCTTAGCAACGAGCATGTAAAAACACATTAGTCCCGAGCATCATCTTACCATCTAAAAAAGAAGTGGCAAGCTAATATTTCAAAATTTGATTCGAATCAACTATTTGTTTTGAAATGGAACACTCCGATTCCATACTTAAACTGGCTCAGAAAAATTGCTGGACATTCGAATCGACTTGGTAAGGTAGACGTGGATGCTCGTTCTCCCAAAATTTGAACAAACCGCTAAACACCCTCTGCTCGGTGGAATTCGCCCGAGCAAATAAATGGGAGACGCGAAATTACTGACCTATGTGGGACACGCATCAATTGACCCGTTGTACATCGAGGTTAGGTTCGTAACTTCATCCAAGCGCGCCTTCTCCTCGGCCGAAATGACAGGTACCAAATAATTCATAAACCATGGGCGGCAAAACACCCTCTCCTCGGCCGAAATCGGTCATGCCGACTATTTCAAAACACGCCCTCCTCACCTGAAATCGCTCGCGCCACTATTTCAAAACACACCCTCCTCTTCCAAAATCGCTCGCGCCAACTATTTGGGAGAAGCAAAGTTACTCTACTATCTCCGACCCTCAAGTCACAGACCCAAGCCCAGAAGCCTAAAGGCAGGGGTTGAGCTGTAACCCCCCCCCCCCCCCCCACACACACACACATAACAATCATTCATTTATTTTACTGCGTTGTAATTTGGGTCATGCAAACTGGTATTTGTACCTTAGCGAAGATGATCAGCCCACAATATGTGTTGACAAGTTAGCACTCGTCATCAACGCCGCTGAGCTGAAGTCCTTGTTTCACAAAGCTGGTGCCCGTGAATACAACTCTTACTCTCGTCTCTCGTGAGGACGGGAAGGGGGATAAGCGGTAACACCAACACAGTGGAGCGCCGTGTTGACATAGAGGCTATAGACATGTGAGAGTCTTGTATCACGTTTAGGGACGTGCGTTTTTTTCCCTGTTGTATCGCATGGATATTATTTTGCTACTTAATTACAAATGATTTTGTGCAAGCGACTAAATCACGGTTGTGCCAGGAGAAATCGGTCTGATCATTTTTTGGTTTTTGCCTGCCTGGTTGGGCCAGGAGAGAGCTCCCAGACCGAGATATAATGGTCCATTTTTAATTATAAATGATTTTGTGCAAGCGACTAAATCACGGTTGAAAATTCCCGCAAACGGTCGAGCAAATGTTTCTCGAAACCCCTGGCCGGAAAGTTGCACCGACGTGAACGGTCAGCCAGCTAGATCGTCCGGCCGGTCGCCCCTTCCCTGGGCGTACGTACGATCGACGACGGTAGCGACAACGATGATATCACTGTCGCCGACGTCCACGACGGTGACAAATGTACACACACATCGTGAAGCAGCTGGCATCAACATTCCGATCGATTCAACTAAAAAAGAAAAGAAAAACATAGCGATCTTTCTTATTTTTCTTTGCGGGTAAGAAAAACATAGCGATCGATTTACGTGTGTGACCAGCAGTGAGCAGGCCTTGTTACGAGGATCGACGTACTACCCCCGCGAGCCGGTCTAGCAAATCGTTGGCTGTCTGACCGTTGACCGCAGCGTGGGCCCAGCGTATGCATGCAGCCCCTGACGGGGCGCCCTTTCCGAAGGACGTGACACTTGTGCTGAGTTTCGCGGCCTCCGGCCTCTGTGGATGAGATCATTTGAGCACGTGCCGCCTTCCGTTGTACGAACGGTGGGGCCTGCCGCTACGGCCGCCGGCTGCCGGTGCATGCATGAGCTAGCTCCGGCGCCAGCTCGCTGCTGGTGGTACGAAAGAAAAGAATTCACACCACTTGATGTTGCACTTGCACTGCAAAATACTTTTCTGCAACACGTACTTTGAATTATCATTTGGGTCTGTCTAGGTCTCAGTCGACTTAAACTTCGCGAAGTCTAAGTTGGCTGATGTCATCTAAGGTAGATTGGGCCTTTTTCGTTTTTCTGTTGTTTGTTTGTTTGTTTGTTTATTTAGGTTGGGCTGTTTGTTTCTTTGTCTTTGTATTTTCTTGGTACGGAGGAAAAGTGCTCAACAAGACAAGTAAATTCCGTCACTAGTATAGCTCATCGTTTAGTTCTTCTCTTTGTGTGCCATCTTGCTTCTCTTTTTCTTTTTCATTTTTGTAATTTCTTTCAAAAATACATTTTGTATATTAGGACAAAATTCATTCTTTAATGTAACAAAGAAACAAAATGAAAACAAGACAGCTAAAATAGTGTGGCCTTGTTTTTCAAAAGAAAAGAATATTAAGTTGCATACAAAGACAAAGAATATTTGAAGGACATGCAAATGTGTGCATCCGACGTGGGTAGCATTGTTTTTTTAACAAATCAATAAGAAGAAGAAGAATACAAATTAGAAATACGAGGGGGGGATAAAATAAAAAGAAAGTAGAAAAAAAGGAAATAATAAACCCTCATAGCAGGCCACACCCAAGCCGGGTGTGTGGTTGCAAAAAAAAGTCAGTTGCAGCTGGGGGCGAGACTTGCAGTTGCAAGCCTACTGTCAGACATGCAATTGCAGTCAAGGGCGACACTTGCAGTTGCAAGCCTAGTGTAGTTGCATTAGGTGGCGACACTTGTAGTTACAAAGCCTAGTGTCGTACATGTAACTACCCCCTCTCCTGATGCCCACTTACAAAACAAAAATGTTAATTGCACTGGGTGTGTAGGCATATAGTTGCAGTCAAAGGCGACACTTGTAGTTGCCAGCCTAGTATCGGACATGCAACTCCCCCCTCCCTGTCGCTTCCTTACAAAACAAAAAAAATGGCCAATAGCAGTCGGGTGTGTAGGCATGCAGTTGCAGTCGAGGGTGACATTTGTAGTTGCAAGCATATTGTTGCACATCCAACTCCCCCCTCTCCTGCCGCTCACTTACAAAAAAAAGGTCAGTTGCGGCCGGGTGTGTAGGCATGCAGTTGCAATCGAGAGCAACACTTGAAGTTGCAAGCCTACTGTCAGCCATGCAATTGTAGTCGAGCGACACTTGTAGTTGCAACTCTATTGTCGGACATGCAATTCACTCCCTCTCCGACAAAAACACAAGGCTAGTTGCATTCGATAGGGGAAATGTTGTTGCATTCGAGGGCCTCACTTGTAGTTGCAAACCTAGTACCATGTATGCACCTCCCATCCCCTCTCCTGCCGCTCATTTACAAAACAAAAAACTCAGTTGCAGCCGGGTGTGTAGGCATGCAACTGCAGTCGAGAACGACACTTGCAGTTGCAAGCCTACTGTCGAACATGCAATTATAATTGAGGGCAACACTTGTACTTGCAAGCGTATTGTCGGACATGCAATTCATCCCCTCTCCGACAGAAACAAAAGGCCAGTTGCAATTGATAGGGGACATGCAATTCCAGTCGAGGGTGAGACTTGCAGTTGCAAGCCTAGTATCGGACATGCAGCTACCCCCTCTCCCGCCACCCACTAACAAATCAAACATGTCGGTTGCAGTCAGGTGTGTGTGCATGCAATTGCGATCGGTGTGTAGGCATGCAGTTCCAAATGAGGCGACACTTGCAATTGCAAGGCTCTTGTTGGACATGCAATCCCCCCCTCTCGAAAAAACACAAGGCCGATTGCAGGTCGGGAGGGAAACATGTGGTTGCAGTCGAGGGCGACGTTTGCAGTTGCAAGCCTGGTATCGCACATGCAACTCCCCCTCCCTTTCCCGCTGCCCACTTAAAAAATAAATGTTAGTTGCAGTAGGGTGTGTGAGCATGCAATTGCAGTTAGAGGTGACACTTGCAGTTGGATGCCTAGTGACAGACATGCAATTGCCTTCTCTAAAGACTAATAAATTCCAGTCAATGGCGACACTTACAATTCCGCCTAATAGCAGGCATACAAGAAAAATGTTTCAATGCAATAAAAGAGAAAATATAAATAAATAAAAAGAAAAAAGGATTTTTTTAGCAAGCAAATAGAAAGAAGAAAATAAGGAGAAAAATGAAACAATAAGAATTGAAAAAATATGTATGCAAAATAAAACCAATCTCACGAGGACACCGATTTTTTGTAGTTAACAATCACTTACAAAAATATAAAAAAGAGGGAGGAAAGTAAAATAAAAATACAAAAATAAATCCATAAAAAGCCAGTCCATCAGTCCATGCATAGAATAAATAAGGAGGAAAGAGCGGGCCAACGTGCCCTAAAACAACCCGTCACCCAAAAACTGGAAGCAAACCGATTGGACATGAGAGAAAAAACAAAAGAAATAAAAAAACTAACATACAAACAAAAGGCGGCAATTAAGGTTCTTTTGCTATCGAATCGACTAAGACTTGACTAATTGTTGATCGACTGAGAATAGCAAATTCACATAAAATAGATAATTTTTAAATTTGATATTTTCATCTTTACTTTTTCTAGACTGGCATACTTAACGCAAAGCCAAAGCTAAAAAAACTAGAAAAAATATGCTATGAATGCTTGTTCTATACAAAAACCCGTGAGTGCACGCACATCTCAAAAAGGAAAAATTCTGGTTCTCAAAAAACAAGACATGTATGTTGCACTAGAAAAACTACATCCAAAAACTATACAATAGGAATCTAATATATCAACAACAACCACACATACGCAAGTGGATTCTAGAAAACAAAAGATGAAATACTCATAAAAGATGGTACTGCAGTATATATATTTTTTCTTTTTCTTGGGAAAGTATACAGTTCTTTTCCTAGTCAGGAATCTCTCTTACACATTGTAAAATTTACAGGCAAGAAAATGACACACCACCCAAAGCCTGCCACTCCCCTGTCCAGCCCAGCAAACCGCCCAAAGCCAACAGAAAGAAACAAGGAGCGAAAGCAGCCCACCCAGTTCGTCCTCTACAGGGGCCAATTTACAATTAAACGCATGTTACACGCATCTCAAAGCAGCATAAATCTGACGGTTAAGGAGTGGACTGAGACTACTGATTTTTAGCAGAACCGCTATCATTTTCCATTCTCCGCACCGTATGGCACAGTTATAGTCTGGCACTATTTTTTTTTCATGGTAATACATATCTCATTCATATCATAAAAAACAAAGTACAAGTCACGTAAAGACCGACATGACAAAACTGAAAAGATAGCAGAACATCTTTAAGCTTGACACCAACGTCCGTCACCTGCCTCCGGCACCACCACAACAGCCACCGAAGAAAAGAATGACGAATCACCTCCTCATCCGAGCTCGACGCGGCTCCATCGCTGATATGCAGCTTTGCGGACCTCCAAGGTGGCTCACCAAAAGTGAAACCCTTACCGTTGAACGAATCAGACCGGGGCAACACCCCGGACACGCCATCGAACTCCAGATCTGGCGACCCACCACGACTAAAACGCCGAAGGAGGAAACCATATCTACCATCCACCAACCACGAGCCCAAAGACATGCTCCGTCTTCCGGATGTCGCCGATGCGGACCACAATCTGCATCCGCTCTGGACTACCTCCCAAGCTCAGCTACGACGCTGAGCAAACGCCGTCAACGGCGGAGCTCGAGGACACAGGTCCACCACGAGGATGCCGCCGCCGCCACGCCATCCTTGCTTGAACAGACTGGTTTCCAAATCCATCCCCAACCATAGGACCGATGGCCTCGTCAGAGAAGGATCCGAAAAATCTTTATTCAACATTGTCATCATCGTCACCGAAGCAAAGACGATGAACAACCTAAAAACCTAAACTATGAGAGAGTAAAAGCGATCCACACGCGTGGATCCGGTGACTCCCCTCACCACCAACACCCGAGGTCGCTGGCGGAGGGGAGCTGCCGGAGAGCGGCGTTGGAAGATCGGCCTCCTCAGCAACGGCTAGGGTTCCAGCCGCTAGGAAGGAGAGGAAAACAGCCTTCACGTTGCTATAGTCTGGCACTATGAAGCCGGATCGTAGACTTCGCCGGCTGCAGCCCGTACGCTACGCATTACTGGAATAATCATTTTTTTTTTGAAAGAAAAGACGATGCAAGCATCAAAAACTGCTACATCTACAGGTAGATTGCTGAGCCACCCAAACCCAAAGCAAGCTTTGTTCGTTCCACATTTGTTGATCGTGACAAGTTAGTGCAACCCATGTTCTTTTTCTTTTCGGAACAAATATTAATTACACCCATTGTGCCATCTTTTCTTTGTACAATGTAGCAATATGAGGTCATTCGGCCGTTGTTGTTAGGGTGCACTGGTTTTACAGGACCTTAACACGACGACTTCTCGACTGTGTATTATAATCTGTTTTGTCCTGCTCCGGCGAGGAAGGATGATGACGGTGGCGTGCATTCGCCTCGCTTCAGTGCTTGTAGCCGTCGCTACATATATGGATTTAGATGTAATTTTTATTATTTCTGGTGTTGATTGTACTGCCACGATTGATGATAATAAATCAAAGAATGAAAACAAAAAAGAGCGTAGCATTCACTTAAGGATATACTCCCTCCGTTCTAAAATAGATGACTCAACTTTATACTAACAAATATAGTACAAAGTTGGGTTATTTATTTTAAAACGGAGGAAGTATGCTTCATTCCTTCCACATGTGCTGGATAAATTTAGTGGAATGCGCAACTGATTAAACGCACAACCCGCGCAGGCTCCATCCGGGATAGCTAGTGGGTAGAGCATAGGCCATGCCGTGGAAATGTCAAATGCGTTGAGAGTTGAGACGCAACTTGTCATAGCAAGCTATACTTGGCAGAATAAAAAAAATATGCAAGGATAAGAGATGCATACATGTTGCCAGTTTTGGCACCAAAACCAATCATCAATTGTGCAGTTCTTCTTTTTCCGATAAAGGGCGATTTTATTATCTCAAATGTAGCATCAAGCAGATACAAAGCATTATGATTAACACCCGGCCTCTGCATAACTAGGATGCATACGGCCCAATATGAAAGTCTGACAAAAAATTGATGAAAAAACCGACAAATCGGCAACAGTAATGTCGAAGGAGGTGGTGGATCGATCCGAAGGTTATGTTGCCACCCATGTTGGGAAAAAACCTCCATAGCCACCTGCTCCAATCGCATACAGACCGCCTTGAACAGCGGTTGGTCCTCCAGTCGTTGTAACATAGACCACATACGTAGCAATTGTGTACAGCGGAAAATAACCTGTAGAGGAGAAGCATTTCTTCCATTAAAAACAAAATCATTTCTACATAGCCAAAGCGACCAAATTAAGGCATACGCTCCCACCCTTATTAGCGTTTTGAACCTATTTGAAATACCGTCCAGCCAATGACCAAAAATATTGGCAACAGTTGTGGGCGGATACAAATTTGACGCTATTTGGATGACTGACCACGTAGAACGCGCAAACTTGCATTGGAAAAGGAGGTGTTTGATTGTCTCATCATGAGTATAAAAACAACACTTCTTACTCCCTTGCCAATTGCGTCGTGCGAGATTGTCTTTGGTTAACACAACCCCCCTACGAAGATACCACATGAAAATTTTCACTTTTAATGGAATCTTGGACTTCCAAATTTTCTTGTTATTACTCACTGGTACCTCGAACGTGTGGCGCATACGATACATAGAGTCTACAGTGAAAGACCCTGATGTAGTAAGGTTCCAATAAACACATCCCGCCTTGTGTCGTTAATCGAATCCAGTCGGGATAAAAGTTTATGCCATGACACAAGTCGGGGCCAATCAAATCCCTTTGAGCGAAATATTCGGCGGGAATGAACTGAGCACTTGCGCAATAGTATTATTCTTATCGCGAACAATGTTGTATAAGCCTGGATATTGTTCTCGGAGACTGGCATTGCCTAGCCAGATGTCTTCCCAAAAACGAATCTCCGACCCATCCTTTATCGTGAAAGACCCAAAGCGAAAGAGATGTTTCTTTGCCGCCATTAGGCCAGCCCAAAAGTGTGAATCGCCAGGTTTCCAAAATGCTTGGGACAACGACTTTTGACCTAGATACTTGTTGCGCAGCATGGTTTGCCAAACACCATCCTCAGTAAGAAGTTTAAACAACCATTTACTGAGTAGGGCCTCATTTTTGACCTGCAAGTCATGAATTCCGAGCCCTCCTTGGTCTTTCGGCCTACAAACCACGCTCCATTTGGCCAGCCTGTATTTTTTCTTTTCACCGTCTCCTTGCCAAAAGAATCTGGATCTAAAATAATCCAGTCTTTTTAGGACCCCTTTTGGGAGTTGGAAGAAAGAAAGCATATAGAGAACCATATTTGTGAGGACAGAGTTAATCAAAACCAACCGTCCTCCAACTGAGAGTAGTTTTCCTTTCCAACTACTCAACCGTTTCTCTAGACGCTCCTCTACATGCTTCCACTCCGCAATGGTGAGGCGTCGATAATGAATCGGTATTCCCAGATATTTAATCAGAAATTGGCCATGTGCGCAACCAAATAGGTCAGCATAATCGGCCGCCGCCTCAACGGCTTCTCCAAAGCAGAACAATTCGCTTTTATGGAAGTTTATTTTGAGACCCGACATTTGTTCAAACGCTGAAAGCAAGAGTTTCAGATTTCGAGCCTTGTTCAGATCATGTTCCATAAAAAGAATTGTGTCATCGGCGTATTGTAAAATAGAGAGGCCACCATCCACAAGGTGTGGCACTACTCCTGCAATCTGGCCGTCCTGCTTGGCGCGCTCAATAAGAACCGCCAACATGTCAGCGACAATGTTAAATAACATTGAGGACATAGAGTCACCCTGCCGTAGTCCTTTTTTTGTCTGAAAGTAATGACCTACATCATCATTGACTTTGATGGCCACACTACCTCCAGTTACAAAATTGTAGATCCACTGGCGCCATTTATCGGAGAAACCTTTCATCCTTAGGGCCTGTTGAAGGAAAGACCACTTTACCTTGTCATATGCCTTTTCAAAGTCAATTTTGAATATCACTCCACTCATGTTTTTTCGGTGCATCTCGTGGACGGTCTCATGCAGGATTACTACACCATCTTGTATATTTCGTCCTTGCATAAAGGCCGTTTTAGATGGATGGACAACACGGTTAGCTATCAAGTTTAACCTATTCGTAGACACTTTGGTGAAAATCTTGAAGCTAACATTAAGGAGACATATGGGTCTGAACTGCTGAATCCGTTCAGCCTCCTTAATCTTCGGCAACAAGACAATCTCGTCAAAATTTATTCTGAATAGATCAAGTCGATTGGCATGAAGACAATTGAACAACTCCAAAAGGTCAGCCTTGATGATATCCCAGAAATTCTGATAGAATTCTGCGGGGAAACCATCGGGGCACTGGAGCTTTGTTCATTCCATTTGGAACACCGCCGCTCTCACCTCCTCCTCTGAGAAAGGTGCCGTGAGGATATCATTTTCTTCTGCCGTGACTTGTGGAATATCATCTGTTCGGGTCTCGTCAAGGGTGACATTTCCTTCATCCGACGCCTCCGAGCAGAGATTTGTAGTAGCTGGTGATATAGTTTTTGAGCTCCCTTTGACCTTCGATCCGCCCCTCGTCCTGTTGGAGACTATGAATACATTTCTTCCTATGTCGATCATTGGCGAGCAATTGGAAGTATCTTGTATTACTATCTCCCATTAGGATGAAGTCAGCTTTGGACCTCTGGTAGTATTTGATCTCCTCTTCTCGCAGAAGACGGGCAACCTTCTCATTAGATTGATTTTTCAATTCAATCTCATGTTGAGATAAGGTGCGGGTCTCTGCAATTTTGTCGAGGTCATCAATGATGGTACAAAGGTGCTGCTTTTCTTTTTTATATAACCCATTGATGTGTTTCGCCCATCCAGAGAGGTGTTGCCTCATGGCCCTTATTTTATTATTCCATCTCTGAATCGGTGTACGACTAATGGCTGGCCTCTCCCAAACTTTCTTGATTATTTCTACAAAACCTTCCCGGTGCAGCCATGCCAATTCAAATTTGAAAGGGTGGCGGGAAGAATGGCTCGTAGAATTAGAATCAAGAACGATTGGTGCATGATCCGATAATGCCTCGATTCTCTCTAGGGCTCGTACGGTTACCATAGGAAATTTTAGCTCCCATTCGGTATCCATGAGCACCCTATCGAGCTTCTCAAACGCGTTAGTACGAGCGGTTATTAGCCCAAGTGAATTGCTGCCCGACATACAAGCCTCCCAAGGTCCAAACTATCAATCACAGCATTGAATAGGAAAGGCCAGTGGCGTCGAAGCGGTCATTATTTTTTTCCTCCTGGTACCTAAGGATATTGAAATCCCCTCCAATAAGCATCAAACAGGAGTATCCCATTGATGTGTTATACTCCTGTTCTTCTTAGATATGCATCAAACAGGAGTATAACACTGCCATCGTCTCTCCTTTCGGCCATTGAGCCACACAAGGAAAAACAACCCATACATTAGATCAGATATTGTACGATAATCAGTATTCAGATCAGTATTGTACCTCTTGGTACCTTATATAAAGTGATAGGCCACGCACGAGATGCGTTGAGCCGTTTCACCAAATCACACTTTAACATGGTATCGGACTAGGTTTCGCAAAACCCTAGCCGTCGCTCCCTCATCCCTCGTGCCGCCGCCGCCCTCTCATTGCCGCGCCGCCACCAAGATCGCCGCCGCCATGAGCTCCTCTTCCGCTGCCCTCTACGCCACCGCGCTGCGCGCCGCCTCATCCCGCCCCAGCTTGCGCGATCCTCGCCATGAGCACTACTAGCCACATGGCGCGTCAACCACGTCGCGCCATTGTACCTTTGGCTCCTCGCAGTTTGCTCCCGGGTTCTTCCCTCCGATGCCGTCCTCTGCATCGGCGTCGCTGGTGCCGATTGGCGCGGCGCCGACCCCGGCCCCCTCGGCGCCCTCTACCTCGTCGTCTCTCGGCCTTCCTCAGATCGCGACGCGGCCCGTCCACGACACAGCGGCCGACTTCGTCGCTCCTGCGGGATCCCCGGTTGCCGACGGCCCGGGTCATGGTCCCTACCAGCTTACGCACCTGATCACGGTGCGTCTCACGCAAGACAACTACCTGTATTGGCGGGCGCAGATCCTACCGCTCCTTCGCAGCCGTCATCTTGAAGGCTACGTCGACGGGAGCCTGCCGTGCCCGCCCGCCTCATCCCTGCGGTCACGGCCGCCGGAGCCCGTGTCTTCGCCGAGAATCCGGCATACCGAGCCTGGGTCGCACAGGACCAGGCCATCCTGTCCGTGCTTCAGTCCTCCCTGACGGAAGGAGTTGCTGGGCTCGTGGTGTTCGCCGCAACGTCCCTCGACGTCTGGGCGACAATGGCGGATAGCTTCTCGGCTCACTCCTCGGCTCGCGCGTCGGCCCTTCGTCAGCAGCTCCTCGAGTGCAAAAAGCTCGACTCCTCCGCGCATGTCTACTTCAACAAGATCAAGACGATCGCCGACACCCTGTCCGCGATCGGGGAGCCGCTTCGTGATACAGAGTTCACTGACTTCGTTCTTCGGGGTCTTGACCAAGATTACGACAATCTGGTTGAAGCGATGCGGGGGCGTGAAACGCCTCTTTCCTCCCGGGACTTGTATGCGCGCCTCCTCTCCACCGAGCAACGCATTGACGCCCGCCATACCGCGATGCAGCTGAACGATCCTCAGGCACATGCTGCATATCGTGGTGCTGCCAATGGTGGCCATCGCCAACCTCACCCTACTGCTGGCCCGAACATGGGAGGTGGTGGTCGCCAGCCTCCTTCACCGCAGCAGCCCCGTGGCCCTCCTGTCACCACGGATCGCCGAGGTCGGCCCAACATTGATTGGTAGCTATGTGGCATCCACGGGCACTATGCTTCCAGATGCCACCGCCGCTTCAAACGGGATTTTCTTGGCATCGGCAACGACGGGCGCGGCAACGAGAATCAAGCCGCCATCGCCGAACAGAGTTCTGCTGCCACCCATCCTGGCGGAGGTGCGTACACCCCGTCGTATCCGATCGATCCCGCCTGGTACTTCGACACGGGTGCCACGGAGCACATGACCAATGAGGCTGGTCATCTCCAGGCACATGAGCCCTATCGTGGCCGTGACAAGGTCCGCACCGCTGATGGTTCAGGTATGCCCATTACTCATGTTGGTCAGGCCTCCCTCTTGTCTAGTTCCTCTCGTCGTCTTCGCCTTCCTAATGTCCTTCACGTTCCACATGTCACTCGTCCATTACTATCTGTTCGTAAGTTTACTTATGATAATGATGTCTTTTGTGAATTTCATCCGTTTCATCTCTTCGTTAAGGATCGAGCCACACGGGAGGTTCTGCTTAGAGGTCGCATCCATCAGGGCTTGTATGCGTTGGAGGCGCCATCTCTTCCGGAGGCCTTCACCGCCGTTCGCACGTCACCGTCTCATTGGCATGCCCGGCTTGGACATCCTGCGTCCCCCATAGTTAGTCATGTTTTGCATCGACATGAACTTCCTACGTCGTCTAGTTCCAAAAATTTGTCAGTTTGTGATGATTGTCAACAGGGAAAAAGTCATCAGTTACCGTTTGTGTCTTCATCTCGAGTTGTTACTACTCCATTAGAGCTTGTGTTTTCGGACGTATGGGGCCCTGCCCAAACATCTGTCAGTGGTCATAAATATTATGTCAGTTTCATTGATGCCTACAGTCGCTTTACGTGGCTTTATCTTCTCAAAAGCAAAGCTGATGTGTTTAATGTGTTTTTATGATTTCAATTGCATGTTGAGAGACTCCTACAGCATAAGATCATTCATGTTCAGTCTGATTGGGGGGTGAATATCGCAACCTCATTTCTTTGTTTAATAAGCTTGGGATATCTCATCGTGTTTCTTGCCCACATACACATCAGCAGAATGGTGCGGTTGAGCGCAAGCACCGTCACATAGTTGAAGCTGGCCTTACACTTCTTGCTCATGCCTCCGTGCCGTTCCGGTTTTGGAGTGATGCTTTTACCACTGCTTGTTTCTTGATTAATCGAACTCCTACTCGAGTATTAAAAATGAAGACACCACTTGAACTGTTGTTTAATGAACTTCCTGACTATACTTTTCTCAAGGTTTTTGGCTGTGCTTGTTAGCCGCACCTTCGGCCCTACAACAGTCGCAAGCTTGAGTTTCTCTCCAAAAAGTGTGTCTTTCTTGGGTATAGTGCTCTTCACAAAGGCTATAAATGTCTCCATGTTCCAACAAATAGAGTCTATATCTCCCGTGATGTCGTGTTTGACGAAAATCTGTTTCCTTTTTCGAATATGCCATCTTCCCCAACGTTGTCATCACCCACTCATATCTCTTGTGTTTTTCCTGATCAACTTGAGGATGTTGCATATTCGCCTGTGCTATTACCTAACCACGGTGCAGGAACGGGCGTGGTGCTCGCTGAGCTCCTTGCGAACAGGAGATGCCCAGACCGCTTCGATGATCGTCACGCCGATCACTTGCATGGGCCATGCAGCGGCGACGCCTCGAGGCCGCCCTTCGCCCCTCCTGCCCGGCTGCTCGCCGCCCAGCGCGACCGGCTGGATCTGGGCCTCACACGCCTCCGCCTCGCCTGCGCGGTCTTCACCGCCCGCTTCACCTGGGCCGGCCTCCCCTGTGCTCGCCTCGCCCGGCTCCGCTTCTCCGCCTGGGCCGGACTCGCCAGCACCTGCATCACCTGCGGCCTCGCCGCTTGGGAGTCCGTCTCCTGCATCATCGCCTGCCTCTGCTGACGAGGAAGCTGCTGCTCCGCCTCCAGCTCCTCTGGTTCTTCGGCCGCATACACGTAGCCGGAGCGGTATACACCGGCCTAAGGTATGGAAAGATGGCACTGTTGCATGGATTGCTGCTTGCTTAGCCCATGCGCAGTCTGATCCTACTGCGGAACCTCGACACTATCAAGCAGCGATGAGTATACCTCACTGGCGTGCTGCTATGGACCTCGAGATTCAGGCTCTTCGTCAGAATGGCACCTGGCAGCTGGTCTCTCCCCGTCCAGGTATCAACATCATTGATTCTAAATGGGTTTTCAAGGTCAAACGACATGCGGATGGTTCTATTGAGCGGTACAAGGCTCGTCTAGTTGCTAAGGGCTTCAAGCAACGGTATGGTCTTGACTACGAGGATACCTTCAGTCCCGTTGTTAAGCCAACCACTATTCGTCTGCTTCTGTCGCTCGCTGTCACACGAGGTTGGTCCCTTCGTCAGTTGGACGTTCAAAATGCGTTTACGCACGGTGTTCTTCAGAGGAGGTCTACATCGTCCAGCCCCAGGTATGTTGACCTGATCATCCTCAACATCTGTGTCGCTTGGTGAAAGCGCCTATGGTCTCAAACAGCGCCCGTGCTTGGTATGCTCGCTGGGTTCCGCGCTTCGTGCTCATGGATTTGTGCCCTCCACCGCTGATACTTCACTGTTTATTCTTCAATGACCGGAGTCACCATGTACATTCTGGTCTATGTTGATGATATCATCCTTGTCGGTTCCTCCGTTATGGCGATCGATCGCTTGGTTCGGCTCTCGATTCTGATTTTGCTGTCAAGGATCTAGGCAAACTTCACTATTTTCTTGGCTTGAAGTCACATATCCACCAGATGGTCTTGCTCTCTCTCAGCGAAGTACTCTCAGGATCTCTTGCGGCGTCTTTGGCATGTTGGAGTGCAAGGCTGCTACTACTCCCATGTCATCCATCGAGATGATTTCGCTCTTGATGGGACTATCCTTTACATTGTCGATGCTACAAAGTCTGAAGCCTTGTTGGAGCTCTTCAGTACCTTACCATCACACGGCCTGATCTTTCCTATGCAGTTAATCGTGTCTGCCAGTATCTTCATACCCCTCAAGAGCCCCACATGACTGCTGCCAAGCGTATTCTGCGGTATGTTCGCTCCACTGCCTCTTATGGACTTCATCTCCGGTCAGCGCCCTCTAGTATGCTCTCGGTCTTCAGTGATGCAGACTGGGCTGGTAACCCAGATGACCGGCGATCCACGGGGGGATATGCAGTGTTCTCTGGACCTAATCTGATCGCCTGGAGTGCTCGGAAGCAGGCTACAGTTTCTCGGAGTAGCACTGAAGCTGAGTACAAGGCAATTGCTGATGCCACTGCTGAGCTTATTTGGGTCCAGTCCCTCCTTCGAGAATTGAAGATCTCTCATAGTCAGCCTCCTATCCTTTGATGTGACAACATCGGCGCTACATACCTCTCATCAAATCCGGTATTTCATGCCCGAACGAAACACATCGAAGTTGATTATCATTTTGTGAGAGAACGTGTTGCACAGAAGTTCCTGCAGATCAAGTTCATCTCCTCCAAGGATCAACTTGCTGATATCTTCACCAAACCTTTGTCTCTTCCTCTGTTCATAGGCTGTAGACGCAATCTTAACTTACTGAGTACCTCAGGCCACAGTTAAGATTGAGGGAGGGTGTTAGACTGTATATTGTACGACAACTGTATTTGTATCTGTATTGTACCTCTTGGTACCTTATATAAAGTGATAGGCCACGCACCAGATGCGTTGAGCCAGTTTCCACCAAATCACACTTTAACACCTTCATGGGTGGAAAAAGGCACAAAAGGTAAAACAAGATCTAACGAAGAAACTCAAGTGCCTTACACTTTTTATATAAAGTTAGCTCTAAAAAATATTAGTAATTAATTAGCTAGTTAAGTTTGCCGCCATCCTTACTCGGATGTATATGATCTAATATCTATTAGCTGTATGATGATGATACACATGTATAAGTATAAAAATCGCTCCTCAATAACTGGAAAACTCATTGCATCTTCCATATGTCCTCGAGGCTCCAGAGATTGTCAGCCGAAACGCCGACGTCGGAGAAGCCCTGCACCCATCCGCTAAGCTCGTGGTCGACGTGGAAAAGACCACCGTCATCAGGCTGGATCTGCATATGCATGGCCCAGAACTCTTGGTCCGCGTCCTGCATCCAGTCCCCGCCGCTCGTTGTCTTCTCGCCGCTGCCATGGACATGCAGGTTCTTCTCCTCGCCGCAGAGCTCCGACGTGAAGGAACCCGACGATGCCGACCTGCTGGTGGTGACCGCGCTGGCGGGAGAGTTGTTCTCGGGATATGTGGTGGCGGTGGCGGCGGTGGTGGCCATCGACGTGACCCCTGACGCGCACGAGGTGTCGCCGATTGTGGGGTCGCCGCCGGTGGGGGCGGCGGTGGCGTGGATGCGCTCGACGAGGCGAGGCATCCAGAGATACCTCATGGCATCCTTGAAGGTGGCGCTGCCGACGTCGCAGTTGAGTTGCTTCGCGTGCTTCTGCACCCTGGTCCTCCAGTAGTTCTTGATCTCGTTGTCCGTCCGACCGGGGAGGTGCTGCGCGATCTTCGACCACCTGCAGCCATTAATCCCAAAAGTGATTAACTACCCATGGAGATTACAGAAGACGGCGATGATGAGGTCGGCAAGGAAGAAGGCGTGCGAATCCCAAACTAGTACAGCGCCGTCAGTGCCATGCACCCATCCCATCATTCGGTGGGTGGGGTGAAGAGCCGGGACGGGATGCGCGTCCACGTCCAGGTACGTCAGGGAGTTGATCAAGCTAGTGGGCTTGACATGGACGTGTTCACACGAGTCTAATCGATTTCCCATCACCGGCCCAATCGGCCCCTCAAACTTTCCAGCTCATCGCCCGGCTAGCATGCACAGGACGTTCACGCGTGTCGCCACACGATTTGCAGCGCGATGGTGCGAAGATTAACGGAAGGTGATTAAGGGGAAGGGCTGATTAATTACCGGTTGCCCCAGCGAGAGTGGAGGTCGAGGATGAGGAGCTGCTCGTCGGCGGTGAAGTTGCCGCGCTTCACGTCGGGGCGGAGGTAGTTCAGCCACCGCAGCCGGCAGCTCTTCCCCGTGCGCCTCAGGCCGGCGGCCCTCGCCAGCGCGTTCCAGCGGCCCTCGCCGTGGTCCGCGATGTAGTTGATCAGCGTAAGGTCCTCGTCCACCGTCCACGGCCCCCGCCGGAGCTCCGCCTCCTCCTCCGGCTCCGCCGCCATGCTGTTGCTGCTACGACTCTGCAGCACCACATCCATGGACGACGTAGCTAGTGGAGGATCCAAGACAGATGTAGAGAGAGAGAAAGAGAAGCGCGGATGAGCTAGGTAGGATTCGGGGGGAGAGAGAGAGAGACTAGGACGCCATTTATAGGGTTTTGAGAAGGCAAAAGGGAAAGTGGAGAAGAGAATGTAAAAAAGGAGAAAACCCGGGGTAGGGATCACACACACTCGCCTACACAGCAGGATCTTCTGTAACACTCGCCATACGGCAGTTACGTACATTGCCGTCTTCTACGGCTCTGCCACGAACCTGCCTTTTATCTGGGCAAAATATTTTGTGCTCTGTATCAACATAACATGATTTTCGACCAAGAAATATCGTAAGTGACGCATAGTACTTTATTCCGGAAGAAATGCTACGATGCACTGCTCAAACTTTTTCGGAAAGTGTACGCACAATACGATATTCATTGCAAATTTAATTTGTTGTTCATTGCAAAGTTAGTATGTCTTATAGTTGTGTTACCTGGAATACATGGTTACTACTTAAAGGCCGGAGGCATTCCTCCTTTAAAAAAACATGGTTACTACTTAAGGATTATTATAAATATGATGTTCTTATAACTTTCTATATTCCGAAAGATGGATTGCTAAATTAATAAAGCACACGTAGTGTGAGTCATTTATGCATGGTGTATACCATGCATAGATCCACCATCTGTCGTCACAAGCCTTGTTCTTTTATCATTATTTGTCTTGTTTCAGGCTATCACATAATGTTTGTTTTCCTATTAATGTTTCATAGTGCACTACTACCTCCGTTTGAAAATACTTGACATGGTTTTAGTTCAAATTGAGGTTTAATATATCAGTGTGTAACATTAAGAAATTATTTACCGCTAAATTTTAACCAATCCAGTTAGGTTTCAAAGTGCATAGTAATGTTTCGTCGTGTATCATCAAAAATAGGTGCATAAATCTCCAACATATTAAACGGTAGATCAAAGCATGTATAAACGGTGCATGGTAGATAAGCATTTCTTACCGGATAGATATATTTTAAATAGCAAACAATATTCTAATTTTAGGTTTAATGTTTTGATGTCTTATAAAGGTGGGATATTCTTTCAGTGGGAGACGACGTTTCCGTCGATAGTGAGGCGTTTCTGGTGACTTCATCAATTACAAAACACGCCGATTCAGTTTTTCAGAGATGCTCATAGGGGTAGTATGTGCATGCATGCTTTCGTAAAGATGAGTGTATGTACATGTTTATGAGGGTCCGCGTCTATATTATGTTTTCAGAACAAAAACGATGAACAAAGTATAACCTCTGTTATTCATATGGACACTTGTGCACACGTTTCTTTGCATATTGAGGGCACCACGCACGCATGTTCTGCACGAGCTGCCTCAAGATTAGCATCGCAAGTACTCTTTGCAGTTTTCGCCAAAAAAAGTTTTGCAGAAGGATTAGTTCCTTCGGGACGGATACATGTGACCTGTGTACAAGCTATTTTCGAACACAATTCATGTCAGCAACCTATACATCCCAAATATCAGGACTATCAATTGCCAAAAAAAAGGTGGCACTATCAACTCTGCCCATGTGAGCCATCAAAGTACCATTAATATTCCCGGGAAAAAAGTAGCATTAATATTTTCCGCAAAAAAGACCATCAATAGTAAGTTATACTTATTTTTCATCGAAAAAAAGTCATACTGTATTTGATTTTCCCAATTAAGACTAAATTCCATTAATTAAAATTGTGCTTGCTTTTTTCTTTTCCAAAAAGTATGTTGGTCGTCCATTGATGACCAATGGACGGATGTGCAAGTCGACAATAGCCTAAATCTTTTCAAAACAATCGTGTTAGACATGTGTTCTAAAGTATCTCTATATTTTCTTCACCCAAGAAAGGTGATGAGGGCTTTCTGCCTCCAGTAGGCGCCGTCATTGGTCTGCCTCATCTCCTGTGGCCTTGGGCAATGAGGTGCACTGGACTCTGGCCCTTGCTGATGGGAGGGCTCCTGCCTTGTTTTTAGTTTTTTGGGGTCGTCTAGGGTTTGTGCCCTGCTGAGAAAGGCGAGGCAACGTCGGTTCTGTGAAGATGGAATAAAGTCTTTCCCGCCTATTCCTCATTCCGGCGGTGTGTATAGCATCGTTGGAGGGCATGAGACCTCGTGGGATTCAGTCAATGCTGGTATTTGATGGATCTCTGTGGATCGAGTCCCCATTCATCTGTGTTCGTGTGTCTACATATTACATTCTTCTAAAATACGCTTCTCTCATCACGACAGTTGTGGTTGTTCTAGTACACTGGTCCTGTAGGGCCTTAACACGACGACTTTTTAACTGTCTACTACAACAAGGTTTACCCGGCTCCAATGACGGCGGGGTGCCTTCGGCTCGCTGCAGTGATTGTAGTCGTCTCTAGGTGGTCAAGAAATCCAGGTGTTATTTTGGTTACTTTTGGTGTTCTTTGTAGTGTCATGATAGTTGATGAATAGAACGAAAGTGTTTCCCGCAAAAGAAAGGTTACTAATGGGAAAAAAGAAACCTTCCGGTTAACCAGATTGGCGATCTCATCCCTCCTAACACCCACCAAGTTTCCACCTACGGCTGCTAGGAGGGTTGCTCCCACCAATTGACAATCATTGTGCCTACTTATCTGGATCTGTCAACGGCGGCTGGGATTGGGACAACATGTGGGTGTTGATGAAATGCGACGGTGTGAGCAGGCTTCGAGTCGTCGATGTCGGGGTGGTGGCCTTGGTAGGTTGCGGGCATAAGGCTGGTCATAGTGGGGAGTAACTTAGAGTAGTAACATGCATACGTTACTACTCTATGTTACTACCCTTATAGTGGGAAGTGTCATATGTGTAGTAACATACATATGCTCATTTATTGTCTTGTAGACTCATCTTGCATTGGAAAGCGCTATGTGATGGTAACATATTAGGTTACTCTATTTGCCTCTCTCCTCATTAACTACTTGTCACATCAACATTTTTGCTTATGTGGCATCTATGTTACTACCTATGTTACTCCCACTATGACCAGCCTAAGGTCGGATGGCAGGCAATAAAGTAGTGGCGGCTCGAACGGAGGATGATGGGGCAATGACCCCGGGGTCGTGGCAAATACTACATGTCGTTTTGTGCAAGTGTGGGGTGACCATGGTTAGATCCACACCACGTCATGCACAAAACTTGAAGATGATAATCTGGGACTCCCCCTTCATGTTTGGGGTGAAACTCTTGTTCTGCAGTTAATAGGTTGGCTAACAACGACGGACTTGCATTGTTATCTTTGTTGAAGGTGTTGCCTCTTTGTTGCTGTACTGACCTTTGATGGTTGTTACCACAATCAGGGTGAAAATCCTTGTTTTGACCGTCTTTGGCCGGACATGGGGACGTCGGTACAAGAACGACTATTCCTTCTTGAAAGCGTTGCTGCAAAAAATAAGTTGAATAATTTATTTCATGTTTTGTAATGGTTTAGTCATAGTTACTTTTTCTGTAGTTTGCTTACTGCACCCTCCGCTTCATAATGTAGTGCGTATAATTTTTTTGATAGTCAAATTTTACAAATTTTGGCCGAGTTTATAGAGAAAATTATTTATATGTACAATATCAAATATATAAAATATGAAACTACATCTTACGATGAATCTAATGATACGTGTTTGGCATTCTAGATGTAAATGTTTGCTCTACAAATTTGATCAAAGTTCGTGAGGTTTGACTTTTCAAAAAATCACATGCATTACATTATGAAACAGATGGAGTAATTAATAAAAAATGGTTGTGTCCATCACAATGATTTGTTTTCTACATCATTGCAAAGGCTCGGGATTTACCTTCTCTTTGAAAAAGAAAAGAAAGGAAATTTGTCTAGATATACAAATTAATGTGGATCATCTAGCATCAGTAGCATCTGAGAAAATTAAGAAAAATATCCCCTAAAAAAAGTGTTCATCTTATGTGGAAAAAAACTTTACCAAGAATTTGTAGGTGAAAAAATGTTAGACTAGACGGATAGAGATGGCCCAAGAAGAGCTCTTAGACATCTCGTCGAAAGGTGTGATCGACGTAGAATATTATGTACTCCATCGTGGTCGATTTGGGGATCATTGAGTTCGAGATTTGATGGCTCCGACGACCTTCCTCGCTATGATTCAATAGGGAAAAATAACATCTTATCCAGCGTTACATCCCCCCTAGCTATCCCATTGATGTGCCCATCTATTTTTTCATGTATTAAACACATCGCAATCACTAGTGATGGCAATGCCATCTTCCATTGCAAACAAACCCATGTGAACAATGTGAGATAGAGCAGTGGTGCACATCACTTCCGTAATATTCCTTCCCGTAGTTCCCATAGAAAAATCTATGCCTGCAAGCTACTACCGTCTAAAGTCGTTTATCATCCATTTTTTGTGGAGGCAAAGTGATAAAGATGCCTTTTCCCAAATAGGCATTGTGAATGGACAACACACCATGAGCGAGCAAAAGCTAGGGTCGAGGGGTGCCATATATGAAGATTAGCAATGACACGCCACTCGCAAGCTGAGCTTATCATCTGCCAATGTCGACTGATGTATCATTGGTGACATGATCATCAGCCACCAACAGTGACAGCCATGAGGAGTGGGCGTTCGTGGTAAGGGGAAATCAATGCGTGTCACACCGGTTTCGCTTGCTTTCCTTGCGCACCGCAGGTGGATCAGAATTTGCTGGATCTGAATTCTGAAAGACGCGCTTCGACGGGCGCCGTGATCTGAACCACCCAACCAAAATGAAAGGATGTACGCTCTTGATCTATAAACAGATATACAGTACTTTCTCTATTCCACAATTTAGTGCGCCCGCGCTTCCCGAGATCCAAATTTGACTGTAAATTTCTATATGAATTCAGTGATATAATTTTTGCTCCCGCCGCAGTCGGTCTCGTTAGTTAAATTTACGGTCAAATTTAAATCTTGAAAAGCGCGAACGCACTATATTGTAGAATGAAAGGAGTATTTGGATTAAAAAATAATAAAAAAAGATTACCCCTTCCTCTATATCAGCATAATGAACACAACCATGTTCATTAATTATTCACCAGAGCCTGATAAAATGAATACAACATCAACCCAAAACCACCTTCTAGGTGAACAAAGTTACTGCACCTTCTAGTATGCAAATGTGCCATATCTGTATAACAGACACTATCTAATTCAGTGGCCTTAAGACCAAGTAGTCTAGGCGTTCCGTAACATGTACCACATGCGCATGCTCTAGGATCCGCCACCGCTATCGTCTTCAGGAGGAATCACTGCATAGTCAGTCACTTCTGCCGTCGACGTCACCACGACACCAAACAACGCCACCAGCCTACGTGCGTTCCATCAAACCGCGTCCAACTCTGAGAATCCATTGCTCCACGCGGCCGAGACCCATCAACTTCAATGCAGTTGATGTAACACCGCTCCACCTGTTGGCCCATCCAGTGAACCTCTGCTCCAAAACGATGCCTCCAGGAGGGAGAACGGCACCAAAGTCTTCGTCATCATCCGATCCGGGAGACCTGGATCTAGGGTTTCCCCGGAACAACTACCACCTGGAGCAAGAAGGGCACACCATCTGCAACTGCCCACGCACCCAGGCGGTGCCCGCCGCCACATAGCTCTCCTGACGACGCCTTCAAGAAGGACATGATGCCATGAGCGCCATCGCTGCCCTAGGTTTTCACCCGAGAGACCGTGAGGTGGGAAAAGGTAGGGCGGACCCGAACGACGTCTCCAAGAAGAAAAACGGCAACCACGGGTGTCGTCGCCGTCGCGGCCGACAGGAGCCGACCAGGGAATTATTCCAATCCGGATCCCCACCCCCACTCCGTCCCAACCCGGTGACCAGCTAGCAGCGTGACCATGCCCGGTAAGACGGAGTGCACACAACATGGGTTGGAGGATGAAGTAGCTCGGCGCAGTTAGCCCCCAGGGCTGCAAGTCGCCGCACCAACCCACCGGTGAATCGCCGGCCACCCGATCTGATCCCCGGTAGCCAACCCGCCCCACCGCGCCACCGGACAGGGAGGCCATCCTAGGGGCCGGGCCGCCGCCCCTAATCCAGGGCCCTCTACCCTATACCGAGAAGGGCAGCGCCAGCCCTGTAGCCACGGCCGCCACTGGGACGCTGGCCGGCCGTTGTTGTCCAGATCAGGGCGCCGTCGCGATCCAGATCAGGACCACACCCTTGAGTCGTGCGCCGCGCAACCCTATAACACGCGGGAGGGAGCAGTACCTCCGCCGTCGTTGTCGCATGCACGGGCTTTGCCCGTCGTCGACCACCGATGGCAACGGAGGGAGGAAGGGGAAGGAGGGGGTTACCGGCAGCTGGGGTAGGGGCCCCTCGGCCGCCCGCGCGGGGGTGACTCGAATTCGAGTGTTTGGATACATGACGTACATCGATCTTTGCTTTATATTAAAGCAGGGCGGAAACCTATTTCAAGAATTTTTGAAATATGTGAGTGTTTGACATGCAACTTTAATCGTTAGATTCAATTTTGTTTTGAAAGCCGTACTAAGATATGAAAACATTCTTAAATATAAATGTTATTATGCCAGATCAAACTAAATTAATAAACCAATAAAAAGATAAATTTGACTACACACTCTTCTCCATATAAAGCACCAATCGTGTCCGAACAGAGGTAGTACTGTACTGCAGGTTACCGTATTATCGGTTTCACGCACGCCGGCTTGAATTAATGGCGTGTGGCGTTGCATCCATACATCCATGTAAGTGGTCGATCGCTAGGGTTTGCATTTCCCTCTGCTTTCTTTGATGTAACCCAAAGCTTTTCCCAAAGGAGGCTTATGTGCAAGTTAATGTCAAGGTGATGTGATACAGTCCGTTAGATCTTTAAATATGCAGCCTTGGAATCTCGATTGCAAGTAGCAGGCAGCACAGAAAGGAACTCGAGTACTTACTCTTAACCCCATGCAACTTGCATCAATAATACTTCATATTTTTCATAATGTGTTGTGTTCTTTTTTTTTGGGAAAAAACTTTCAATCTGTTCATCTTTAATCATGGCAGTACAACGAATATCAGAAATAAAAATTACATCTAAATCCGTAGACCATTTAGCGACGATTACAAGCACCGAAGCGAGCCGAAGGCGCACCGCCGTCATCGCCCCTCCATCACCGGAGCCGGGCACAACTTGTTGTAGTAGATAGTCGGGAAGTCGTCGTGCTAAGGCCCCATAGGACCAGCACCCCAGAACAGCAACCACCGCCGATGAAAAATAACGTAGATCGGAAGGATCCAAACCGAAGACACATGAACGTGGACGAACAACGAAGTGATCCGAGCAAATCCACCAAAGATAGATCTGCCGGAGACACACCTCCACACGCCCACCAACGATGCTAGACGCACCGCCGGAACGGGGACTAGGTGGGGAGACCTTTATTTCATCTTCAGGGAGCCGCCGCCATCTTGCCTTCCTGAGTAGGACACAAACCCTAACAAGATTGAAAAAAACGACTAAAAACGGAGCCCTCCCGCTGGCCCTTGCTAGGATCCACCGCGCCTCCATGACCCTAAGGCCACCGGAGACGAGGCGGACATTTATAGTTCTTTTTTTTAGGATCGAATTTATAGTTCTTTACACGTGCCAATTAGACTGTTTCATCTAACAGGTTTCAGAAAATGATTAGCTATTTAAGATCTTAAAAACAAGCTACTTAACGTTTATTTTTACACCAACAATTTGAACGTTTATAGAGAATATCAATCATTGGTTGACGCTTCATTTATAAAACGGGAGGGAAGTCTATTTCTAGAATATAAATCTATGGATTACTCATTTCATGAAAGGAACTATGTATGTCAAGAACCATTCTTTACTTTATATAGTCATATACCTTGTTGAAGGTGTCGCGATGTCGATCTCGCCTACCTGTTTGCTGCTCTGGGGAAACCCTAGGTTTGGGTGATCTCGGATCAAACAACTTCAGTGATGTCGTCATTTTGGAGTTGCATTCGCTATGGGGGCCAATGGATGGTGGCAGGATCGTGATGCGGCGGACATTTTCATGTCTCGGCGGTGCCTTGTTTTGGGAAGCGGAGGCATTGAGGCGGGCAGCGGCAAACCTTCGTTGAGACACCGCGTTACGATTATGGTGTGTGGAAATTTGCCGGTGATAATCGCAAACTTGGCAGGATAGTGACAGCTCGTGTGTATTGTCTGGGGTGCCCAGATTTACCACTGACAAACACTAGAGACGGAAGGGTGGGATTATCGGATTATCTACAAGGTGGGATTTTGGTGGTAGCATATCTCTCGCCGTGTGATCAATGGCTTTGTGGCTGGCTATTTGCTTGGTGTGTGCATGATTTATAGCTCGATCGTGTTGATATCATGTTTGGACCATTTGCGCTTACATCATTTTCAGTGGCTACAAATGCTCGACGAGGACCAATGCTCCACCTTTTTTTTTATCCACATAGGAATAGAGATGGTATTCTATGGCTTTGCTATTAGCATGTGTGGTCCTTTGTGTGTGCGTGGTCGTGTTGACTGTGTGCATCCTAACTATTCAGAGGCCGGATACATACTCATGGTGTTTTGTATCCCTTGATGCCTCATTATGAGTTAATAAAAACACCCTTTTTGGAACAATATAGTTTTCTAACTAAATCGGCACCTAGAGCTTTTAAATGATTCAAAAAAAATAACTATAGCCCATACAATGCGAGAACAATGAACGGAAACTAAGAGCAACTCTTGCCCCATACCTAGAAAACTCTTAATTCCTAAATAATTGAGATCATTTGGGGTTTGATCTATCTAACACAATTTAAAAATCGCTATGATGACGGGTCCCCCAGGGTAAGCCCACGAATAAGGATTTGATGCGGAGCATCCTATGGTCATCCCCATGGACCTACCATCGTCTCACAAAGTGCCAAGAGGACCTATGACACGAGCACGAGCTAGAGCTCTCGAGACCGAGGTGACCTCCTTCCTTAGTGATATCACATATGATCCACTCGAGACATGGCTACTACCTAAGTCCGAGATGTTGTGCATGATTAGGTATCAAGAGGACCCTCCCGAAGATGCACGTGAAGATGGACAAGTCCCCAAGTTCACGGACAAAGAGAACCAATGGAAGGAGTCAAGAACAGCTTCCAGGCCCCGGACATCTGTTGGGGAACGTAGTAGAAATCAAAAAATTTATACGCATCACCAAGATGAATCTATGGAGTTATCTAGCAACGAGGGGAAAATGAGTGCATCTACATACCCTTGTAGATTGCGAGCGGAAGCGTTTAAAAGAACGGGGTTGATGGATTCGTACTCGTCGTGATCCAAATCACCGATTACCGAGCGCCGAATGGACAACACCTCCGCGTTCAACGCACGTACGGTTGGGAAGACGTCTCCTCCTTCTTGATCCAGCAAGGGGGAAGGAGAGGTTGATGGAGATCCAGCAGCACGACGGCGTGGTGGTGGATGCAGCGGGGATCTCGGCAGGGCTTCGCCAAGCTCTACGGAAAGGGAGGAGGTGTTGGAGAGGGAGAGGGAGGCGCCAGGGCTAGGGTGCGGCTGCCCTCCCTCCCCCCACTATATATAGGCCCCCTGGGGGGGCGTCGGCCCTAGGAGATCTGATCTCCAAGGGGGGCGGCGGCCAAGGGGGTGGCTTGCCCCCCAAGCCAAGGGGGGCGCCCCCACCCCTAGGGTTTCCTGCCGTAGGCACAGGGGGAGGCCCAAGGGGGGCGCACCAGCCCACCAGGGGCTGGTTCCCCTCCCCACTTCAGCCCATGGGGCCCTTCAGGATAGGTGGCCCCACTCGGTGGACCCCCGGGACCCTTCCGTGGTCCCGGTACAATCCGTGAACCCCGAAACTTTCCCGATGGCCGAAACTTGACTTCCTATATATAAATCTTTACCTCCGGACCATTCCGGAACTCCTCGTGATGTCCGGGATCTCATTCGAGACTCCGAACAAATTTCGGGTTACTGAATACTAATATCTCTACAACCCTAGCGTCACCGAACCTTAAGTGTGTAGACCCTACGGGTTCGGGAGACACGCAGACATGACCGAGACGACTCTCCGGCCAATAACCAACAGCGGGATCTGGATACCCATGTTGGCTCCCACATGCTCCTCGATGATCTCATCGGATGAACCACGATATCAAGGATTCAATCAATCCCGTATACAATTCCCTTTGTCAATCGGCGTTACTTTGCCCGAGACTCGATCGTCGGTATCCCAATACCTCGCTCAATCTCGCATCGCAAGTCACTCTACTGCATCTGTAATGCATGATCCCGTGACCGCACACTTGGTCACATTGAGCTAATTATGATGATGCATTACCGAGTGGGCCCAGAGATACCTCTCCGTCATACGGAGTGACAAATCCATCCTCGATTCGTGCCAACCCAACAGACACTTTCGGAGATACCCGTAGTGCACCTTTATAGCCACCCGATTCGTTGTGACGCTTGGCACACCCAAAGCACTCCTATGGTATCCGGAGTTGCACAATCTCATGGTCTAAGGAAATGATACTTGACATTTGGAAAAGCTCTAGCAAAACGAACTACACGATCTTGTGCTATCTTAGGATTGGGTCTTGTCCATCACATCATTCTCCTAATGATGTGATCCCGTTATCAATGGCATCCAATGTCCATAGTCAGGAAACCATGACCATCTGTTGATCAACGAGCTAGTCAACTAGAGGCTCACTAGGGACATGTTGTGGTCTATGTATTCACACATGTATTACGATTTCCGGATAACACAATTATAGCATGAATAATAGACAATTATCATGAACAAAGAAATATAATAATAACCATTTTATTATTGCCTCTAGGGCATATTTCCAACAGTCTCCCACTTGCACTAGAGTCACCAATCTAGTTACATTGTGATGAATCAAACACCCATAGAGTTCTGGTGTTGATCATGTTTTGCTCTAGGGAGAGGTTTAGTCAACGGATCAACTACATTCAGGTCCGTATGTACTTTACAAATATCTATGTCTCCATCTTGAACATTTTCACGAATGGAGTTGAAGCGACGCTTGATGTGCCTGGTCTTCTTGTGAAACCTGGGCTCCTTGGCTAGTGCAATAGCTCCAAAGTGTTGTCACAGAAGAGTGTGATCGGCCCCGACACATTGGGTATGACTCCTAGGTCGGTGATGAACTCCTTCACCCAGATTGCTTCATGCGCTGCCTCCGAGGCTGCCATGTACTCCGCTTCACATGTAGATCCCGCCACGACGCTTTGCTTGCAAATCGCACCAGCCATCGCCCCACCATTCAAAATAAACACGATCCGGTTTGTGACTTAGAGTCATCCAGATCTGTGTCAAAGCTAGCGCCGACGTAACCCTTTACGATGAGCTCTTCGTCACCTCCATACACGAGAAACATGGCCTTAGTCCTTTTCGTGTACTTCAGGATATTCTTGACCATTGTCTAGTGTTCCATGCCGGATTACTTTGGTACCTTCCTACCAAACTTACGGCAAGGTTTACATCAGGTCCAGTACACAAGATGGCATACATAATAGACCCTATGGCCGAGGCATAGGGGACGACGCCATCTTTTCTCTATCTTCTGCCGTGGTCGGCATTGAGCCGTGCTCAACCGCACACCTTGCAATCTGAGCAAGAACCCTTCTTGGACTGATCCATATTGAACTTCTTCAATATCTTGTCAAGGTACATACTTTGTGAAAGACCAATGAGGCGTCTCGATCTATCTCTATAAATCTTGATGCCTAATATATAAGCAGCTTCTCCAAGGTCCTTCATTGAAAAACACTTGTTCAAGTAGGCCTTTATGCTTTCCAAGAATTCTATATCATTTCCCATCAACAGTATGTCATCCACATATAATATGAGAAATGCTACAGAGCTCCCACTCACTTTCTTGTAAACACATGCTTCTCCATAAGTTTGTGTAAACCCAAACGCTTTGATCATGTCATCAAATCGAATGTTCCAACTCCGAGATGCTTGCACCAGCCCATAGATTGATCGTTGGAGCTTGCACACCTTGTTAGCATTCTCAGGATCGACAAAACCTTTCGGCTGCATCATATACAATTCTTCCTTAAGAAAACCGTTAAGGAATGCCGTTTTGACGTCCATTTGCCATATCTCATAATCATAGAATGCGGCAATTGCTAACATGATTCGGACTAACTTCAGCTTCGCTATGGGTGAGAAAGTCTCATCATAGTCAACCCCTTGAATTTGTCGATAACCCTTAGCGACAAGTCGAGCTAGATGGTCACATTACCATCCGCGTCTGTGTTCTTCTTAAAGATCCATTTATTTTCTATGGCTCGCCGATCATCGGGCAAGTCAGTCAAAGTCCACACTTCGTTTTCATACATGGATCCTATCTCGGATTTCATGGCTTCTAGCCATTTGTCGGAATCCGGCCCGCCATCGCTTCTTCATAGTTCAAGGTTCACCGTTGTCAACAACATGATTTCCAAGACAGGGTTGCTGCACCACTGGAGCGGAACGTGTCCTTGTGGACCTCACGTTCAAGAGGAGCTTGATCCAAGTACCTTGATCATCATCATTAAGCTCCTCTCTAGTCGGTGCAGGCACCACAGAACATCTTCCCGAGCTGCGCTACTTACCGCTTCAAGAGGTAGTACTTCATCGAAGTTCTACTTTCCTCCCACTTACTTCTTTCGAGAGAAACTCTTTCTCGTAAACTACCCGCTCTTGGCAACAAAGATCTTGCCTTCGGATCTGAGGTAGATGGTATACCCAATGGTTTCCTTAGGGTATCCTATGAAGACACATTTTTCCGACTTGGGTTCGAGCTTTTCAGGTTGAAGTTTCTTGACATAAGCATCGCATCCCCAAACTTTTAGAAACGACAGCTTAGGTTTCTTCCCAAACCATAATTCATACGGTGTCGTCTCAACGGATTTAGACAGTGCCCTATTTAAAGTGAATGCGGCTATCTCTAGAGCGTATCCCCAAAATGATAGCGGTAAATCGGTGAGTGACATCATGGATCGCACCATATCCAATAGAGTGCGATTACGACGTTCGGACACACCGTTACGCTGAGGTGTTCTAGGCGGCGTGAGTTGTGAAACGATTCCACATTTCCTTAAGTGCGTACCAAATTCGTGACTTAAATATTCTCCCCCACAATCTGGTCGTAAGAACTTTATTTTCCTGTCACATTGATTCTCAACCTCACTCTGAAATTCCTTGAACTTTTCAAAGGTCTCAGACTTGTGTTTCATTAAGTAGACATATCCATATCTACTCAAGTCATCAGTGAGAGTGAGAACATAACGATATCCTCCACGAGCCTCAACGCTCATTGGACCGCACACATTGGTATGTATGATTTCCAATAAGTTGGTTGCTCGCTCCATTGTTCCGGAGAACGGAGTCTTGGTCATTTTACCCATGAGGCATGGTTCACACGTGTCAAATGATTCGTAATCAAGAGACTCCAAAAGTCCATCTGCATGGAGCTTCTTCATGCGTTTGACACCTATGTGACCAAGGCGGCAGTGCCACAAGTATGTGGGACTATCGTTATCAACTTTACATCTTTTGGTATTCACACTATAAATATGTGTAACATTACGCCGAGATTCATTAAGAATAAACCATTCACCAAATGGGCATGACCATAAAACATATCTCTCATATAAATAGAACAACCATTATTCTCTGATTTAAATGAGTAGCCATCTCGAATTAAACGAGATCCCGATACAATGTTCATGCTCAAAGCTGGCACTAAATAACAATTATTAAGGTTTAAAACTAATCCCAGAGGTAAATGTAGAGGTAGCGTGTCGACGGCGATCACATCGACCTTGGAACCATTCCCGACGCCGCATCGTCACCTCGCCCTTCGCCAGCCTCCGCTTATTCCGCAGCTCCTGCTTTGAGTTACAAATATGAGCAACGACACCGTATCAAATACCTGTGAGCTACTACGAGTAATCGGTAAGGTACACATCAATTACATGTATATCACATATACCTTTGGTGTTGCCGGCCTTCTTGTCCACTAAGTATTTGGGGCAGTTCCGCTTCAAAGGACTACTTCCTTGCAATAAAAGCACTCGGCCTCGTGCTTGGGTCCATTCTTTGGCTTCTTCCCGACAAGCTGGCTTACGGCGCGGCAACTCCCTTGCCGTCCTTCTTGAAGTTCTTCTTACCCTTGCCTTTCTTAAACTTAGTGGTTTTATTCACCATCAACACTTGATGTTCCTTTTGATCTCCACCTCCGCTGATTTCAGCATTGAATATACCTCAGAATGGTCTTTTCCATCTCCTGCATATTGAAGTTCATCACAAAGCTCGTAGCTCGGTGGAAGCGATCAAGGATCCTGTCAATGACCGCGTCATCCGGAGATTAACTCCCACTGAGTCAGCGGTTGTGCAACCTGCACATTTTGAGTATGTGCTCACCGATGTAACTATTTTCCTCCATCTTACAATCAAGAACTTGTCGGAGACTTCATATCTCTCGACCGGGCATGAGCTTGCAAAACCATTTTCAGCTCTTCAACATCTCATATGCTCCGTGTTGCTCAAAATGCTTTTGGAGCCCCGGTTCTAAGCTGTAAAGCATGCCGCATCGAACGAGGGAGTAATCATCAAGACGAGACTGCCAAGCGCTCATAACGCCTTGGTTCTCAGGATGGGTGCTTCACCTAGCGGTGCTTCTAGGACATAATCTTTCTTGGCAGCTATGAGGATGATCCTTAGGTTCCGGACCTAGGAGGAGGGAGGAGGTGTTGGAGAGGGAGGGGGAGGCGCCAGGGCTAGGGTGCGGCTGCCTCCCTCCCCCACTATATATAGGCCCTGGGGGCGCCGCCCTAGGAGATCTGATCTCCAAGGGGCGCCGCCAAGGGGTGGCTTGCCCAAGCCAGGGGGGCGCCCCACCCCTAGGGTTTCCTGCCCTAGGCGCAGGGGAGGCCCAAGGGGCGCACCAGCCCACCAGGCTGGTTCCTCCCACTTCAGCCCATGGGGCCCTCCGGATAGGTGGCCCCACCGGTGGACCCCGGGACCCTTCCGTGGTCCCTGACAATACCGTGAACTCAAACTTTCCGATGGTCAAACTTGACTTCCTATATATAAATCTTTACCTCCGGACCATTCCGAACTCCTCGTGACGTCCGGATCTCATCCGGACTCAACAACTTTCGGGTTACTGCATACTAATATCTCTACAACCCTAGCGCCACCGAACCTTATGTGTAGACCCTACGGGTTCGGAGACACGCAGACATGACCGAGACGACTCTCCGCCAATAACCAACAGCGGATCTGGATACCCATTTTGGCTCCCACATGCTCCTCGATGATCTCATCGGATGAACCACGATGTCGAGGATTCAATCAATCCCGTATACAATTCCCTTTGTCAATCGGTACGCTATTTGCCCGAGACTCGATCGTCGGTATCCCAATACCTCGCTCAATCTCGCTATCGAAAGTCACTTTACTCATCAGTAATGTATGATCCCGTGACCGCACACTTGGTCACATTGAGCTCATTATGATGATGCATTACCGAGTGGGCCCAGAGATACCTCTCCGTCATACAGAGTGACAAATCCCAGTCTTGATTCGTGCCAACCCAACAGACACTTTTGGAGATACCTGTAGTGCACCTTTATAGCCAACCAGTTACGTTATGACGTTTGGCACACCCAAAGCACTCCTACTATATCTGGGAGTTGCACAGTCTCATGGTCTAAGGAAATGATACTTGACATTTGGAAAAGCTCTAGCAAAACGAACTACACGATCTTGTGCTATGCTTAGGATTGGGTCTTGTCCATCACATCATTCTCCTAATGATGTGATCCCGTTATCAATGACATCCAATGTCCATAGTCAGGAAACCATGACCATCTGTTGATCAACGAGCTAGTCAACTAGAGGCTCACTAGGGACATGTTGTGGTCTATGTATTCACACATGTATTACGATTTCCGGATAACACAATTATAGCATGAATAATAGACAATTATCATGAACAAAGAAATATAATAATAATCATTTTATTATTGCCTCTAGGGTATATTTCGAACAACATCCGGCCATGACCCCGGACATCCGGCCCCTGAAGCATCGCCCACAGCAGCCGCCCAGCCGCCAAGTGCCTACAGGCCCCAGACATCCGGCCCGATACCCGGAAACCTGGCACCCTCTGTCCAGAGAGCACCAAGATCAGCCCTGCAGCCTGGACATCTGGAACCCGCCTATGCAGAGAGTGTCAAGGCCAGCCCCGACCGCCCGGACATCCGGCACATCGTGAAGGCCCGAACATCCGGCCCGATGCCCGGACATCCGGCGTCCCCTGTCTGCGCACAGTGTAAGGCCTGAGGCCCATGTACCCCTTCGCCCACCTAGACTATATATATTCCTCCTCCTCCCTCTTTCTAGGGTTAGCGTTGTGATAGCTCATATGTGAGATAGAGCGTCGCTCATCCATCTGGATCTACTCCACCGAGAGAGACGGACACCTCTTCGGAGAAGATCCACTTGGATTCAAGACCCCTAACGGGAAGAACTCAAGACCTCCTCATGGAGAAGAACCGGTTACCTATGTATCTTCCTTTGTTTGATTCGGATCGTGTATCTATTTGTATTTAGAGGATATAGCATATGTGTGACCAAATCTTGTTGGTTTGAGTGTGTCTCTTGTGTTTTCCCTCGTGATTTCCCCTCGTTTTCTTCGTGTTCATCGCGGGATCCGCTCCTTTCATGAAAGATCGGCCATGTAGGGTTCCACCCTACATCATCTTGGTATCATGAGCCACGTTGATCACGATTTCGGAGCCTCTCATCTTCGTTCTCTAGCCTTGTTTTGTTGATTTTGTCCCTAATTCAAAAATTCCCCACAAAAATAGCCTCCCATTTTTTTTTGATTTGTTGGTGTGATGAAGATTTGTTGGATCTGATCCACGAATTTCGTGTGTTGCAGGTAGATCTAGCTTTCCCCCATCTTTTCCCCAATTTCCATCCACAAAATCTCCCGAATTTTTCCCCAAATTTGCCTCTTCCACGCGGAGTTCATCGAGTTCGTCCACGGATCCAGAGCCCGGACATCTGGCCCGACCCCCGGACATCCGGCCATCCCGGACATCAGGCCCACAAGCCCGGACATTCGGCCCCTGACAGCATCACTTCCATCCACCGCTTCATTTTCCGCCTAAATTTTGCCAAATTTTGATTTGGTGCCCTCTTACTCTCCCGCACACCACCATCCCTTCCGTATAGCACCACCGCTTTCCGCAAACACCACCACCGCTTATCCGCTACCAATTTCGACAATTTTGACACATTTTTCTTTGAGAATTTGAGTTGCGGTTGTCTTGTCCTATTGTGTTTCGGCTATTTAGGTACGGTTCAACATCAACATCACCGCCGCTCATCTTCTCCACGGACTCGTCATCAACAACGACCACTCCATCATTTTGACACCATAACGTAAGCAAGAACCGTAACCTCATCTTGGTATCGTGATATCCCATAATTTTACATTCTTGCCATTGCATTGATAACCACCATAGCCCAATTTTGTGTATCTTACCCATCGAGACTATCGTTTGAGTATTGCCGGCAACGTCACTTCTGCACATTAGTGATCATACTTCCCATAGCATACATACCATATCATAGTGGTGCATATCTTGGTATCATCTCTTGTGTCACAAGGTTGTCATCGCATATACACAATTGTTATCTTGGTTCATGAAGTTTTGCATGAGAAAAGAGCTCAAAAGACAAAGAGCCAAACAAGCTTTTAAGCAAACGGGAAAGATAAGCAAAGAGCTTATAAGCAAGAACCATAGCATCATACTACATTAAGATTGTCATACTCGATCATCTTGGATCATACCATCGGAAAACCATAAATATAGCATACTTGGGATAGAAGTCGTTGCATTTTTCCTTAGTAGGTTGTGCACAAGTTTCGTATCCTCCTATTGTGCAATCGTGCTAGCGTCTCTCTAGTGTTCTGCAACAAGAGCATTTTCGGGATTCCACATTTTGGCTCATTCTTGGTTGCACGACCCCACTTATCTATATGCGTGTGTGTTTCCGTGTACCATATCTTGCTATTGGTCTACTTGTTGCATTTGCAAATTTGTGGATCTTTTCCAACATTATTGAGGCTCACTAACGATTGCATCAAATTTTGTGCCACCATCCTAACCAATCTCCACTATAAGATTTATTTGTGTAGGTGTGAGAAACCGACAAGAATTGGTACCAATTGTGCTATTTCCTTGTTACACATTGAGTGATCATTGATCCGTCTTCAACATCGGTCAAGGTACATTTGGTATAAGTTCTTCTCTCTCTCCCACTCACATATTTGCTTGGAATGATGGATAGGCCAAGTTCTTCTACCAACCCACTCTTCCTTGAGCAAGATGACGACCCGAACAACTACGTCACCAAACTCCACCTATTTGGCACACAACGAGCTTTGCATCAAGAGCAACAAGCAATGAGCGACCGCATCGACCATCTCGCCACCGACTTGCGACTATCCGAGCAACGCACAAGAGACTACTTCGATAACAAGCTCGACGAACACAAACAAGAAAATGACGCAAGAATGGACGAGAATCGTGCCTGGTTGGTCAACCGCTCTTCTACCACTTCGTCCTACTCAAGACGGAGCCGCTCGAGTCGACACTCCGACGACACCATCTCCGGCTCAAGTACTCCTACATCGAACACTCTTCGTCGTGTCGCGCGTCAAGATCGTCAAGCAAACCGAAATCCTCTACATGACAACGACCCTCAAGAGCAAGCTCGCGCGCAAGAACATCGACACCGTCAAAACCAAGCTACTTTCGCGCAAGCACAAGAATGGCAACGTCAACGCCAACAAGCCGAGGAAGAGCGTGCACGACAACACCAAGATGCACAAGATGCCGAGGCACAACTCCAAGAACAACAACTACGTGAAGCTCAAGCACTTGAGGCGCAACGTGCCCTCCGAGATTCAAGTCGAGCCGTAGCCACGCGCAACCGACAAGCTCATGAGCAACAAGAAGAGTTTCGTGATGAAGTTCAAGAACGAATATATCAAGCTCGCGTGCATCGTCAAGCTCGACAAGATCCTCCACAAGCTTGACAAGAACATCAAGTTCACCAAGAGCAAGACGACAATGGAAATCCTCCAAGACAAGAGCATGTTGAGGGAAACAATCCTCCTCGTCAAGGACGTCATCATCCCCGACCCCAACACAATGAAGAGCAACGCTACGGCAAGCTAAAGTTCACCATGCCCAAGTTTTTTGGAAGCAATGATCCCGAAGAGTACCTTTCATGGGCATTGAAGGTTGACAAAATCTTCCGCTTTCACAACTATGAGGAAGAGAAGAAGATCGCGATGGCATCCCATGAGTTCCAAGACTACGTCCTCATTTGGTGGGAACAAGTCATTGAGCGCCGAGCGGCAAGAGGTGAACCACCCATCACAACTTGGGTGCAAATGAAGGATGTCATGAGAGCATGTTTCGTACCAACCTACTACAACCGCGACCTCTTCAAGAAACTCCAACTCCAACCAAGGAATCAAGAGCGATGAAGAATATTACAAGGAAATGGAGATTGCCATGATACGAGCCAATGTCACGGAAGATGACGAGAAAACTATGGCACGTTTCTTGAACGGACTCAATCATCCTATCAAGAAGATCGTCGACTTCCAACCATACTCGAACCTCATCGAGCTAGTGCATCAAGCTACCAAAGCGGAACGTCAAGTGCAAGATGACTTCAAGTATGCCAAGTTCTCATCCAAGTCCTATGGCTTCTCCAACAACCAAGCTTCAACGACTTCAACACCTTCTACCTCAACCAAGCCATCTACAAGCAACGGCGACAAGTCAAGTCACAAGAAAACTTTTACAACCTCAAGTCGTCCTCCTACAACAAGCAATTTCAAGCCGAGAGTTTCATCATCATCTACTCCAACCGATGAGACCATCAAGACAAGTTCCTTCAAATGCTTCACATGTGGCGGCCGAGGCCACAAGTCCTTTGAATGTACCAACAAGCGCACCATGATCCTCAACGATGACGGAACCTATGACTCCATGAGTGAAGAGGAAATGGAAGCCCTTGAGCAAGTGGCCATGCACCGGCAAGTGAACGAAGATGAAGATAATCAAGTCTTTTGTGATGAAGATTTGAGCCCCGCTCTCGTTGTATCCAATGTCTTGACTCTTCAACATCAACAAGATGAAGACCAAAGATGCCATATCTTCCACACCAAGGCCGGTATCAATGGAAGGTCCGTCAAGGTCATCATCGATGGAGGGAGTTGCCATAACTTGGCAAGTGAAGAACTATGCTCCAAGCTCCAATTGGTCAAGATGAAGCACCCGCACCCCTACAAGGTTCAATGGCTAAGCGACTACGACACTATCCAAGTCGAGCATATGGTACAAGTTTCCTTCAAGATCAGAGCATACGAAGACACTTTGGAGTGTGATGTCATTCCGATGTCCGTTTTCCACCTCCTTCTTGGACGACCATGGCAATTCGACCGAGGTGTCATCCACAACGGGCATACAAACCACTATAGCTTCAAGATGAAAGGAAAGGAGTACGTGCTACGACCTATGTCTCCAAGTCAAGTGATCGCCGACAAGCAAGCCACCCATCATGGAGCGAATAGTGAGAGAGCGAACCACCTAAAAGAGAGTGAGTGCCACAAGCCAAAATTGAGTGCCTCCACGATGAGCGACAAGACAAACTTAGTCTTATTTGCCACCAAACGTGAGATGAGAGAAGTGTGTGAGAATCCGTCAACTGTCATGCACTATGTCCTTTTGTGCAAGTACGATGCACCAAAAGCTAAAACCTCTCACAATCTTCCTTTAGCGTTATCTTCTCTATTGCAGGAATTCCAAGACGTTTTCCCCGATGAGCTACCTCCGGGACTACCCCCACTTCGAGGCATCGAACACCGAATCGACCTCATCCCCGGAGCACCACTTCCTAACAAGGCTCCCTACCATGTCAACCCCAAGGAAACTAAGGAGATCCAATGGCAAGTACAACAACTCATCGACAACGGTCAGGTACAAGAAAGTTTGAGCCCTTGTGCCATCCCGGTAATCCTTGTTCCCAAGAAAGATGGTACATATCGCATGTGTTCCGATTGTCATCCTATCAATGCTATTACCGTGCGTTATCGTTACCCCATTCCACACCTAGATGATATGCTAGATGAGCTTAGCGGAGCCACCATTTTCTCTAAATTGACCTCAAAAGTGGCTACTATCAAATACGCATCCAAGAAGGCGATGAATGGAAAATCGCATTTAAGACCAAATTTGGCTTATATGAATGGCTTGTTATGCCAATGGGTTTATCTGACGCACTCGGTACCTTCATGCGACTCATGCATTTTGTTCTTAGACCCTATATTGGTGTATTTGTTGTGGTATACTTTGACGACATTCTGGTGTTTAGCAAATCTCTCAAAGATCGTGTCACCCACTTAGAACCGTGTTGCAAACCCTTAAGAAAGAGCGCCTTTATGCTAATATGGACAAATGCCTTTTTGGTGTTGATAAGCTTGTTTTCTTGGGTTTTGTTGTGTCTTCTAAGGGTGTTCATGTTGATGAATCTAAGATCAATGCTATTAGAACTTGGCCCCAACCAACCAACCTGCAACAAGTGCGTAGCTTGCTTGGTTTAGCCGGTTTCTACCGTAGATTTGTTAAGGATTTTAGCACCATTGCATCTTCTTTACATGCTTTGAGTAAGAAGAATGCACCCTTTGTCTGGGGACCATCTCAAGATAGCGCATTTAATGAGCTTAAGAATTTTCTTACTCATGCTCCCGTGCTTGCTTTACCCAACTTTGACAAACCCTTTGAAATTCATTGCGATGCTAGTGGTAATGGCATAGGAGGTGTGTTAACGCAAGAGAAGCGCCACATAGCTTACTTTAGTGAGAAACTTTCTGGAGCGCAACTCAATTACCCCATCTATGAGAAAGAGCTATATGTGTTAGTGCGAGTTTTGCATGAATGGGAACATTACCTTCGCCCTCATGAATTTGTCATCCATACCGACCATGAAACGCTTAAATATCCTAAGGGTCAAACTAAGTTGAACAAGCGTCATGCTAAATGGAGTGAGTTCATTGAGTCATTTCCTTATGTCATCAAGTACATTAAAGGTAAGGAAAATGTTGTGGTGGACGCTCTTTCCCGCATATGCATGCTTGTCGCCAAACTTGAATTGAATGTCATTGACTTTGAGCACATAAAAGACTTGTATGCGCATGATCCTACTTTTGCTATTCCTTATGCCAAGTGTTTGACGCATACATCTTGGGAACGCTATTACATCAAAGATGATTATCTTATGAGAGCTAACAAACTTTGCATCCCCGAGTCTTCTCTTCGTTTGTTGCTTTTTCAAGAATCTCATGGAGGAGGACTAATGGGACACTTTGGACGTGACAAGACATTTGCCATGCTCTCCAAGAACTATTTTTGGCCCAAGATGTTACGCGACGTCTCACGTTTCACCACTCGGTGCTCAACATGTCGCAAAGCTAAGTCTAAAGCTCAATCTCATGGCCTTTATATGCCCCTTCCAATTCCATACCACCCATGGGATGATATTAGCATGGATTTTGTCCTTGGTTTACCTAGAACTAGAAATGGAAAGGATTTCGTGTTTGTTGTTGTGTACCGATTCTCTAAAATGACACATTTCATACCATGCATCAAGATAGACGATGCTTCACATGTTGCAAATCTTTTTTGTAGGGAAATCTTGCGCCTACATGGAGTGCCCAAGACAATTGTCTCGGACCGCGACGTCAAGTTCTTGAGCTACTTTTGGAAAACCTTATGTGCCAAGCTCGGAATCAAGCTCTTGTTCTCTTCGGCATACCATCCTCAAACCGACGGTCAAACGGAGGTGACGAACCGTACGCTCTCCACTCTACTACGTGTGTTGATAAAGAAGAACATCAAGGAGTGGGAGGAGTGCCTACCTATCGACGAGTACACCTACAACCGTGCAAGACATTCGACTACCGGCAAGTCCCCCTTCGAGGTCGTCTACGGCTTCAACCCGTTGTCCCCATTGGACATTCTTCCTCTACCACTACAAGAGCACACCAACATGGACGCGAGTGCCCGAGTGAAATACCTCAAGAAGATGCATGAAGATACAAGGCACACCATCGAGCGCCAAGTACAACGACTCACGACCAAGCTCAACGTCAACAAGCAACCCATGATATTCAACATTGGAGATCTTGTGTGGCCACACCTTCGCAAGGACCACTTCCCAAACGAACGAAAGTCCAAACTTCTACCACGAGCCGATGGACCCTTCAAGGTGCTTGCACGCTACAACAACAACGCCTACAAGATCGATATCCCACGCGACAAGTACTCCGTGAGCGACATCTTCAACGTCAACGATCTCTCTCCCTACCATGGTGATGAAGATTTGGATCCGAGTTCGAATCTTTCCCAAGGGAGGGGAGATGATGCGGAGCATCCTATGGTCATCCCCATGGACCTACCATCATCTCACCAAGTGCCAAGAGGACCTATGACACGGCACGAGCTAGAGCTCTCGAGACCGAGGTGATCTCCTTCCTTAGTGATATCGCATATGATCCACTCGAGACATGGCTACTACCTAAGTCCAAGATGTTGTGCATGATTAGGTATCAAGAGGACCCTCCCGAAGATGCACGTGAAGACAGACAAGTCCCCAAGTTCACGGACGAAGAGAACCAACGGAAGGAGTCAAGAACAGTTTCCAGGCCCCGGACATCCGGCCATGACCCCGGACATCCGGCCCCTGAAGCATCGCCCACAGCAGCCGCCCAGCCGCCAAGTGCCTACAGGCCCCGGACATCCGGCCCAGCTCGGACATCCGGCCCGATGCCCGGAAATCCGGCACCCTCTGTCCAGAGAGCACCGAGACCAGCCCTCCAGCCCGGTCATTCGGCCAATCGCCCAGACATCCGGACCCCGCCTATCCAGAGAGCGTCAAGGCCAACCCCGACCGCCCGGACATCCGGCGCCAGCCCGAACATCCGGCACCTCGTGAAGGCCCGGACATCCGGCCCGACGCCCGGACATCCGGCCTCCCTTGTCGGCGCATAGTGTAAAGGCCCGAGGCCCATGTACCCCTTCGCCCACCTAGACTATATATACTCCTCCTCCTCCCTCTTTCTAGGGTTAGCGTTGTGATAGCTCATATGTGAGATAGAGCCTCGCTCACCCATCCGGATCTACTCCACCGAGAGAGACCGACACCTCTTCAGAGAAGATCCACTTGGATTCAAGACCCCTAACGGGAAGAACTCAAGACCTCCTCATGGAGAAGAACCGGTTACCTATGTATCATCCTTTGTTGGATTCGAATCATGTATCTCTTTGTGTTTCGAGGATCTAGCATATGTGTGACCGAATCTTGTTGGTTTGAGTGTGTCTCTTGTGTTTTCCCTCGTGATTTCCCCTGGTGTTCTTCGTGTTCATCGCGGGATCCGCTCCTTTCGTGAAAGATCGGCCATCTAGGGTTCCACCCTACATCAGGTTTCAACCCAGCAGGAGGGCCTGTGACCTCGGTCTCCATCAAGAGAATCACCCTACTGGGCCAACATTGATAAAGCCCATCCGGCCAAACATCATGAAGCTCATCCGACCAAACACCATACCATCCATCTTACTAGACTGAGATGTGGTCCATAAAGACGAATGTTACCCACAAGGTCATCAACGCGACGTGATAACTCCATCAGTAACTGCTATCATTGTGGCCATTATTACATCATGGACCACTTAGTGGAAGTGTAATGCAGAAGTATGCAGCCACAATGTGTGCGATGGCATATGGAGTCTAGAGGGGCTATGTAGATGAATATGTTTGCATTGGAGAAGATATGGTCATCCTCTATGTGAAGAAATTTACAAGGGCTTTGATTGATGTCTTATAAGATGAGTATCTAAGAGAACCCAATGATGACACGACATGTAGGATGTAGGGTGGTTTGCATTGGAATATGTGCTTCATTTGGACCTATGTTGTGCTTGAGTTTCAATTTCAAAAAGAGTTCAAAATTTTGTTGAAATGTTTGTGCCATAAACATCAAGGTTTGAATTAATACATTGTGAAAAGTAGTCGAAATAGGGTTTATGTTTGTAAAAGTAAGTGACAAATATTCTTCTACTTAGAAAAGACATAAGGTTCAACTCATTAATAAATACATAAGTTCTCGTCATCCATTCTTCTTTTGTCCAGCAATACATATGTTATCCCCCTCTGTTACCTTCTTGATTTTGTTCTCCCATCTTTGGCGTCTTTCATCATTTTTTCTTGAAAACCACTTCAACCACCCCACTCTTATTGACTTACCAAACAAAATAATGTTTCTTTCGTAGTAAGTCAATAAGTGCATGAAATAAGTATTTACCAAATAAAATGCTATTGTTTAAAATCACAATAATATGGGCAAATAAATCACAAAAGTAACCTACTAGAATATTTATGCCCATTGCAAAGTACGGACAAACTAGTGCAAGAAAAAAACTTTTATAACTTGATTTTAGAGGATGTGTTATATGCAAGTATGCCACCTTTCCAATATTCATGATCTTTTGGAAATTAAGTTTGATGACGAGTGAGTGCTTAGCTATCTCAAAAAGAAAGTTTTGAGGATGGGTTTCTAAAAGACACTCCCTCCGTTGCATAATTATTGTCATGGTTTTAGTTCAAAGTTGAACTAAAATCACGACAATAATTTGGAACGTAGGGAGTAAGTTATGAGGATAGATTAGAGTTGCTCCAGTTAATTACAATGTGCGATCATCCGCAGAGCGAATGACGAAGAGCTAGCTCGAAGCATCAGGAGGGGATTTGTAGCATGCATTGGCAGGGGTAGGCAACCCTAATTTTCTTTTGGCTTTCGATTTTCATTCTTTTATATCTTTTGAACCAAAAGTCTAAATTAAGTTGAGGGATCATGATCTGTTTCCTCCCCTAACCCTTGGTTGATACTCCAAATTTCACCGCCGAACCCGTGGACTCACCTCTCCTATGCCCGCTGCTCTGGCGACCGTTGGGGGTGGGGGGAGGAGAATCCCGATGACTCTGCTCTGGTTAGTGGTTTAGGTTAGCTAGGGTCTTTTAGTCCTCGTAGGTGCAACACTCGGACGGATGACGTCGCTTCTTCTTCAAGTTTGTCTTCCGGGCTTTGATCCTCCTCGAGTTTGTCCGTGTGGATGTAGTCGACGGAGCTCCAGCATAGATTCCTACCTTCTCCTTGGGGCGGTGAGATTATGGTTTCTGGTCAACGAGATTTGATGTCAGGTGCTTCAGATCTATGCAAGGGTTCAACGACGACGACCGCGACTCCAGGACGCTAGTCCTTAGGGGCAAGTGCACAAAGACTTTGCGGCTGTCATCGACAAGGTCAAGTCGGCTCCGATAGGGGAGCGACGACAACAATGCATCAACGGCTTCTTCTGGCGGCTATAGTGGTCATTCGGTGGTCTCAGAATATCGATGTAGTTTTTATTGTGTTTGAGATGATTTGTACTTTCGATGAACCTTTAATAGATCTGACTCTTGCCGCAAAAGAAAATATCAAATTAAGTTTCGTTTGCATATTCGTGTTTCTTGTGACGATGAGCTTTAAATGAGATCAATTCTTTGAGATCTAAATGAGATCCATTTTGAATATGTTTTGAGTTCAAAACTTCATTAAGTTTTAACCGGTAAAACTTAGTACGAGTGATCAACAAAATTGTAAGTTTCAGAAACTGCGACCGACAGAATGGTATGTTTCAGAAACAAAAACTTAAAACTTATTGTGACCTTATACGAGATTCAACGACTTTGTGGATCTAAGACAATCGGGCGACCGCGTGGTCCAGCATCTACATGCCGGAAGCATCGGCATCAGTATCGATCAGAGAGTTCGCTTGGAACAAGTTTGTGTTTCCCGGCCCTTGTTCGCCGGCAAGACTGCATGCAGATGCAGCTAGCGCATCTTAGCTCCAGGATCGACGTGTAATGCAAGCTTTCTATGTGCTCTGTTTTTTTCCATACGGTCTTCCTCTTTCTTGACTCACGCACGGCAGGCGGGAGCACGCGGAACCACACGCGCGCTTCTTACGCGCCAAATACACGGAAACGTACCGATGTCCATATACACGTCCAGTCCAGGTACGCCATACTCACGCATACGCACACACAAGTGTTTCTACCTAGCTTGACCGAGATCAAGGACGATCCAGTGAAACCGGATGAATGTTTTTTACCATCCGCAGATTACGAGTAACAGTCATTAGTCGTTGATGCGTTGACTCTTGCTTGCCCGGAACTTCACCACCTCACCGAGACAGTACTTTTACAGATGTCCCCTTTACGTCCAACGACATAATCTACTACTCCCTTCGTCCCATAATGTAAAATGCTTTTTGATAGTAGTGTAGTGTCAGAAAATATTTTACATTATGAAACGGAGGAAGTACCAATTAGACCTGATTTGTTTGAGCTTTAGGGACAGCTAAATCTGGAATCTAAAATCAACAGTTATTTCGAATAAGCTCGAATTTGATCACCATAAAGAACCTAATTATTTAAGCTAGGCTCAGTTCGCACTAATAGCATGTACTCAGGCTAGCATGAAGGCAATCTATACTTCACAAAAGTCAGTCAGAAAACGTCTAAGAAAACAGAGCATCATCATAGACTACTATTGCACTGAAAACAGCATCTACCAGGATTGTTCTTCCACGCACAAGTTCGAATAGCCGACAGAACCTAGGGGGAAAAACACACAAGCAAGAGTAGAAAATCAACACAACCTTTGACTACTAGACTCCCATTGATTAGTACTCGACCGAGTGTGTGATTGCAGTACACAATCCGTCCGCCTATCGCGGCCACGAGATGGAAGTTTCGATGGCAGTTAAGTACTCCCTCTGTAAATTAATATAAGAGCGTTTAGATCATTAAAGTAGTGATCTAAACGCCCTTATATTAGTTTACGGAGGGAGTAGTAGCCATTTAGGTGAAACTGAAAGAGACGGCAGTCAAACCTGCTGAGAATTTCGTCAAACTGAGAGAAAGAAGGGGGTCAATGTATGCACGTGTTGACTGGTCGACAACCTGCTCGTAGGGGACAGGGCAAAGCTGGTTGCAAACATGGCACACATACCAGTTCATAGTTTCACACCACTAAAGTCAATCTTTGCCAAAAAGAAAAGGTTACTTATCACACCAGAATGGAAATACTAAACTCTGAACTGAACTTCACTGCAGAGTGGAGACACTGGAAAGCAGCAGGCAGACATGGAGAATATATTACTGCTTGACATGCTGATTTGCAACAACACAATCTCCAAAGATTATTGATATCTAATCAGTTCAAAGATAGTAAATCAACTTCCAGTCTACTTTGCAGAGAGATAGAGTAGGAAATGTCTGGATCATCATCATGCTGTGAAAAGCAAAACAGTGCTTACCACTTGTGTTTATGTGTGATGATAACTAACCGAGTTTACGATTCTAGAAGGTCCTTGCGTTTACAAGGATCCATGGAGAACGAGAAGAAGACGTACTGCTGCACTTTCTGTTGATGTGACTTGCTTTGAACATGACTTGGAAAACAGTAATGCTACTTTAAAAGTTTAGATATCAAAATTGTTTTGCAAAAGCGTTCTGCAGTTTCATGATGGTTTTCTTCATGCAAGACAAATTCATTTTGACCTTTCTGTTACTTCTCATGATGGTTACCTCAGGCACATGCAGCTATCTTGGAAGATGCGGATTTCCAAAGTTTTTCTTTTCAAGAACACGCAGAAGCTCTGCATGCCTATATATTAAGAAAGGGAGATAGACATTTACAAGGTTTGTCCAGATGGCGCATGTGGACAGCCCACTGTTCAAGATATCTTCCGTTATTTCAATAAATCGGCCGTTTTGTCGCTTACCGGTGTCTGGCCGATAAGACAAATCAGTTGATAAATCAGCCGATACGGCGATAGATCGGCCGATATGTCGATAAACTGGCTGATTTACCCCTTATCATGGATCGACAGCTATGTTTCCGATAAACGATATCTCCAACATTGGGACAGCCCCTATACCCAATTCACTAGAACACACCTCGGAGATACTCGCTTAAGACTACCTCTACGGTCCGTCCGTCAATCACGGCAATGATCACAAATTTTTGTCGCCCATAGCCAATGGCGGTAGAGAAGTGTGTCTAAGGACCCCATGGTCATGCTCAAGCCGAATACAACGAAAAGTGCAAATAATCAACCAAGTTGGCACCCTTGGGTAGCTTCGGGTGCATGGCAGGATGCAGATCAGACAGCTCAGCAAGGATGGTGGCATCCGCCGGTGTGGTTAGGTGCTAGAAGCCGATCCACTGAAGAGTGCGACGAGACTCCCCGCACAAAGGCGCATTGTAGTATAAGGTGGCCGATGGCATCCGAACTCCAGCACTGGCACACACCACAAGCCAGATGAAGAACTTGAATTCACCACTTTTGTTGGCTGCATGACTATGCATGGGAGCATCTGATATGGCAGATTTCGGAAGTTGTTGTATTGTTAGACTAAAAAATGTTCATTCTAGACATTTTTTTCTTCTCAAAATGCCATGTGAGGCCAAAGCGAGGTACCGTATGATGCCTACTATTGTAACCAGAATGGAGTCAGAAGCTCTAGGCGATTCGGTAAAAACCTTTAACTCATCACAAATATTTGTTTTGAGAAGTTAACCACACCTAGACGAACCCTCAAACGTTTAACTCCTCAAAATTTTAAGGAGTTAACTCGCAAAACCAGCCTAACACTCTCATATTTGCTCTATCGTGGCCACTTCTCAGGAAAAATCTGGCCTCTCCAAACTCTTGCCCGACGTGCCTCCTCTTCCCGTCACTGCCACCAATGTCACCACCACAGTAGGTCACAACTCCAATGGGAACGGAACCTCGGGACACTTCTGCAATCCCATCGGTGCTACGCCACCGAAATCGACCCACGCTCTGCTGCCTGCGCCAACGAAGTAGCCGGGGAAGAAGAATGTGGTGCGGACGGCTGCACGTCAACAAAGGCCAGTGGCAGCCCAAGGTAGCCGTGATGACGACCACTCGCCCTCCGCTTTCTTCAGCCTGCGGCAAGCAGGTGAGGAAACCGATGGAGGTGGGGAAGGCCCTCATCAAGGCGGCAGTGAAGAAGAAGAAGGCATCCATGATGACGCCTCATCCTCGTTCTACTGATCGTATCCCTTCTCCGGTGACCCCTTCACCTCCTCCTCTGGCGCGTTCAGCCGTCGCAGCTGCATCCGAGTTCCATGGCCACCAAGTGCTCAAGGATATGCTAGAGAGGTAAAATGTGTGCCCCTTTTGTCCGAGATATTAGTGATGGTTTGAGGCCGTTTAGTTTTATGACATGCGTGTTGGTGCTTGTTGTTGAATGTAGTGTGGAGGATCATGATGTTGCAACTTTCATGTCTCAATTGAAGGAATCACACATGCTCGGCCTCGACTATCTAGATTATGATGGTGGTGGCTGTGGGGGTGATGATAAAGAATAGGACAACGAGGAGGATGATGATCCCGAAGTGGCGGGGGTCCATTATCACGTGGATATACAAGGAAGCACCAAGAGAGCACACTATAAAAAAAAGACACATCCGTGACATTTTGGGCCAAACGAAATTTTTTCTGTCATACTTATGACACTTCTATGACGATAATTGTGACAAAACCCGGTATCATCATAGATGTGGTGGGCTCCTACTTATGACAAAAATCATGACGTAAAATGGGCTTTTCGTCTCCGGCTATCGGGTGTCCCGATTACGGTGGGTGGTCGGGTCGAGCGATGCACGCTTTCTCTCATACACGCACGCTGCGTGGAGTGCGAGCGTTGGGCTCTAATCAACCCGAGCGAGGCGTTGGGCTCTAACTAAACCCGAGCGAATGCACCGCAGTTGCCTTATCAACCCGAGCGATCGATCGATGGTCGTTAATCGAACCCGATCGAGCGATTCCTTCGCTCGCTGCTAATCAAGCCGATCGATGCTGCCTCTGGATGAACAGTGAGCGTTGCTGGAGGGTTTGGATGAACAGTTCCCGGTGGGGGTGGATGAACAGGACCCCGTGGTGTTGCCTCTGGATGAACAGTGTTGGGTAACGTAGCAGAAATTCAAAATTTTCTACGCATCACCAAGATCAATCTATGGAGTAATCTAGCAACGAGAGGAAGGAGAGTGCATCTACATACCCTTGTAGATCGCTAAGCGGAAGTGCTACAAGAACGCGGATGAAGGAGTCGTACTCGCAGCGATTCAGATCGCGGTTGATTCTGATCTAAGCACCGAACAAAGGTGCCTCCGTGTTCAACACACGTACAGCCCGGGGACATCTCCTCCTTCTTGATCCAGCAAGGGGAGAGGAGAAGTTGAGGGAGAACTCCGACAACATGACGACATGGTGGTGATGGAGCTCGTGATTCTCCGGCAGGGCTTCGCCAAGCACTACGGAGGAGGAAGAGGGCTGCGCCAGGGGAAGGGTGTGGCTGCCCTCTCTCTCTCTCTCACTATATATAGGGGGAAGGGAGGAGGGGGAGGCGCCCTAGGGTTCCCTAGGGAGGGCGGCGGCCATAGGGGAAACCCTAGATGGGTTTTGGCGCCCCACCCCTAGGAAACTTGCCCCCAAGCCGGGAGGGGCGGCTGCCCTAGGGGTGGCGCCCCACCTCTCCAGAGTTACGTGAGATGGGGTGGAGGGCGCCAGCCCCTTAGTGGGCTGATGTGCCCTCTCCCTGGCCCATAAGGCCCCCAAAGCTTGTCGGGCCTTCAAACCCCTTTCGACACGCTGGTCATCACCGGTACCCCGGAACAATTCCGGACTCCAATACCCTTCGTCCAATATATCGATCTTCACCTCCGCACCATTCCGAGCTCCTCATCATGTCCCGGATCTCATCCGGACTCAACAACCTTCGTAACCACATACTATTTCCCATAACAACTCTAGCGCCACCGAACCTTATGTGTAGACCCTACGGGTTCGGGAACTATGCGAACATGACCGAGATGTTCTCCGTCAATAACCAACAGCGGATCTGGATACCCATGTTGGCTCCCACATGTTCCACGATGATCTCATCGGATGAACCACAATGTCAAGGATTCAAGCAATCCGTATGCAATTCCCTTTGTCTACGGTATAGTACTTGCCCGAGATTCGATCGTCGGTATCCCGATACCTTGTTCAATCTCGCTACCGCAAGTCTCTTTACTCGCTCCGTAACACATCATCCCGTGATCAACCCGCTGGTCACATTGTGCACATTATGATGATGTCCTACCGAGTGGGCCCAGAGATACCTCTCCGCTACACGGAGTGACAAATCCCGCCTCGATTCGTGCCAACCCAATGACACTTTCAAGATACCCGTAGTGCACCTTTATAGCCACCCGATTACGCCAGTGACGCTTTGGTACACCCAAAGCATTCCTACGGTATCCGGAGTTGCACAATCTCATGGTCTAAGGAAATGATACTTGACATCGTAAAAGCTTTAGCATACTAACTACACGATCTTTGTGCTAGGCTTAGGATTGTCTTGTCCATCACATCATTCTCCTAATGATGTGATCCCGTTATCAACGACATCCAATGTCCATGGTCGTGAAACCGTAACCATGTATTGATCAACGAGCTAGTCAACTAGAGGCTTACTAGGACATGGTGTTGTCTATGTATCCACACATGTATCTGAGTTTCCTATTAATTGAATTATAGCATGGATAATAAACGATTATCATGAACAAGGAAATATAATAATAATAACTAATTTATTATTGCCTCTAGGGCATATTTCCAATAGTCTCCCACTTGCACTAGAGTCAATAATCTAGTTCACATCGCCATGTGATTAACACTCACAGGTCTCACCGCCATGTGACCAACATCCAAAGAGTTTACTAATGTCACTAAACTAGTTCACATCATCATGTGCTTAAGACTCAATGTGTTCTGGGGTTTGATCATGTCTTGCTTGTGAGAGAGGTTTTAGTCAACGGGTCTGCAACATTCAGATCCGTATGTACTTTGCAAATCTCCAGGTCATATTGTAAATGCTGCTTCCACGCTCCACTTGGAGCTATTCCAAATGGTTGCTCCACTATACGTATCCGATTTGCTACTCAGAGTCATTCGGATAGGTGTTAAAGCTTGCATCGACGTAACCCTTTACGCCGAACTCTTTATCACCTCCATAATCGAGAAACATGTCCTTATTACTCCAAGGAAAATTTTAACCGCTATCTGGTGATCCACTCCTTGATCACCTTTGTACCTCTTGCCGATATGTGGCAAGGCACACATCAAAAGCGGTACACAAAGATAGCATACTATGTAGCCTACGCCTAAGCATAGGGGCGACCTTCGTCCTTTCTCTCTATTCTGCCGTGGTCGAGCTTTAAGTCTTAACTTCATACCTTACAACTCGTGCAAGAACTCCTTCTTTGATCGATCCATCTTGAACACCTTCAAGATCATGTCAAGGTATGTGCTCATTTGAAAGTACCATTAAGCGCTTTTGATCTATCCTTATAGATCTTGATGCTCAATGTTCAAGCAGCTTAATCCAGTTTTTCCTTGAAAAACTCCTTTCAAGCAACCCTTTATGCTTTCCAGAAATTCTACATCATTTCTGATCAACAATATGTCAACAACATATACTCATCAGAAATTCTATAGTGCTCCCACTCACTTCTTTGGAAATACAAGTTTCTCATAAACTTTTTATAAATGCAAAATCTTTGATCATCTCATCAAAGCGTATATTCCAACTCCGAGATGCTTACTCCAGTCCTTAGAAGGGTTGCTGGAGCTTTGCATACTTGTTAGCATCTTTCAGGATTGACAAAACCTTCTGGTTGTATCACATACAACCTTTCCTCAAGAATATCGTCGAGGAAACAATGTTTTGACATCCTATCTGTAAGATTTCATAAATCATGCAGTAATTGCTAATCCAATTCCAACAGACTCTTAGCATCGCTACGAGTGAGAAAGCCTCACCGTAGTCAACTCCTTGAACTTGTCGGAAAACATCTTAACGACAAGTCGAGCTTTCTTAATGGTGACACTTACCATCATTGTCTGTCTTCCTTTTAAAATCCATCTGTACCCAATAGCCTTACAACCATCAAGCAGTTCTTCCAAAGTCTACACTTTGTTTTCATACATGGATCCTCTCTCGGATTTTATGGCCTCGAGCCATTTGTCGGAATCCGGGCCCACCATCGCTTCTCCATAGCTCGTAGGTTCATTGTTGTCTAGCAACATGACCTTCAAGACATGATTACCGTACCACTCAAGTAGTACACATCCTTGTCACCCTCACGAGGTTCGGTAGTGACTTGATCCAAGTTTCATGATCACCATCATCAACTTCCACTTCAATTGATGTAGGTGCCACAGAACAACTTCCTGTGCCCTGCTACATACTTGGTTGAAGTGATGGTTCAAGAACCTCATCAAGTCTCCACCATCCTCCCACTCAATTCTTTCGAGAGTAACTTTTTCTCGAGAAAGGACCCGTTTCTAGAAACAATCACTTTTGCTTCCGGGTCTGAAATAGGAGGTATACCCAACTGTTTTTGGGTGTCCTATGAAGATGCATTTATCCGCTTTGGTTCGAGCTTATCAACCTGAAACTTTTTCACATAAGCGCCGCAGCCCCAAGCTTTCAAGAAACGACAGCTTAGGTTTCTCTAAACCATAGTTCATACGATGTCATCTCAACGGAATTACGTGGTGCCCTATTTAAAGTGAGTGCGGTTGTATCTAATGCCTAACCCATGAACGGTAGTGGTAATTCGATAAGAGACATCATGGTACGCACCATATCCAATAGGGTGCAACTATGATGTTCGGACACACCATCACACTATGGTGTTCCAGCGGTATTAATTGTGAAATAATTTCCACAATGTCTTAATTATGTGCAAAACTCGTAACTCAGATATTCATCTCTATGATCATATCATAGACATTTTATCCTCTTGTCACGAATATCTTCAACTTCACTCAAATTACTTGAACCATTCAATAGTTCAAACTTGTGTTTCATCAAGTAAATATACTCAAGATTCACTCAAATTATCTGTGAAGTAAGAACATAACGATATCCATCACGTGCCTCAAAGACTCATTGGACTGCACACATCAAAATGTATTACTTCCAACAAGTTGCTTTCTTGTTCCATTTAACTGAAAACGAGGCTTTCAGTCATCTTGCCCATATGGTATGATTTGCATGTCTCAAGTGATTCAAAATCAAGTGAGTCCAAACGGTCCATCTGCATGGAGTTTCTTCATGCATATACACCAATAGACATGGTTCGCATGTCTCAAACTTTTCAAAACGAGTGAGTCCAAAGATCCATCAACATGGAGCTTCTTCATACGCTTTATACCAATATGACTTACATGGCGATTGCCACAAGTAGGTGGTACTATCATTACTATCTTATATCTTTTGGCATGAACATGTGTATCACTACGATCGAGATTTAATAAACCATTCATTTTAGGTGCAAGACCATTGAAGGTATTATTCAAATAAACAAGTAACCATTATTCTCCTTAAATGAATAACCGTATTGCAATAGACATAATCCAATCATGTCTATGCTCAACGCAAACACCAAAGAACAATTATTTAGGTTTAACACCAATCTCGAAGGTAGAGGGAGCGTGCGATGCTTGATCATATCAACCTTGGAAACAGTTCCAACACATATCGTCAGCTCACCTTTAGCTAGTCTCCTTTTATTCCGTAGCTTTTATTTCGAGTTACTAGCACTTAGCAACCGAACCGGTATCTAATACCCTGCTGCTACTAGGAGTACTAGTAAAGTACACATTAACATAATGTATATCCAATATAGTTCCGTCGACCTTGCCTGCCTTCTTATCTACCAAGTATCTAGGGTGGTTCTGCTTTAGTGTCCGTTCCTCTCATTACAGAAGCACTTAGTCTCGGGTTTGGGTTCAACCTTGGGTTTTCACTGGAGCAGCAACTGTTTTGCCGTTTCATGAAGTATCCCTTCTTTCCCTTGCCCTTCTTGAAACTAGTGGTTTTACTAACCATCAACAATTGATGCTCCTACTTGATTTCTACTTTCGCGGCGTCAAACATCGCGAATACTTCAAGGATCATCATATCTATCCCTGATATGTTATAGGTCATCACGAAGCTCTAGTATCTTGGTGGCAATGACTTTGGAGAAACATCACTATCTCATCTGGAAGATTAACTCCCACTTGATTCAAGTGATTCTTGTACCCAGACAATCTGAGTACAAGCTCAACGATTGAGCTTTTCTCCCTTATTTTGTAGGCCAAGAAGCTCGTCGGAGGTCTTATACCTCTTGACGTGGGCACGAGCCTGAAATCCCAATTTCAGCCCTCGAAACATCTCAGATGTTTCATGACGTTCAAATCGCCTTCGTGCCTTAACTCTAAACCATTTAACATTACTGAACTATCACGTAGTTATCAAAACGTGTATGTCAGATGTTCGCAACATCCACAAATGACGTTCGAGGTTCAGCACACTGAGCGGTGCATTAAGGACATAAGCCTTCTTCCAAGCAACGAGGACAATCCTCAGTTTACGGACTTAGTCTGCATAATCGCTACTATCATCTTTCAATTGATTTTTCTCTAGGAACATATCTAAACAGTAGGACTAAAGCGCGAGCTTACTACATAATTAGCAAAGACCTTTTGACTATGTTCAGGATAATTAAGTTCATCTTATGAACTCCCACTCAGATAGACATCCCTCTTAGTCATCTAAGTGATTACATGATCCGAGTCAACTAGGCCGTGTCCGATCATCACGTGAGACGGACTAGTCATCATCGGTGAACATCTTCATGTTGATCGTATCTACCATACGACTCATGCTCGACCTTTCGGTCTCTTGTGTTCCGAGGCCATGTCTGTACATGCTAGGCTCGTCAAGTCAACCTAAGTGTTTCACGTGTGTAAATCTGTCTTACACCAGTTGTATGTGAACGTTAGAATCTATCACACCCGATCATCACGTGGTGCTTCAAACAACGAACTTTCGCAACGAAGGCACGTTAGGGGAACACTTTCTTGAAATTTTAATGAGGGATCATCTTATTTACTACCGTCGTTCTAAGCAAATAAGATGCATAAACATGATAAACATCACATGCAATCAAAAAGTGACATGATATGGCCAATATCATTTTGCTCCTTTGATCTCCATCTTCGGGCTCCATGATCATCATCGTCACCGCATGACACCATGATCTCCATCATCGTGTTCCATGAAGTTGTCTCGCCAACTATTACTTCTACTACTATGGCTAACGGTTTAGCAATGAAGTAAAGTAACTACATGGCGTTATTCAATGACACGCAGGCCATACAATAAATAAAGACAACTCATATGGCTCCTGCCGGTTGTCATACTCATCGACATGCAAGTCGTGATTCCTATTACAAGAACATGATCAATCTCATACATCACATATCATTCATCACATTCTTTTTGGCCATATCACATCACATAGCATACCCTGCAAAAACAAGTTAGACGTCCTCTAATTGTTGTTTGCATGTTTTACGTGGCTGCTATGGGTTTCTAGCAAGAACATTTCTTACCTACGCAAAACCACAATGTGATATGTCAATTGGTATTTACCCTTCATAAGGACCCTTTTCATCGAATCCGATCCGACTAAAGTGGGAGAGACTGGCACCCGCTAGCCACCTTATGCAACAAGTGCATGTCAGTCGGTGGAACCTGTCTCACGTAAGTGTACGTGTAAGGTCGGTCGGGGCCGCTTCATCCCACAATACCGTAGAAACAAGATTGGACTAGTAACGATAAGCATATTGAACAAAATCAACGCCCACAACAACTGGTGTTCTACTCGTGCATGGAAACTACGCATAGACCTGGCTCATGATGCCACTGTTGGGTAACGTAGCAGAAATTCAAAATTTTCTACGCATCACCAAGATCAATCTATGGAGTAATCTAGCAACGAGAGGAAGGAGAGTGCATCTACATACCCTTGTAGATCGCTAAGCGGAAGCGTTACAAGAACGCGGATGAAAGAGTCGTACTCGCAGCGATTCAAATCGCGATTGATTCCGATCTAAGCACCGAACAACGGTGCCTCCGCATTCAACACACGTACAGCCCGGGGATGTCTCCTCCTTCTTGATCCAGCAAGGGGAGAGAAGTTGAGGGAGAACTCCGACAGCACGACGGCATGGTGGTGATGGAGCTCATGGTTCTCCGGCAGGGCTTCGCCAAGCACTACGGAGGAGGAGGAGGTGTTGGAGGACGGAGAGGGCTGCGCCAGGGAAGGGTGTGGCTGCCCTCTCTCTCTCTCACTATATATAGGGGAAGGAGGAGGGGAGGCCCTAGGGTTCCCTAGGGAGGGCAGCGGCCATAGGGGAAACCCTAGATGGGTTTTGGCGCCCACCCCTAGGAAACTTGCCCCCAAGCCGGGAGGGCGGCTGCCCTAGGGGTGGCGCCCCACCTCTCCGTGTTACGTGAGATGGGGTGGGAGGGCGCTCAGCCCCTTAGTGGGCTGATGTGCCCTCTCCCTTGGCCCATAAGGCCCCCCAAAGCTTGCCGGGCCTCCGAACCCCTTTCTGGACACGCTGGTCATCACTGTTACCCCGGAACAATTCCGGACTCCAATACCCTTCGCTCAATATACCGATCTTCACCTCCGGACCATTCCGAGCTCCTCGTCATGTCCGGATCTCATCCGGGACTCAACAACCTTCGTAACCACATACTATTTCCCATAACAACTCTAGCGTCACCGAACCTTAAGTGTGTAGACCCTATGGGTTCGGGAACCATGCAGACATGACCGAGACGTTCTCCGGTCAATAACCAACAGCGGGATCTGGATACCCATGTTGTCTCCCACATGTACCACGATGATCTCATCGGATGAACCACGATGTCAAGGATTCAAGCAATCCCGTATGCAATTCCCTTTGTCTACCGGTATAGTACTTGCCCGAGATTCGATCGTCGGTATCCTAATACCTTGTTCAATCTCGTTACCGGCAAGTCTCTTTACTCGTTCCGTAACACATCATCCCGTGATCAACCCCTTGGTCACATTGTGCACATTATGATGATGTCCTACCGAGTGGGCCTAGAGATACCTCTCCGTCACATGGAATGACAAATCCTAGTCTCGATTTGTGCCAACCATACAGGCACTTTCGGAGATACCCGTAGTGCACCTTTATAGCCACCCAGTTACGTTGTGACGTTTGGTACACCCAAAGCATTCCAACGGTATCCGGGAGTTGCACAATCTCATGGTCTAAGGAAATGATACTTGACATTAGAAAAGCTTTAGCATACGAACTACACGATCTTTGTGCTAGGCTTAGGATTGGGTCTTGTCCATCACATCATTCTCCTAATGATGTGATCCTGTTATCAACGACATCCAATGTCCATGGTCAGGAAACCGTAACCGTCTATTGATCAACGAGCTAGTCAACTAGAGGCTTACTAGGGACATGGTGTTGTCTATGTATCCACACATGTATCTGAGTTTCCTATCAATACAATTATAGCATGGATAATAAATGATTATCATGAACAAGGAAATATAATAATAATAACTAATTTATTATTGCCTCTAGGGCATATTTCCAACAAACAGGACCCCGATCGATCGAGCCGGTTGGGGCTGGATGAACAGGACCCCGTGGAGGGCTGGATGAACAGGACCACCCCGTGGAGGGCTGGATGAACAGTAGATGGTGGAGGGGTGGTTGAACAGGAGCCCGTGGAGAGGGCTGGTTGAACAGTAGCCGGTGGAGTAGCGCGCGGTGGAGGCTGGATGAACAGGAGCCCGTGGATGAACAGTCGTAGGTGGAGGCTGGAGGAGATTGACGGTGGATGAACAGTAGCCCGTGGAGGCTGGAGGGGGTCGACAGTGGAGATGAACAGTATCTCGTGGAGTCCCATTTTGCGGTACGCCACACCCCTCCTGATGAATAGGACCCCCGTTTCAACCGTAGCGCTCCAACACAAGCCCGTTTCCTCCGTTTTGCGGTACGCCACACCCCTCCCGATCAATAGGACCCCCGTTTCGACCATAGGAGGTCCGTTTCCTCCGTTCTGCGGTACGCCAGACCCCTCTCGATGAACAGGATCCCGTTTCAAACATGGCCGGTCAAACACAATGCCGTTTCCTACATTCTGCGGTACACCAGGTCTCGTTTCCATCGGCTATTCCGTCCAAGCCCTCCCTATGAACACGACGACGCATTCCGTTCCGACCCAGCCGGTTGGCTCCCCATGAACACGACGACGACGTTGTTTCTCCGTTCCGACCCAGCCATGTACATGAGCCCTGGCCGTACGTACGCGCGAGTAGGTGTTCGAGACCCCGCCCATATGTACGTACGTGGCCGTATTTACTTTCTTGCACAATGGCCGCTATACGTATGTGTACATGCTACGTGCGCGCCTCTACTACGACACGTGCACGCCTCTACATCGAGCAGTATGTACATACACGTTCGCGACCAGAATGACAACGCTACGTACGCTTCGACCAGGTGGGTCCCGACTGTCAGGCACTTCCTTGCTGCGAAGATGTAGCTGGTGGGCCCCAACAGTCAGGGGGCAAATCATTTTTTTGCCCGGACGCACTTCCTTATGTGCGAAGATGTAGCTGGTGGGTCCCAGCAGTCATGGGGAAACGTTTTTTTTGCGAAATACGGTGGCCCGTCCGGTGGATCCCCGCTGTCAGGTGGAGGAATAATTGTTTTGCGCGTAATAAGGAGGCACTTCCTCATGCGGCGTGGACCCAAATATCGCCCTCTCCACGCATCAGATCCACGTCCGATGGAAGCCGCCTTGACCACGCTGCGCCGAGAGCACCGGGCGGTGGACGACGGCGAGGCCTAGGAAGGGACGACGCGGAGCCGGGAAGACGCGACAAAGGAAGCCAGCAGCAGCAGAGGAGTACGAGCGTTCACTGGTTCGGCTGCGGTGTGAGGCTGCCGTTGCCGCAGAATAACAGGGGGTGTGGGTGAGTAAAGGGATGGCCTGACCAGCGGTGGGAGTAGTAGGGGGCGGTGAGGCCTCCGCGGCATAACAGCTGACCACGGGAGGCAGGAGCACGCGGCACGACCGGCGCTGCTTTGGGCGGCTGGAGCAAGAAGACCAGAGGTTGAAGAAGCACTACGGCCGTTGGATGGACATCGTACGGTCACTGCAGATAGAATCGTTTATATTGACTAAGTTGACAAAGCCCTTGGTACGCGTCAACTTAATAGGCCCGCAGGTCAGCCTCTGAAACGGTGCGCCCCGGATGTCAGGGGGAGGAATCATTTTTTGGGCGGCTGAAGCAAGAATACCGAGATTGAAGAAGAAACACGACAGCCGTTGGATGGACATCCAACGGCCACAACTATCAGAACCGTGTGTTGTTGACAAAGCCTTGCATACGCGTCAACTTAGTTTTTTAGGGGACGCGTCAACTTAGAAGGCCTACAAGTGTGTGGCGGAGAACATATAACCCATTTGCGATTTGTAAGAATGTACAACCCATTTTTTAATTCTAATGGAATTTACTACATCCCATTTACAATTTGTTAAAAGTACATCTGTCAGGACCCCGATTCCAAGTCACATCGATCTAGCCGGTAACACCTCATATCACTTTGCGGCCTCACGCACGGTATTCCCACCGGTGTCGCCTTACCATGGCCCGGACCGCTTATGTCTTTTGGCTCACGATATGATAGTGTCGCTAGCATCCATATGACAGAGAACCCGGGCCGACATGGCTAGTCGTGAACCCAAAGGGCACTAACCCATGGCGATGTGCATACATGAATCATATCGAGCATGTCGGTCATCAACGTATGAATCTGGCTGTAGCACTGGCTAACAGGACTCGGTAACCCGGGCTGTAGCAGAGCTAGGCAGACTCCGGATGTCACCGCGTGACATTTCCCGAAGGACAGACATAGGAACGAAGTGAAACACATGCCGCCAGTCAAGTGTCCAAGCGGTAGTCTGGGCTAGCGGGACTCCGGTGAACCGGGCAGAAGCGGACTACTATCGCTCGTAAGCACGAGACTACATTTCCCCATATGAGAGGCTGCCAAGGATAAACAACTAGTTTGTCGGATCCCACACATACCAAGCATTTCAAACATACACACAATATGCTCAATATGTGTAAATACAACATGGCATCACAACATAACTCTAAGACTCAAAAATTTATTCATTAGGCTCCGAGGAGCGAGATATTACAAACATGGGTCTCATGACCCAACACTCGAAACATACAAGTCAAAGCACAAGCGGAAGCTAAACATGTCCGAGTACGACAACTATAAATGAAAAAGGCCGAGAAGCCCGACTATCTACCAGATCTGCCGAGGGCACAAGATCGTAGCTGAGGTAACAAGCTAAGCGTCAAGTCCAAGCGGAACTACTAGCGAGACCGACGTCTCTCGCAAAACATAAAATAAGCAAACGTGAGTACAAACATACTCAGCAAGACTTACATCGAACTAACTACATATGCATCATTATCAAAAGGGGTGGTGGAGTTTGACCGCAGCAAGCCAGCTTTGACTCGATGGCTATCCTGAACTACATTGCAAGTAACTCTTTTGAGGTGGCGCTACGAGTCCACATATTCACCATATCAATACACCACTATGGATCCGCTCCGTCTCCCTACGAGAACGCCATCCGTAGCACTCATGCTTATCTTGCGCATTTTAGAGTATCCACTTTCACTTGTCTATGAACTGATATAGGCAACCCGAAGTCCTTCTCCGTGGACACGGCTATTCAATAGATCATATTAACCCTGCAGGGTGTACTTCTTCACACGCTCTCACCACTTACCGCCATTTACGACATGTACTCGGCAACCTTCAGCGGAAGCCCAACGTGGGTGTCGGCCACAGCCTACCTAAACACTCGAGTCCCTAGTCCAGGTTTATCGCCTATTCAGGTTCCATCCGCAGGAGTCCGCCGAGGTTTCCCATACAGCCCGAACGATGTGTGCAGGGTTCCCGAGATACCAAACGGGCATTCGTTTCGGGCCACGGTGTATCTACCGCATCATAGCCCACCCCTAGGGTCAGCGCTACGCACGGCCTCCAACACATATCCTACAAACACCAGAAACTAGTTGCAACTCCTGGACAGAGGACAAGGGTGGTTAAGAAGCCGAGAGGGTCCATTGGTTTCGGGCCCAATGCGTGGTAGTAACTGTTTCATGGATCACAAACACAGAACTCAGTTCCTGAGGACGGCTGCAATGAGACAACCCACCATGTACTCCTACATGGCCTCTCACTGCTACCTTTACCAAATCGTGTTCACACACTTAGCTCACACACAGTAGGACATGTTCACACACCTCCGATTCATCCCCGATGAATCGGACCTGACTCAACTCTAAGCAGTAGCAGGCATGACAAACAAGCATGAATGAGTAGGCACAACAGGGCTCAAACAACTCCTACTCATGCTAGTGGGTTTCATCTAATTACTGTGGAATGACAGGTCATGCAGAGGATAAAGGGGTTCAGCTACCGCAGCATGTAACACATGAGTCGTTGTTGTCCTAATGCAGTAAAATAGATCAGGAGCGAGAGAGTGGGATTGTATCGGAATGAACAAGGGGGTTTTGCTTGCCTGGCACTTTTGAAGATAATATAGTTCTTCATCGGTGTCATCGAACAATCGTCGGAACATCGTCTACTGAGAGGGGACAAACACCGGCAACTGAGAAAGAACACAATCAATGCAATGCACATTCACATGAATGACATGTCATGTTTAAGGTACTGAATTGACCTAATGCAGCAGTAAGCCAAGTTAATTGAAGTGGAATTCAAACAAGGTTAAACTCCAACTCCAAATGCTAGTTCATAAATTACCCTATTCATGATTCATCCTATTCAGTGAGGTTAACTTGTTCAAACATGCATGATCATGGCATAAACAGATTGTTCATATTTTTCTGATCATTTTTCATATATAAATTATTTCATTCTGAGTTACGGTTGATTTTATATGAATTTTCAAAGTTTTGGATATTTTCTGAATTAAACAAATCATTTAAGATCTAATTAAATTCTAGAAAAGGATTACTGCGTCAGCCTGACATCATCATGACGTCAGCAGAGTCAACAGGGCTGCCTGGTCAAACCTGACCAGGTGGTCCCACCGGTCGATGTCACGGTGTCTTTGGTCGGTCACGACGTGTGGGCCCGATCAACAGCCACGTCGGTGGTCAACTCAGCATGTGGGTCCCACTGGTTTTTAACTAACCTAAAATAAACAAAACTGGGATTAATTAGGCGCGGGGCCCATGCGCTGATGGCGCGGGGGGGTTAGCGGTGTGATTAGGCCCTAATCACGCCACGCCACCGACCGAGTTAAGTCGCCGGCGACCAACCGAAGCGGCGGAGGCACGCGGGGCGGCTGCTCGGCACCCATTCGACGCGGAGGGTTCTCTGAGGAGCTCGAGCTCGTGCGCATCCAATGGAGCAAGCCGGAGGAGCTGGGGTTAGCTGTGGCGTCGGCAGCGGCGAGGGAGGCGGCGGCGGAGTTCGCCAACGGCGGGTTAAGCGTGCAGGGCGCTAGGGGAGGCGTTGGTGCGTGCTACGTGCTCCTGGTGAGGTGTGGAGCACGGTGGTGTGCCCGGCTTCGAGCCACTGTGGCTCTGGCCACGACGGCGATGAGGCATGACGGCGGCGAGCCTCGGCCATGGCGGGGAATGGGGCTAGAGCATGCAAACGCGAGGGGGAGAAGAGGGGTTCGGGGCAGGGGCTTACAGCGAGTCCAATAAGCGCTAGATCGAGGTCGGGGACGGCCGGGGTGGCGCGAATCGGCGCCGGCGATCTCGGTGGCCCGAGGTAGAAGACGACGACGTTGAGGCGTTGCGGTGCTTCCCAGCTCACGTGGCTCGATGGGGTATACGGGGACGGCGTGGCGGAGCTCTCGAGCACGCTGGATGGGCGAGGGAGGACTGGTGGCCGTGGCAACACCAAGCGCGGCGTGGGGCGGTTTCGGTCATGGGGGGGGCAGCGAGGAGCGAGGGGAGGGAGGTCCAGAGAGCGAGGGAGAAGTGAGAGGGGGTCGGGAGGCGCGGGCGTCTCCGGGCGTCGAGGAGGAGCCAGCAGGCCGGGAGGGAGGAGGTGGAGGCTTGGGCGTGGCGTCGACACGCCTCGCCCTCTTGGCAGAGGTTGAAGAGGTGGGGAGTTGGGCTGGGCCTCGGCCATAGTCTTTGGGCGATGGGGCGCTAGGTGGGCTGCAGGTAAGTTATTCTCTCTCTCTCTCTTATTTGTTTCAGTTTTTCTATTTTTTTCTGTTTTGTTTTGGTTAGCGAAATACTAAACCATTTTATAAAATCCGAAGATAATTATGTGGCTAGGACTAAAGTATACCAAACCACATAAATGTCCCAGAATTATTGGACATATATTAGTTATATATAAAATATATTTCCAATGCAAATAGTTATTGAATTAATTCAAAGGCCCCAAAATAAAAATGTTCCAGTCACTCCAAAAATATTGGTTTGAATTTTATTCTTGCCAATATTTTTCAAAGCTGAAAAGGAACATTTCCTTGGAAACATTTGAAGCAATTTTTAATGTTGATCATTTTTTTGAAATGATTTCTGAGGCTCTCCAATTCCCCAATTCAAATTTAAAAGAAATTTAGACATGATGCATGGATGTAAGAATAATCAAGCAAGGGCTGATCTGGGCTGTGACAACTCACCCCCACTAAACAAGAATCCCGCCCCGAGATTCAAGACGTGAGGTAAGAGGAAAAGGGGAGTCACAAAACTATCACAATCTTCATGATCCATTTACCCTTCTCGGAGATGTTGATTCACTCCATCATCTTGGTCTTGACGACTTTGCTTTCGAGAACTTCACTCGACACGACAACAGAAAGAGGGGGAAACCCTACAGGATTTAATCTTCTTGGAGATCGAGCAACTCAAGATCAGTTCATGGAGTGAGACTTAAAAACATTTCTGGAGCGGAGAGGTAAGACATGCATCGGTAAGAACGGAGGAAACAATTTTACGAGTGTTTCAAAATAGAGAGGAAAGTTGCCATGATTCCAAAACGGGGCACCTCAGGGAAGGTGACGCGAGGAACTATTCCCTCAAGTGGCAAAAAGAATTACTTTTGATTCAGAGATCATTGAAACTCTTCATACTAGCTTAAGGCGAATCACAATTGATCATTTGGAGGAGTTCGGTAGAATGTCATACCCAGACTAGAATGGATGATGTGGACTACCTTGTTGAAGACAACGCAAGGAATGACTTTTCTTGCGCGTGCTCTCAAGAACTTGAGCATTTCCATATTCATCGAGGTTTTACCAACATCCGTGTCAAGGATCCTGGCAACACAACATACTACCATGATGAATAGTGGTGGATGATGCAGATGCAAAGGAAGGTAACACCTTCTCAGATTTTACCTTAGCGGAGCCAAGGAAGTAAAATCTGGATGATTGACCGAGAGACATTTAGCACTCCGCTTCTAATGCTCTCCTTGATGTGCTAGCGTAACCCATTTACATGGTTTGGTATCTAGAACATCAAGTAAAAGGACCGGACTTCCGGAGCACAAAAGAAAACCCATAAGGAATAACTAAGGAGTAAATCCTAGGAAGTCCTTATGGGGAGGTAATAACTTCCTCAAACAAGATCTGCAATAATAGGTCTTCCGGTTGGGTGTGTTGGCCAACATCCACTTTACCGGGTTACAAAGAGACCAATATTATAGTTCTTGAGAAATGTTCCAACCATCATATCTGCCTCGAGACTCGAGATCTGGTTGGTGTCGGGATAATCCGACTAATCGGGTGCGGAAAGAAAATGAAAGTTTGCAACACAAATCGACGAGAAGATGTTGCGAGATTCTCGGGAATGAACTACAATAGCAAGCTCCAAAACATGAGCTGGTTCTGCTACTAACATGTGAACACGATGTCCCAGACAATCAAGCCCACGTAGTAGTCTTATAATGAAACACTATCGAGTTCGGGTGGGGAACCATCATCGCAGATAACAAAGTTCTTAATTAAGCCCGGGTTAGCTCTTAAGAAGAACTCCTTCTCTGGAACAAATCAGTTAGTGGCTTGGTGTGCTAGGGATACATATGGAGTGAAGGTTGCGAGCCTGTCAAACTATAGCATACTTCGCACATGCATGACTGACTTGGGATGATACCCGGGAAAGCTAAAACGATCTTTCTCGAATTCATGGCGGCAACTTGCTTCAAATGCACATGAACTAGAGGGAGTCACTTCTTCCATCCAAGCATAGGCTTCATGAACGGAGCACGAAGGCATTGCTTACCAAATTTCCAACACTAGGTTGATGTTCAACATGAATCATGGGGGAGACAAAATGCTGCTGATGGGCTCAACAACAACTCATCGGAATTTCCATATCACTGGACTTCCGCCATCATGTGAACACGGTGATAGTATTGGTCAGACCAAAGGATGTAATGGGGTATGCTCGAGGGATCAATCACGAGTAAGACAACATTATGAACATCATTGGTTCTGATTTGACTTAATAATGGCCCATACTCAAGTCAAAGTTTTGACAAGGCAATAGATCCAACAACTGATCACAGGGACAAATCGATGAAGATATCATCTTTCTTCAACACACACTACACAGGAATATCCCTTTGGAACGAACTAAGTTAGGCAAGCTTTTATCTTCCAACTCTCCAAGTTGTTGTCTAGCTTAGCCAACTAGCTCAGGAATATCCAACACAGATTCTTGGAGAAAGGGTGGTTCACAAGAAACCAACTTGATCACGAACTTAACATAGAGGTCAGGCGGCAACCTGGTAGCACTTCCAGGAAAATATTTGGAAAGTCACGAACCACCGGTATGTTACTAAGCTCAAGAACAATCTTGCTTTTGAGGGCAAGACGATACGATCAAAAGAGTGAGGAATCGACACAATCCTAACTCATAGATCGAAGGGTGCACCAGAAATAAGGACTAGGTAGCACGATCAATCCTAGGATGATGATTTAATAACCAACACGCTAAGAATGAGGATATTGTCCATTAGCTACCAAGCAACGAGTTGCTCGGAGTATTGATTTCACACATCACAGTTCACTTGTCGGCATTCCGGGTACAACAACACGAGGACCGAGGAATGAATGATGATGGTGAGAAGTATCACTGCATCAAGAATTCATAAGAGAAGGTGCAATTCTCATGACACTCTTGACATAAAGATGGTAACACTCCAAGGTAGAACAGAACAAAAGCTGGATTGGCATTTTGATCTGCGGAATACAACTACTTTGACCCAATCCCAGATATGGATGAGGTACTGGAGTTTGTTTCTCCTAGTCATTCCGGAATAGAATGGCTTGACGGACCACAAAAAAATGGGCATCGATGAGGACAAAAGCGCGACTACTCCTGACTATCAACTGATAGACGGGGATCGGAATACAACTAAGGAGGAACAACATCGAGGAACATATAACTTCTCGAGTTGTGGAGGCATGGATTAGTATATCGAGCAAAGCTCAACATTTCTCCCGGATAACCCATGCAGAGAGGTAGAATTGGCAGATTCACAATTATGAATGGAGAACTCCTCAAGAGCACTCTGGTTGTGATCTTTCGGTTCAAGAGAACTTCTGCCAAAATGGTTCATGGTATATGGAAGAAGGGAATACCACGGACCTCGGGGACTAATGCAAAGGTTACTAATATCCTGAAGGAACTAGCAAATACTATCAACATGAGGTAGGTAGCGGTGAATCTCCGGTTCAAAAACCCAGGAGTAGAATACCTACTACTAAATGGCATCACGGGATGCTCTCAAGAATAATGGCCAGAATCATCACACTGGGGATACCAAGGCATTGCTAAATTGCTAGGTGACTTCCTAAACAACTAGGGTCATAGTACTAACTCCAACATATATGTCGAGGCAATAGGGTACCTCAACTCACCGAGTAGTGTGCTTATTCTGACTGAAAAGGACATCGGGAACGGAAGGAAAGAATTTGCAAATGCATCAGACTATTTAGAGACCTGGGATGACTCGGACAGCATAACGGCTGTAAATGCTCAAAATGATTTGAGACATCCTGCAAAAATGGTGGCATAACCACTTAACAACATCATATCAAGGTTCCGAGATCAACAGTTATCATACATAAATAGTAGGAACTGAACTGGGGATTAAAACCAACAATCTTAAAAGTCTATGGATTAGTAACACGTCATCCTGATAGATAGATGAGAAGCCTAGTTCTTAATCCCCGTAGAAGAGAAGAGGATGACTCAGATCAGAGGGCCATGAGGTATAAGGAGTAAAAAGAGCCTTACGTTCCCTTCCACAATCAATTCCCTTACATAACTAAAGCATTTGAGACACAACTTCACCAGTTTGGCTTGGTAATCCTCTGAGCATCGGGCTCGATACCAACGCTATCGGGACCCGATTCAAAGTCACATCGATCTAGCGGTAACACCTCATATCACTTTGTGGCCTCACGCACGGTATTCCCACGGTGTCGCCTTACCATGGCCGGGACCGTTTGCGTCTTTTGGCTCATGTATATGATAGTGTCGCTAGCATCCATATGACAGAGAACCGGGCCGACATGGCTAGTCGTGAACCCAAAGCGGCACTAACCCATGGCGGCAGCATACATGAATCATATCGAGCATGTCGGTCATCAACGTATGAATCTGGGCTGTAGCACTGGGCTAACAGGACTCCGGTAACCCGGCTGTAGCAGGCTAGGCAGACTCGGATGTCACCGCGTGACATTTCCCGAAGGACAGACATAGGAACGAAGTGAAACACATGCCGCCAGTCAAGTGTCCAAGCGGTAGTGCTGGGCTAGCAGGACTCGGTGAACCGGGCAGAGCGGACTACTATCGCTCGTAAGCACGAGACTACATTTCCCCATATGAGAGGCTGCCAAGGATAAACAACTAGTTTGTCGGATCCCACACATACCAAGCATTTCAAACATACACACAATATGCTCAATATGTGTAAATACAATATGGCATCACAACATAACTCTACGACTCAAAAATTTATTCATTAGGCTCCGAGGAGCGAGATATTACAAACATGGGTCTCATGACCCAACACTCAAAGCATACAAGTCAAAGCACAAGCGGAAGCTAAACATGTCCGAGTACGACAACTATAAATGAAAAAGGCGAGAAGCGACTATCTACCAGATCCCTGCGAGGGCACAAGATCGTAGCTGAGGTAACAAGCTAAACGTCAAAGTCCAAGCGGAACTACTAGCGAGACTGACGTCTCTCTGCAAAACATAAAATAAGCAAACGTGAGTACAAACGTACTCAGCAAGACTTACATCAGAACTAACCACATATGCATCATTATCAAAAGGGGGTGGTGGAGTTTGACTGCAGCAAGCCAGCTTTGACTCGGTGGCTATCCTGAACTACGACTGCAAGTAACTCTTTTGAGGTGGCGCACACGAGTCCACATATTCACCATATCAATACACCACTATGGATCCGCTCCCGTCTCCCTACGAGAACGCCATCCGTAGCACTCACGCTTATCTTGCGCATTTTAGAGTATCCTCTTTCACTTGTCTATGAACTGATATAGGCAACCCAGAAGTCCTTCTCCGTGGACACGGCTATTCGAATAGATCATATTAACCCTGCAGGGATGTACTTCTTCACACACGCTCTCACCACTTACCGTTTACGACATGTACTCGGCAACCTTCAAGCGGAAGCCCAGCGTGGGTGTCGGCCACACCTACCTAAACACTCGAGTCCCTAGTCCGGGTTTATCGCCTATTCAGGTTCCATCCGCAGGAGTCCGGCCGAGGTTTCCCATACAGCCCCGAACGATGTGTGCAGGGTTCCCGAGATACCAAGCGGGCATTCGGTACACTTTGGGCCACGGTGTATCTACCGCATCATAGCCCACCCTAGGGTCAGCGCCACGCACGGCCTCCAACACATATCCTACAAACACGAAACTAGTTGCAACTCCCGGACAGAGGACAAGGGTGGTTAAGAAGCCGAGAGGGTCCATTGGTTTCGGGCCCAATGCGTGGTAGTAACTGTTTCATGGATCACAAACACGTAACTCAGTTCTGAGGGCGGCTGCAATGAGACAACCCACCATGTACTCCTACATGGCCTCTCACCGCTACCTTTACCAAATCGTGTTCACACACTTAGCTCACACACAGTGAGGACATGTTCACACACCTCCGATTCATCCCGATGAATCGGACCTGACTCAACTCTAAGCGATAGCAGGCATGACAAACAAGCATGAATGAGTAGGCACAACAGGCTCAAACAACTCCTACTCATGCTAGTGGGTTTCATCTAATTCTTGTGGAATGACAGGTCATGCAGAGGATAAAGGGGTTCAGCTACCGCAGCATGTAACACATGAGTCGTTGTTGTCCTAATGCAGTAAAATAGATCAGGAGCGAGAGAGTGGGATTGTATCAGAATGAACAAGGGGGTTTTGCTTGCCTGGCACTTTTGAAGATAATATAGTTCTTCATCGGTGTCATCGAACAATCGTCGGAGGTTTTTAACTAACCTAAAAATAAACAAAACTGGGATTAATTAGGCGCGGGGCCCATGCGTCAGTGGCGCAGGGGGGGGGGGGTGGTTAGCGGTGTGATTAGGCCCTAATCACGGCCACGTCAGCCCGACCGGAGTTAAGCCGCGGCGACCAACCGAAGGCGGAGGCACGCCGACGGCTGCTCGGCGCCCATTCGACGCGGAGGGTTCTACTGAGAGCTCGAGCTCGTGCGCATCTAATGGAGCAAGCCGGAGGAGCTGGGTTAGCTGTGGCGTCGGCAGGCGAGGGAGGCGGCGGACTTGACCAACGGCGGGTTAAGCGATGCGAGGCGCTAGGGGCGTTGGTGCGTGCTACGTGCTCTGGTGAGGTGTGGAGCACGGTGGTGTGCCGGCTTGAGCCATTGTGGCTCGCCACGACGGCGACGAGGCACGGCGGCGGCGAGCCTCGGCCATGGCGGGAATGGGGCTAGAGCATGCAAATCGAGGGGAGAAGAGGGTTCGGGGCAGGGGCTCTGGCAGAGTCCAATGGCGCTAGATCGAGGTCGGGGGCGGCCGGGTGGCGCGAATCGGCGCCGGCGATCTCGGTGGCCCGAGGTAGAAGACGACGACATCGAGGCGTTGCGGTGCTTCCCAGCTCACGTGGCTCGATGGGGTATACACGGACGGCGTGGCGGAGCTCTCGAGCACGCTGGATGGGCGAGGAGGACTGTGGCCGTGGCAACACCAAGCGGCGACAGGCGTGCTTTCGGTTATGGGGGGGGAAGCAGAGGCGAGGGGAGGGAGGTCCAGAGAGCGAGGGAGAAGTGAGAGGGGGTCGGGAGGCGCGGGCGTCTCCGGGCGTCGAGGAGGAGCCAGGCAGGCTGGGAGGAGGAGTTGGAGGCTTGGTGGCGTGGCGTCGACACGCCTCGCCTCTTGGCAGAGGTTGAAGAGGGTGGGGAGTTGGGCTGGGCCTCAGCCACAGTGCTGGGCCAGATGGGGCGCTAGGTGGGCTGCAGGTAAGTTATTCTCTCTCTCTCTCTCTCTCTCTCTCTCTCTCTCTCTTATTTGTTTCAGTTTTTCTATTTTTTTCTGTTTTGTTTTGGTTAGCAGAAATACTAAACCATTTTATAAAATCCTGAAGATAATTATGTGGCTAGGACTAAAGTATACCAAACCACATAAAATGTCCCAGAATTATTGGCCATATATTAGTTATATATAAAATATATTTCCAATGCAAATAGTTATTGAATTAATTCAAAGGCCCCAAAATAAAAATGTTTCAGTCACTCCAAAAATATTGGTATGAATTTTATTCTTGCCAATATTTTTCAAAGCTGAAAAGGAACATTTCCTTGGAAACATTTGAAGCAATTTTTAATGTTGATCATTTTTTTGAAATGATTTCTGAGGCTCTCCAATTCCCCAATTCAAATTTAAAAGAAATTTGGACATGATGCATGGATGTAAGAAAAATCAAGCAAGGGCTGATCTGGGCTGTGACAACATCCCATTTTCTAGCTGTGACAACGATTAATAATTTCAACCAACCGCTCAAAACAGAATTAAAAAAAAATTCCACATTTTTATGGGATCCAAAATATTTTTATCCGTAATTTCTAGTCAGATTAAATATAATTTCAAGATAAAGTTGTATTACGTTAAAATCCAACGAAATATTGCACGCGCAACAAGTAGTGAAATTATAATTTTCAAATTCCAATAGTAATATTTTTTTTAAACTAATTACGCGTTTGGTGCATTTTTCTTATAGTTACTGCCCAGTTATTATAATTACATCCCATTTATTATTTCTTGAACTCCATTTTCTTGTTAAGCCTAATGCATACCTCCTAGGAAAGTTTGCAGCCCAGCGGGGCGGAGAATATAACAAGTTGACCCAGATATTGTGTACAACTGTCGGCCCAGTTGCATTGCTGATGTTGAAAAAAAGGCCTGTGTAGTACAGTACAATCTAACATGACTACTCAGCCCACATTCAGCGACGCCGGAAAGGCCCAAACAATGCTTCTGTTCTACTTTTTGAAGTCACTGAGCTCAATTAGTAACTTAAGAGAAAAGTTAGATTACAGTGAAACCTAATTAAAAGCTGTCCCGAGCAAAGAAATAATTCAACGTGTCCCACTTGTCTTGTGTGCTGCAGGCATGTGTGTGTGTGTGTGAGAGAGAGAGAGAGAGAGAGAGAGAGACCCATTGGTCGATACTGGTAAATACATCTTTCAGCCATATGCATTGCTGATGCTCAGTAAAAACTTATATAGTTGACACAATCATATAGAACATCATAGCACACTGAACTTGCATACACAAATTTCACGCATGCGGCACAATCAAGATGGAAGTAGTGGATCGCTACGGGTAGGGCTATGTTGAAACCAACGAACTCATACATAACGATTCATCGTCTTTATCAATGACGGGGAAATATCTTGAATGCTGTGCAAAGAAAACAGACAAACAACACAATAAGTTCTGCTAGCACATTAAGTTGACGTACATCCCTTTCTAAAAAAAGTTCAGGTACAAAATTAGAACATGTCACAATCAAATGCCGCCTCTTGATACGTCTCCAACGTATTTATAATTTTTGATTACTCCATGCTATATTATCTACTGTTTTGCACAATATTGGGCTTTATTATCCACTTCTATATTATTTTTGGGACTAACCTATTATCCGGAGGCCCAGCCCAGAATTGTTGTTTTTTTTGCCTATTTCAGAGTTTCAAAGAAACGGAATATCAAACGGAGTCCAAATGGAATGAAACCTTCGGGAACGTGATTTTCTCACCGAACATGATCCGGAGACTTGGACCCTCGTCAAGAAACGAAGAGAAAGGCACGAGGTAGGGGCGCGCCCACCCCGGTATGCGCCCTCCATCCTTGTGGGCCCCTGTTGCTCCACCGACGCACCCTTCCTCCTATATATACCTACGCACCCCAAGCGATCGATCACGGAGCCAAAACCTAATTCCACCGCCGCAACCTTCTGTACCCACGAGATCCCATCTTGGGGCCTGTTCCGGAGCTCCGCCGGAGGGGCATCCATCACGGAGGGCTTCTACATCAACACCATAGCCTCTCCGATGAAGTGTGAGTAGTTTACTTCAGACCTTCGGGTCCATAATTAGTAGCTAGATGGCTTCTTCTCTCTTTTTGGATCTCAATACAATGTTTTCTCCCTCTCTCGTGGAGATCTATTCGATGTAATCTTCTTTTTGCGGTGTGTTTGTTGAGTCCGATGAATTGTGGGTTTATGATCAAGATTATCTATGAACAATATTTGAATCTTCTCTGAATTCTTTTATGTATGATTGATTATCTTTGCAAGTCTCTTCGAATTATCAGTTTGGTTTTGCCTACTAGATTGGTTTTTCTTGCAATGTGAGAAGTGCTTAGCTTTGGGTTCAATCTTGCGGTGTCCTTTCCCAATGGATGAGGGGCAGCAAAGGCACGTATTGTATTGTTACCATCGAGGATAACAAGATGGGGTTGTTATCATATTGCATGAATTTATCCCTCTACATCATGTCATCTTGCTTAAGGCGTTACTCTGTTTTCTTGAACTTAATAGTCTAGATGCATGCTGGATAGCGGTCGATGAGTGGAGTAATAGTTGTAGATGCAGGCAGGAGTCGGTCTACTTGTCTCGGACGTGATGCCTATATACATGATCATACCTAGATAGTCTCATAACTATGCTCAATTCTGTCAATTGCTCAACAGTAATTCGTTCACCCACCGTAAAATACTTATGCTCTTGAGAGAAGCCACAAGTGAAATCTATGGCCCCCGGGTCTATCTTCATCATATTAATCTTCCAACACTTAGTTATTTCCTTTGCTTTTGCTTTGCTTTTATTTTACTTTGCATATTTATCACAAAAATACCAAAAATATTATCCTATCATATCTACCAGATCTCACTCTCGTAGGTGACCGTGAAAGGATTGACAACCCCTTATCGTGTTGGTTGCGAGGAGTTATTTGCTTTGTGCAGGTACGAGGGACTCGCGCGTAGCCTCCTACTGGATTGATACCTTGGTTCTCAAAAACTGAGGGAAATACTTACGCTACTGTGCTGCATCACCTTTCCTCTTCAATGAAATCCAACACAGTGCTCAAGAGGTAGCACCTCTGTCATTGGGTCGGCGGAGACCTCAACCACCACCCGGTGAATCGATCCGGCCGCCGACCTCCGGGAGGCGCGGGAGCGAAACGCGCGGGAGGTGCGCAAGGAGCAGGAAACCGCCCGACTGGAGAAGGCGGAGGCCGCTGCATTGAAGAAACTGGAGGAGGCCGAGGCCGCTGCCGCGGCGAAGGAGCAGGCCGAAGAAGCCGTGCGCCGTCAGTCGGCGTTATTTGTCATCCCCCTAAACTCCGCGCCGCCACCACCAGAGTTTGTGGCGCTGACTGGGGGAGCCAGCGACGAGCACCCAATCATGGAGAGGGACAGCGACGATGTCGTCATGCCGGACGTAGCCATGCCTCCGCCACCACCATCTGGAGAGGCGCGGGACAAGCAGCCGGCGGACCCGCCAACCGGGAACGAGATGGTGACGGGCCCGACTCCTGAGGTCCGCACACCATCACACCGCCGGTTTGCAAAGGCGGCCTCGGCGCCACGTCCGCTGGAAGCCGGTGCCACAAGCTCTTCGATCCCGGACGCCGAGGCGACTAGCGCCGCGCCCGCCGATTGGGTGCGGGGAGGCGGGACGGGCCCTTTGAATTAGGCGATCCTTGACGTCCAAGGCAACTCCGAGCTGAGGCCGACACCCTGAAGCGATGCAACCAAGCATTCCTGGAGTCGCGAGCAGCTGTCCGAGTATACTTCTTGCTTCTTTTATTCTTGTATTTCTCTGTGGGGGCGCGCCAGCGCGCCCACTTGGTCTAGTCCCCGAGTTTCGGGCCGACTGCTAAGCAGGCGGCTCGGAACTTTAATTCGCAAGCTCCAAGTACTAACATTGTCTGATATCTTCACTACAGGATTATCATAACCTTTGCGCGGCTGCCTTCAACTCCAAAGTCCAGGAGCTGAATCAATGGACCGTCGACTTGTCGGAAAGCTAGAGTAAGTCTTTTTATTTCTCTGCGAGGCGCACAGGCGCCTGCGGTGGCTCGTAGTACCGAGATTCGGCCGATCACTGAGCAGTCGGGCCGGATCTCCCCTGCGACTGTACTTCTTCTCTGTTGGCTGCTGACGCCTTTTTTTTCTCCCTTCTTGCAGAGGCCAATGCTGCCCTGCAGCAGCAGCTGGGTGAAACCAACACCATGCTGCGTGCCAAGGAGGCGGACTGCAGCAAGCTGGCCGAGGAGCGTGACCGGCTGACCACGCAACTGGCGGAGCAGGCGGAGCTTCTCAAGAAGGCCCAGAAGGAGGCGGAGGAAAAGGAGGCCGCTCTCCTTGCTGAGTTTGAGGCCGAACGCTCCGCCTGGACCGACAAGGAGGCTTTGCTGGCTGCTGGCTTCGGCAAAATTGAGGACATGGTTGACGGTGAGCTTGCCTCTTTTGTCTTTCTTAGAGCTGCCGGCTGCTTGATCGAACCGGCTTCTTGTCTCTAACTTTGGGTCTTTGGCTTTCTATTTGAGCAGACTTCTTCCCTGGTCACTCTGACACCGCCAACCAGGCCATCGAGGCTGATCGTGAAGAGCGGAGGGCAGAAGGTGCGGAGATTGCTGCCAACGCCCCCGGACTCTCAGCAAGCAGCTCCTCAGCATCCATGCTCGTCTTCGGCCGGCTCATCGGATGCTACACCATCTTCAGTGAGTTGGGGCACATGCCATCTCCGCCCTGTGGCCAGATACGCCGACACCGCGCACTCCCAGTCGGATTGCCGATTGGTTGGAGGTGGCGGCTGGCCGTCTTGAGGCCTGGAAGGGCTCCTCGGCCCGGGCTGGAGCACGCCGGGCCTTGGAGTTCATCATGGCGTGGTACCCTGGGCTAAATCTAGCCCAGTTGACCATGTTTCGACAGGAGGCCCAGGAGGAGCTGGTGGCGGTGGAGCGGGATTTCATCAAGCAGGCGGCGGCGATTGCCGAGTACACCAACACCAGCGTCTTCGTCCCGGAGCTGGCTGAGAATGGTGTCGAGGCGCCGCCAGAGTGGTTCAGGTTGAACCCGGAGGATGGCGAGGACTCGGCCGAAGTGATCGACTCTAGCGACGAGGGAGAAGATGAGGAGGACGAGGAAGGTGGAGAGGAAGCGCCAGAGGTTGAAGCAGACGGCCAGCCTCAGCTCGACCGCGCCTCCAGCAACGAGCCACGCCCGAGCGAGCTGGCTGCTACTGAAGGCGACCAAGTGGAGACTGACCAGCCGGCCGCTCAACCAACCGGCACCACCGACTCCACCGTTCCGCCGAACCCGTCTGCTGCTCCCTAGGGTGCCAATTTACCTTTTGTTTTTACCTGCTTATCACTCTCTACAAACTTTGTTAACTTCGCACAATTCCACCCGCTGGGTGTATTTCAAACTTCTGTTGAATGTTGGCCAAGGGCCTTTTGATATGTAAATATGCTTGCCGAGTTCTATCTTTCCTTGCTTTCTGCTCCTTGGCTTTTTTCCTTTGCCGCCCTCCCTGGGCTGCCGTCTGGCCAGCCAAACAGCCGCTTTGCGCACTGCGGCTGGGTCCAGTACTTGGCCGCTTTGGTAGGGTAAGTACTTAGCCGATTAGAGTTTTTTTAGCAAGTTAAGTAGAAGCCGGCCGGCCGGCTGCTCAGCAGCCCGTCGGTGACGCGGGAAGCCGGCTTGAACTATGTGCATGCTCTGGGTCCTTAGCTATTTTTCATGCGGACACCCTTTCTGCCTTAACTCCTGCCCACCAGACAGTCGCTCTGCAAGCTGCGGCTTCTGGAAGGAGAGGGCTTAAGTGCCAACACATTACTTTTCCGGCTGCAGGAAGCATTACATAGTACAAGGCGGCGAGTCCCCGGGTCGACTGGTCGAACCCGGTGCCAGATGGACTAATGAAATAACACATTCATAGGCAAAATACTTATCATATAGACAAAAGAGGGCAGTCCCCGAGCTCCTCTCGGGGGACCCAGAGTCTTCGTACTTAATACAAAAGTTGGCGTGGTACATACTGCATCAACTGTAAAACCTTCCGAGGAGGTTTGCGTTCCATGGTCGCTCCATCTCCTTGTCGGAGTTGTCTCTTTTGCATGCTCGAGGCTTCTGAGCATCGATCAGGTAGTAGGAATCATTTCCCAGCACCTTGCTGATGATGAAGGGGCCTTCCCAAGGTGCCGAGAGCTTGTGCTGGCCGACTGTTTGCTGGATCAGCTGGAGCACAAGGTCTCCCTCTTGGTAGGATCTTGGCTTGACCTTCCGGTTGTAGTATCGGCGCAGGCTCTGCTGGTAGATGGTGGACCGGCTGAGTGCCAACAGCCGGCCTCTTCCAGCAGATCGACACCGTCTTCTCGTGCTTATTTTGCCTCCTCTTCGGTGTACATGGTGACTCGAGGGGAGTCGAATTATATGTCCGTCGGGATGACGGCTTCAGCACCGTAGACGAGGAAGAAAGGCGTGAAGCCGGTTGACTTGTTCGGAGTTGTGCGCAAACTCCAGAGAACGGCCGACAGCTCATCGAGCCAGCAGCCGGCCGAATGCTCCAGAGGCTCGACCAGTCGTGGCTTGATGCCGGACAAAATGAGGCCGTTTGATAGCTCCACTTGGCCGTTTGACTGCGGATGGGCAACGGATGCTAAGTCCAGTCGGATGCCCTGCGTCAAGGCACCTTTGGCAAAGTTTGTGCCATTGTCGGTGATGATGCTGTGTGGTATGCCATATCGGATGGTGATGTCGGCGATGAAAGTCACGGCAGTCGGACCATTCAACTTCTTAATTGGCTTTGCGTCTATCCACTTGGTGAACTTGTCCACCACGACAAGCAGATGAGTCATGCCGCCGCGTGCTGTCTTGAATGGTCCCACCATATCCAGCCCCCATACAGCGAAGGGCCAGGCAATGGGGATGGTCTTGAGTGCAGAAGCTGGCTGATGTGGCTTGGAGCGGAACTTCTGGCACCCTTTGCATTTCTGGACCAAGTCTTTGGCATCTTTTAGAGCAGTCGACCAGAAAAAACCGTGGCGGAAAGCTTTGGCGACAATTGATCTTGAAGCCGCGTGGTGACCACACTCGCCTTGATGGATATCTTTGAGGATTGCTTGGCCTTGCTCTGGCTCCACACAGCGCTGGTACACACCAGTGGCACTGTGCCTCACAAGTTCTCTGTTGACGATGGTGTATGCTGCTGCCAGGCGTTGCACTTGTCGGGCCGAGATCTCGTCAGTCGGCAGCTCTGTGTTCACCAAGAAGTTGAGGATGGGCTGAGCCCTGGAAGGTGCTGCAATTTCTTCGACTGCTAGGACTGCTACCTGCACGAGGGCGGTTGGGCCGGGAGGTGGCGGGTTGGAGTCGGCTGCCGCTTGCTGAGTCGAAGAAGTCCTCGGGCCGACTGCCGTAGTCCCCAGGCCGGGTTCTGAAGTCCCCGGGCCAGGTGCGGCTACTGCAGTCCCCGGGCCACATGCCGAATTACTCCCGCCGGCTGCTGGGGTCCTCAAGTCGGATCCGACTGCTTCAGGAGGAGCCGACACGAAGATGGAGTCTGATTCTGGTGCCGGCTTGACAGACGGCGTGAGGAGGCGTTGCAGGGCGACGCCAGCTGGTATTGCTTGCCGGGTGGAGCCGATCCGCGCCAAGGCATCTGCTTGCTCGTTGTCATTTCTTGGCACATGGAGGAACTCGCACCCCTCGAAGTATCCACTATGTTGTGCACAAGGAAGTGGCAGCTCGCCATGTTTGCATCCTTGGCGTCCCAATCGCCTAATGACTGCTGGACCACTAAGTCGGAATCGCCATAGCACAGGATCTGGCGAATGCCGAGTTCCTTGGCAAGCCGGAGCCCGTGAATGAGTGCCTCATATTCAGCAACATTGTTGGAGGCGGCAAAGTGGATTTGCAGCACATATCTGAGCTTGTCGCCTTTGGGAGAGGTGAGGATGATGCCGGCTCCCAAACCGGTGCGCATCTTGGAACCATCAAAGTGCATCCGCCAATGGGTGGAGTCTGGCGCTGGCGGCAGGTACTGGGTCTCGGCCCAGTCGACGAGGAAGTCGGCCAGTGCTTGTGACTTGATGGCGGTGCGAGGCTGGTAGAAGATGGTGTAGGGGGCCAAATCTATGGCCCATTTGGCCACCCGGCCTGAAGCATCTCGGCTTCGAATGATCTCGGCAAGTAGAGCAGTGCAGACCATAGTGATTGGGTGCTCTTGAAAGTATGGCTTCAGCTTTTTGGCGGCAAAATGCAAGTCGTAGCACATCTTCTGATAGTGGGGGTAATTCTGCTTGGAGGCGGAAAACACTTCACTCAGGTAATACACCGGCCTCTGGACTGGCAGTGCTTTGCCTTCTTCCTTTCGTTCCACAACTATGACTGTGCTGACCACCCGGCTGGTGGCGGCGATGTAGAGGAGCATGGGCTCCTTAGGAGTCGGAGCCGCCAGGACAGGCAGAGTGGTCAACATCTTCTTTAGCTGGATAAAAGCTTCATCCGCCTTGTCGTTCCACTTGAAAAAAGTGGTCTTCTTCATGAGCTGGTACAGGGGAAGAGCCTTCTCATCCAGCCGATTGATGAAATGGCTGATGGATGCCAAGCAGCCGGTAAATCTTTGCACGTCCAGCAGTCGGGTGGGCACCTCCATCCTCTCGATGGCCTTGATCTTCACAGGGTTGCACTCTATGCCGCGCTCTAAGAACAGGAAACCAAGAAGCTGGCCGGCTGGTACTCCAAAGACGCATTTCTCCGGGTTGAGCTTGATCTGAAACTGGCGCAAGTTTTCAAAGGTCTCCTTGTGGTCTTCCAGCAACGTTCCCACGCTTCTCTGTCTTCACCACAACATCGTCCACATAGACGTGGGCATTTCTGGCAAGTTGCTTGAGGAGACACTTCTGCATGCAATGCTGAAACGTGGCGCCGACATTTCTCAAGCCGAACGTCATGCTCAGGTAGCAAAGGCTCCGAATGGCGTGATGAAGGCGGCCTTCAGCCTGTCGGCCGGGTTCAGCTTGATCTGATGATACCGTGAGTATGCATCCAAAAAGCTCAACAGCTCGCATCCGGCTGTGGAGTCTATCAGTTGGTCGATTATTGTCAAAGCAAATGGGTCTTTGGGGCAAGCTTTGTTGAGGCTGGTATAATCAATACACATGCGCCACTGCTTATTCTTCTTCAGCACAAGGACTGGGTTGGCTAACCATTCTGGAAAGAACACCTCCATGATAAAGCCGGCTTCTAGAAGTCGGGCTATCTCTTCTCCTACAACTCTTCTCTTCTCTTCTGACAAGCGGTGCAAGGGCTGCCTGACGGGCTTGGCATCAGGTCGGACATGTAGCTTGTGCTCGGCGAAATCCGTCGGAACACCCGGCATGTATTTAGGAGACCATGCAAAGATGTCCCGATTCTCATGGAGGAAATCGACGAGCTCTCTTTCCTATTTGCTCTCAAAGTTCGCACCAATGACAGCGTGCCTCTCCGGGTGCTCCGGGTCCAAGGGTATCTTCTTTGTTTCCTTTGCCGGCTTGAACGAGCCCTCAACTTCCAACTTGTTGGGGTTGGGTGACATTTCCGGCTGCTTGCCTGCCATAGCCACAACCCGATCAAGGAGCCGCTTCTCAGCCGCGATCACGAGGGACTCGGCCAGCCGGCTGCTGTCTGCTGCACAGGCGAACGACTTCTTGTAGTCCCTTGTTATGGTCAGGATTCCCTTGGAGCTCGTCATCTTCATCTTGAGGTAAGCATAGTGGGGGACGGCCATGAACTTGGCCAGAGCAGGTCTACCAAGTAATGCATGATAGGGCTCTCAAGGTCCACCACCTCAAACCATACTGGCTCTCGGCGAAAGTTATTTTTGTCTCCGAAGAGGACATATATCTGGGTCTTGCCGATTGGTGAGAAGGAAAGGCCAGGAACTATGCCATGGAATACGGTCCGACTGGGCTAAAGCTGCCTCTGTTGGATTCCTAACTTCTCCATAGTATCTCGGTACAGGATGTTGATGCTGTTGCCGCCATCTATCAAGACTCGGGAGAAGCGAGCAGCCCGCCTCTCTGTTGCGAAGGTGGCATCTAAGACCAAAGCATAAGAACCGGGAGAGGGCATCACCTCCGGGTGGTCAGCTCTGCTCCAACTGATAGGCTTCTCAGACCAATGCATGAACTCGGGGGTCTCTGATGCTACTGCATTTACTTCTTGTTGTCGCTGCCGTTTGCTGTGCCTATCGTCGGCCACACTGGTGAACACGACATAGGCTCCATGCTCTTCTGGGTATTCATCTTGTATTGCATCGACAGGCCGAGCCGCTGGCTGCTGAGGAGGAGACGGCGGCGGGCCGGTAGGCGGAGGAGGCAGGAGTCCGTCACCCTTGGCGATCTTGGTGAGCCAGTGGCATTTCCGAGTGGTGTGGTTGGACGGCTTCACGCTGCTGTGGAACTTGCAGGGTGCATCGAGAGTCTGCTCATATGAGAAGGCGGGTAACCAGTTGGGCTTGCCGCCCTTCTGGCGCTTGGGTAGAGGCTGCCCTTCTGGCTGTTGATCTTCGACTGTCGCCACCTGTCGGCTTGTGGAAGCCGCCTGCGTGGCCTTGCGCTTGTTGTCGTGCGGCTGCTGGTGCCGACTGGTGTCGCCATCCGGAGTCCAAGGATCTTGAGGAGCCACCTTGCCAGAGGCGTCAACTTGGATTCCCGCCTTCATGGAGGAGTCGGCTGTGGCGTACTTGTCTGCTATGATCAGCAGTTCATCGAGGGCCGTCGGCTCGTCGTAGAGAAGCCGGTACTTGAGGAGGATGCCTTCTCGGCACCCGGCAGTGAAGTACTTGATGGCCTGCACCTCGTGCACGCCCTTGAGGTAGTCGCGAGTCGACTCGTTGGGGCCTTGGACACATAAGTAGAGCTGGCGAGGCTTGGGCGGCCGCTTGTACGTGCTGGTGAAGTTGCGGATGAAGGCTTCGGTGAAATCAACCCAGCTGTTGATGCTGCGGGGCTTCAGGCTATTCAGCCATGTCCGGGCTGTGCCCTGGAGCATGAGAGGAACGTACTTCATGGCAACACGCTTGTTGCCGTTCACGATGCTGATGGCTATGGAGTAGTCAACCAGCCAGTCTTCTGGCTTCAAGGAGCCGGTGTACTTGGGCGTATCTCTCGGGAGGGTGAACCCTTTGGGGAAGGGCTCATCTCGAATGCGGGGGCCGAAACAAGGCGGACCCAGCTCGTCTTCTTCTTCTAGCGCCAGGGATCGGTTGAGGCGGTCGATCCGATGGCGGGCATCGTTCTCTCCACTCCTTCTCGGCGGCCAAGGCGGTCGCCGAGTGTCTGGTGATCAACAGGCGGCGGGGAGGCGCGCCTCTCCCTGTGGGGGGGGAGGGGGGGAGGAGGCGGACAGTCGTCCCGTCGTTCCACTGCTCTCAGGAGGCCGTCTTGGTCGTGCTCGATGGTGATGCGAGTCCGGCTGCGGCTGGCAGCCGACTCCTTGTCTCTTCTACCGCGGAAGCCACCAGTCGGCGTCCGGGATATCGCGCCTTGGTCTCGGCGAGGAGGCGGGTCGTCGTTTTGCCGGTTGGGAGCTTCGGCGCGGCAGCCGACCTCTTGCTGCTCAGTAGCCGTGTCAAGGAGCTGCTGGACCCGCTCCGTCATGTGGCGGCGCTCATCGCCCTCGAGTTTGTCTAACTCGTCTGCTGCTGCCTGGGCAGCTCGTATGTTCTCCGCAGGCGTGGCGTAGACGAGACGATCTGTCCCGAACATGCTGGCGATGGTCGCACCACGCTGTCGGATCAGGCCAATGCGTCTAGGCCCACCAGGAGCCGGCATGCCGCTGACGGCTCGGTCCATCTCGCGCTGGTAGGCCTACGAAAGGCGTCTCATGCTGGCCAGCCGGTTGGCGCTTTGGATGAGCTGGACACGGCGTGCCTCCAGCATCTCAGCGTCGGCGTCTCCCGGGATAGGCGCAGTCAGGTCTTGCATCGCCACCTGCAACGGATCCTGGCCACCTCCGCCAGAGTGCTCGCCGTGGCTGATGACGAGCACCTCCGTGACGGTGCTGCCGCCACTGTCTGCGCAAGGAAGTGGTTCGTCGTAGACCACCACGTTGGTGGGGAACGCGTCAAGCGATGCCGTGTCGGAGTTGACAAGCATCGGGTCGGTGGAGCCGACCGACTCCAAGTCCACAGCAGGCTCGCTGGCAACATGGAGCTGATCGAGGAGGCTGACGAGGCGGCTCTCAGGGCCCTCTGTGCCCGCGTCGGATGCGGGCTCGTCGGAGAGACGGATCTCACTGATACGTCTCCAACGTATCTATAATTTTTGATTGCTCCATGCTACTTTATCTACTGTTTTAGGCTTTATTGGGCTTTACTTTCCACTTTTATATCATTTTTGGGACTAACCTACTAACCGGAGGCCCAGCCCATATTGCTGTTTTTTTGCCTATTTCAGTATTTCAAAGAAAAGGAGCCTTCGCCGGCACTCTGCCGGAGGGGGAATCAAGCATGGAGGGCCTCTACATCAACATCCTTGCCCCTCCGATGAGTTGTGAGTAGTTTACCACAGACCTACGGGTCCATAGTTATTAGCTAGATGGCTTCTTCTCTCTTTTTGGATCTCAATACAATGTTCTCCCCCTCTCTTGTGGAGATCTATTCGATGTAATCTCTTTTTGCGGTGTGTTTGTTGAGATCCGATGAATTGTGGGTTTATGATCAAGTTTATCTATGAGTAATATTTGAATCTTCTCTGAATTCTTTTATGTATGATTAAGTTATCTTTGCAAGTCTCTTCGAATTATCAGTTTGGTTTGGCCTACTAGATTGATCTTTCTTGCCATGGGAGAAGTGCTTAGCTTTGGGTTTAATCTTGCTGTGTCCTTACCTAGTGACAGAAAGGGTTGCAAGGCACGTATTGTATTGTTGCCATCGAGGATAACAAGATGGGGTTTATATCATATTGCATGAGTTTATCCCTCTACATCATGTCATCTTGCTTAATGCGTTACTCTGTTCTTATGAACTTAATACTCTAGATGCATGCTGGATAGCGGTCGATGTGTGGAGTAATAGTAGTAGATGCAGGCAGGAGTCGGTCTACTTGTTATGGACGTGATGCCTATATACATGATCATGCCTAGATAATCTCATAACTATGCGCTTTTCTATCAATTGCTCGACAGTAATTTGTTCACCCACCGTAATACTTATGCTATCTTGAGAGAAGCCACTAGTGAAACCCATGGCCCCCGGGTCTATCTCTTATCATATTTACTTCCAATCTACTTTTATTTGCATCTTTACTTTTTGCATCTATTTTATAAAATACCAAAATTATATTTATCTTATCATACTATCTTTATAAGATCTCACTTTCGCAAGTGACCGTGAAGGGATTGACAACCCCTTTATTGTGTTGGTTGTGAGTTCTCAGTTTGTTTGTGTAGGTGCGTGAGACTTTTGAGGAGCCTCCTACTGGATTGATACCTTGGTTCTCAAAACTGAGGGAAATACTTACGCTACACTTTGCTGCATCACCGTCTCCTCTTCGAGGAAAACCAACGCAAGCTCAAGACGTAGCACTCACTAACAAGATCGGCGAGGCAGCTCGCCACACAGGCGACCTCCGCACCATGCAGCGAGTTGGCGCAGACACCGTCTGGCGTGCCGGGCTGGCTGCGCTCGCCACGAAGGAACATGGTTCCCGTCCAGAACAGGTCTCCGGGAGACGGTGCACCTCACCCCATGGTGGGTGCCAAATGTCGGGGGTTGGGTGCGACATATGCTAATGGATGGCTTATCATGGTGGGAGCGAGTAGAACGTCGCCTATGCCTGGAAGCGGGATGAGGCGTAGACACGAACGCCAGGGCACTTTACCCAGGTTCGGGGCTCTCCTAGGAGATAACACCCCTAGTCCTGGTCTACGGGGTCTCCGCATGATCACTAAGGCACTAGTGGATACAATGGTGCTCCTCGAGCTATATGCTAGAGGTAGAAGAAGGCAAGCTCGCTCTCTCCTTCCTCTAGGTATGAGTTTAGTTCTATCAGGTTGGGCACCCTTTGCATGGGTGCCCTGGGGGGTTTATATAGGCCTACCCCCCAGGGGTACAATGGTAATCTGGCCGGGTGTAGGACCCGGCTGTCAGTGTCTCTGGTCGCCGGCTTCTCCGCCGGCTGCTGGGGCCCGCCGCCTGTTGGGCCCTGCCGACTGGCCTGGTACGGAGCCGACAGGCCGCTCCCGCTGCTCGCGGGTCTTGCCACTGTAGCCGTGATGCTAATGATGCAGGCTTGGTCAGGGGAGCGTGGCTACTGTCCCGCCGCCTGGTGGGAGATCACTGTAGCCACACCGTGTCTCATCTGGTTAATTGTGCACGGGCCCCGAGGGAGGAATGGGCCGCCTTCCGGAAGCCGGCCTCCCTCAGGTCCGATTGGTCAGGCTTCCGACGTCTTCCGGGCTCTCGCTGCCCGGCAGGGTCCGCCGCCTGCAGGCCGCACCGACAAGCCATCGTGGGAACAAGGCTCCGCCTGCCAGCAGTGACGTCAGGGGCGGAGGGGCAACAGTGCCACGCCCGGCGGAGATCTCCGCCTGTACGGAGCACTGTGGCCACGCCCGGCCCTGGATACGGGGGTGATGGGCTACACTGTAGCCTCACCCTGTCTTGTCTTCCTTAATGGGGGCGCAGACTCTGAGGGCACCGTGGGCCGCCTGCTAGAAGCCGGCCTCTCTGGAGGCCGCCTGCAAGGAGTCGGCCCATCCTGGTGCCACCTTCTGGAGCTTAGCCTCCTTCTGGCAGCCGGCCGCTTGGCCACCCGGCCATCAGAAGGCGGCGCTTCATCTTGAAGTCACGAGGGGCGCAGCCGGCCCCGATGTCTTGAAAGGTTCAGGGACTCGGATTAGGCTACCCGTGGCCCATTACTCCGACAACAAGTATTTCCGGACGGAGGGAGTATTAATTATACCAAGAGAGACGGATTGGCACCGCTTAGGTCTTGTAAGTGTAATGAAATACATCATGTTTATATGAAGATCCGGCTTTTTTATACGAAATCCTCCATGCTTATATGAAATCAGTCCGTGTTTGCACGAATTTCATCTGGTTGGTTAGAGTTGTGAAAATGTATGCCGCTCGCGTTTGATGTCGTCCTCCGCGGAAATAATAGTGACATCCAATCCATTTGAGTTAATTGCGTGTATGATTGTCCCTCTATAAAAAGTTAATTGCATATACAGTATACACGTGACTTGCAGGGTGGCTACAACTTCGTACAAAAAGTTAAAAAGAAACAAGTCCATCCTCAATCTTGTATTCTAAGTACTCTGTGGATTCCACTGTCAGTACAGTAGCGAAAAAAGTATATATTAAATAAGTAATATATAATATAAAAATCTAAAGTTAAATACAGAATTCGAACTCATGTCATCGCGTTGCGAGCATCCGGCGCTAACCAGTCCAACACATTTTTGTTGTAGACCATGCTGGAGATATATCTCCATGTCTACTCTTATACTCCATTCGTTCCTAAATATTTGTCTTTTTCAGATTTCCAATGGACTACCACATTCATATGTGTATGTAGACATATTTTAGAGTGTAGATTCACTCATTTTGCTCCATATGTAGTCACTTGTTGAAATCTCTAAAAAGATAAATATTTAGGAATGGAGGGAGTAGAAAACAGAGTTGGTGATGATGGTGTGCGTGCCATCCTGCAATATAGGCCGTCGGATTTATATCTAACGGATAGGAAGGAAACTATGGCCATTTTGCAAAAATATACCCACACCCCTCTCCACGTTCGCAAATACGGCCTTCCCTCATTCATCCTTTTCTCTCACAAGATAAACTACTCATACAAATGCATCTTGATGTTCTGTGCAACGCACGAGCATCTAGCTAGTTTCCTTTAAAATAGTTACTGCGATAATTGGGTTGAAGTGATATAATTTATGTCTGCCCCGAATTATTTCAGATTCACTAGTAGTAACAAAGAAAAAATGCCTTGTTAATTGACAGAAAACAGAGTGAAAACTATCACATGAGGCCGGTAAAAACGGGGCACACTGGGTTCAGCGTCATCGTCACTACAGCTATGCGCATGCGAGAAGTCTACATATCGAGGGGGCTACTGAGCGAGGTACAGAGACACAATGTTCGAGAGAGAAACCAATTGACAGATTACGATCAGATTGAGTTGTCACCCTTCTGTTGTCATTGTTGGGGTGGGGGAGGGGAGGGGGAGGGAGAGAAATACATATCGAGAGTGTGCGCGGTAGGCACAGAGGCACAACTAGCGAGTGTGTATGTGTGTGTGTGTGTGTCTGTTTGAAACAGGAGTACATAGATTACTATCAAAATCGAGGTGCCGCCCTACTCCTTCGGTGTCGGGTAGTGTGTGTGTGTGTGTGTGTGTTTGAGAGAGAAGCCAGTCAATAGATTAGTATCAAGATCGAGGTGTCACCCTACTCCTTCGGTGTTGGGAAGTGTGTGTGTGTGGTTGTGTGGGTGTGGGTGTGTGTGTCGGGGGGGGGGGCAGTGACACTTACATATCCCTACTCTTATAAAAAACAGAGTTGGTGATGATGGTATTCCTGCCAGCCTGCAATATAGGCCATCCGATTTATATTCGACGGATAGGAAGGAAACTGTGGCAATTTTTCAAAAAGATACCCGCACCCCTCTCCGCATTTGCAAATAAGGCATTCCCTCGTTCATCCTTTTCTCCCACAAGATAAACTACTCATACAAATGCATCTTGTTGTTCCGTGCAACACATGGGCATCTTGCTAGTAAGGAGAAGGAGTTTGTGTGACACATATCTAGCTATATTAAGGGATAGGTAGATCGCATTTGTGCGAGGCATACTTAAAGCATCACGAAGATAAACAAAATTGTGTGCATGCAAGTGTCGGAAAAAATGAAGCGAGAAACAATGTGTGTGTGTGTGCGCGCGCGTGAGAGAGAGAGAGAGAGAGAGAGAGAGAGAGAGAGAGAGAGGGAGAGGGAGAGAGAGAGAGAGAGAGCGGAATCTCAAAACAGAAGGTGCTCTGCTGGAATCCCATTGTATGTATTCATATGGTTCCGGAACTCGAGTTAACCTTAAGCATATGTGTGAGAGACATTATTATACTTTGATACATTAGTGGCTGTGGGTGGGCGGAATTAAAGGGGTGGGTGTGTTCGACAGAGAGAGCATGTGTGTTTCTGTGTGAGAGACTTGTAGGACGGGGTAGAAAGACGAATTCTAACCTTGACGGAGGGAGAGAAATACACAAAGTGCGCGTGCGTGATTCCGATGCCCACAGGGAAATGAGATATGTATGCGTGTGAGAGATATTGCACAATTCATTCACGTATCACTATCTAGCAATCGTGGGCGTGCATCGCTTGAACATAAATCAATATCTACTTCGTATCATGGCCAAAGGTACAATATCGATTCAACGCTATAAAGATTGGACACTCACATATCACTTTTTTTCTATTTAAATAAACCTTTTCAGTTGTGCATGCCAAAGTTACAGTGATTTTTCTTCAAACAACCAATGTAGCTATCATGTACATGCACCATTGTTACTCTTGCATTCAAAGTCATTAGTCTTGGATGATTTAAGGTTCTATTATGAAGTAATATATGTAATATTCATATATGAATTCAGCGGTGCATAATTTATGAAATGGAGGCTATGTAATCATATGGGGTAACACTTTTAAGTAGCGGACTACAATATCCATTTCTTTTTGTGCGCCTCTACACTAACACGTCAATGCATTATGTTTAAAGTAAATAACCCATTGCACTAAATTATCTATTTACACGAGAAATACATAGGCTGAGCGTTTGATCCCTTTTTTGTGAATGCGCCACTACACCCATACAATTGGCCACGCCCGTGTGAACGTCCAAGTTATCGGCGCATCATCCTGAGTTATTGTCTTTTTTCTAGGTGGACTTCACACCAGTTATTAACTGCTGACGCGTGCCCCGTGTACACAGTCTCGCATGACCTTCCCGCTAGCACGGTCCAAAATTAGTTGAAACTGGATACGAATGATCTCGCGAGCGACAAAATCTCCTGCCTCCTTCTAAAATTTCCGCCACCTTAGTCTTTAGCAAGCCAAATTCCCCTTTTGTCCTTGGTGCACGGAGACAAACAATTACAGTACCGCCCTCATCTACATAATAGGTCGGGGCTGCTTTGGGAACTTCCAGTTCCCCCCACTACATGGCACCCCCATTTCCTCTCCCCCTCCCGCAAAAATGACTAACTCCACAGCACTAGAGCATCTCACATCACGCCGTCCGTACTTCATCGGCCTTTCTCCCCTCCCCTCTCGAAACCCTAGGCTGCTCATCCATCGGCGTACCAGAGCCCATTCACTGCCAGCGGTGTCCACCTCGCCGGATCTGCTTCTGTGGCCGCATCTACCCCTCCCACCTCCCCTAGAAACAAGTAGACTGCTCATCCACCACTGAACCACAGCCCATTAAGTGCCGACCTTGTCCACGACGCCGGATATGCTTCGCCGGTACTCTCGTCAACCACATCGCATCTGCAGCGGCCCATTCGTACTCCCCACCGGAGACGCTTCGTCCACACCCCCCCGGAGCCGCCCCACCGACGCCCCCATCGACGGCCTCTGATCCTCTTCGCCGACACCTTCCTCAACCCTACCGGAGCCACTTCGCCGACACCATCGTCAACCCCACCGAAGTAGCTTCGCCTATACCATTTTCAACCCTACTGGGGCCGCTTTGCCAACTCACAAGTCCACGGCCTCAGATCCGCTTCCTCGCACCCTCATCCAACCTAGCTCAGCAGCTTCTGACGCCCCGTCCACGGCCGCAGATCCGCTTCGACGACACCATCCTTAACCCAACCTCCGGAGCAGCTTCACCTACGCCCTCGTCCACGGCCATAGATCCGCTTCACCCACACCATAGTCCACCCTACTGTAGCCGCTCCACAAACACCCTACTCGACGGTTCTAGATCTCCTTACCGGACCCTGACAGCCAGCGCAGCGTCATCACCCTTGACGTTTCTAACCTGATTCCCACCGTCTGGCAAGATGCCAAGCACCCGCCACGGCCTAGGTACTTGTCACCTTTAAACTCGTCCAGCATCACCTACTCGATGTACTTCAAATATACTAACAAGTCACTGTTACCTGTTATGCAGCTGGCAAAAACTACAAGGACGATGTTTCTTCTGGATCTAACAACTTGGCCAACCAAGATCCTGGATCGACGCATTTCTATGATCTTGTAAGCACGTCTCTCTCTCTTGTATTGTTCTGTGCCTGCCAGCGTGCTTTGCTAGGATTTTCGACCAGTAATCCCTTTGTGCAGACAATGATTTCTACTATTGGCTGCTAAATTAGATATGTAGATGTCATACATGATACTACCTCGTACCTCCGTTCCTAAATATAATTCTTCCTAGAGATTCCACTATAGGCTACATACGGAGCAAAATGAGTGAATCTACACTCGAAACTGCATCTATATACATCTGTATGTGGTCCATACTGGAATCTCTACATAGACATATATTTAAGAACAGAGGCAGTACATTACACAAAATTGTAGGTGGCATTTAGGAATTCCAGTGCACTACATTAGGCTCCCTTAGAGTGCCTGCTAGTCCAGCACACAGAGTCATGGCTAGTTTATGCTACGCACACAATCATTAATTGGTGGTTTAAATATGCGCAAGGGATATGCAATGTATTATCATGTAGAGATGTCTGAAATTAGCTGTGTCAACTTGCAGATAGGGTTACACAATGAAAAAGTACAAGATGTATGTGGCAATTTCATGGAACATCGCAAAAAAGGAGAGCCAACGGTGAGCCTATAAAGTGTGCTATGGTACGTCACTCCTCCATTGCAATCATCGTGACATGTTATTTGTATGTCAGTTCTATTGGCCAAGCTTCTTAGGGACAGTTATTACGAGTTATCCTAAGAAAATAAGCACCTGTGAATATAAGCTCCATGTAATAAGCCAACCAGTTATTTTCATTGCGTTTTCAGCTTATCTTTGGTATGATTAGTTGAAAGTCTAGATTGCATTATATTTTTTTTTCATTTTGCTACCCATAAGAAAATTAATTTGACTTGCAAACATCACAAATTGAACCCAGTGCAATAATTAATATGATAGGAAAACAGACCATCACTATTTGCTCAAAATGCTAATACAAAGATACCATCTACTTGGCACAATCTACTTTGGTCAATGTTTTCCATAGAGATCCCATTGCCTAATTTAAACGAAGAACGCATGACCCACATTTAAATGAAGAACAATTATTTATTGAAATTCGATGGTCCAAGTGGCTGGTTATTATCATATAGAAGCACCACCTGAAAGCATCATATAGCAGCAGTAGCAGCTCATAGCAACTCATCATACAGCAGGAGTAGCAGCAGCAGTAGCAGCAGTGTGCAATTCATCATATACCAGCAGAAGGAGCATCTCATAGCAATTCATCATATAGCAGCAGCAGGAGCAGCTCATAGCAATTCATCATATAGCAGCAGCAGGAGCAGCTCATAGCAATTCATCATATAGTAGCAATAGGAGCAGCTCATAGCAATTCATCATATAGCATCAGCAGGAGCAGCTCATAGCAATTCAATATACAGCAGCAGCAGGAGCAGCTTATAACAACTCATCATATAGCAGCAACAGCTCATAGAAATTAATCATATAGTAGTAGCAGCAGCTCATAGCAATTCATCATATAGCAGCAGCAACTCATAGCAATTCATCATATAGCAGCAGCAGGAGCGGCTCATAGCAATGCATCATATAGCAGCAACAGAAGCAGCTCATAGCAGTTCATCGTATAGTGGATCAGAATGAAAATTTGGCAAAAAATCAGAGGAGATCCTCACCTTGTTGGATGAGCTCATCCTTCAACAGCACCTCAAGGCCACGACCTGGGAGGTGGGAAGGGGGAATAAGGTTCCTTCTGCCGCAGTGTGGCATCAGTCGTAGTTGTGCAGCGCCTGCAGGAGTAGTGTGTTGGACGGACCACAGTGGAGCAGCTGCTGGAGACCATGAGAATGAGGGGCGACGCCAGAGGGAGGAGCAGCCAGGGAGATTTGCCCCTACCCGCCGGCCATGTAGCCTAGCTGGACAGAGCATCGTCGAGGACTAGGCCAGATGGGACCAGTGGCGACGGCTCGCTGGAGGAACCCTAGTGCTGCAGGCAGGGGATCAAGGTAGAGGGAAAGGGGAGAGGAGATGAAAGCAGGCAGGGCAATGAACGCTTGCGTGTTTGTTTTTTCTTGAGGGTGAGGTGTGACGCGGGCGTCAGCAGTTGCATTTCGAGTGTAATATAGGCACACAACAAAGTCATTTCACTATTCCCCTTCCCTTCAATTTTTAGTGAGGTTCTACCCGAAATAGCCCCCTCCAAAGCGAAATTAGTTAAGCCCAAGCCCATAACTCAAAAATGACTTCTTTATATCTTTTATGGCTTATTTTGACAATAAGAGCTGAAAAGGTGGAATAGAACTGGCCCTTAACCTGCAATTCAATTATGCGTGCAATGATGAATCACTCCTGCCTGCTATAGTGTACATTTAGGCATCATCATACATGGCATAACCTAACACATGTGCATTCCATTATAGAATCTGGAATATGCAATGTTTATGTTAGTTCATATGTTGCACATGATGTTTAAATGCCCCTTAAATCTGGTCAGTCAAGTGATGGTCTTTATGCCTCCTTCTTTGCTTCTTTTCTTGATATGTAAGATTTGCTCACACATCTGTTCAGTTGCTTGTTTGCATCAACCAGCCATACTAGGACTGTTTGCTTTGATTACTTGCTGTTCTTGACCTAACACTCTAACAGAGCTTGTCAACAATTTAAACACTAAGGGCTGCTGTAGTGGGGCCTTTTCTAACTCATAGGTGACATAAAGGTTTGGCTGTACACTAAAGTAGGCTCTCCAAGAGTACCTGGAGATCCAGTTCGAAGGTATGCCTAGTTTTTACATAGTGCATACAAAGTAAATGCTCATTTCATTGTGTGCAAGTGTAAGAGATGTGGCATGTTTCATTATGTGGTGTTGTTTTGTTATAATCTCATCCTTTTGTGTTCACAGACTGGAAAGTATGCATATTTATCTTCCTAGGAGACGCGTAACTAGTTTGTATCACCTTGCAGACGGGGTGCAATGAAGATAAGATTGAGGATTTCCAAGTACAAGATGTTAGGAAGGAGCCTTGCAAGAGAAGTAGGAGCCGCGCTGAGCCTCTTCAACCTGTTAAGGTAAGTCACTTTATCCAACTCAACTGTTCAATTCCTTGTTTGTTTCAGGCATAGTTAATTTGGTCTTTTCAATTGCTTTATTTGTCCTCAGTTAATGAGATGCCCAAAGAATGATGCCTGATGGTGGGTACTTGTATAACTATTAGTTGACATAATTAAAGGCCTTACCATTTAATTACTCTGCCGAAGTGTGCCTGAAGCTTTGAAGTCTATTAACCAACTATTATTGCATGAGGCTCACAATCTAGTTTATACTAGGCTAATGATTGCATAGTTTTACTTGCTGTAGTATGTTTGTATGAAACTCTCTGTTGTTCATTATGCTCCCTAAGTAATTGAGCTACAGAATGGCCAACTGCTTGCTTACTTCTACGCAACGTGCTGTCTAAATTTATAACTTGTCTGTGTTTTGGATTGGGCCCCAACATCATGCTCCTATGGTTAGCTAAGAGAGATTTCTGTATGCAGGCAGCACAGACTACCTTTTTTTTTATAATTTTTAAGATATCACCTGCTTATGCTTCATGACGTGTAACATTATTGTTAGTCCTGTTTTGCCATGTACAAAATAGTCTGTCTTGCTCGCTTCACTGTTGTAACTATATTTTTGCCCTTGTCATGTGTACTTACAGAAACATTTCAGGATGAAGTGATATCAACACAAAGATCTGCAAGTAGTGCGGCATGGCCGTTACCAAATGATTATGGGTTGGAATTGGAATGTGCTGATGTTCTCGAGCATCACCTAGAGGTGGCAAGACAACGTGTACATGATTCTCAATGTACAATCAACAAGTTGAGACTGGACATGCAGGTATTAGACGTAGGAGTCAAAAAATGAAACAAGACACTGAGGTAACAACGAAGGAATTGGAGATTTTGCAGACTAAAATTTGTGCTATCTAAATCCGGCCAATCCTATTTTCTAAAGAGATTATAGTTCAAATGGTAAGTTATGTTGGTGCCCGTCCATGATGTATGAGCTTTATTTGCCCAGTGTATGTAATTTGCTGTTTGTGTATGCTTTATTATCACTGGTGCCGAACCATAATGGCCAGTGGGTATAATCGGCTGTAATTTCTTTATTGTATAGTGTAGGATTATTCTACGTTTCTATGCCTTAGTCTCTTTATTGTATAGTGTATGTTTTTTTAGAGGTGACAGTATAGAGTAGGATAATTCTTTGAATATGCTATATCGTTCAAACGGGGGCCAACTCGCCCAAACATTGTAGTGACCATGACCCTCACAGGCCGTACGATCCATGGGCCTTCTATCGGTTGTCGGATCCTGTAGCGACCAGACCTCAAACAGTCTGATCTCTGTGCATCAGTGTCATCCCTGGATCAATAATGCTGACATGCACAGTACTTGAAGGATTTATAACAGAGTAGCAATCACACACTTATTACATCGAATGTATCAAAAGAGAACTTATTACAATAAATATGGCTTAAGGCCATCTAATAACGATAACAGCGAAAGGCTTGGAAGATAAGCGAGTCCATCAACTCCAGCGGCATCACTGAGTATAGAACCACAACCTAAGGCACCTTACTCGTCGTCTGAAAAGTCTGCAACATGAAGGTTGCAGCCCGAAAACGGGCCATCACATGGAATATGCTGGCAATGTAACACATAGAGAGTAACATGAAAGAGTAATGCTATACTACATGCATATATGGCTGGTGGAAAGCTCTATGGTTACAGTTTTGCGTAAAGCCAATTTTTCCCTACTGCAAAGGAATAAATTTTGTTTAACTATCATGGTGGTTGTTAAACATTGAGAATGGTTGACAACATTCTCAATCCCAATTAAAATATCATCATTAACCCCACAAAATTATTTAAAGTAACATGATGAGATTCACATGATAATCCAATTACTAGATACTCAAGTTGTCCATAACCGGGGACACGGCTAACCATGATTAGTTTGATACACTCTGCAGATGTTTGTGCACTTTTCCCCACAAGACTCGATCTCCTCCGTTTGATTTCTCGCACTACATGATGTTTGAGAAACGGATGGCCGAGACATAGTCTTCGAGCGCTAGCACCTTACTTAACAGGCGACCGTACCAACCTACATCCCCTACTTCAGCTAGTCTACCACTGTAAGAGTTCGCACGACTTAGTCAACTATGCTAGAGCCCATAGTAGCTTGTGGCTGCACACTGAAGTTTCTAGCATGAATAATATCATGATCCCTTTGAGCCTGGGTGGCGGTCCAAAAAGAAACATGCAATCCTTGAATACCCAGGTACCTCAGTCCACCCAGATGTGTGTTTAGGTTGCCACCTTAAATAAACCATTAATTAACAATCTCACATTTGTCATGGATACACTCACCCAATCCACGTCTACTAGCATAGCATGGCATAATAAGCAAACGTAGAAGTAATTCCCAAGGGTTTGATAATAACACAGGTAATAGGTACTACCTCAACTTCTTTCCCAAAACGCACAATTTAATTAGATCCTTCCTAATCATGCAATGTTTGAGGATTGATCTAATGCATAAAAACTGGGTATAAAGAAAAAGTATGATCAAAGTTTTACTTGCCTTGCTGATGATCCGCGAAACCTAGAGATTCAAAGTAGCAAGCGGAGCACTCCGGATACTCTATCGCAAACAAACAAGCATACAATAAGTACTCATCTAATGCACATTTAAAACTCAAACAAAAGATCTAACCAGAAAGTTCAACTTAAGAACTCCGGTTTGCAAAAAGAAACAAATCGAACGAAGCAACGAAAGTCAAACGATGAAAGAAACAAGCTTCGTTTTAAAAATCTGGACCTAAGTCAAATTTTACAGTAGCAAAAACTGGTTTGAGTTGATTATTCGGAAAGAGGGTTTCGATACGAAACTCTAGGCGCTTGAATCGCTTGATTCCGATAAACAAGCGAAAAGTTATACTAGATTGAAAATCGGATCAGAAATCGCGATCAGAAAAATCATGAAATAAATCCGAGAAAAAGAAAAACGACGAACAGATTAACGAACGAACGTTCGTTATCTGGATCTAAAAGATGAACGCGTTCGTTAAAACGAACGAACGAGCGAACGCTCGCTAATTAACCTAAACCGAAAAAAACCGATCTATTAAAAAAACGGATCTAAAAAAACCAAACGAAAACCGGCGAAAACCGAATGGTTTTCTAGGAAAAAAAACCAGCGGCGGGCGGGGTCAACCGTGGCTCGGGCGGCGATTGATGACAATGACTCCGTGCGGGCAATGGCGGCGGCGGCGGCAAGGGCGGCGGCGGTTAGGGTTTACGCAGGCGCTGGGCGGCTGGTCAAGGGGGTCGGCCCGGCGCTATATAAAGCCTCCCACGAGGAGTCCGGGCCTAACACGGCCCGTAGGTCGGTTTAGTTTTTTTAAGTTAATTACGCGCAGAAAAAGTAACAAAAGAAATACTAAACACACTCCAAAAATGCCGAAATAAATTTTCCCCGGCTTATAAAATCAAGCCGGACAAGGTGAACATTTATTTGGGGCCTAAATGCAACTTTGAAAAACACGCATTTTTCCTAAATTCAAAAAAATAGCGAAAAACGCCAAATAAAAAACTTATTTGATTTTTTTTATTAAATCTTCAATATTCCTTTATTTTGGGAAAGTCATTTTATTCCCTCTCTCATATTTGGACAATAGAAATAATTGAAGATAAAATAAATAAAATCAAATGGTCTTATTTTCAGAATTTGAGAAAACTCAAACATGAAAATAACGAAATCTCCAACTCTCTCCGTGGGTCCTTGAGTTGCGTGAAATTTCTAGGATCGAGCCAAAATGCAATAAAATATGATATGCAAGTGATGATCTATGTATAACATTCCAAATTGAAAATTTGGGATGTTACAAACCTACCTCCCTTAAGATGAATCTCGCCCTCGAGATTCGGGTTGGCTAGAAAATAGGTGAGGGTGGTCCTTCAGCAGATCTTCCTCTCGCTCCCAGGTGGCTTCATCCTCCGTGTGGTGGCTCCACTGAACTTTGCAAAACTTGATAACCTTGCTGCGGGTGACTCTGCTGGCATACTCAAAATTTTTGACTGGTTTCTCCTCCTAGGTCAAATCATTACCTAACTGAATCACTTCCAGTGGCACAGTATCTCTCAAAGGTATATCAGCCATCTCTGCATGGCACTTCTTCAACTGGGAAACGTGGAACACGTCGTGAACTCCTGACAATCCTTCGGGCAATTCCAACTTGTAAGCAACTTCTCCCATGTGTTCCAAAACTTTGTATGGTCCCACAAAACATGGTGCTAACTTTCCTTTAACTCCAAAGCGCTTAACTCCTCGAAGTGGGGATACTCGAAGATAGACTCTATCTCCGACTTTGAAAATTGTCTCCTTGTGTTTCGAATCTGCAATGCCTTCTGCCTAGACTGGGCTACCTTGAGCCTATCACGAATCAATTTCACCTTCCGTTCAGACTCCTTAATCAAATCTGGTCCAAACAACTGGCGGTCTCCAACTTCATCCCACAACAACGGGGTTCTGCACCTCCTTCCGTACAAGGCTTCGAAAGGGGCCATCTTCAAACTGGATTGATAGTTGTTGTTATAAGAAAACTCCACATATGGCAAGTTTTCATCCCAACTTGATCCATAATCCAAAGCACATGCTCTCAGCTTAACCTCCAAAATCTGATTGACCCTCTCGGTCTGTCCATCTGTCTATGGATGAAAAGCTCTGCTAAACTCTAGTATGGTTCCCAAAGTTTCGTGCAACTGATTCCAAAACTTTGAGGTGAACTGGGTTCCTCTATCTGATATGATACTCCTCGGAACTCCATGCAGACATACGATCCTGGTCATGTATATCTTAGCCAACTTGGCACTGCTGTAGGTAGTCTTCACTGGGATGAAATGAGCTACCTTTGTCAAACGATCAACTACAACCCAAATCGAGTCATAGCCTGAACGAGTCCTGGGAAATCCCGTGATAAAATCCATGCCTAACTTTTCCCACTTCCATTCGGGTATTGGCAGTGGTTGTAACAATCCAGCTGGCTTCTGATGCTCTACATTCACTCTGACATACATCACAAACTGCTACATACTCCGCAATATTCTTCTTCATTCCGGTCCACCAGAAAGTATCCTTCATGTCCAAATACATCTTGGTATTTCCTGGATGAATCAAGTACGGCGAATCATGGGCCTCTTGCAAAAATCAACTTCCTTATCTCCGGATCACTAGGCACATAAACGCGGTCCTCAAACCATAGGGTATCGTGCTCATCCTCACGAAATCCCTTAGCTTTTCCCTTGCTCATTTTGTCCTTAATAGAGGCAATCTCCGTGTCAGTCTTCTGAGCTTCTCTGATCTTATCCATCAATATAGACTGTACCTCCAATGCTGCTACATAGCCTCTCGGAACTATCTCCAAACATAGCTCTCGAAATTCCTCAACTAACTCTTTTGTTAATCCTCCGGTCATTAGTGTGTTGACATGGCTCTTGCGGCTCAACGCATCTGCTACTACGTTAGCCTTTCCGGGGTGATAATGCAATCTCATATCATAATCCTTGCGCTGATCTGGCAGAATCAACACCGGCGATGTAACCAATCGTTTCTTCAACTCTTGGAAACTAGCCTCACATTCTTCAGTCCAATTGAACTTGGTATCCTTCTTTAATAACTCCGTCATAGGCTTCACAATCTTCGAGAAATTCTCAATGAATCTCCGGTAGTATCCTGCCAGTCCAAGAAAACTCCGGATCTCTCCAACAGTTTTTGGTGCTTCCCAGTTTGTCACAGTGACAACTTTGGTGGGATCCACTGCTATTCCTTCTCCAGATATAACATGTCCGAGGAATCCAACTTCCTTCAACCAAAACTCACATTTGCTGAACTTGGCATATAACTGATGTTCTGAGCTTCTCAAGTACTAAACGCAAATGCTCCTTATGCTCTTCTTCATTCTTCGAATAAACCAAAATATCATCAATCAACACCACGACGAACTTATCCAAAAACTCCATAAACACCTTGTTCATCATGTTCATGAAATAGGTAGGTGCGTTAGTTAGACCAAATGACATAACGGTATACTCATACAGCCCGTACCTGGTGGTAAAAGCCGTCTTAGGTATATCCTGCTCCCGTATCTTTAACTGATGGTATCCTGATCGCAAATCGATCTTGGAAAATACCTTAGCTCCTTGCAATTGGTCAAACAAGTCGTTGATCATCGGCAACGGGTACTTATTCTTAATGGTCACTTCATTCAATCCTCGGTAATCAACAACCATTCTCAATGATCCATCCTTCTTCTCCACTAAATCTTGGCGATCCCCAAGGTGAAGAACTTGGGCGAATAAAAACTTTATCCAGTAACTCCTTAATCTGCTTCTTAATTTCTTCCAAATCTTGTGCGGGCATCCGGTACGGTCTCTTAGATATCGGCCCTGTGCCTGGCAACAACTCAATCAAAAACTCAATCTCTCTATCCGGTGGCATGCCTGGCAACTCTTCTGGGAACACGTCCGGGTAATCCTTCACCACGGGTACTTCCTCCTGCACAACTCATGATAAGGAATTTACTTGTGTCCTCCTCGGCTCATGCCGTGACACATACTTGATTCTTATTCCTTCTGGGGTGGTAAGCAAAATCGACTTACTGGCGCAATCAATGTTCCCTCCATACTTCGATAACCAATCCATGCCTAATATCACATCCAATCCTTGCGATTCCAAAACTATTAGGTCTGAGGGAAACACATAGTTACCAATCCTTAATGGTAATCGATCACACCATAGACTAGCCATATATTCTGCTCCAGGCGAGGTTACTAGCATGGTTGACCTAAGGGCTTGGGTTGGCAATTTATACTTATCCACAAATCCCCTTGATATGTATGAATGCGATGCACCATTATAAAAAAGAACGACTGCAGTAAATGTCTTAACAAAAAACTTACCTATTACTGCATCTGGCTGAGCTTCAACCTCCTCCACGGTAACGTGGTTCACCTGTCCCCTGTTGAAAGGGTTTGGCTTCTTCCCTGAGCTTCCATTGGCATTTCCATTCTAGGCTTCAGGACATTCATTTGCATAATGTCCAGTCTTCTGACACTTAAAGCAAGTGACTTGGCTCAGGTCTCTCTTGGCTGGGGTTGACGGGTTGGTGCGGTTTTGTCCGTTGCTTCCTCCATTCCCGTTTCCATTCTTGGAGCCATTATGATTGTGCGAGCTACCTCCTCCATGGGTATGCTAAAATTGTCCTCCCGGTTTGGGGGTAAAGCGTAGCTTCTGCTGAGTTCCAGAATTGTACTTCCCCTGTCCATACTTCCTCTTATGGTTGTCAATCTGTTGCTGATTCCCTTCAATCATAAGAGCACGATCTACCAACTCCTGGTAGTTATTGAAAGTTGCTACCATCAACTGCATGCTCAGCTCATCATTCAGTCCTTCCAGAAACTTCTCACGCTTAGCTGCATCCAGTGTAGCGTCATCCGGGCATAACGTGCTAACTTACTAAAATCCTCCACATACTGGCTTACAGTGCATCCTCCTTGGCGTAAGTTGTGAAAGTCATGCTTCTTCATGGCCATAGCTCCTGCTGAGGCGTGGGCAGTACGGAAAGCTTGCTGAAACTAATCCCATGTGACAGTGTCAATAGGATGTGTGGTTGTGTAATTCTCCCACCATGATGCTGCGGGTCCATCAAGTTGATGTGCAGCAAAACACACTCTCTCCGCATCTATGCATCTTGCAGTGGCCAGCTCCCTTCCAACCTTGCGGAGCCAATCATCTGCAACAATTGGCTCGGTGCTACTGTAAAACACCGGCGGATTTAGCCTCAAGAAACGAGTCAAATGGTCAACAGGTGGTGGTGGTGGTGGGTTGTTGTTGTTGTTTTCATTCTGTACCAGTGTTTGAATCAAAGCATTCTGCTGCTGAATCAACTGAGTGATCTCCGGTGGGAAAACAAATCCGGTGTCGCGTCTCGGAGGCATCTGAGGGTGTTAGAGTAGATGAGAAAATAGAATAGAAAGAGGTCTAGTGAGAAAACACTAACCATATGCACATGAGACAAAGAAATCAATATCACTCCAATCAATTCAAACAAGGGCATACAACGGTCTAACTATCATTACAAAAGTGTTGGGACTAAACTAAATACAATGGGGGAATCTACTACTATTATGGTGGTCAACTAGAAAAACTACTCCGATGAAGACTCCATGATATCCGCTCCAGCTTCATCAACATAGTCATCATCGGCGTAAATCGGGATCGAGTCGGTGTAAATCGATGATGATATAGTTATTCGGGCAAGTGGAATCATCGTCATTTCCTCCTGGCACTGGGTCTCCCATGAAAACTCCTAGCTTCCTGGTTAAGTGGTCATTCTTCTCCACTAGTACTTCAATTTCTTCCATGTAGTCTTCACGTGTAGCCTTGAGTTCTTCCTCTAGCTCCTTGATCTTGGTCAAGGCCTTCTGCAGATCCTCCACGCATGCGCACATCTGGTTCTCCTGACGTTGGATGTGCTGGTTTAACTCCTGGATATATGCTGCGATTGATCTATCCCTCCTGGTGCTGATCATCTCCTATTGCTCATCTCTGCGCCCACAAATCTGGTAGATAGTATCCTTGAGATCATTGCGGTAAACTTCTCCAATACGTCCCATGGTGATGTGGGCTGCCATGCTCTTTCCTAGACTCCAGGTTGGTGCATCAAAGGAAAACTCTATGGGCTCCGTGGTCAAAAGAATGTCCTTCTGGAACTTGAACTTGAATCATCCAGCGCTCCTCTTCGGGTAAAGTGGCGTTGTAGGTCCCGGTGAAGCTTGGTACTCCGATGTTCAGGTATCTAGTGACTTCCTTCAAGTGATATCCAAAGGGTGTATCTTCATCCGGTTGTGTGAACTTGTTCCTTGCATCCGCCATCCTAAAAGAGTAGAAAAGATGAGGAGTCAGAATGAGAAGAAAGAGTAGTGATCTAGGGCTTTAGCTTAGTGGTTGTGTCCTAAAGTCAGCGTGTGCTTTGATACCATCTTGTAGCGACCAGACCTCAAATAGTCTGATCTCTGTGCATCAGTGTCATCCCTGGATCAGTAATGCTGACATGCACAGTACTTGAAGGATTTATAATAGAGTAGCAATCACACACTTATTACATCGAATGTCTCAAAAGAGAACTTATTACAATAAATATGGCTTAAGGCCATCTAATAACGATAACAGCGGAAGGCTTGGAAGATAAGCGAGTCCATCAACTCCAACGGCATCACTGAGCATAGAACCACGACCTAAGGCACCTTACTCGGTAAATGCGAAAAAGTCTGCAACATGAGCGTTGCAGCCCAAAACAATTCAGACATGGAATATGTTGGCAATGTAACACATAGAGAGTAACATAAAAGAGTAATGCTATACTACATGCATATATGGCTGGTGGAAAGCTCTATGGTTACAGTTTTGCGTAAAGCCAATTTTTCCCTACTGCAAAGGAATAAATTTTGTTTAACTATCATGGTGGTTGTTAAACATTGAGAATGGTTGACAACATTCTCAATCCCAATTAAAATATCATCATTAACCCCACAAAATTATTTAAAGTAACATGATGAGATTCACATGATAATCCAAGTACTAGATACTCAAGTTGTTCATAACCGGGGACACGGCTAACCATGATTAGTTTGATACACTCTACAGAGGTTTGTGCACTTTTCCCTACAAGACTCGATCTCCTCCGTTTGATTTCTCGCTTTACATGATGTTTGAGAAGCGGATGGCCGAGACATAGTCTTTCGAAGCGCTAGCACCTTACGAGCAGGTAGACCGTACCAACCTACATCCCCTACTTCAGCTAGTCTACCACTGTAAGAGTTCGCATGACTTAGTCAACTATGCTAGAGCCCATAGTAGCTTGTGGCTGCACACAGAAGTTTCTAGCATGAATAATCTCATGATCCCTTTGAGCCTGGGTGGCGGTCCAAAAAGAAACAGGCAATCCTGGAATACCCAGGTACCTCAGTCCACCTAGATGTGTGTTTAGGTTGCCACCTTAATAAATCATTAATTAACAATCTCACTGTAACATCCCAAATTTCCCATTTGGAATGTTTTACAATTATAGCTAAGCATCTATGCATTATTGTTTTAATTGAGTGACATTTGAATTATTTCAGAGGCTTTTGAGTTTGTTGGAACTTGAATTCAAATTGGCAGTTGAATTTACTTCAAAACAATGCCTGACAAATACTTGAGAAAAAGTATGAGAGGAGTAAACATGACACTCCAAAAATGTCAGAAGAAAAGTTTTGCCAAAAAGTTTGAATTCAAGTTTGATTTTAATTAGGATTTCTAGAAAATGTTTTTTTTAAAGTTTGAGTTTTGCCCCTGGAAAAATGTCTGAATTGTAGGATAAATTCCCCTGAGAATTTTGATATATATATGTCCTTTATAAAAATAATATATATTTTTATATATTCTCTCTTCTCTCTAATTCAAAAAAAAAACCCCAGCGCCACCAGCCAACTGCCCACCAAGGCCGAGCACAGCCCACCAGCGGGCCAGGCGGCAACCCACCAGCGCCCGAGCCGGCCTGCCCCAGCGCCCCGCGCCCGAATCCTCTCCCCCTCGGTCGCCCGCTCGCTCTCCTCTCCCCCTCTCTCACCGACGCCTGCCCCACCCTTCTCTTTCCCTCGCCCGTCTCGCCACAGCCAGAGCGACCGCCGCCGCCCGTCACCGCGATCTTCACGGGATCACGATCCCGAGTCGCCCCCTGCCCCAAGTTGATGCCCTATAAATACCTACGCCCCTCCTCCCCCGAACCCCCTGAAACCCTACGCCCAAAACCCGCCGCAGCTCGCACCCTCGCCGAACGCATCTCGTCGCCGCCGCCTCGGTTTGCCGTCGTTTCTTCCACCGGTGAGCCACCACTCGACCTCCAAGCTACTCCACCCGAACCGCCGCTTCATCTCGCACCTCTTTGACATCCTCTCTCCGCTCAGGGATCGCCGGAGTCGCCGCCTTGAGCATCACCGCCCGTCGCCGGAGTTGCAGAGCACCAGGAGCCCGGCCGAGCTCGTTCCACTCGTCTCCGTCGTCCCCGACCGCTGCAACCGCCACCCTCGACCTCGCCTCGCTCCGCCGCATCTCCCTGACGTCACCGCCGTCGCCCCGGACCACCGGAGCCGCTGCGCCGTCGCCGCCCGAGCCGTCGTCGTCCGTCATCGCCGTCGAGTCAGAAGCTGCGGAACCCCCACCACCGTTGGATCGCGCATGAACGGCCTAGATTAGATCACACGAAGGGTTAGGTTTTATTTAGATTAGATCGGTTTTAGTTGGTTTTTAGTCCGGTTTATTTCCTGTTTTAGTTAGACCGGCCCGATCGGTTTATTTTCTGTTAGCCTCGGGCATGCATTAGTTATATATCGCCTGAGCGTTAGATAGGCCCGTTAGCGCTAGTTTTTCTTTTTAGTTATATTTTCGTTTTTGTTTTTAACAAAATAGTTCCAGTTTTGTAAAATCCGTATCTCTTAGGTTACTTAATATTTTTAGTTGATTCTTTTTTTGTTAGTTTGCAAATTTCCTATAGTTTCTGTAGAAAATAGCTTAGGCCATGTTTAGGTTTTTAAAAGTTGTTTTATTTTAGTTTTAGACAGATTAGTATTTCTGCTATAAATTGAGTTAGGATTATTTTATTTTAGTGATTCTTTTTGTCACTGCCTTGTTTTGACTTTGCCTAGCAGTAGGAATTTATTTGGGTATTTTAGATTTAAATAAAAGTAGTTTTAGTCGAAATCATGTGTTTCTTGTTTATTTAACTAGCTACTGTTTTCCTATTGTTCTAGTTAGTAAATTATTTTATTTTTACTATGTTATAGTTTATTTTAGATTAGTTTCTGTAGTTTTAGAATGTGAACTTTTATTTACAGAAAATAAAAAGTTTATTTTATTTTCTTGTTAGTTGTTGGCTTGGATTTCTTCGAGTTTTCTTTGGTTTTTGGTTCGATTGTTTTGTGTGGTTTATGTTAGCATGCTGTTATGTTAAGTGATTGTATGTTTTTATGCTTATATGATTATTGTTTGCTTCAATAGAATTTCCGGAGTGCGAAGCCTGCTATCCCGAGTCCCTAGCTTTCGAAGACCGTCAGCCAGGCAAGTCATTTGATCATGTTTTGTTTTACAATGCCTATGATTTTATTGCATTAGAATTATACCTCCCCACCATGCATGCAGTAGGAGAATTTTAATTTATGTTCTTGAGTAGTATCATGAGGTATGATGAACCCAATTCCCCTTGTTACCATTGCCCGGGACGATGTAGTTTATTTTGCTATGCTCGTAGACGGGGTTGGTTGAGTGATTCATAAGGGAGATGCGAGAGTCAAGATGATGACAACCCCATGACTTCAAGCTCAAGATGGACTTCAAAATTCACTCTGGGTGGAGGGCGGTTGACGGGCACCTGGAGAAACCAGCGGATGGCGGGATGCATGGAGAAGCGCCATGACATCTTGCGAAAGCTTCACCCAGCCACGAAGAGGCGGATGGATACCCCATTGACGGAAGCTTACATGCAGCCGCAAGCCTTTATGGGCTCGGCTTGGTCGACCCTAGGCGTGACTCGGCGGACGGTGCTACGAGATGTAGAAGAGCGATAAGATTGCATGGGCACCGGCGGTGGCCGGAGGAACTCTTCTAAGACCTGTTTACGTTCGTCCGTCTTGAGACACGAGCGGTCGAAGACTTTAAGGAGGAATGATTCTTGCGGGTAAAGTCGCAAACCTCTGCAGAGTGAAGATCTAATCGGTTAGCCGTGTCCCGATTCTGGACAATTTGAGCCTCTGGAACTTGGAGTATTTGGATATCTCAACACGAACTTAATAAATTAATTGAGGGGTTATTTAATAATTGGGAATGAGACATTGGTTGGCGGAACCATCTCAATAACTACCAACATTTTGTAGTATTTACAAACAAGTCCTTGTTGTAGGAAAAAGCGGCTTTTTCATAAAACAAAAAACTTAGAGCCCAACAGCCAAATTGCATATAGTGTTAGTAATTTTATTGTTGTTCTCTCTTTGATTTGCGGCATATTCAAAATGCTGACCTACACGGCTGCAACGTCTTATGTTGCGGAGGAGTTTTCCGATCGGGAGTGAGGCTATGATCCACGCTTGGCGATTGCCCTATGGAGTCGGATGGACTCGCTATTCGCTCTCGCTTCCGCAGCTTTATTTAGTTTATTTCTCATGAGTTGGCCTTGGCCGAATTTATTCTATTGTAATAAAGACTCGATATGAGAATCGTGTAATAAATTCAGGTGTGATTGAACTTTGAATCTTTGCATCAATGTCTTGTGTGTGCGGCATGATCTTGGGATGGTACAGCTACGAGAGACTTGACCGTTTTGGTCGGGTCGCTACTGAGATGGTATTCAGAGCACACGCTGTCCGTTGGACGTAACCCCTAGGATCGGAAAACCATAGTAAGAGACTTTTTATTTTATGTCCTTATCATTCCGTAATTCTCCCTTGTTCATTTCTGACTTCTCTCCGATTTTCAACATTCTAGATGGCGCGAGTTCACCCCGTTTCGCTATCGGCGTTTTGCCACCAGATGAGGCGATGCCTCTCGGCAAGAAGCTGGTTCAGATCGTGAAGAAGCTGAAGATTGCTCTGCCCTCAATCACCGGAAGCCTACCAATGCACTTCCGACGGATACCCGCCTGAGATTAAGGTGCACATTCCAGGAGGACCTTGGAGGACATTGAGCCCATTGACTTTGAGTTTACCGATTTCAGTTGGATCCTCGGAAGAGACATGGCGATTTATCGTGCACTTGGACATCTCGAGAAGAGTACAGGGCGAGTTCGACCCATCGACCTCGCCATGATTTCTCGCAGAGCTAGGAATGGAGATATCATCATGCACGTGAGAGGACGACTCCATTCTCTCATATGTCCAAGACTTGGAGAGTCTCCTCGAGAAGCGGAAATCCGGACTCGCCAAACTTCGAAGGTACACGGAGGCTGTTGTTCCGTGAACTGGGCTGGAGGAGAAAGCACGCGGACTTCCTTGACCATGAAGAAGAAATCAAGGATTTCATGGAGAGAGTCGACAAGCTGAAGATGGATGTTGCCGCATTAGAGGAGAAGATGGACCTGGAGAAGACCTTTTCCGAGTGGAGATGACGGACCCCTCGTGAGCAATGACCAGGATTATGAAGAGAGCTCCACCAAGAAAGCCGCAAAGAGGAGGCGCCACACGGAGGGACGCCGCACGGAGGACGCCGCACTGAGGACGCAAGGATAATTGATGAAGACATTTAGTCGACCGCCATGTTATTCTATTTTTTCCGTCGATCAGTTAGGCCGTTATTTTCGATTAGTCGTGAGAATTTGTAATCCGAGATTGAACCATGTTTGAGATGATTGAATAAATGATTGGTGTGATTATGATTGTGCATTCATATGGGTAGTGATATTTTCTCATTAGACCCTTGTTCTATTCTAATTTTCTCATCCACTCCAAAACACGGATGCCTCCGAGACGTGACCCGGTTTCAACTTTCCGCGGAGCTCACCCAACTGATCCAAAGAGCAGAATGCCCTTATCACGATGCTCATCCGAACGAACAACAACAACAATAACAACAATCCACCGCCACCACCCCTGTTGACAACTTGACCCGCTTCCTAAGGCAGAATCCGCGGTGTTCTCTAGCAGACCGAGGCGATTGTGGCGATGATTAGCTCCGCAAGGTCGGAAGGAGTTAGCCACTGCTGGATGCACAGATCACGAGAGAAGGTGCGCTTTGCCGCACATCGACTTGATGGACCTGCAGCCTCTTGGTGGGAGAACTACACGCCACTTATCCCATCGCCACCATCACGTGGGATCAATTCCAGCAGAGCTTTCCGCACCGCTCATGTATCACCGGAGCCATGAGTGCGAAGAAGCGTGAGTTCCGCAACTTACGCCAGAGGAACCGTCTTGTGGGGCGATGCGTGGATGAGATCAACAAGTTAGCTCGCTATGCCCCGATGATGTGGCCACAGATGTCGCAGCAGGAAAAGTTTCTCGAGGGACTCAATGGCGAGCTGGAAATGCAGCTAATGGTGGCTACCTTCAACAACTACCGGAGCTGGTAGACAAGGCCACCATACTCGAAGGCAAGCAGCAGCAGATTGATAGCATAGCGGAAGTATGGCGGGGAAGTACAACTCGAGCTCAGCGAAGCCCGTTATGCCCCATACTCGGGTGGGCATACCCATCACACCATGGAGGACATAATCATGGAGGACATAACCATGGAGGAATGGGAAAAACCGCAACCACGACAACAAGTCGAGGCAATGGAAGCGGCAATGGCAACCAGCATCGTCCTGCCCGGCTCGGAAGGATCTGAGTCACATCACTGTTTCAAGTGCCGAAAACAGGGCACTATGCCACCGACTGCCCGGAGGCCAAGCGGAGGAATGGAAGCGGCAATGGAAGCTCAGCAAAGAAGCCCAACCCTTTTCCTCGTGCTCGGGTGAACCACATTGGCGTGGAGGGCGTCTATGATCAGCCGGAACAATCGTGGTTGGTAAGTTTTATTAAATTCACGTCCAAGATTGGTACTCTTTGATTACGGTGCAACGCATTCATTTATATCAAGGGTAGTTGTTGAAAAGTACGGGTTGCCCACTAGAACCCTTAGAAGCCCTCTTCACGTCGGTTCGCGCAGAGGAGAAATGATGGCGAGCTTAGGCTGTCATGCAACCCTTAACATCGGAAACCATAAATTTCCCTTGAGACCTCATAGTATTGGAAACCCAGGACCTTGGATGTAATCCTAGGCATGGATTGGTTGACGAAGTTTGAAGGAAACATAGATGTGCCCATAAGGCGATTCTGCTCACCACTCCGGAGCAAAAGAGGATCAAGTATGTATCCAGACGTATCCCAATGAAGCATCAGGTGAATTCCCTCACGGGAGTTGTTCAGGAGGAAGTCCAGTAGTGCAAGATTTTCCCGATGTGTTTCGGAGGAATTATCGTGAATGCCACCGACGAGACATTGAATTTCTGATTGAGTTATTACCCGCACAACCCCAATATCCAAGAGACCCTATCGGATGCCCCGAGCGATTTGGAAGAGATCAAGAAGCAAATTAATGAGCTATTGGAGAAGGGATATATTCGCCAAGCTCGTCACCTTGGGGAGCCCAGTTCTTTTGGTAGAGAAGAAGGATGGAACCACGAGAATGGTTGTGGATTATCGTTCATTGAGCAGCGTGACCATCAAGAACAAGTACCCTCTGCCGATGATTAATGATCTATTTGATCAGCTAGTAGGAGCCAAGGTATTCTCCAAGATCGATCTTGATCGAGGTATCATCGATTGAAGATCCGTGAAAAGGATATACCCAAAACAGCGTTCACCACGGTATGGTTTATATGAGTATACCGTCATGTCATTCGGATTGACTAATGCCCTGCATACTTCATGAATTTGAGGAACAAGGTATTTATGGAATATCTGGACAAGTTTGTCGTGGTGTTCATCGATGATATACTGATTTTCTCCAAGAGCGAGGAAGAGCATAAGGAACATTTATGTCTAGTTCGGAGAAACTCCGAGAACATCGAGTTGTATGCCAAGTTCATAAATGTGAATTCTGGCTGAAGGAAGTCGGATTCCTCGGACATGTTATTTCAGGAGAAGGAATAGCAGATTGACCCCACCAAGGTTGTATCGATCACCGATTGGCTGTCACCCACCTCGATCAAGGAGATCCGCAGTTTTCTCGGACTCGCAGGATATTATCGGAGGTTTATTGAGAATTTCTCGAAGATTGCCAAGCCCATGACTAAGCTGTTGAAGAAGGGCGCCAAGTACATTTGGACCGAGGATTGTGAAGCCGGTTTCGAGAATTGAAGAAACGTTTGGTTACAGCCCGATCTGATTTTGCGGACATACACAAGGATTACGGTATATTGTGGCGCTTCTCGCTGAGGACTCGGAGGAGTACTCATGCAGGAAGGAAAAGTTGTAGCTTATACCTCCGACAGCTACAACCTCACGAGATGAATTCGCCACACATGATTTGGATTTAGGAGCCGTAGTGCATGCACTCAAGACACAGACATTTCCTTATCGGAAACAGTTGTGATGTTTACACAGATCATAAGAGCTTGAAGTATATTTTCACGCAGAAAGAGTTGAACCTCGAGCGGAGGAGATGGCTAGAGTTAATCAAGGACTATGATATGAGATTGCATTACCACCGGAAAGGCTAATGTTGTAGCAGATGCTTTGAGCCGTAAGAGTTATGTGAATACTCTCATAGCGGGAGGATTACCCGGAGTTAGTCGATGACCTCGAGATCTCCGATCGGAGATAGTTCCGAGAGGATATGTTGCAGCTCTGGAAGTTCAGTCCACTTTGGCGAAAAGAATTCGTGAAGCCCGAAGTCGGACAAGGAAATTGATGAGATAAAGAAAAGGATGAATGAAGGAAAAGCTAAAGGGTTTCGTAAGGATGAATCACGGAGCTATATGGTTCGAGGATCGTATTCGTACCCAATGATCCCGAACTCAGGAAGCTAATTCTTCAGAGGCTCATGATTCACCGTACTCGATTCACCCGGTAACACCAAGATGTATCTGGATTTGAAGGAAAGTTTACGGTGGATGGTATGAAGAAGGATATTCTGAGTACGTAGCAATATCGATGTTTGCCAGCGAGTAAAGGCGGAACATCGAAGCCAGCAGGGTTACTTCAACCCTTGCCGATTCCTCGAGTGGAAATGGGAAAAACTTGGAATGGATTTTATCACAGATTACCCAGGACCCGTTCAGGTTATGATTCCATCTGGGTAGTGGTTGATCGATTGACCAAGGTAGCTCATTTCATTCCGTGAAGACTACCTATACCAGCGCTAAGTTAGCCAAGATATACATGACCAGGATCGTATGTCTCGCATGGAGTTCGAGGAGTATCGTGTCGATAGAGGAACACAATTTACCTCAAAGTTTTGGAATCAGTTGCATGAAACTTTGGAGTGCGAGGCTGGAGTTGATGACAGCTTTTCATCCGCAGACAGATCCTGGAAGACATGTTGAGAGCTTGTGCGCTAGACTATGGGTCTAGCTGGGATGATAATTTGCCATCTGCGAGTTCTCGTACAATAACAGATTATCGCACCGGTCGAAGATGGCCCCTTCGAAGCTCTATCACGGAAGGAGGTGCGAACACCATTCTTTGTGGGATGGTGTTGGAGATCGAAAACTTTTCGGTCCTGATCTTATCGAGATTCGAAGAAAAGTCAAGCTGATTCGAGATAGACTCAAGGTAGCTCGATCGAGGCGTAAGAGTTATGCCGACGATAACGCAAGGAAGTAACATACTGAAGCGGGAGACCGGGCATATCTTCATGTGTCCCCACTTCGTGGAATCAAGAGGTTCGGTGTTAAAGGAAAGTTAGCACCCGGTTCATTGGCCCTACAAATCCTCGAGCGTCGTGGAGAAGTTGCTTACAAGTTAGAATTGCGGAAGGATTGTCCGGAGTTCATGATGTCTTCCATGTTTCTCACCAAGAAATGCCATGCCGAGATGGCCGATATTCCGTTGAGAGACACGGTGCCCCTAGAGGCCATACAGCTCGACAGTGATCGACTTATGAGGAGAAACCCGTCCGAATTCTCGAGACTATGAACAGAGTCACCCGCACAAGATCATCAAGTTTTGCAAGGTCTTTGTGGAGTCATCATTCAAGGAGGAAGCCACACGGGGCGAGAAGAAGACCTCCGCCGAGACCACCGCACCTATTTGCTAGCCAACCCGAATCTCGAGGGCTAGATTCATCTTAAAATGGTAGGTTTGTAACATCCCAAATTTCCCATTTGGAATGTTTTACAATTATAGCTAAGCATCTATGCATTATTGTTTGAATAGAGTGACATTTGAATTATTTGAGAGGCTTTTGAGTTTGTTGGAAGTTGAATTCAAATTGGCGGTTGAATTTACTTCAAAACAATGCACGACAAATACTTGAGAAAAAGTATGAGAGGAGTAAACATGACACTCCAAAAATGTCAGAAGAAAAGTTTTGCCAAAAAGTTTGAATTCAAGTTTGATTTTAATTGGGATTTCTAGAAAATGTTTTTTTTAAGTTTGAGTTTTGCCCTGGAAAATGTCCGAATTGTAGGATAAATTCCCGAGAATTTTGATATATATATGTCCTATATAAAATAATATATATTTTATATATTCTCTCTCTCTCTAATTCAAAAAAAAAAAAAAAAAAACCCCAGCGCCACCAGAATAACCAGCCCAGCCAGCGCCGAGCGCAGCCACCAGTGGCGAGGCGCAGCCAGCCAGGCCAGGCGAGGCGCAGCCACCAGCGCCGAGCCGGCCTGCCCCAGCGCCGCGCGCCCGAATCCTCTCCCCCTCGGTGGCCCGCTCGCTCTCCTCTCCCCCTCTCTCACCGACGCGCCGGCCCCACCCCTTCTCTTTCCCCTCGCCCACGTCTCGCCGCGCCAGAGCGCGACCGCCGCCGCCCGTCGCCGCGATCTTCACGGGATCACGATCCCGAGTCGCCCCCTGCCCCAAGTTGATGCCCTATAAATACCTACGCCCCTCCTCCCCCGAACCCCCTAAAACCCTACGCCCAAAACCCACCGCAGCTCGCACCCTCGCCGAACGCATCTCGTCGCCGCCGCCTCGGTTCGCCGCCGTTTCTGCCACCGGTGAGCCACCACTCGACCTCCAAGCTACTCCACCCGAACCTCCGCTTCATCCCGCACCTCTTTGACATCCTCTCTCCGCTCAGGGATCGCCGGAGTCGCCGCCTTGAGCATCACCGCCCGTCGCCGGAGTTGCAGAGCACCAGGAGCCCGGCCGAGCTCGTTCCACTCGTCTCCGTCGTCCCCGACCACTGCAACCGCCACCCTCGACCTCGCCTCACTCCGCCGCATCTCCACAGCGTCACCGCCGTCGCCCGGACCACGGACCGCTGCTGCGCGCCGCCGCCGAGCCGTCGTCGTCCGTCATCGCCGTCGAGTCACTTTGTAAGCGCGGAACCCCCCACCACCATTGGATCGCGCATGAACGGCCTAGATTAGATCACACGAAGGGTTAGGTTTTATTTAGATTAGATCGGTTTTAGTTGGTTTTAGTCCGGTTTATTTCCTATTTTAGTTAGACCGGCCCGATCGGTTTATTTTCTGTTAGCCTCGGGCATGCATTAGTTATATATCGCCTGAGCGTTAGATAGGCCCGTTAGCGCTAGTTTTTCTTTTTAGTTATATTTTCGTTTCTGTTTTTAACAAAATATTTCCAGTTTTGTAAAATCCGTATCTCTTAGGTTACTTAATATTTTTAGTTGATTCTTTTTTTGTTAGTTTGCAAATTTCCTATAGTTTCTGTAGAAAATAGCTTAGGCCATGTTTAGGTTTTTAAAAGTTGTTTTATTTTAGTTTTAGACAGATTAGTATTTCTGCTATAAATTGAGTTAGGATTATTTTATTTTAGTGGTTCTTTTTGTCACTGCCTTGTTTTGACTTTGCCTAGCAGTAGGAATTTATTTGGGTATTTTAGATTTAAAAAAGTAGTTTTAGTTGAAATCATGTGTTTCTTGTTTATTTAACTAGCTCTGTTTTCCTATTGTTCTAGTTAGTAAATTATTTTATTTTTACTATGTTATAGTTTATTTTAGATTAGTTTCGTAGTTTTAGAGCGTGAACTTTTATTTACAGAAAATAAAAAGTTTATTTTATTTTCTTGTTAGTTGTTGGCTTGGATTTCTTGAGTTTTCTTTGGTTTTTGGTTCGATTGTTTTGTGTGTTTTATGTTAGCATGCTGTTATGTTAAGTGATTGTATTTTTTTATGCTTATATGATTATTGTTTTTTTCGATAATTTCCGGAGTGCGAAGCCTGCTATCACGAGTCCCTAGCTTTCGAAGACCGTCAGCCAGGCAAGTCATTTGATCATATTTTCTTTTACAATACCTATGATTTTCCCCACCATGCATGCAGTAGGAGAATTTTAAGTTATGTTCTTGAGTAGTATCATGAGGTAGGATGAACCCAATTCCCCTTGTTACCATTGCTTGGGACGATGTAGTTTATTTTGCTATGCTCGTGAAGCGGGGTTGGTTGAGTGATTCATAAGGGAGATGCGAGAGTCAAGATGATGACAACCCCATGACTTCAAGCTCAAGATGGACTTCAAAATTCACTCTTTGGGTGGAGGATTTGTTGTGGGCACCTGGAGAAACCAGCGGATGGCGGGATGCATGGAGAAGCGCCATGACATGTTGCGAGCTTCACCCAGCCACGAAGAGATGGATGGATACCCCATTGACGGAGGCTTACATGCAGCCGCAAGCCATTATGGGCTCGGCTTGGTCGACCCTAGGCGTGACTCTGGCGGACGGTGCTACGAGATGTAGAAGAACGGTAGGATTGGATGGGCACCGGCGATGGCCGGAGGAACTCTTCGGAAGACCCTGTTTCGTTCGTCCCATCTTCAAATACCAGGCGGTCTGAAGACTTTAAGGAGGAGCGATTCTTGCGGGTAAAGTCATAAACCTCTGCAGAGTGAAGATCTAATCGGTTAGCCGTGTCCCGATTCTGGACAATTTGAGCCTCTGGAACTTGGAGTATTTCGGATATCTCAACACGAACTTAATAAATTAATTGAGGGGTTATTTAATAATTGGGAATGAGACATTGGTTGGCGGAACCATCTAAATAACTACCAACATTTTGTAGTATTTGCAAACAAGTCCTTGTTGTAGGAAAAAGCGGCTTTTATAAAACAAAAAAACTTAGAGCCCCACACCAAATTGCATATAGTGTTAGTAATTTTTATTGTTGTTCTCTCTTTGACTTGCGGCATATTCAAAATGCTGACCTACACGGCTGCAACGTCTTATGTTGCGAGAGGAGTTTTCGGATCGGGAGTGAGGCTACGATCCATGCTTGGCGATTGCCCTATGGAGTCGGATGGACTCGCTATTAATCTCACTTCCGCAGCTTTATTTAGTTTATTTCTCATGAGTTGGCCTTGGCGAATTTATTCTATTGTAATAAAGACTCGATATGAGAATCGTGTAATAAATTCAGGTGTGGTTGAACTTTGAATCTTTGCATCAATGTACTGTGTGTGCCAGCATGATCTTGGGATGGTACAGCTACACAGAGACTTGACCGTTTTTGGGTCGGGTCGCTACACTCACATTTGTCATGGATACACTCACCCAATCCACGTCTACTAGCATAGCATGGCATAATAAGCAAACGTAGAAGTAACTCCCAAAGGTTTGATAATAACACAGGTAATAGGTACTACCTCAACTTCTTTCCCAAAACCCACAATTTAATTAGATCCTTCCTAATCATGCAATGTTTGAGGATTGATCTAATGCATAAAAACTGGGTATAAATAAAAAGTATGATCAGAGTGTTACTTGCCTTGCTGATGATCCGCGAAACCTAGAGATTCAAAGTAGTAAGCGGTGCACTCCGGGTACTCTATCGCTAACAAACAAGCATACAATAAGTACTCATCTAATGCACAGATAAAACTCAAACAAAATATCTAACTAGAAAGTTCAACTTAAGAACTCCGGTTTGCAAAAAGAAACAAATCGAACGAAGCAACGAAAGTCAAACGGCGAAAGAAACAAGCTTCGTTTTACTAATCTGGATCTAAGTCAAATTTTAAAGTATCAAAAACTGGTTTGAGTTGATTATTCGGAAAGAGGGTTTCGAGAAGAAACTCTAGGCGCTTGAATTGCCTGATTCCGATAAACGAGCTAAATGTTATACTAGATCAAAAATCGGATCAAAAATCACGATCAGAAAAATTGCGAAATAAATCCGAGAAAAGAAAAAGCAGCGAGCAGTTAGCGAGCGAGCGTTAGTTATGCAGATCTAAGCGATGAGCGTGTTCGTTCAAGCGAGCGAGCAATGACGCTCACTAATTAGCCTAAACCGAAAAAACCGATCTAATAAAAAACGGATCTAAAAAACCGAGCGAAAACCGGTGAAAACCGAGCGGTTTTCTTGGAAAAACCGTGGCAAGTGAGTCAACCTCGGCTCGGGCGGCGGAGACGAGACGGCGGCGGCGACTAGGGTTTAAGCGGCGGTAGCGGAGCGGCTGAAATGAGGCGAGGGGGTCGGCACGGGCGCTATATAAAGCCTTCCCTAGAGGAGTCCGGGCCTAACACGGCCCGTAGGTCGGTTTAGTTTTTTTTAATTAATTACGCGCAGAAAACCTAATGAAAGAAATACTAAACGAACTCCAAAAATCCCGAAATAAATTTTCCTCGGCTTCTAAAATCAAGCCGGACAAGGTGAACATTTATTTGGGGCCTAAATGCAATTTTGAAAAACGCACATTTTCCTAAATTCAAAAAAAATAGCGAAAAACTCCAAATAAAAAACTTATTTGATTTTTTATTAAATCTTCAATATTCCTTTATTTTAGGAAAGTCATTTTATTCCCTCTCTCATATTTTGGACAATAGAAATAATTGAAGATAAAATAAATAAAATCAAATGATCCTATTTTCAGAATTTGAGAAAACTCAAATATGAAAATAACGAAATCTCCAACTCTCTCCGTGGGTCCTTGAGTTGCGTGAAATTTCTAGGATCGAGCCAAAATGCAATAAAATATGATATGCAAGTGATGATCTATGTATAACATTCCAAATTGAAATTTTGGGATGTTACAGATCCATGGGTCTTCTATGGGCCGTCGGATCCATGGGCCTTCTATGGGCCGTCAGATCCATGGGCCTTCTATGGGCCCTCGGATCCATGGGCCTTCTATGGGCCATCGGATAAATGGGCCTTCTATGGGTTGTCAGGTCAATGGGCCTTCTACGTCCCGTAGGATCCATGGGCTTTCTACGGGCCGTCTCATCTATGGCCCTTGTACGAGCCGTATAAGGGGCGGTAAACGGGCTAGACTGGAAATCGTACGTTTTATGGGCTGACTATGACGGGCCGTTAATAGGCCGTATTTGATGATGCTATGAAAATGGCCCAACAGATTAACGGGCCGACTGTATCCACGGGCTGAATTTAGCCTACAATCAGAAAAGGCCAGTAACGGGCCGTAAGTAACCGAATGCTGGAAATGAGCCCATGAATAAGTGGGCCCTGAGAAGGCCGAAAGGTAACACGGGCTGGAAATGACCCAATGGAATAATGGGCCGCTAATGGGTATAAAGCGATACACTGTTCATTACGGGCCGGTTTCACCATGGACCATTAATGGGCCAAGAGTTACAAAGGGAAATATGGGTCGAAATACGTCATGGGCCATACATGGGTCGAAAGTTACAACGGGCTGGAATCATATTGGACGGCCCAGATGACGCTACTGGGCCTAATTCCATTAGGTCGTAACGGCCCGTGAGTTAGCGGGCTGTAAATGGGCTATATGCGAACATCCTGTTAACAGGCTTTCCGTGGGCCGGCCCGTCACCTTTTGACCAAGTCAAACGGGCCGGTTTTTTCACAAGAATGGGCCTCTGTTGGGACGTGCCACGTGTCGACGTATCATAGGCGCCTTGCGTCCAATGAGTGGATGACATCTGTCCCAACGGTGAGCCGACACGTGTTTCCTCCAGCCAATGATGATTTTACACGTGGAAATCCCCATTGGTCGAGGCTGTTAACGGGTTATCGGATCCAAAACCGGACTCGATAGGTTGACGGCATTCCGTTACGGTGGATGCCACATGTCGGTCACCCTTGACGAAAGCACTTCTGTGATGCGCGATTTATCGTCATGGAAGTGGACACTTCTGTGATGATAATTTTGGTAATGTAATGGAACACTTCTACGACAGCACAAGTATGACTATCTTGATTCTGTCATAAATTTATCATGGATGTACATGCATGACAGAAAACGTGACCTACTGTGACAAACACGTATCATCACGGATGTGTATTTTTTTGTAGTGGCAGGGATAATGAAATATAGCAAAGAAGAGGATATTGCATTGTGATTTGCTTGGATGAATGTATTGCTTGATGTCTCGGTTGGTATGCATCAAACAAAGGAGAAATTTTGGTCTAGGATTGAAGACTACTATTGCAACAATGTGACTGTCCCATCCACCCCACTCAAGGCTCTCTTGGACACCGGTGGAGCACCATCTAAGAGCAATGTTGTGTTGATCAAGTGAGCAATTATCCACCGAATGGAGTGTCAATCTTGGAGTGTGGCCCTGTCATCCAAGAGCTATACAAGCGACACAACAAAATGGCCGGCAGCAAGGTGTACCCATTGCACCGTTGCTACAAGGAACTAGTTGGCAATGATAAGTGAATTCGGAGGAACTGCGAGGCCACACTGAAGAGATCACAGATTAGAATATCCATTGAAGACGATGACGAGGAGGGTGAAAATCCTCACAAAAGGCTGGATGGGAAAAAGATGTCAAAAGAGGGAAGAAGCATGGAGGCATCGACGCCTACAAAAAGGAGCTTTGTTCTGTGATTGAGACCAAGAAAACTTGGTGGCTGAACGCAAAGAAGAGAAGGTGGTGAGGTGGAACGAGCTCATGTTCATGGAGGTTGAGAAGTGCAGATCAAAGTTGGCAGCCAAAGATAGGAAGGTGCAAGTGGAGGAGTGTAGGATTGCACTTGATGAGAAGAAGCTTGGAAAAGAGAAGAAGGCAGAAGTGTGTGCTATCATTTTCATGAACCCAAACACAATGGATGCAATGGCAAGACGGTATTGAAAGATCACTCATAGAGTGATATTGGCCCAATAGGAGGACTCTTGTGGGGTGGTGGTGGTGGTGGTGGCCGTGGGGTTGATGGTGGTGGACACGAAGGAGATGGTGGTGGACATGGAAGTGATGGTTGTGTACATGAAGGTGATGGTGCTGGTCTTGATGGTGATGGTGGTGACTGTGGGGGTGATGGTAGTTTCTTTGGTGATGTGAGCATGAAAATTCTTGAGTTCATGTAGTGTGCATTTGTTGGAAATATGCCCTAGAGGCAATAATAAAAGTAACATACCGATTGACAAAGGGAATTGTATACGGGGTTGCTTGAATCCTCGACATCGTGGTTCATCCGATGAGATCATCGAGGAGCATGTGGGAGCCAACATGGGTATCCAGATCCTGCTGTTGGTTATTGGCCGGAGAGCTGTCTCGGTCATGTCTGCATGATTCCCGAACCCGTAGGGTCTACACACTTAAGGTTCGGTGACGCTAGGGTTATTAGAAAGACTTGTATGTGATTACGAATGTTGTTGAGTCCGGATAAGATCCCGGACGTCACGAGGAGTTCGGAATGGTCGAGGTAAAGATTTCTATATGGGAAGTTGTCATACGGTCACCGAAAGTTTGAGGGGCATATTGGTATTGTCTGGGGCCCGGAGGGGTTCGAGGATCAGCGGGAGGGGCCACCTCTTAGGAGGACCTTATGGGCTGTATGGAGAGGAACCAGCCCAAGTGGGCTGGGCGCCACAACCCCTAGGGCCCATGCGCCTAGGGTTTGGGGGAACCCTAGGGGCGCCCTTGCTTGTGGGGAAAGCCCTCCCTTGGCGCCGCCCCCTCTAGATCTCATCTGGGGGCCGCCCTTCCCCTTCCTCTATAAATAGAGGCGAGGGAGGCTGCAGACAATCCAAGGCGCAGCCCTCCCTCCCAACACCTCTCCTCCTCCCGTGTGCTTGGCGAAGCCTGCCGGGAATGCCACTCCATCACCACCACGCCGTCGTGCTGCTGTTGGAGCCTTCTTCCTTAACCTCTCCCTCCTCCTTGCTGGATCAAGGTGCGGGAGACGTCATCTGCTCCGTACGTGTGTTGAACGCGGAGGTGCTGTCCGTTCGGCACTTGGTCATCGGTGATTTGGATCACGACGAGTACGACTCCCTCAACCCCATTCTCTTGAACGCTTCCGCTCGCGATCTACAAAGGTATGTAGATGCACTCCTATCACTCGTTGCTAGATGAACTCATAGATGGATCTTGGTGAAACCGTAGGAACATTTTTATTTTCTGCAACGTTCTCCAACAGTGGCATCATGAGCTAGGTCCATGCGTAGTTCTCTTTGCACGAGTAGAACACAATTTGTTGTGGGCGTAGGTGTTGTCAACTTTCTTGCCGCTACTAGTCTTATTTTGCTTCAGCGGTATTGTGGGATGAAGCAGCCCGGACCGACCTTACACGTACGCTTACGTGAGACAGGTTCCACCGACTAACATGCACTAGTTGCATAAGGTGGCTAGCGGGTGTTTGTCTCTCCCACTTTAGTTGGAGCGGATTCGATGAAAAGGGTCCTTATGAAGGGTAAATAGAAGTTGACAAATCACGTTGTGGTTTTCCGTAGGTAAGAAAACGTTCTTGCTAGAACCCTATTGCAGCCACGTAAAAGATGCAACAACAATTAAAGGACGTCTAACTTGTTTTTGCAGCAATTGCCTTGTGATGTGATATGGCCAAAAGTTGTGATGAATGATGAATGATATATTGTGATGTATGAGATCATGTTCTTGTAATAGGAATCACGACTTGCATGTCGATGAGTATGACAGCCGGCAGGAGCCATAGGAGTTGTCTTAATTATTGTATGACCTGCGTGTCATTGATTCAACGCCATGTAATTACTTTGTTTATTGCTAAACCGTTAGCTATAGTAGTAGAAGTAATAGTTGGCGAGCAACTTCATGGAGACATGATGATGGAGATCATGGTGTCATGCCGGTGACAAGATGATCATGGAGCCCCTAAGATGGAGATCAAAGGAGCTATATGATATTGGCCATATCATGTCACTACTATATAATTGCATGTGATGTTTATTATGTTTATGCATCTTGTTTACTTAGAACGACGGTAGTAAATAAGATGATCCCTTATAATAATTTCAAGAAAGTGTTCTCCCTAAGCGTGCGGCGTTGCTAAAGTTAAATCGTTTGAAGCACCACGTGATGATCGGGTGTGATAGATTCCTCGTTCACATACAGCGGTGTAAGACAGTTTTACACATGCAAAACACTTAGGTTAACTTGACGAGCCTAGCATGTACGCAGACATGGCCTCGGAACACAAGAGACCGAAAGGTCGAACATGAGTCGTATGGAAGATACGATCAACATGGATATGTTCACCGATGATGACTAATCGTCTCACGTGATGATCGGACACGGCCTAGTCGACTCGGATCATGTAACACTTAGATGACTAGAGGATGTCAAATCTGAGTGGGAGTTCATTAAATAATTTAATTAGATGAACTTAATTATCCTGAACTTAGTCTAAAATCTTTGCAAAAATGTCTTGTAGATCAAATGGCCAGCGCTCATGTCAACATGAACTTCAACGCATTCCTAGAAAACCAAGCTGAAAGATGATGGCAGCAACTATTCGGATTGGGTCCGAACACGAGATCATCCTCATAGCAGCCAAGAAACAATATGTCCTAGAAGCACCGCTAGGTGAAGCACCCATCGAGAGAACCAAGGCGTTATGAGCGCTTGGCGGTCTCGTGTTGATGATTACTCCCTCGTTCGGTGCGGCATGCTTTACAGCTTAGAACCGGGCTCCAAAAGCGTTTTGAGCAACACGGAGCATATGAGATGTTCGAGGAGCTAAAATGGTTTTCCAAGCTCATGCGGGGTCGAGAGATATGAAGTCTCCGACAAGTTCTATAGTTGTAAGATGGAGGAAAATAGTTACATCGGTGAGCACATACTCAAAATGTGCAGGTTGCACAACCGCTTTGTCCCACTGGACATTAACCTCCTGGACGAGGCGGTCATTGACAGAATCCTTGATCGCTCCCACCAAGCTAGAAGATCTTTGTGATGAACTACAATATGCATGGGATGGTGAAAACTATTCTGAAGTATTTTCAATGCTGAAATCAGCGGATGTAGAAATCAAGAAAGAACATCAAGTGTTGATGGTCAATAAAACCACTAAGTTCAAGAAGGGCAAGGGTAAGAAGAACTTCAAGAAGGGCGACAAAGGATGTTGCCGCGCCCGTAAGCCGATTGCGGGAAGAAGTCAAAGAATGGACCCAAGCACGAGACTGAGTGCTTTTATTGCAAAGGTAAGGGTCCTTTGGGCGGAACTGCCCCAAATACTTAGCGCACAAGAAGGCCGGCAACACTAAAGGTATATTTGATATACATGTAATTGATGTGTACCTTACCAAGACTGTAGTAACTCCAGGTATTTGATACGGTGCCGTTGCTCATATTTGTAACTCACAGCAGGAGCTGCGGAATAAATGGAGATGGCGAAGGGCGAGGTGACGATGCGCGCCGGGAATGGTTCCAAGGTCGATGTGATCGCCGTCGACACGCTACCTCTACATTTACCTCGAGATTAGTTTTAAACCTCAATAATTGTTATTTAGTGCCAAGTTTGAGCATGAACATTGTATCAGGATCTCGTTTAATACGAGATGGCTACTCATTTAAATCCGAGAATAATGGTTGTTCTATTTATATGAGAGATATGTTTTATGGTCATGCTCCGATGATCAATGGTTTATTCTTAATGAATCTCGAACGTGATGTTACACATATTCATAGTGTGAATACCAAAAGATGTAAAGTTGATAACGATAGTCCCACATACTTGTGGCACTGCCGCCTGGTCACATTGGTGTCAAGCGCATGAAGAAGCTCCATCTTGATGGACTTTTAGAGTCTCTCGATTATGAATCATTTGACACATGCGAACCATGCCTTATGGGCAAAATGACCAAGACTCTGTTCTCCGGAACAATGGAGCGAGCAACCAACTTATTGGAAATCATACATGCCGATGTGTGGGTCCAATGAGCGTTGAGGCTCGCGGAGGATATCGTTATGTTCTCACTCTCACTAATGACTTGAGTAGATATGGGTATGTCTACTTGATGAAACACAAGTCTTGGACCTTTGAAAAGTTCAAGGAATTTCAGAATGAGGTAGAGAATCAACGTGACCGAAAAATAAAGTTCTTATGATTAGATCATGGAGGAGAATATTTAAGTCACGAATTTGGTACACACTTAAGGAAATGTGGAATCGTTTCACAACTCACACCGCCTGGAACACCTCAGCGTAACGGTGTGTGCGAACGTCGTATCGCACTCTATTGGATATGGTGCGATCTATGATGTCTCTTACTGATTTACCGCTATCATTTTGGGGATACGCTCTAGAGACAGCTACATTCACTTTAAATAGAGCACCGTCTAAATCTGTTGAGACGACACCGTATGAATTATGGTTTGGGAAGAAACCTAAGCTATCGTTTCTAAAAGTTTGGGGATGCGATACTTATGCCAAGAAACTTCAACCTGAAAAGCTCGAACCCAAGTCGGAAAAATGCGTCTTCATAGGATACCCTAAGGAAACCATTGGGTATACCTTCTACCTTAGATCCAAAGGCAAGATCTTTGTTGCCAAGAACGGATCCTTCCTGGAAAAAGAGTTTCTCTCGAAAGGAGTAAGTGGGAGGAAAGTAGAACTCGATGAAATACTACCTCTTGAACCGGAAAGTAGTGCAGCTCAGGAAAATGTTCCTGTGGTGCCTACACCGACCGGAGAGGAAATTAGTGATGATGATCAAGGTACTTCGGATCAAGTTGCTACTGAACTTCGTAGGTCCACAAGGACACGTTCCACACCGGAATGGTATGGCAACCCTGTCCTAGAAATCATGTTGTTAGACAATGGTGAACCTTCGAACTGTGAAGAAGCGATGGCGGGCCCAGATTCCAACAAATGGCTTGAAGCCATGCAATCCGAGATAGGATCCATGTATGAAAACAAAGTATGGACTTCGACAGACTTGCCCGATGATCGGCGAGCGATAGAAAATAAATGGATCTTTAAGAAGAAGACGGACGCGGATGGTAATGTTACCATCTATAAAGCTCGACTTGTCGCTAAAGGTTATCGGCAAGTTCAAGGGGTTGACTACGATGAGACTTTCTCTCCCGTAGCAAAGCTGAAGTCCGTCTGAATCATGTTAGCAATTGCCGTATACTATGATTATGAGATATGGCAAATGGACGTCAAAACGGCATTCCTTAACGGCTATCTTAAGGAAGAACTGTATATGATACAGCCGGAAGGTTTTGTCGACCCTAAGAATGCTAACAAGGTATGCAAGCTCCAGCGATCCATTTATGGGCTGGTGCAAGCATCTCGGAGTTGGAACATTTGCTTTGATGAGATTATCAAAGCGTTTGGGTTATCTTGACTTATGGAGAAGCCTGCGTTTACAAGAAAGTGAGTGGGAGCTCTGTAGCATTTCTCATATTATATGTAGATGACATACTTTTGATGGGAAATGATATAGAACTTTTGGACAGCATTAAGGCCTACTTGAATAAGAGTTTTTCAATGAAGGACCTTGGAGAAGCTGCTTATATATTAGGCATCAAGATCTATAGAGATAGATCGAGACGCCTCATAGTTCTTTCACAAAGCACATACCTTGATAAGATATTGAAGAAGTTTAAAATGGATCAGTCCAAGAAAGGGTTCTTGCCTGTATTACAAGGTGTGAAATTGAGCTCGGCTCAATTTCCGACCACGGCAGAAGATAAAGAAGAGATGAGTGTCATCCCTATGCTTCAGCCATAGGATCTATTATATATGCCATCTTGTGTACGGACCTGATGTAAACCTTGCCGTAAGTTTGGTAGGAAGGTACCAAAGTAATCCCGACAAGGAACACCGGACAGCGGTCAAGAATATCTGAAGTACTGAAAAGGACTAAGGACATGTTTCTCGTTTATGGAGGTGACGAAGAGCTCGTCGTAAAGGGTTACGTCGACGCTAGCTTCAACACAGATCTGGATGACTCTAAGTCACAAACCGGATACATGTATAGGTTGAATGGTGGAGCGGTAAGCTGGTGCAGCTGCAAGCAGAGCGTCGTGGCGGGATCTACATGTGAAGCGGAGTACATGGCAGCCTCGGAGGCAGCGCATGAAACAATTTCGGTGAAGGAGTTCATCACTGACCTAGGAGTTATACCCAATGCGTCGGGGCCGATCAAACTCTTCTGTGACAACATTGGAGCTATTGCACTTGCCAAGGAGCCCAGGTTTCACAAGAAGACAAGGCACATCAAGCGTCGCTTCAACTCCATTCGTGAAAATGTTCAAGATGGAGACATAGAAATTTGCAAAGTGCACACGGATCTGAATGTCGCAGATCCGTTGACTAAACCTCTTCCGCGAGCAAAACATGATCAACACCAGAACTCTATGGGTGTTCGATTCATCACAATGTAACTAGATTATTGACTCTAGTGCAAGTGGGAGACTGTTGGAAATATGCCCTAGAGGAAATAATAAAAGGATTATTATTGTATTTCTTGTTCATGATAATTATATTTTATTCATGCTATAATTGTATTATCCGGAAATCGTAATACACGTGTGAATACATAGACTACAACATGTCCCTAGTGAGCCTTTAGTTGACTAGCTCGTTGATCAATAGATAGTCATGGTTTCCTGACTATGGACATTGGATGTCATTGATAACGGGATCACATCATTAGGAGAATGATGTGATGGACAAGACCCAATCCTAAGCATAGCACAAGATTGTGTAGTTCGTTTTGCTAGAGATTTTCCAATGTCAAGTATCTTTTCCTTAGACCATGAGATCGTGTAACTCCCGGATACCATAGGAGTGCTTTGGGTGTACCAAACGTCACAATGTAACTGGGTGACTATAAAGGTGCACTACAGGTATCTCCAAAAGTGTCTGTTGGGTTGTCACGGATCGAGACTGGGATTTGTCACTCCGTATTACGGAGAGGTATCACTGGGCCCACTCGGTAATGCATCATCATAATGAGCTCAAAGTGACCAAGTGTTTGGTCACGTGATCGGTAACGAGATTGAACGAGGTATTGGGATACTGACGATCGAATCTCGGGCAAGTAACATATCGATTGACAAAGGGAATTGTATACGGGGTTGTTTGAATCCTCGACATCGTGGTTCATCCGATGAGATCATCGAGGAGCATGTGGGAGCCAACATGGGTATCCAGATCCCGCTGTTGGTTATTGGCCGGAGAGCTGTCTCGGTCATGTCTGCATGATTCCCGAACCCATAGGGTCTACACACTTAAGGTTCGGTGGCCTTCGGTTATTAGGAAGACTTGTATGTGATTACGAATGTTGTTGAGTCCGGATAAGATCCGGACGTCACGAGGAGTTCGGAATGGTCGGAGGTAAAGATTTATATATGGGAAGTTGTCATACGGTCACCGGAAAGTTTCAGGGCATATCGGTATTGTACCGGGGCCACCGGAGGGTTCGAGGGTCCACGGGAGGGGCCACCTCTTAGGAGGACCTTATGGGCTGTATGGAGCAGGAAACCAGCCTAAGTGGGCTGGGGCACCACAACCCCTAGGGCCCATGCGCCTAGGGTTTGGGGGAACCCTAGAGGGGCCCTGCTTGGCAGGGGCAAGCCCCCTCCCTTGGCCGCCGCCCCCTCTAGATCTCATCTAGAGGGGCGCCCCTTCCCCTTCCCTATAAATAGAGGCGAGGGAGGCTGCAGAAAATCAAGGCGCAGCCCTCCCTCCCAACACCTCTCCTCCTCCGCGTGTGCTTGGCGAAGCCCTGCCGGAGAACTGCCACTCCATCACCACCATGCCGTTGTGCTGCTGTTGGAGCCTTCTTCCTTAACCTCTCCCTCCTCCTTGCTGGATCAAGGTGCGGGAGACGTCATCCGCTCCGTACGTGTGTTGAACACGGAGGTGCTGTCCGTTCGGCACTTGGTCATCAGTGATTTGGATCACGACGAGTACGACTCCCTCAACCCCGTTCTCTTGAACGCTTCCGCTCGCGATCTACAAAGGTATGTAGATGCACTCCTATCACTCGTTGCTAGATGAACTCATAGATGGATCTTGGTGAAACCGTAGGAAAAATTTTATTTTCTGCAACGTTCTCCAACAGCATTTCATAGGGCTTGATCCACGAAATAAGACATGCTATATTATGTTCTTTTTGTCAAACTTGGTTGTTGTGGTGGATTTTGGATGATATGCTATTTTACTTTGAAAATATTCGATTGGATGAACTATATGTATGCTTATGGTTGATTTGTTGCGTATGTTCAATTTGAATCATTCAAATGATTGATGAAATATTGTGAAATGTATGTGACATGAGATAGACGAATTATTTATAGTCAACAAAATTTAGGAAGTTAAATATAGGGATTCGGTTAGGTCCGGTCATATTTTTTCGAATATAGTACAGATGCAGACGCTCAAACATGCACACATACATCCACCCCTATAAATGCACACACACATTCCGCCCCTATGAGAACCTCTAAGAGACTGAGTCGACACATCATCTTGAGTTTGATGAAGCCGCTACATATGCCTTCGTAGTCGACGGGAACGTCTCCTCCCACTAAATGCATGTGACGCCCAGATAATTAAGCCACAGTAATTCACTGCTAATGGTGCTACGTCATCATGATTACTGTTGTTAAACTCGCGTGTCGAATCCGGTCCAAATTTCAAGTTTAAATTAAAGTCAAAAACAAAAGTTTTCAAACTTTAAAACTAAAATGTTCGACAGGTGACAAATAATGCGTAGGTATTTATGGTGGAGGAAACATCTTCTTATAAAGTAGTTAAAAGCACTAAATTTATAAAAGCTGCAGTAAAACTAATATTTAATTGTCTTTTAAATACTAAAAAAATATAAACTAATTGTTTAGGGTGCCAAACCAATTGTGGTAGTGTCATAAGTATTAGTACTAATTTAGGGGCTAGATTTATAATTTATAAAACAAAGGTAAAAATAAACAGAAAAGAAATTAAAAAAAAAAGAGAAAAGGAAAACTAGCAAACAAAATAAAAAGGAGAGAAAGGAAAACAGGACCCCCATTTGGGCCACAAGTGGCCCAGTGGCCTCAACCGCTTCGAGCAGGCGGCCCACCCGTTCCACCTCCCCTACTAACCTAACCCCACTGGCTCCCCCACTCCTTCCCTCTCTCCCTCCCCACAGATCTCCCCTGCCCCGAGCGCGTCCATGGCCGCGCCACCGCCGTTCCCATGGCCGGAGCCATCCCCGACCTGCGAGGATATGCTCTAGAGCTTCGTCAGCCTCGTCTTCATCGCCTACGACCACCGGTTCGAGCTGAAGCCTTCCACAACCTCGCCATCTGGTCGTCTTCCCCGCCACGGTCATGGCGCCATCGCCATCGATCTCCACCACGGTGCCTCCCATGATTCGAGCACGTCCACGACATCCCTCGCGGTGAGCGCGTTCATCCCCTCCTTGCCCCTTGATTTGTTGCCATAGCTGCCGTCCCGAGCACACCCGAGCTCCCATGTGCAGCGTGTGCGTCACGTGCGTGCCGTCTTTGCTACTGGTTACGTTGTTGTGCGTTGCTGCTGTTTAGAGCTGCGGCTGCTAGTTGTGCCGCTGCTCTTCGCTACGACAACTGCTGCTAAACCGATGCTCCTTGCCGTTGAGAGCCACTGCTACTTTGCCCTGATTTGCCTCAGCTCTTGCCTTGTTGGCGACCCTACCAGCGCCCACGCTTGCTTGCTGCCCGGCAGCCCCCTCAAGACGCCACGTCCCCGGCCACCAGCCCTAGCCTACCCCGGCACTGCCTCACCACCCGATCGCGAGCCCGCCAGGGCCTCTCCTGCCTGGGGCCGTGCCCTGTTTTCCTCCCCGGCGCGCGATGCGCTGGCCGCCGGCGCTCCCCTGCGAGTAGCCGCGCATGCCGCCCAACCGTGGGGCCGGCATGCTTAATTAGGGGGGGCTAATCCCCCTTTAGTGATTAATTTCCCCTAACCCTCACTAACCGGTGGACCCCCCCCCCCACTCTAAATAGCTAGTTGTTAAAACTGAAGCACTAACATGCGGGCCCTGCTAATAATTTAAAATGCTAAATTAAATCAAACTACCTAAGACAATGACACAATGGCCCCACAACACTATTCACGTTTGACCGGTCAATTGTTGACTGTTGAGTCAACAGTTGACCTGGCCCTACAGCAGCCTCATAGCCCTCTGTTGTGTACACTTTTCTGTGTACACCTAGCAGTTTATTTTTGAATTAAATTAATCCTGTTAATTCCAAAATTGTTCTAAAACTTTGAAAAATCATATTAAATAAACCGTAGCTCGGATCGAAAAACTTTATACATGAAAGTTGCTCAGAACGACGAGACGAATCCGGATACGCAGTCCGTTCGTCCGCCACACCCCCCTAACCTATCGAACTCGCAACTTTCCGCCTCCGGCTCTTCTGCCCGAAAACACGAAACACCGGGAATACTTTCCCGGATGTTTCCCCCCTTAACCGGTACCACCTCATACCACGTTAGATCACCTCTAGCACCGCTTTTGTTATGTTATGCTTTGCTTGCTCTGTTATTTATTATGTCCCCCCTCCGTTACTTTTTCCGGTAGACCCCGAGACCGCTGCCGGTACCCCCCCTGTGATCGACTACGGTGTCGACGACCCTTCCCTCTTGCCAGAGCAACCAGGCAAGCCCCCCCCTTGATCACCAGATATCGCCTACTCTCCTCTATACTGCTTGCATTAGAGTAGTGTAGCATGTTACTGCTTTTAGTTATACCTATCTGATGCATAGCTTTGTCCTTGTTACTACTGTTGTTACCTTTACCTGCAATCCTATATGCTTAGTGTAGGATGCTAGCATTTTCATCTGTGGCCCTACATTCTTGCCCGTCTGCCGTGCTATACTATCGGGCCGTCATCACTCGGGAGGTGATCACGGGTATATACTATATACTTATACATGATACATGTGGTGACTAAAGTCGGGTCGGCTTGTGGAGCACCCGCGAGTGATTCACGGATTGGGGGCTGAAAGGACCTTTGTCCCGACGGCCCTCTGGATGGATCTTTGTGGCGGAGCGTCAGGGCAGGTTGAGACCGCCTAGGAGAGAGGTGGGCCTGGTCCTGTTCGGCGTTCGCGGATACTTAACACGCTTAACGAGGTCTTGGTATTTGATCTGAGTTGGCTACGAGCTTATACGCACTAACCATCTACGCGGGAGTAGTTATGGGTATCCGGCGTCGTGGTATCACCAAGCACTTCAGACGTCGGCTGACGGGCGGCTTGCGCCAGATTGATTGAGCGCTGTTAGGCTAGGTCTGCTTCGGCACAGACGCAACATGCAGTGTGCTTTCAGGCGATGGGCCCGGACCCTGCGGCGCTTAGGTTTAGACCGGCGTGTTGGCCTCTCTTGTGCCTAGGTGGGGCTGCGGCGTGTTGATCTTCAGCGGCGGGCATGACCCAGAAAGTGTGTCCGCCAAATGGGATCAAGCGTCTTTGGGTAAGATGGTGCACCCTGCAGGGAAGTTAATCTATTCGGATAGCCGTGATCTTGATAATGGGCGACTTGGAGTTGTACCTTGAGCTTATGACAACTAGAACCAGATACTTGATAAAACACACCGTTTCAAGTGCGGATACAACCGGTGGTCGCTCTCTCGTGGGATATGAGGAGGGATCGCGGGTAGGATTATTGCTATGTGATGTTACTTGGAGGACTTGATTGCCCTCTTCTACTGTTGCAAGGCTGGTGTCGAGCGTAGTCTTCGTTAAGACTAGCTATCCCCTCTTATACGGCATTCTGATTCAGTCCAGATATGGCCCTTTACACATATATCCATGCATATGTAGTGTAGCTCCTTGCTTGCAGTACTTTGGATGAGTACTCACGGTTGCCTTGTTCCCCTTTTTCCCTATCTACACTCGATTGCTGCGACGACGATGGAGCCGAGAGCGAGACGCCACCGTCGATGGCGACTATTACCTTTGGAGGTGCCTACTACTACGTGCAGCCCGGCGACGGCGGCCGAGAGTAGCTTAGGAGGATCCTGGCAGGAGGCCCGCGCCTCTTCGTCTGTATCCCGTTTGTGCTAGCCATCTTATGGCAACTTGTTTAACTTATGTCCGTACTCAGATATTGTTGCTTCCGCTGACTCATCTATTATCGAGCACTTGTATTCGAGCCCTTGAGGCCCTGGCTTGTATTATGATGCTTGTATGACTTATTTTATTTGTAGAGTTGTGTTGTGATATCTTCCGTGAGTCCACGATCTTGATCGTACACATTTGCGTGCATGATTAGTGTACGATTAAATCGGGGGCGTCACAAGTTGGTATCAGAGCCGACTACCTGTAGGAATCCCCCTTCCAACTCCTTGGCCGAAGTCGAGTCTAGACTTTACAAAACTTTTACTAACATGGCTGTGCGGCCCATGGGCCCACGTCGCCATTGGGTGGTATTAGGATCTTTTACTCTCGATCTTTACTCTGGGATTCTGAACTCTCTTCTATTCGGGATAAATGATTTTTGCTAAAAACAAAACTAACTTTAGGTTCTCGCAAGTACTTTCTCCCGGAGAGCCCCTCACTTCAGATGATCACCTGCTAAATCAGAAGATTTCGGAGATACTCTCTGATGTTCTCTCGAGACTTTGTGCCCATCACTTTTTCTATTCCTGACCACCGATAAATCCGTATGGATAACTACTTACACTTGCCATTCATCGATCATCCCCATTGACCTTGTTATTACAAGATACCCCAAGTTTTCTCTATTGTTCGAGAATACTTTGTGCCTCTGCCTAGCAGTTCTTTGCCACATGAATAACCCTTCAAATAAATCCTCGCACTTGTCGAGTATCCGCTCATCGATTGTTCATGTGTTTCACAAAAGTCTTCAAAATAATATTCGATCTTTCGAAAATCCTCTGGGGCCTTTGGCTCTTGAAATTCTTGCTTGCTTGCATTATGGTTAATCCCATAAGTCTCGTAGTCATATTGACATTCCTTGTCAGTATCATTTTGAGTCTGTTGACTCAATATGTTTCTTGAATACACGCAATCATCATTGATCCTTATAAATACTTTTCCGGCTGAGCTGCCATTCTTTTAACTGGAATTTATTCTCGACCAATCCAATTGTCGTTGATTGTAACCTAAGGCTATTCAACTTATCCACCCCTAATCGAGCATTGTTTACGATCCCTTGATTTAAAATCATAATTCCTTTGCATTTGACAATTGAGTTAGTCAGTTGTTTCTATAATCTGCTTCCTCTAGTTGAGTACCGATGCTCACGTCGGATCCCTTGTGGACCACGGATCCTTTGTTGGATTTTATCGACAACGCCTTCATATTCAATAACCTTGTGAGCCTTTTCTACGATACATAATGCCTTTGGTAAATTGTATCCTCTGCTTTCTCAACCATGCTCTGCCTTCGAGCTTGAGTTAATTACTTCTAAAGATTCTGGTATATGATTCTAAGGTGCCGCGATGGGTTGAACCTATGCCTTCCTTAATATGTGTGGACTCGAAAGTTTTCACGAGTCGTACTCTTCTGGTACTTTGCCAGATAAAATTTCAACACTATAACTTCATCGAAAGCGAGAAGTGAATGAAAGGGTATGCATTGGAGAAGTGGGAGTCGACCTTCAACTTGTGTTCATGCCCATGGACACGATGTAGATCTTATCATTAAAGCTTCTCTTAAATTAATTATTCCTTTGGTATAAGTTCATCTTATATCAGGGATCTGGCCTTTTGCAATCGTGGTTCCGACCATGTTCTCTTTTAAATACCATTTCTCGTGCAAGTATTAGCACTTGTCTTCTGTAGAGCAATACCCCCCGTCCAACCTCTACTTTGATATGTCATCGAGTATTACCCCCTGGTATCTCGAGATTACCTTGGAACTGCATAACTTCTTATGAGTTCTTCATCAAGTGCTACCTTCCCACTGATTCCAATTTTTCACGGGCTCTGAGTTATTAAACACTCAAAGACACCGATAACTGAACCGAGTCCGCTCTACGGTTCAACAACTCTTCAGTAAGCTTCTATAAGTACGAGTTTGTACCCGACCACGCCATTCCTAGCCTGTTTGGCTATATCATTGTCGTGATGATTTTAACTGTGCTACCCGGTCCTTCTTCTCGGAGCACAATTTTCGACGATGAATTAACCTTACGTCGATCCTCATCGTCATATCATTTCGCCTTGAACAACAAGCTTGGTTTCGAGTTTGTGTCGTACCCTTGGTTCCAATAATCTTTCACTTCATCATTACTTTGACTTGATGTTGTCGCCGATCGATTACATCATCATGAACTCTCGCGATAAAGGTGTCGTGATCGTCAACATTCTGAGCTCATCCAGGATATCAATTGAATTCATGATGAGAAATACCATCCTTGCCCTCGATGAATTGTATTATCATCGATCACTTTATTGCCATTCCCCCCCAACACAAGCTTGTTCATGTTTGGTGTTATACCTTGAGTTCCTTGCTACCCAGCAATTGTTCTTCTTTACCTTGGAGTATTACCATCCTTTATGTCAAGAATGTTCTGAGATTTGTTCCACCTCTTGAGGATTCTTGGCATAGAAATACTTCTCACCATCACCATTCTTTCTTGGTCCCCATGTTAATTCCAACAAGTGGACGGTGTTGTTTGGATTCTTTCCTTCTAGCAACCCTATTTTTTTTAAGTTAATGGTCGATGGTTCATTCTTAGGCTATCGATTATTGAATCACCATTCTGACATTGGTCGTGCAACCCAACCCATCGGGCGCACCTTTCAACCAATGTTTACTTGTGTATGTTTTCCTCGAGCATACTTCCTTATATCATTTGATCTGACAAATGTTATCTCCTTGTTCACTTAAGTGTGGAAGTCTATCTTTTGGGAATCTCGGTGAATTGCCGTTGAGTCCACCAGACACCTCCTTGTCCTCTCCTTTGGCTAATGATGGACTCTTGTTAACGGGAATCACTTCATAGTTCATTTCCCCGAGAATCTTACAATGTCATCTCGTCAATTTCGTTGCACCTTTTCTTCTCGGTATCCTAAGTCCGAGGTATCCCGACACCAATCGGATCTGAATCTCGGTCGATATGATGGTTGGGACAACTTTCAAGAGTTATGATGTTGATCCTTTGATGACCCGTAGCATGATGTCATGCCTAGCACCCCCCCCGGCTGGAGGACCTATCATTATAGATTCCTTTTCAGCAGGCTTATCCATTCATCCATGAGGGAATTGTAATCTGGTTCTACAAGTTATTCTGATGGATCCTTCGTGATTCAAAGTCTGATCTTCACCAAGACCATGTCAATGCTATCTCGAAGCATGTCTGTGATACTCTGATTTTCAACAAGAACATTCGAAGCCCAATGCTAAATGTTTCTTGCTCAATTATCCAAACACCGTTGTATGGGTAATGTCATGAAATTTCTCTCCCCTTACCTAAAGGGTTTTCTACATTATGTCTTGTCGTGGATATCTTGCTCTGCTTGTCCTTGGGAAGGATATACCCTTGAAATATGTGTTTAAACATATTTTCCTTTCCATTGTTCTGTTTAATCTGATGATCATATTTCCATCCATTGGTTTGTTTAAACCTTTTCTATGATCTATATGATATAAGAAGTAATAATCCACTGCTTGTGCAAACACCTCGATGTTCAACTCTGTCAGTAAGACCTTGTTACTATTGTGATGACATTCCGGTAGCCACCGATGGACGAGAACCTTGCCTATTGGTCCGCCTCGTTCAACGAGCAAGAAAGTGGTTCTCTTGGTCCCTCGCCCTGGGTACCAACGTTGATGCCGACATAACTGACATGGTACTCTCTGACATGCCTTGCTATCATGGCCGTGAAAGATGTCACTGCTCCTATTAAAAAAAACCCACATGGTGGGCCCATAACCCACAGTTCCACAGGATCGAAACCTGACTGTCCTGTACACCCCCTATTCCCAAAGTTATTCCTCGCGCGTGGACTCGTATGTAATCCACGGGCCACTATCCTATTGGTCTATTCTGGTATCAGACACAATACTTACCCTCGCTACTCTGAACCCCTTTCTCACTCTGGTTCAGGCTTCGAGCAACTATCTATCCGCTTGGAGCCTATTATGGTACCTTCGTACCTTACTCTCGAGGTATTTCATATGTTCAACTCGAGAGATAATCTTATACTAATTCATGGGTTAACCCCAGATTGTTTCCGTCAAAAGCATTATGTCGTAGTGAGTTGCCCCTTATCTTTTCGTAAGTACGATGGAGTTCCCGAAGAAATGATGACAAGTTTATCATGATGCATCGGAATGAAGGATTGAAGACATCAACGAAAGGGATTAACTTCTTCGAGAAGATCCGTTAGAATATCGTAACCAGAACTTTCCCCTAACTCCCCTCTTAAATCTCGGGACGAGATTTCTTGTAGTGGAGGAGAATTGTGACGCCCAGATAATTAAGCCACAGTAATTCACTGCTAATGGTGCTACGTCATCATGATTACTGTTGTTAAACTCACGTTGGTTCGAATCCGGTCCAAATTTCAAGTTTAAATTAAAGTCAAAAACAAAAGTTTTCAAACTTCAAAACTAAAATGTTCGACAGGTGACAAATAATGCGTAGGTATTTATGGTGGAGGAAACATCTTCTTATAAAGTAGTTAAAAGCACTAAATTTATAAAAACTGCAGTAAAACTAATATTTAATTGTCTTTTAAATACTAAACAAATATAAACTAATTTTTTAGGGTGCCAAATCAATTGTGGTAGTGTCATAAGTATTAGTACTAATTTAGGGGCTAGATTTATAATTTATAAAACAAAGGTAAAAATAAACAGAAAAGAAATTAAAAAAAAAGAGAAAAGGAAAACTAGCAAACAAAATAAAAAGGAGAGAAAGGAAAACAGGACCCCCATTTGGGCCACAAGTGGCCCAGCTGGCCTCAGCCGCTCGAACGGGCCGGCCCACCCCGGTCCACCTCCCCTACTAACCTAACCCCACTGGCTCCCCCACTCCTTCCCTCTCTCCCTCCCCACAGATCTCCCCTGCCCCGAGCGCGTCCATGGCCGCGCCACCGTCATTCCCATGGCCGGAGCCATCCCCGACCTGCGAGGATATACTCTAGAGCTTCGTCAGCCTCGTCTTCATCGCCTACGACCACCAGTTCGAGCTGAAGCCTTCCACAACCTCGCCATCTGGTCGTCTTCCCCGCCACGGTCACGGCGCCATCGCCATCGATCTCCACCACCGGTGCCTCGCCGCGGTTCCGAGCACGTCCACGACATCCCTCGCAGTGAGCCGCGTTCATCCCCCTCCTTGCCCCCTTGATTTGTTGCCATAGCTGCCGTCCCCGAGCACACCCGAGCTCCCATGTACGCGTATGCGTACGTGCGTGCCGTGCTGCTACGGTTACGTTGTTGTGCGTTGCTGCTGTTTAGAGCTGCGGCTGCTAGCTGTGCCGCTGCTCTTCGCTACGGCAACTGCTGCTAAACCGATGCTCCTTGCCGTTGAGCGCCACTGCTACTTTGCCCTGATTTGCCTCTGGCTACTGCCGCGCTGAGCGACCCTACCCGCGCCCACCGCGCTTGCTACTGCCCCGGCAGCCCCGCACGCCACGTCCCCGGCCACCAGCCCTGGCCTACCCCGGCACTGCCTCGCCACCCGATCGCGAGCCCGCCAGGGCCTCTCCTGCCTGGGGCCGTGCCCTGTTTTCCTCCCGGATGCGATCTGCTGCCGCCAAGGCCTCCCTGCGGTAGCAGCGTGCCCAACCGTGGGGCCGGCATGCTTAATTAGGGGGGGGGCTAATCCCCCTTTAGTGATTAATTTCCCCTAACCCTCACTAACCGGTGGACCCCCCCTCTCTAAATAGCTAGTTGTTAAAACTGAAGTACTAACATGCGGGCCCTGCTAATAATTTAAAATGCTAAATTAAATCAAACTACCTAAGACAATGACACATGGGCCCCACAACACTATTCACGTTTGACCGGTCAATTGTTGACTGTTGATTCAACAGTTGACCTGGCCCTACAGCAGCCTCACAGCCCTCTGTTGTGTACACTTTTCTGTGTACACCTAGCAGTTTATTTTCGAATTAAATTAATCCTGTTAATTCCAAAATTGTTTTAAAACTTTGAAAAATCATATTAAATAAACCGTAGCTCGGATCGAAAAACTTTATACATGAAAGTTGCTCAGAACGACGAGACGAATCCGGATACGCAGTCCGTTCGTCCGCCACACCCCCCTAACCTATCGAACTCGCAACTTTCCCCCTCCGGCCCCTCTGCCCGAAAACACGAAACACCGGGAATACTTTCCCGGATGTTTCCCCCCTTAACCGGTACCACCTCATACCACGTTAGATCACCTCTAGCACCGCTTTTGTTATGTTATGCTTTGCTTGCTCTGTTATTTATTATGTCCCCCCTCCGTTACTTTTCCGGTGACCCGAGACCGCCATTGCCGCGGTACCCCCACATGATCGACTACGGTGTCGACGACCCCTCCCTCTTGCTAGAGCAACCAGCAAGCCCCCCCTTGATCACGGATATCGCCTACTCTCCTCTATCTGCTTGCATTAGAGTAGTGTAGCATATTCTTGCTTTCAGTTATACCTATCCCGATGCATAGCTTTGTCCTTGTTACTCTTCATTGTTACCTTTACCTGCAATCCTATATGCTTAGTGTAGGATGCTAGCATTTTCATCTGTGGCCCTACATTCTTGTCCGTCTGCCGTGCTATACTATCGGGCCGTCATCACTCGGGAGGTGATCACGGGTATATACTATATACTTATACATGATACATGTGGTGACTAAAGTCGGGTCGGCTTGTGGAGCACCATGAGTGATTCACCCAGTTGGGGCTGAAAGGACCTTTGTCCCGACGGCCCTCTGGATGGATCTTTGTGGCGGGCGTCGGGGCAGGTTGAGACCGCCTAGGAGAGGTGGGCCTGGTCCTGTTCGGTGTTCGCGGATACTTAACACGCTTAACGAGGTCTTGGTATTTGATCTGAGTTGGCTACGAGCTTATCGCACTAACCATGTACGCTGGAGTAGTTATGGGTATCTGGCGTCGTGGTATCACCAAGCACTTCAGACGTCGGCGACGAGCGCGCGCGCGGATTGGACTGGAACGCTGTTAGGCTAGGTCTGCGCTTCGGCCACAGACGCGAACGTGCAGGTGTGCTCGAGGCGATGGGCCTGACCCTGCGCGCTTAGGTTTAGACCGGCGTGTTGGCCTCTCTATTGTGCCTAGGTGGGGCTGCGGCGTGTTGATCTTCCGCGGCGGGCATGACCGAGAAAGTGTGTCGGCCAAATGGGATCAAGCGTCTTTGGGTAAGATGGTGCACCCTGCAGGGAAGTTAATCTATTCGGATAGCCGTGATCTTGATAACAGGGCGACTTGGAGTTGTACCTTGAGCTTATGACAACTAGAACCGGATACTTGATAAAACACACCTTTCAAGTGCGGATACAACCGGTGGTCGCTCTCTCGTGGATATGAGGAGGGATCGCGGGTAGGATTATTGCTATGTGATGTTACTTGGAGGACTTCAGATTGCCCTCTTCTACTGTTGCAAGATCGGTGTCGAAGCGTAGTCTTCGTTAAGACTAGCTATCCCCTCTTATTACGGCATTCTGCAGTTCACCTTGATATGGCCCTTTACACATATATCCATGCATATGTAGTGTAGCTCCTTGCTTGCAGTACTTTGGATGAGTACTCACGGTTGCCTTGTTCCCCTTTTCCCTATCTACACTCGATTGCTGCGACGGCACGATGGAGCCCAGAGCGAGACGCCACCGTCGATGGCGACTATTACCTTGGAGGTGCCTACTACTACGTGCAGCCCGGCGGCGACGGCCAGGAGTAGCTTAGGAGGATCGAGGCGGGAGGCTGCGCCTCTTCGATCTGTATCCCGGTTTGTGCTAGCCATCTTATGGCAACTTGTTTAACTTATGTCCGTACTCAGATATTGTTGCTTCCACGACTTCGTCTATGATCGAGCTCTTGTATTCGAGCCCTTGAGGCCCTGGCTTGTATTATGATGCTTGTATGACTTATTTTATTTGTAGAGTTGTGTTGTGATATCTTCCCGTGAGTCCCTGATCTTGATCGTACACATTTGCGTGCATGATTAGTGTACGATTAAATCGGGGGCGTCACAATGCATATCGCTGGAAGGTCTAAAATAAATCTAGGACATGAACCTTGATGGGTTGGTTCCACAATAAGGAACACTACCATATGAGCTACACTTAGTTCGTGGTCCGGCCATAATTTAGCTCCTCAAATTTTAAAGAGTTAAGTTTAAGAGAACATATAAGAAGTTAATTATAACGGATCAACTAGAGATGTTCTTATATCTACCCCGTCATAGTAGTTACCTCATGTGGATATCCTTTAACTTACTCTAGGTACTACCCTTTTTTTTCTTTCTTTGACAATACCGAGTACTATACTATTAGCTAGGCAGTACTTCCAATATAGGAGACCACTGCTTTTCGTAGTAGTATCATTTTTTTCATGGCAATATGTTTCTCATTTATATAGTAAAGATCAAAGCATGTAGACACCGATCTGACAAAAATGAAAAGCCGGTAGAACATTAGTCTTTGCACAAAAAAACATTAACCAATAAGAAAAATTACAATCAACATCAAAGAATCCCGAACACCACTACACCATCTGTCGTAGTTTTGTCACGGCAGATGTCCTGAGTGTTAGGACTTAGTCGCGAGGCCAGCGCATCTATGTGGTAGCTTGAGAGGGGTTGAATGGGATGAGAGACGTAGGGCGGATCAACACACAAGACAAGGGTTTAGACAGTTTCGGGCCCCGGGAAACATCATCCGGTAATAACCCTACATGCTGTTTGAGGCTAGATCTCATTATGCTCATGGGGAGTCGCCGTAAACCGGCTCTCCTAATTGTGTCTAGCCCTAGAGATTATTGCTTGTCGCTTGTCCCTCTTGGGGAGCCCTGCCCCTCCTTATATAAGTTAGAGGGGCGGGTTACATGTGGAGTCCTATTAGGATTAGGACTAGTCTACCTTCTAATACAAACCGGATATAAGTCCTGGTCTTAACTCCTTGTAAGGTAAATATTCCTCATGCCTTTTCTCTTAAATCGGCCCACAATAGTTGAACCGGCCTTCATGAACCGCCGGACGGGCCACCAGGTCTTGTCGCTCCTCGCACCCGCCTGCCGGATTACCAATGAGTCGTGAACCGCCAGGTCCAAACGGGTCGCCGGTGAACCGCCAAGTGTCAGCGGGGTCTCAAATAAACCGCCAAGTCCGGCCGGGTTATACTTCCGGCCGGTTTACGCCGCGGGGTATATCCCCGACATTAGCCCCCAGTTTAATTTGGATTTATCCATGTTAAACTGATCCTGTGAAATAAACACAAGAACAAACTTGACAGATTATGCTCCGGGTTAAGAATTCTTGTAAACCGGCATCTGATCATCCTTAAATCCTTGTCATTTCCTCCTTCTAGAAAATCCGGGTCAACAAGCCAGCTTCATACTCCAATTTGCTGACATTGATTTATCACAGAGAAAATTTGTGAATAATAATCCACTTGAGTCGGCCTTCAATGCTCATCATTGTCGGGTTATAAAAACTGATAATTCCGGGTCATGATTGTTGCCAATGCCGGTTCATGATTATTGATGACGCCGGGTTGCAGACACGGTCGTAATGATTGGCGACGCCGGGTTGCAGACACAGGGTCGTAATGATTGGTGACGCCGGGTCAATCCGGTTTGCTCAAAACAGAGACTTTGAAAATAGTTCTTCGATAATAATATAATACCTGTAGCTCCCAAATCTTGAGCAGAACAAAGTGATGGCTTAAGACTTGATTCAATATAAATACTGCCACTTAAGAAGAAATCCATGGTCATCCCAGTCACTTAGTAAAAACTGAATACTCCATATTATGTAGCCCCCAAGTGTCGGGTCATTATGCAATAATGAGCTGGGACTTGATATATACTTCAATGATGCCGGGTTGTCATGCTTGCAGCAACCAGGGACTTGTAATTGTCTTATACTCATAAAAACTTCCGCCAGTGTAGCCCCCAAGGGCCGGGTCATTATGCAATAATGAGCAGGGACTTTGTAGGTGTAATCATGTAGATTGGAGCAATGATGTGTAGCCCCCAAGGGCGGCTCGATAAGATAATATTGAGCTGGGACTTAATATATACTTCAATAAAAATAACATCATATGATGTAACCCCATCATGGGACTTGAATCCACGTCCACAAGGTTAAGAGCCTTGTGCTTTACCAACTGAAAGCGAAAGGACCCTTTAATATAATGAATAAAAAGCTTTGTACCTTCAACTGTTGGCAGGAGCAATTGGTAGCCCCAAGGGCCGACTCATTATAATATGATGAGTCGGGTCTTCAATAATATGAGCAAAAATTACTTTGCATTAGCCCCAAGTGTCATGGTGCATGCTTGCGGCGACATGAGACTTGCATATTTGATATAATCTCAACTTAAATAATGTAGCCCCCAAGTGCGGGTCGTAAGCCTGCAAAGAACTGGGACTATTCCTCCATTGTAGAATAAATCATACCCATTGATGAAATAATAGCCATTATTGAAGTGACTTTGAAAACCTCAATCATAATATTGGTTATTGATAACCATAATAAAAATCTAGCCATGTTGGCTATTCAAGATAATATAATCTGGTATGAAAAACCTTATTCATTTAATATCATAATGAAAATTCAGCCAAGTTTGGCTAGTTGAATAATATAACCCAATGATTTATAAGCGCATGATTCCAATGGCGCAATCCAAATATGTACTGGCGACTTACAGTCCAAAACCAGGTCGGGTTAACAAACACCGGATAATTTCTCATCATATACTGGCGACTTATCGTCTTAAAGCCAGGCCGGTTTAATAAACACCGGATAATTTATCATCATGCTTTATTCAACCTGTCTCTGCATACAACAAGTTTAAAGTGTCCTGGCGGTTTACCACAGGACGGGTCATAATGCCCAACATATAACCCAGGTTTATAACCAAGGCTGCACTTTAAGAATAATCAATGAAATATATCATACATGTGACATTGAATCACATCATTGGTTTACCAATTTTTGTAGTAAGGGTGATGACCCCAATCTTGAGTAATGATAACTCCTTTCATCTTGTGGTCGGTTTATGATAAAACCGTACCAGGTTGTGATAAACACCGGTTTAACCATATATATCTCACGACTCGTAGTCAAACCAGACCGGGCGGATAGTCTCCGGATTATGATTTGATCATGTACTGACAATTTGTAATTGAAAGTCAAGCCGGGCTAATGAACACCGGTTTACTCCATAATAAGATGGTAACATCAAACCGGGCAGATAGTCTCCGGATTAGGATTTGACCGTGTTCCGCCAATTTGTAATTGACAGTTTGAACCGGATTAACAATGTCGGTTTAAAAACACAACAGAAGTAAAAGTTCTTTAGCAAAAAAGAACAGAATTCAAGCAAAGGCAAAATAAAACCATTGCAAATGAGGCTTTACTGAGCCGATCAGATGGTGTTACCATGGTCGGACACGACCGAGCTCCCAATAAGGTGTAGCCATGGTTCAAGTCAGCCAGGTCCCCAACTGAAACCGTGGCATTATGCCGATCAAGTGGCGTGGCAATGGTTCGGGTTCGACCAAGCCCCCAAGTGACTCTATGGCCTTAGGCGATCAAGAGGCGTGGTGGTTCAGACTTGACCATGTCCCCAAGTGATCTGGTGGCTTTAGCCTATCAAAAGGTGTTGCATTGGTTCGGACCGACCAAGCCCCCAAGTGATGTTGTGGCACTAGGCGATCAAGAGGCATGGCTATGGTTCGGATCGACCAAGCCCCAAGTGATCAATAATATGATAAGCCAATAAGGCATGATACCCATGTTTGAACCGCGCATCATGGCAGCAGTCCTCTTTGGCACCTTTTAAGTTATTGTAAGAGAAAATCCTTCTTGAACGGGATTTTGAACCGATATCGAGAGCTTCAAAGCTTTGTGGAGACATCTTTCCTTGAGCGGATTTTAAACCGGAATCTTCATTTTCAGCCGGAAATTTTTTGACGGCCTTTAAACTTGAACTTGCGAGAAGCTAATTCCTTTTTGAACCGGAAATTCTTCAACCGGAATTGAGAGCCTTCAGAGCTTTGTGGGATACAGATTTCCCTTGAACCGGATTGTAAACCGGATATTTGAGAGCTTCAGTGAGACTGACTTCCCTTGAGCCGGTCTTTAAACCGGAATTCTTTCTGATGACCTTCAAATTTTCATCAATACGGGGTTCTTGACTACACTGAAAATCGGTAACATTTGCTGAGTCATATCGTTGTAGCCCCCGAGTCTCAAGGTGACTCGAGGAGTTGGCTTGAGATTCGTCATATTTGACCGTGATATAAACCGGCATAACTTGTATATCATTGGTGTTGATAGCACGATGCGAATCCACAGAAGGTTGAGGTGACTGCGGCGGGTTATCACTGACCCGTATGAGCCGTGTCGACAACTCGCCAATGGTTCCTTCCAACTGCTACATGAAGTTAACCAACCGTAGTGGCGGCAACTTGCGTGCCTGCCCATTAAGCCATCTGTGCGTAAGGCGGTTGATGATAATCTGCCTCCAATTTGAAAGAAAACCGGGCTACCCAAGCAGTGACTTGCTCATACTCAATAACCAGCTCATGCAGACAAGTGCGGTCCGGTATGTTGATGTAGACCAGGCCGCAAGAGACGGATAGCAAAGACGACCACAGCATCAGAGGCAGCTCGGACAGATGAGTCGGCCGCGGCATTGTAAGCTGGTGCGGACGGGGAAAAACGGCACCGGTGTCGTAAACCGGCACGAACGAGCGAGTTAATCGCGGGCGCGGTCCCGGCAGGCTGATGTAAACCGGACCGTAAGGGCGGCATCTTGCACGCGTCCATTCTCCGTGTAATGTGACACGGACGAACACCGGGCAGGACGTTGCCAGCGCGTGCTCCATACCCATGGTATAAACCACGTTTATAAAGGATAATTGTCCTGCATATCAAAATATATGGCCCAAGGTAATTGTTCTTTTGACAAAAAACAATGTGTCAAAAATAGACTTAGATAGATATCACCTGATATGTTAAGCCGGAATTTATCCGCCGTGGAGTTGATGGTCACCACGGTGAAGCTAAAATCAACTACGGATGAGTCAGCTGCGGGAGTAGACAGATGAACCGGCCGCGGCGTTTGCAAGCCGGTGCGAACGAGGAGAGTCGGTAGCGGTGTTGTAAACCGGTGCGGGCGGGCAAGTCGGCTGTGGCGGCGGACGGGCGACTTATCTTTGTAAGGAATATTGATCTGATTTTTGATGTGACGGTTTGTCCCTTGTGAGAGCTTTCTTGGAGGTCTTGCTGGCAGTATATTCTCAACTGGGATCTTCATCTGTACCACCGTGCGTAGCACTTGTTTCTTCGATTTAACTGATCTCCACATCAGGAAAAGGTAGCAGCAGTAGTACGGCCGTCGGGGCGCGGCTCGAGGTACTGTTGTGAGTCTCGTCGGTCTCGAACCAAGATTTAGCCATAGTGACTGGATTTTATCTCCCTTGAAGGATAATTAATTTGTACCTGTTATAGGAGACAATATTTCCAAAAAGCTGAATACTAATGGACGCGGAGATGCTGAAGACGCCAGCCTCCATCTTTCTCAATTTTTGGCCGCCGCCTGCATTTGTTAATATATACAGAGGAACGCAGGGGAGCAGTATACTAGCATTTTACTCATTAGAGCTAGCACGCGAAGGACTTGATGAAGCCTGCATGTATGTTGACTTGGCACTCTTATGTTTGACCGATTGTACATGCTCCGTTGTCGCCAGTCATGGGGTCGTACACGTAGTCCCTCCATTTTTATTTAGTTCACATATTAGCTTTGGTCAAAGTCAAGCTTTATAAACTTTGACCAAGTTTATAAACAAAAATATTAAGATATACAATAAGAAATCAACAACATTATATTTATTATTGAATGTACTTTCACATGGTATAGATTTATTATGATAAATGTCTATATTGTTTTCTATAAACTTGGTCAAACTTTACGAAGTTTGACTTCAGTCAACTCTAATATGCAGAGTAAATAAAAACGGAGGGAGTACATACCAAAGGAGCGCTTGGGTTGCATCTTGGCACATTGGTATATAGGTGTATGAGGAGGACGAGGCCTTGGCAAAATAGCAGCATGATTGCGGCAGCAGTGAAGACTCGCGGTCCGTAGTTGTCCACCACAGAGGATCCAAGAAGATCAGACGAGCAACAGTGACTCAGAACGAAACCATCTTGCCGGGGAGGCTTGACAATGGCGGCTTGGTGAAGCTGCAACTGCTGAGGCAAGTTGCCGCGGTTCATCATGGCGGGTCACGATGTTTGATTTGATCGGCCATGGGCCGGTGAAAGGTGGAGCGAGGCGAAAGCAGCTCATCGTAGTAGTGGGCGAAGCAGCAACCGGCAAAGGCGAGTCGGCTGCGAGACGTCTTGGCGGAGGCACAGGACTCAATGCGACCGGAACAAGGTGACAGCGGCTGTTCGGCAACTCGGACGGGGCCAGCTCAAGGCTGAAGCGGCAGTGGCTGGATGGCAGCTGCGGCAAATGGCGACCCAAACAGTGGCCGGTTTGGAAGTGACGATGCACAGCAGCGGCCTCGACACGCGGTAGCGGGCACGGCGGTTCAGAGGCGACGCTGACTCGAAGGCAGCATGAGTCCGCGGCTACCTTCAAACCCCCTCCGGGTCATGGTTGGTTTGACTGACGTGGTTAATGATTGAAGCTCCAAAAAGTCTGATCTGTACCACGTGAGACAAAAAGATCTATTCCTCCAAACTAGCCTTGACCACCATGTGAGAAGTAGAGTACTACTTTTTCAATTGATGATAACCTGACGGGAAAATAGCAGCAACGAAACCTTGTCATATCACAGGAGCAGTAGCTGTACTGGTTGATTGAAACTCGCGTAATCACTGGTGGCCCCCTCGGGACTTGTAGCTTGGGATTTCTCTACGTGTAGCTTGGGATTTCTGGGACTTGTAGCTTGGGATTTCTCTACGTGTAGCAGCAATATTCCGGCTGATTGGACTACTTCTTGTCGATAGAGTATCAATCGGACCCGGCCATTGACCCTGCAGCGGAAACTTCTGATAGCTTCGGTTGACTGCCGTAGTAGTTTGGCTTCGGCGGAAAAAAATCTTCTCTCGATCTCGGCGGGTTATGGTAGTTGCACTGATGCAACCCTAATTTCGTCTGGGTCTTAAATATTGAACACGCCGTTTTGACTAATTGGCAGGTCTTGACGGATCGGTACTGCTGCCTCCGATTAGACCACAAGTCGTATGTACGGATATGATCTGCGGTGGAGAAACTCCTTCGCCTCAGGAACATACTCCAAAATTTGATCTGGTGGCGGATCGTCGGATTACAAGCACACGCCGTGCCGCGCCATGCAACCCTAACTTCCGATGTAAATCCTTTTCAAACCGGCTCTTCTTCATTGGAAAAAATTGCGAACTTCTCGATCCCTGAGAAAGATCCCTTCAAGAACTCGACACCACCGTGCGCAGGCCCCACGGTGGGCGCCACCTGTCGTAGTTTTGTCACGGCAGATGTCCTGAGTGTTAGGACTTAGTCGTGAGGCCAGTGCATCTATGTGGTAGCTTGAGAGGGGTTGAATGGGATGAGAGACGCAGGGCGGATCAACACACAAGACAAGGGTTTAGACAGCTTCGGGCCCCGGGAAACATCATCCGGTAATAACCCTACATGCTGTTTGAGGCTAGATCTCATTATGCTCATGGGGAGTCGCCGTAAACCGGCTCTCCTAATTGTGTCTAGCCCTAGAGATTATTGCTTGTCGCTTGTCCCTCTTGGAGCCCTGCCCTCCTTATATAAGTTAGAGGCGGGTTACATGTGGAGTCCTATTAGGATTAGGACTAGTCTACCTTCTAATACAAACCGGATACAAGTCCTGGTCTTAACTCCTTGTAAGGTAAATATTCCTCATGCCTTTTCTCTTAAATCGGCCCACAATAGTTGAACCGGCCTTCATGAACCGCCGGACGGGCCACCGGGTCTTGTCGCTCCTCGCACCCGCCTGCCGGATTGCCAATGAGTCATGAACCGCCAGGTCCAAACGGGTCGCCGGTGAACCGCCAAGTGTCAGCGGGGTCTCAAATAAACCGCCAAGTCCGGCCGGGTTATACTTCCGGCCGGTTTACGCCGCGGGGTATATCCCCGACACCATCCACCAAAGAAAAATAAATAAGGGATCGCCTCCTCATCCGAGCTCAACGCGGCTTCATCACTGATATAAGTTTTGCTGACCTCTAAGGTGGCTCACAAAGATGAAGCTGTTGTCGATGAATGAATCAAACCAGGGCAACACCCAGACACGCCATCGAACTCCAGTTCTGTCACCCCCACACAACTATGACGTCGAAGCAGGAAACCATACCTGCCAGCCACGAACCACAAATCCAGCACAAAATCCACCATCTTTTAGATGCCGCCGACGCAGACCACAATTTGCATCCGCTCCTCAACTACCTTCCAGGATCCACGCCGGTGTTGGAGTAAACGCCGTCGCAACAACGGAGCTCGATGACACAAATTCACCACAAGGATGCAGCCATTGCCATGCCATCCTTTTTTGAGCATTGGTCAGTCCTTGGTTACACTACATGTACCACTTTGAATAAAATAATTCTTGTATAACAAATCTTCCCTTGGGGTATTATATTCTAGTAGCATGTTCCATCATGCAAATCATGCTTCCGATTAGGATGTATTCTCTCATTAAACAAAACTTGTAGTCGTAATCCACAGATAAGACCAATTAATTAGTCGTGATTCTTGAACCAATAGGCTGCTGGGATCAACCTAAGAGCTTTTTGCACCCAAAGAGGGGAACTAGTGGGAAAAAAGAGACATGTCTCTTCACTGGAAGCTTAGCTCATGCTTTCAAGTAAAGGTATGCCCAATGGCTCGCTAAGTGAGTTTCTTGATCAGCGTTCCTTCCTTGAGCCAAACACTGGCCTTGCCTTTCTACCTTAAGCAATGTGAAATCAGAGGTGAAGAGTTGCAGGAGTTGAGGAAAGAGAGTGAACTTCGGAACATGATCTTTCCAAAAGAGTGAGAAAGCAAGAAAAACAGGACTCAAGTGAAAGATGCTCCACCAGTGAAAGATGCTTGTAAAATGTTCAAGGTTTGGTCTGTGCTTGACCCGTATCAACTATGAAGTGCTCGGCTGGTCATGATAACGACCAAGCATTATGATTAACATCTTCTTTTTTTTGTGCGTGGAAAGTTGTTGGCTCTGAAATTTTGACATTTAATTGACCATTAAATTAACTGACTTCCTACAATGAGCAGACGAAGCGATGATCTGAAAATCTCACACAGTAATGGCATGCGATGTACTCCCTCCGTCCGGAAATATTTGTCATCAAAATGAATAAAAGAGGATGTATCTAATATGTCTAGATACATCCTCTTTTATTCATTTTGATGACAAGTATTTCCGGACGGAGGGAGTATACATTTTGTTTTTTAGAAGGGATGTGATCCCAGCCTCCACATTATGATAAACATATGTTCGACATATACGTGCTACTCTATTCAAAAAATACAAGGAATTTTTTAAAAAATCTAGAATTTTAGGATATCAAACTTGGGCGCCTAATGTACTCCCATGTGAAGTTTCATGAAGAAATGACATCCATGGTATTCTCAGTAAAAAAAGTCAACAAAATCCTATGTATAGGAAACACTGTTTGGATGAATCATAGGTTGGACTGTATTTTCTTCGTCACGGGTACCACGTATTCAATTTCTTAAAAAAACTAAAGACGGGAGTAGAATGGGCACCTAGGTTTGATATACCAAGCATTCACAAGCTCAAGGTGAAATTGAGAGTAACCACATTTATTTTCTCACCTCACACTGAGTGGCTTAAATACAACCCATTAGAGTAGTTATATGATAACTTGTTGGTAGATGACATTCCCATTTCACCAGCAAGACTTACATACAACCTGTTGCAGATGCCCTAGTACAACTAAGTATATCTTGCTCGCAAGATAATAAATGCGGACATGTCCTCTCGCCAATGTCATTTTACTGCACCGCTCTTCTCCCTCCCGTCTCATGCCTCTCTGGAATTGTCCGTGAACGTGAGAAGTATAGTGATGAGTGCACGACCACCGTCGGTGATGGGATGCATAAGTGGTTTGTGTCCGTTAGCTGGCTACAGAAGTGTTCGCCCAGGAACATGATGTGTATATATCTCTGTCGTCTAGTCCGATACATGGGAGAATACCGTCGGAAGCGCGATAGATAAGAATTGCTAATGGGATCTTCTAAAGACCCGGAAATCTACACGCCCTTCAACATGTCAATGAATACCCAATACCCGCTGCCAGGTTTTGACACCATTAGCGTGAGAGTGCAATCATGTCATTAATTATATTTTGGTATTGATGACAATGTATTTGTAGGGGACTAATATGTATGCTAAGTAAATCTACATGTTTTAGTCCTCGAGGATACATCGTGTTGTATATCAGACCCCCAAAATACAATTGACTCAAGACATGTGTGGCAATTACATAAAGGGAGCTTTTATATTTTGTTGTTGAATTATAGGGATCCCATAGGTCACAATACTCACATTTGCCTAACTTCCCAAAAGCCCAATGCGAAAAGCCACCATAATAGCTTATGTCAAGTACAGTGAAAAAAGGCAGCCTTCACATGGCTGAACTATCCAGGCCAATTATGGTCGGACAGTCAGGTTAGGCGAGGGTTGATACCCAAGAGCCAAATATCCTAGATAGAGGATGGGCAGACTATCTAGGCAGTGTATGCTACTCGCGATGCAGTTGTTGGATTTCTCCGAAGAAGAAGGGTGAAACAGTATAGTAGCAGATAGTATTTTCCTCAGTTAAGAACCAAAGTTGATCGAACCAAAAGAAGGCAACACACAAACAACTTTAGCAGCACTTGCACACAAATGAAATAATTGCTTGCACCCAACAAAGGCAAGGGGGTCGTCACTCCCCTTGTTCTTGCCAGCCACAAGGTAAAAGCAAATAGTGAAATGCAAAGCACAAGAAAATAAAAGAACAAGTAAAATAGTAATTGTGGAGACTTAATTATTGATAGTAGATAGACCCAATGGGCCATAGATTCACTAGTGGGTAAACAAATTACTGTTGCACAATTGATAGAATTGAATATAGTTATAATTATGATCATTCATGGCATAACCATTACATAGGCATTATGTCCATGACAAGTAGACCGTTAATCCAACTGCATCTACTACTATTACTCCACCCCAAGACTGCTATCTAGCATGCATCTCAAAGTATAAGTTCATACAAACAGAGTAACGCTTTAAGCAAGATGACATAATGTAGACAAAGTAAGATCAATGAATATGACCAAACCCCGTCGTTTTATCCTTACTTCCTTAGTAGTAACAATACAAATATGTGCCCTTGCCCTTATTCTCACTGGGCAAGATCGCCACAAGATTGAATCTACCACAAAGCACCTCTCCATGGCCAAAGTAGATGGATAGATCAGAGAGAAATACAAAGATATACATTATGCGACAAAGAAACCTCAAGAGATTCAAAATAATTTAAGGAATAATCTTATCATAAACCCACATTCGATCAGATCCCAACAAACACACCGCAAAATATTACATCAGATGGACCTTAGTGAAGATCGTTGTATTGAAAAGAGAGAGAGAGAGAGAGAGAGAGAGAGAGAGAGAGAGAGAACCATCTAGTTATTACAATGGACTCGTAGGTCCTGAAGGAACTACTCACACATCATCATGGAAGCCGCAAGGTTGATGAAGATGGCTTCCCCAATGATTCCCCCCTCCGACAAAGTAACGGAACAAGGCTCCACATGGGATCGTTTCAAAACAGAGGCTTGCGGCGATGATAAAATTGTTTCGAGTCTCCCTTCGAGGGTATCGGAATATATGGAAATTTATAGGCTAGGAAGTAGGGAAAACGAAGCTACAAGGGGCCCACAAGTCAAGATAGCACGCCCTACCCCCCATGGTGCCCCCCTGACTTGTGGGGTCCTTGTGGGTCTTCTCGTCCTTCCCCGAAGCTTCTAGAGTTTCTTATTGTCCAGAAAAAACTCCAAAAAGTTGCATCGTGTTTGGACTTCTGTAGGTATGGATTTTCTGGAAAACCAAAAACAAGCCAAAAAACAGGAGCTAACACTGGGCACTAAATTAATAGGTTAGTTCAAAAAATAATATAAAATGACAAATACATCATAGAAAATTGATAATATAATAGCATTTAACAACCAAAAATAATAGATACATCGGATACGTATCAGCATCCCCAAGCTTAATTCCTACTCATCCTCGAGTAGGTAAATGATAACAAAAGAATTTTTTATGTTGAATGCTACCTAACATGTACTTGATCAAATGATGTAATTGCAGTATGAATATTGAGACACGAGTGGTTCAAGGCAATAGTCTATCAATTTCACATTGAAACAATAATACATAAACATACTAGTAAACGAACATTGCCTTTCAAAATAAAGACACTAAAGAACGTGATCCCTACACACTTAATCATGAAAAACATGGCATGCTCGGTCTTCTTAACATAAAGATATCAAATCATGAACAACCTCGGTTCCAAACCAAGCAATTAAAAATTGCTTTGTCTCACTTCAGTTTTTTCAACTCTCACGCAATATTTGAGTGTGAGCCAAGGACTTAGCACTTTGGATGACAGAAGAGAATAATGATGGGAGTTCAAAAGGGAAGGCAAAAAAGTATAATAATGTCTCGCATCAACGAGGCTTGACCGTTAGGCAATGGAGAGTGTCGGATCACGGGTTCCGACAAAACCCTTAAGGTTCGAACTCTAGGGTGCGCGCGAAGTTCTTTCCCCCCTACCGATCCACGCCCTAGCTTGCTAAGATCTCGCGGAAGAACTCAATGAACTCACAACGCAAAAGACGCAAGATTTATACTGGTTGGGCCACCGTTGTGGTGTAATACCCTACTCCAGTGTGGTGGTGGTGGATTGCCTCTTGGGCTGATGGTGAACAGTACAAGGGGAAGAACAGCCTCCTGAGGGTGGGGTGTTCTTGTGCTCAGTGTGTGGCTAAGGGTTGGCTCAAGATCAGATGCCCTCTATTGTGGTGGCTAGTCCTATTTATATAGGCCCTGGTCCTCTTCCCAAATATTGAGCGGGAAGGGAGCCAACAATGACCAATTTGAAAGGGGACAACTCGTACAGCTTATCCTAACAAAAGCGGTCTTCGTTTGCAAAAGGCTCTGGTGGTGATGCCGCCTTGGGCTCCATGGTGACCTCCGTCTTGCCGTCATGCTGGTCTTGGTCTCGTTGCACCGATATGGAAACCTTTGCTTGACGCCTCGATACTCTGCGCCTGCGCTTTCTCCCTTAGCACCAAAGGGGAAACAAGGATGCTGCGCACGCTGGCGCCCGCCTGGTCTCGATCGTCATGGCTCACGTCACGAGAACCTCGCGAGGTTTGCGCTGCCTTGATCTCTCCGCTCCTCGCGAGCCAACCTGGTGAGGCCGCTCCTGAGGAGGTCTTGTGTCGTCCGTCTCGTGAGGCTTGGCCCATCGCAAGTGTCTTGAATGCCTTATTGATGAAGATGGGCCGTACAGGCCTGCTAGCACAACCACGCCGCGGGCTGCAGGCAGGCAAGTCTTGGGACCCCCGTTCCCAGAACGCCGATAGTAGCCCTCGGGCCTAATGCGCGCTCGGGCTTGGCTTCGAGGCGAAGCCAGAGGTCAAGTATGGAGCACCGCGGGCCCCAAAAGCCTGCGGCCTTGGTCGACGCATGGCGGTTGATTGGACGTGGGCGTCTCCGCTTCCTGACGCTGCCTTGGCAACTGCCCGACTTGACAAGTCCCTACGACATGCAAGGAAAACCATCATTACCTGTGATCGTGGGAGGCGCCGGTTGGCCTTCTTCCGCTATAAATGGGGAGGGGGGCAGGGCCCCTGTCGCCCATCTCTTCCCAGTTCGCTTGCTTCTTCCTCCTTGTTCCACCGCTAGTAGCAATGGCGCCCATCCGATGGTTTTCTGCTGCGGAGAAGGGAAAGGCTCCCCGCGACGAGCCGGGGCCGCTGCCGCCGAAGAAGAGGTCGTCTCACCGCCGCGACGCAGCGGCCATGCAGGTGGTGACGAGGCCTCGGTGTGAGCGGCCTCCTCTTGGGTATCCGCTACCCTTGTACGCCCAGGACGGGGGCTCCGGAGGAAGGAGCGAGGAGCGTCACCGCCCGCGCCGCGACCGCGGCCGCCGCACGATGGCGATATGCGCCGTCGCCCCTGGAACCCATGCTGTGGACTCCTCCCGCGAGCTCGTGCTGTGGGCGGCGATGACCCCAAGCGTCTGGATCCACTTCCCACGGTTCTTCTTCGACGTGATGCCGCCGAGGGGACCCCTCGAGCTCTGGTTGCAGCATGCTGACTGCGACGCCCCAGCGACCGGAGCAGAGGTTGAAGTGGTCTCCTCCGGCAAGATCTTCATGACCCGCAGCTAGGGTGAGGTTGCACGGGTTTGGCGTGCTGAGGGCGCCCTCGCGATCCACTTCGAGTATGACGGTGCCTCCACACTGTTCTTCAAGGTCTTCGACACGGAGGGCCACTGCCTGGAGTGCTGCCCTAGAGGGGTGCGTCAGGACGACGCGCGCCCGGCCTGCGGCACCTCCAGTAGCAGCGACCCTTGGGCGTCCAGTGGTTCCCCCAAGCTCTACGATACTCCGGAGACAAGCAACGACAGCTACGTGCCCCCAAGCTCTCGCCGCGCCCGGAGCAGGGCTGCGGCGTCCAGTCGCCGCCGTCGTTGATCTGGATGGGGTTGGCGCCAGCCTCCCGTGGTCCATTGTTGATGATGGCGTCAGCCACGGGAGGGTGTAGATAGGATCCCCCTAAGTCCTCATCTTTTGTCCCCTGCGAGGAATCAAGAAGTACCCCGTGGGGGCGTGTAAAGGTTCTGTAATGTCTTGTTGATACTATCCTGGTTATGAAGAATTGCGAATGCATGTCATGTTTAGGCTCGGTCTCCCCTTTCCAACCTCGCGACGGCTTGTTGCTCTACGCTGACAGGTCCCGGTCCCCAGGCAAGCTACAGCCGTCACTGTTATGCCAGGTCACGTGCCGTGGTCAAGGCCAGGAGGTGAGCGGCCCGAGGTCCAGTAAGAGCCCCTGAGGCACGATGCTCAGGAGGTCCCCTTTAGCGCCCAAGCAGCCGTGGTAAGGTAAGAAAGGGGGGTGACGTTGCCGCAACAGGGCTGCGGCAAGCGTGACCCCTAGGCTCCAACGATTAGCCCATTTGAGCGCGGGACTTTTCCTGGCGGTCTGAGGTCGATTCCTTGTGATGCGCCTCGTTAATGCGTAGCTAGGCCAGACCCATGCGAGCCTTCCTCTCTTCTCCATGCTCTCCTTTATGCTCTACGTCCTCAGGTCCCTGTCCTCGAGCGAGCTCAGCCGCCGCTGGTATGCCAGGTCGCGTGTCGTGGTCAAGGCCAGGGGGTGAGGGCTGGAGAGCCAGTAGGAGCTCCTGAGACACGATGCTCAGGATCCCCCCTTTTAACGCGCAAGCGGATTGCATGGGAAAAGAGGGAGCTCGCGGTGCCGCCTGGTGTCATTCTCATGATATTCCTGCGAAGCAGCACAAGGAGAAACATGGTTTGCCATTATGATTGTCAGTCCGCCCGGTTGCTTCGCGAGGAGGCGAGGGCGCTGAGGGCCTGGTGAGGTGACGTGCGCGGGGCGTGCCGCGATCCAGAGCTCGGCCGCTCAGATTTGTTGACGTTGCAGGGACGGACCCGTGCACAAGCGCCATGCCAGCGTGAGCAACTCCCGTGGGAGGCGAGAGTCAAGTAGGTGATAGTCATAGATAGGTTAAGCATAGGAAGCAAACTAGCTCAAGTAAATGCAGGGAAGATACACGCCACTGGGCCAGGCCCGAGCGGCTTGGGGATGATGTAGCCCGAGGGGCGCCCCTAGCAAGGTAAGCTAAAGACATAAGAAAAAAGGGGTACATGCCACATGGACGGACCCATGCGGCCTGGGAATGATGCAGCCCGAGGGGCGCTCCCAGCTAAATAAACTTGGAAAATGTCACCTGGTTCTGTCGATGAAGGGGTGTCGGGGCATCTGAAGGTACGCATGCGAACATAGCTATGTGGTGGACCCTCGTAGCGGCCCATGCGCGAAGGCCAGAAGGGCTCCTGAGATGCGGCCCTGGGACGTTGATGCAGACGCGCAGCCCAGCATCCTCGCTTGGATGGGGAGCTGCGCTTCATGAGCGACATTCGCCGTGCATGGCCCTGGCGTCTTGCAGCTCCTGAGTGGTCCTGGTGATGAACTCCTGAGCGGTGGGCACTCCTTGCCCTGTGTTCTCCTGAGGGAAACGTGCCATGAAGCACGCCTCCAAGTGGAGCCCGAGCGCCTCCCTCGTGATGTTGGCAAGGTCTGAGGCCCTCCAGAAGAGAGCCCCCGAGCCCTGCCCGAGAAGGGCGCCGGACGCACCTTCCTATGCGATGGAGGGAGGCGCCCCTGGAGCGGGCGCTGATCCTGACGAGGTTCCAGTTGTGACGCCACCCTCCTGAGGTCCTGCACGGCGCAACTACTTCTTCTTCTTGGGGGTGGCCTCAGGAGGGCACTCGCCCTTGCTGTCGGGGTCGTCGATTGCTGCATCTTGGAAGGCACGCTCAAGGGAGCACACCGCATCTCTTTCTTCGCATGGGACTGTGATGATTCCGCCGCTTCCCGGCATCTTGAGGACATTGTAGCCGTGATGCGTCACCGCCATGAACTTGGGCAGGGCTGGATACCCAAGGATGGCATTGTACGGCAGGCGGATGTGCGCGACGTCGAAGTCGATGAGTTCGGTGCGGTAGTTCTTGCGTTCTCCGAAGGTGACAGGGAGGCGGACCTGCCCTATCGGTGTGGTGGAGCCGTCGGTCACCCCTGAGAAAGGCTAGGTAGGCTGAAGCTGGTCATATGGCACTTGGAGGTTGTCGAAAGTGTCGACGGACAGGATGTTGAGCCCTGCGCTGAAGGAAATATGCCCTAGAGGTAATAATAAAGTTATTATTTATTTCCTTATATCATGATAAATGTTTATTATTCATGCTAGAATTGTATTAACATGTGTGAATACATAGACAAATAGAGTGTCACTAGTATGCCTCTACTTGACTAGCTCATTGATCAAATATGGTTAAGTTTCCTAGCCATTGACATGGGTTGTCATTTGATTAACGGGATCACATCATTAGGAGAATGATTTGATTGACTTGACCCATTCCGTTAGCTTAGCACTCGATCGTATAGTATGTTGCTATTGCTTTCTTCATGACTTATACATGTTCCTATGACTATGAGATTATGCAACTCCCATTTACCGGAGGAACACTTTGTGTGCTACCAAATGTCACAACGTAATTGGGTGATTATAAAGGTGCTCTACAGGTGTATCCGAAGGTACTTGTTGGGTTGGCGTATTTCGAGATTAGGATTTGTCACTCCGATTGTCGGAGAGGTATCTCTGGGCCCACTCGGTAATGCACATCACTTAAGCCTTGCAAGCATTGCAACTAATGAGTTAGTTGCGGGATGATGTATTACGGAACGAGTAAAGAGAGCTGCCGGTAACGAGATTAAACTACGTATGAGATACCGACGATCGAATCTCGGGCAACATACCGATGACAAAGGGAACAACGTATGTTGTTATGCGGTCTGACCGATAAAGATCTTCGTAGAATATGTGGTAGCCAACATGAGCATCCAGGTTCCGCTATTTGTTATTAACTGGTGACGTGTCTCGGTCTTGTCTACATAGTTCTCGAACCCGTAGGGTCCGCACGCTTAACGTTTCGATGACAGTTATATTATGAGTTTATATGTTTTGATGTACCGAAGGTTGTTCGGAGTCCCGGATGTGATCACTGACATGACGAGGAGTCTCGAAATGGTCGAGACATGAAGATTGATATATTGGAAGCCTATATTTTGATATCGGAAGTGTTCCGGGTGAAATCGGGATTTTACCGGAGTACCGGAGGGGTTACCGGAACCCCCCGGGGATTAATGGGCCATAGTGGGCCTTAGTGGAGAAGAGGAGAGGCGGCCAAGGCAGGGCCGCGTGCCCCTCCCCCCTAGTCCTAATAGGACAAGGAAAGGGGGCGGCGCCCCCCCCCCCCTTTCCTTCTTCTCATCCACCTCTTTCCCCCTCTTCTCCTAATCCAACATGGAAAAGGGAGGGAGTCCTACTCCCGGTGGGAGTAGGACTCCTCCTGGCGCGCCCCCTCCTGGCCGGCCGCTCCTCCCCCTTGCTCCTTTATATCTGAGGGGCAGGGGCACCCTAGAGACACAACAATTGATCGTTTGATCTTTTAGCCGTGTCGGTGCCCCCTCCACCATAGTCCACCTCGATAATACTGTAGCGGTGCTTAGGCGAAGCCCTGCATCGGTAGAACATCATCATCCTCACCACACCGTCGTGCTAACGAAACTCTCCCTCAACACTCGGCTGGATCGGAGTTCGAGGGACGTCATCGGGTTGAACGTGTGCTGAACTCGGAGGTGCCGTGCGTTCGGTACTTCATAGGTCAGATCGTGAAGACGTATGACTACATCAACCGTGTTGTGCTAACGCTTCCGCTTTCGGTCTACGAGGGTACGTGGGCAACACTCTCCCCTCTCGTTGCTATGCATCACCATGATCTTGCGTGTGCGTAGGAGTTTTTTTGAAATTACTATGTTCCCCAACAGTGGCATCCGAGCCAGGTTTTATGCGTAGATGTCATATGCATGAGTAGAACAAAAGTGAGTTGTGGGGGATATAAGTCATACTACTTACTAGCATGTTATACTTTGGTTCGGCGGTATTGTTGGATGAAGCGACCTGGACCGACATTACGCGTACGCTTACGCGAGACTGGTTCTACCGACGTGGTTTGCACATAGGTGGCTGGCGGGTGTCAGTTTCTCCAACTTTAGTTGAACCGAGTGTGGCTACGCCCGGTCCTTGCGAAGGTTAAAACAACACCAACTTGACAAACTATCGTTGTGGTTTTGATGCGTAGGTAAGAACGGTTCTTGCTAAGCCCGTAGCAGCCACGTAAAATTTGCAACAACAAAGTAGAGGACGTCTATCTTGTTTTTGCAGGGCATGTTGTGATGTGATATGGTCAAGACATGATACTAAATTTTATTGTATGAGATGATCATGTTTTGTAACCGAGTTATCGGCAACTGGCAAGAGCCATATGGTTGTCGCTTTATTGTATGCAATGCAATCGCCCTGTAATGCTTTACTTTATCACTAAGCGGTGGCGATAGTCGTAGAAGCATAATATTGGTGAGACGACAACGATGCTACGATGGAGATCAAGGTGTCGCGCCGGTGACGATGGTGATCATGACGGTGCTTCAGAGATGGAGATCAGAAGCACAAGATGATGATGGCCATATCATATCACTTATATTGATTGCATGTGATGTTTATGTTTTATGCATCTTATCTTGCTTTGATTGACGGTAGCATTATAACATGATCTCTCACTAAATTTCAAGATAAAAGTGTTCTCCCTGAGTATGCACCATTGCCAAAGTTCGTCGTGCCCAGACACCTCATGATGATCGGGTGTGATAAGCTCTACGTCCATCTACAACGGGTGCAAGCCAGTTTTGCACACGCAGAATACTCAGGTTAAAATTGACGAGCCTAGCATATGCAGATATGGCCTCGGAACACTGAGACCGAAAGGTCGAGTGTGAATCATATAGTAGATATGATCAACATAGTGATGTTCACCATTGAAAGCTACTCCATTTCACGTGATGATCGGTTATGGTTTAGTTGATTTGGATCACGTGATCACTTAGAGGATTAGAGAGATGTCTATCTAAGTGGGAGTTCTTAAGTAATATGATTAATTGAACTTAAATTTATCATGAACTTAGTACCTGATAGTATCTTGCTTGTCTATGTTGATTGTAGATAGATGGCCCGTACTGTTGTTCCGTTGAATTTTAATGCGTTCCTTGAGAAAGGAAAGTTGAAAGATGATGGTAGCAATTACACGGACTGGGTCCGTAACTTGAGGATTATCCTCATTGCTGCACAGAAGAATTACGTCCTGGAAGCACCGCTAGGTGCCAAACCTGCTGCAGGAGCAACACCAGATATTATGAACGTCTGGCAGAGCAAAGCTGATGACTACTCAATAGTTCAGTGTGCTATGCTTTACGGCTTAGAACCGGGACTTCAACGACGTTTTGAACGTCATGGAGCATATGAGATGTTCCAGGAGTTGAAGTTAATATTTCAAGCAAATGCCCGGATTGAGAGATATGAAGTCTCCAATAAGTTCTACAGCTGCAAGATGGAGGAGAATAGTTCAGTCAGTGAGCATATACTCAAAATGTCTGGGTATAATAATCACTTGATTCAACTGGGAGTTAATCTTCCGGATGATAGCGTCATTGACAGAATTCTTCAATCACTGCCACCAAGTTACAAGAGCTTCGTGATGAACTATAACATGCAAGGGATGGATAATATGATTCCCGAGCTCTTCGCAATGCTAAAGGCTGCGGAGGTAGAAATCAAGAAGGAGCATCAAGTGTTGATGGTCAATAAGACCACCAGTTTCAAGAAAAAGGGCAAAGGGAAGAAGAAGGGGAACTTCAAGAAGAACAACAAGCAAGTTGCTGCTCAAGAGAAGAAACCCAAGTCTGGACCTAAGCCTGAGACTGAGTGCTTCTACTGCAAGCAAACTGGTCACTAGAAGCGGAACTGCCCCAAGTATTTGGCGGATAAGAAGGATGGCAAGGTGAACAAAGGTATATGTGATATACATGTTATTGATGTGTACCTTACAAGAGCTCGCAGTAGCACCTGGGTATTTGATACTGGTTCTGTTGCTAATATTTGCAACTCGCAACAGGGACTAAGGATTAAGCGAACACTGGCCAAGGACGAGGTGACGATGTGCGTGGGAAACGGTTCCAAAGTCGATGTGATCGCCATCAGCACGCTACCTCTACATCTACCTTCGTGATTAGTGTTAGACCTAAATAATTGTTATTTGGTGCCAGCGTTGAGCATGAACATTATATCTGGATCTTGTTTGATGCGAGATGGTTATTCATTTAAATCAGAGAATAATGGTTGTTCTATTTATATGAGTAATATCTTTTATGATCATGCACCCTTGAAGAGTGGTCTATTTTTTGATGAATCTCGATAGTAGTGATACACATATTCATAATGTTGAAGCCAAAAGATTCAGAGTTGATAATGATAGTGCAACTTATTTGTGGCACTGCCGTTTAGGTCATATCGGTGTAAAGCGCATGAAGAAACTCCATACTGATGGACTTTTGGAACCACTCGATTATGAATCACTTGGTACTTGCGAACCGTGCCTCATGGGCAAGATGGCTAAAACGTCGTTCTCCGGAACTATGGAGAGAGCAACAGATTTGTTGGAAATCATACATACAGATGTATGTGGTCCGATGAATGTTGAGGCTCGTGGCGGATATCGTTATTTTCTCACCTTCACAGATGATTTGAGCAGATATGGGTATATCTACTTAATGAAACATAAGTCTGAAACATTTGAAAAGTTCAAAGAATTTCAGAGTGAAGTTGAAAATCATCGTAACAAGAAAATAAAGTTTCTACGATCTGATCGTGGAGGAGAATATTTGAGTTACGAGTTTGGTCTACATTTGAAACAATGCAGAATAGTTTCGCAACTCACGCCACCCGGAACACCACAGCGTCATGGTGTGTCCGAACGTCGTAATCGTACTTTACTAGATATGGTGCGATCTATGATGTCTCTTACTGATTTACCGCTATTGTTTTGGGGTTATGCATTAGAGATGGCTGCATTCACGTTAAATGGGGCACCATCGAAATCCGCTGAGATGACGCCTTATGAACTGTGGTTTGGCACGAAACCAAAGTTGTCGTTTCTTAAAGTTTGGGGCTGCGATGCTTATGTGAAAAAAATTCAACCTGATAAGCTCGAACCCATATCAGAGAAATGTTTCTTCATAGGATACCCAAAGGAGACTTCCCAGATTCCGCAAAATGGCTCGAGGCCATGAAATCTGAGATGGGATCCATGTATGATAACAAAGAGTGGACTTTGGTTGACTTGCCTGATGATCAGCAAGCAATTGAGAATAAACGGATCTTCAAGAAGAAGACTGACGCTGACGGTAATGTTACTGTCTATAAAGCTTGACTTGTTGCAAAAGGTTTTCGACAAGTTCAAGGGATTGACTACGATGAGACCTTCTCACCCGTAGCGATGCTTAAGTCTGTCCGAATCATGTTAGCAATTGCCGCATTTTATGTTTATGAAATTTGGCAAATGGATTTCAAAACTGCATTCCTGAATGGATTTCTTGAAGAAGAGTTGTATATGATGCAACCGGAAGGTTTTTTCGATCCAAAGGGAGCTAACAAAGTGTGCAAGCTCCAGCGATCCATTTATGGACTGGTGCAAGCCTCTCGGAGTTGGAATAAACGCTTTGATAGTGTGATCAAAGCATTTGGTTTTGTACAGACTTTTGGAGAAGCCTGTATTTACAAGAAAGTGAGTGGGAGCTCTGTAGCATTTCTAATATTATATGTGGATGACATATTGCTGATTGGAAATGATATAGAATTTCTGAATAGCATAAAGGGATATTTGAATAAGAGTTTTTCAATGAAAGACCTCGGTGAAGCTACGTATATATTGGGAATCAAGATCTATAGAGATAGATCAAGACGCTTAATTGGACTTTCACAAAGCACATACCTTGACAAAGTTTTGAAGAAGTTCAAAATGGATCAAGCAAAGAAAGGGTTCTTGCCTGTGTTACAAGGTGTGAAGTTGAGTAAGACTCAATGCCCGACCACTGCAGAAGATAGGGAGAAAATGAAAGATGTTCCCTATGCTTCAGCCATAGGCTCTATCATGTATGCAATGCTGTGTACCAGACCTGATGTGTGCCTTACTATAAGTCTAGCAGGAGGTACCAAAGTAATCCAGAGTGGATCATCGGACAACGGTCAAGAACATCCTGAAATACCTAAAAAGGACTAAGGATATGTTTCTCGTTTATAGAGGTGACAAAGAGCTCATTGTAAATGGTTACGTTGATGCAAGCTTTGACACTGATCTGGACAATTCTAAAGAGCAAACCGGATACGTGTTTACATTGAACGGTGGAACTGTCAGTTGGTGCAGTTCTAAACAAAGCGTCATGGCGGGATCTACGTGTGAAGCGGAATACATAGCTGCTTCGGAAGCAACAAATGAAGGAGTCTGGATGCAGGAGTTCATATCCGACCTAGGTGTCATACCTAGTGCATCGGGTCCAATGAAAATCTTTTCTGACAATACTGGTGCAATTGCCTTGGTGAAGGAATCCAGATTTCACAAGAGAACCAAGCACATCAAGAGACGCTTCAATTCCATCCAGGATTTAGTCCAGGTGGGAGACATAAAAATTTGCAACATACATATGGATCTGAATGTTGCAGACCCCTTGACTAAGCCTCTTCCACGAGCAAAACATGATCAGCACCAAGGCTCCATGGGTGTTAGAATCATTACTGTGTAATCTAGATTATTGACTCTAGTGCAAGTGGGAGACTGAAGGAAATATGCCCTAGAGGCAATAATAAAGTTATTATTTTTTTTCCTTATATCATGATAAATGTTTATTATTCATGCTAGAATTGTCTTAACCTGAAACATAATACATGTGTCAATACATAGACAAACAGAGTGTCACTAGTATGCCTCTACTTGACTAGCTCGTTGATCAAAGATGGTTAAGTTTCCTAGCCATTGACATGGGTTGTCATTTGATTAACGGGATCACATCATTAGGAGAATGATGTGATTGACTTGACCCATTCCGTTAGCTTAGCACTCGATCGTATAGTATGTTGCTATTGTTTTCTTCATGACTTATACATGTTCCTATGACTATGAGATTATGCAACTCCCGTTTATCGGAGGAACCCTTTGTGTGCTACCAAACGTCACAACGTAACTGGGTGATTATAAAGGTGCTCTACAGGTGTATCCGAAGGTACTTGTTGGGTTGGCGTATTTCGATATTAGGATTTGTCACTCCGATTGTCGGAGAGGTATCTCTGGGCCCACTCGGTAATGCACATCACTTAAGCCTTGCAAGCATTGCAACTAATGAGTTAGTTGTGGGATGATGTATTACGGAACGAGTAAAGAGACTTGCCGGTAACGAGATTAAACTAGGTATTGAGATACCGAAGATCGAATCTCGGGCAAGTAACATACATATGACAAAGGGAACAACGTATGTTGTTATGCGGTCTGACCGATAAAGATCTTCGTAGAATATGTGGGAGCCAATATGAGCATCTAGGTTCCGCTATTGGTTATTGACCGGTGACGTGTCTCGGTCATATCTACATAGTTCTCGAACCCGTAGGGTCCGCACGCTTAACGTTTCGACGACAGTTATATTATGAGTTTATATGTTTTGATGTACCGAAGGTTGTTCGGAGTCCCGGATGTGATGACGGACATGACGAGGAGTCTCGAAGAGGTCGAGAAATGAAGATTGATATATTGGAAGCTTATATTTGGATATCGGAAGTGTTCCGGGTGAAATCGGGATTTTACCGGAGTATCGGAGGGGTTACCGGAACCCCCCGGGGATTAATGGGCCATAGTGGGCCTTAGTGGAGAAGAGGTGAGGCGGCCAGGGCAGGGCCGTGTGCCCCTCCCCCCTAGTCCGAATAGGACAAGGAGAGGGGGGCGGCGCCCCCACTTTCCTTCTTCTCCTCCACCTCTTTCCCCCTCTTCTCCTAATCCAACAAGGAAAAGGGAGGGAGTCCTACTCCCGGTGGGAGTAGGGCTCCTCCTGGCGCGCCCCCTCCTGGCCGGCCGCACATCCCCCCTTGCTCCTTTATATACGGGGGCAGGGGGGCACCCTAGAGACACAACAATTGATCGTTTGATCTTTTAGCCGTGCGCGGTGCCCCCTCCACCATAGTCCACCTCGATAATACTATAGCGGTGCTTAGGCGAAGCCCTGTGTTGGTAGAACATCATCATCGTCACCACGCCGTCGTGCTGACTAAACTCTCCCTCAACACTCGGCTGGATCGGAGTTCGAGGGACGTCATCGGGCTGAACATGTGCTGAACTCGGAGGTGGCGTCCGTTCGGTAGTTGATCGGTCGGATCGTGAAGACGTACGACTACATCAAACGCGTTGTGCTAACGCTTCCGCTTTCAGTCTACAGGAACTCCGCGGAGTCGGGGGTGCCGTCGTATCGAGGAGGAAGATCTAGCTTGAACTTGCCCAGCCAGGCGACGCTACGTAGCTCGGGGGTGAAGGCGCGGCAGCCGGCCGTGGTCACCGGGGACCATCTTGGAGGTGGAGCTTGGCCTTGGCACCCGCGCGCCGCTAAGGCAGGCGGCGCGGGGCCTTGCCGCAGGAAACGATCCTGGCATGGCGGTGCGAGGAGCGGTGGAGCGTTCTCTTGCGGTCGAGGGGCTTCTTGACAGCTTCTTTCTTCACGCGCGGGCGCCGGACCCGGTGGATCGCACCGCGGAGCCTCACACCTTGGCTCTAGGGCGCCGTCTTGGTGCAGAGGTGGTGGAGGTGCTCCGTGAGCTACGTCGCCTGTAGCTGGCGGAGCGCGAGGCAGTGAGAGGGACGACGCAGAGGAGCCCCTTGCGGCGCGGACAAGCTTGGCGATGCGGTCGAGCCAGTCCTCGTAGAGGTCGTCGACCGGACGGTAGCGCAGGAGCTCGTGCGCCATGAGGAGCGCGGCCCGTGCGTCCATGGGAGCGCGACGAGCGTGAGACGACAAATCATCGGGAGTCGGCGATGGAGTGGCGGTGCGGCCGTCCTGCCGCACCTAGGGGTGCAGCGAGGACGCTTGCTGCTCGTTCCCCACCAGGCCGGTGCCAGCGTTGGTGGCAAGCGACGGAGAACGATGGGGTGGCCCGCCGACAGGGGCCGTCTAAGCGACGCGGGCGGCGAGGGCAGCACGGCGCTCGACGCCGGTGCGGCGTGCGTCCACCATGGAGACGAAGAAGCGAGGCGACGTGGAGCGACAGAAGGGAAGCTTCGGCGCAACCCTACCTGGCGCGTCAAATGTCGGATCACGGGTTCCGGCAAAACCCTTAAGGTTTGAACTTTGGGGTGCACGCGAAGTTCTTTCCCCCTTACCAATCCATGCCCTAGCTTTCTAAGATCTCACGGACGAACTCGACAAACTCACAACACAAAAGACGCAAGATTTATACTGGTTCGGGCCACCGTTGTGGTGTAATACCCTACTCCAGTGTGGTGGTGGTGGATTCCCTCTTGGGCTAATGGTGAACAGTACAAGGGGAAGAACAACCTCCTGAGGGTGGGGTGTTCTTGTGCTCAGTGTGTGGTTAAGGGGTGGCTCAAGTTCAGATGCCCTGTACTGTGGTGGCTATTCCTATTTATATAGGCCCTGGTCCTCTTCCCAAATATTGAGCGGGAAGGGAGCCAAGAACGGCCAATTTGAAAGCGGTCTTCGCCTGCAAAAGGCTCTGGTGGTGACGCCGCCTTGGGCTCCATGGTGACCTCAGTCTTGCCGTCCTGTTGATCTTGGTCTCGTTGCACCGATATGGAAACCTTTTCTTGACGCCTCGGTACTCTGCGCCTGCGCTTGCTCCCTTAGCACCAAAGGGGAAACAAGGACGCTGCGCGCGCTGGCACCCGCTTGGCGCCCACCTGGTCTCGATCGTCATGGCTCACGTCATGAGAACCTCGCGAGGTTTGCCCTACCTTGATCTCTCCGCTCCTCGCGAGCCAACCTGGTGAGGCCGCTCTTGAGGAGGTCTTATGTCGTCCGCCTCACGAGGCTTGGCCCCTCGCGAGGGTCTTGAATGCCTTGTTGATAAAGATGGGTCGTACAGGCCTTCTAGCACAGCCAGGCCGTGGGCCGCATGCAGGCAAGTCTAGGGACCCCCATTCCTAGAACGCCGACAGAGAGGTCTTACAATCAATGTTAATGCGAGGAGTAGGGATTGCCATGCAACGAATGCACCAGAGCTATAAGTGTATGAAAGCTCTCTATATGACTAAGTGGGTGTTCATCCAACTTACTTGCTCATGAAGACCTTGAGCATTTTAAGGAAACTCATCATCGAAATATGCAAGTCAAGTTATATAATGTAAAAAGTCCCACTAGTATATGAAAATGAAAATCATGGAGACTCTCTATATGAAATACATGGTGCTACTTTGAAGCACAAGTGTGGTAAGAGGATAGTAATGTGCCACCTCTCTCTTTTGCTCCCACTTTTCTATCTCATTTTTTGAACAGCCTCATGGGCCTCATTCCCTCTTTTTCGAGTACTCGTAAGTCTCCTCCAATTCATACCCTCACTGGTAGGGGCACACTCTAATAATGATGATCATCGCACTTTATTTTACTTACAACTCTTAAACATATGAATGATAGGATGACTAAAAATGAATTCCTTTGGCAGTGTACCAGGATGTGCAATGATCTAGCGTAACATGTATTATAATGATGAACAGTGGCTTTGTCGCAAAATATCATGTCAACTCTATGATCATGCAAAGCAATATGATGAATGAGTGCTCAAGTCATATGAATAGTACACTACACAATTTGCTCTATGACGGTGTCCTGGACTAAGGGGTACCAACCTAGTTAGCCCATAGTCCACTGCTACTTCTTGAGGTTGCATTAGATTTTCCCTTGAAGAGGAAAGGGTGATGCAGCAAAGTAGAGATAAGTATTTCCCTCAGTTTGAGAACCAAGGTATCAATCCAGTAGGAGGTACACGCAAGTCTCCAATCTATGCACCTGCACAAACAATCAAACACTTGCACCCAACGCGATAAAGGGGTTGCCAATCCCTTCACGGTCACTTGCAAGGATGATATCTGATAGAAATAGATATAAAAGATTACTAAAACATAAAACAAAGTAAAAGTAAATAAATTGTCGCAAGGTATTTTTGGGTTTTTTGGTTTATAGATCTAAAAATATATGATGGAAAATAGACCCGTGGGGGGGCATATGTTTCACTAGAGGCTTCTCTCTTGAAGGAAAAACAATACATATAAAACATCCAAAACAGATATATAATAGCATGGAATAATAAAAAAATATAGATACGTTGGGGACGTATCAAGCATCCCCAAGCTTAATTCCTACTCGTCCTCGAGTAGGTAAATGATAAAAACAGAAGTTTTGATGTGGAATGCTACCTAACATATTTATCCATGTAATTTTCTTTATTGTGGCATGAATATTCAGAACCATAAGATTCAAAACAAAATTTAATATTGACATAAAAACAATAATACTTCAAGCATACTAATAAAGCAATCATGTCTTCTCAAAATAACATGGCCAAAGAAAGTTATCCCTACAAAATCATATAGTCTAGCTATGCTCCATCTTCAGCACACAAAGTATTAAATCATGAACAACCCCAATGACAACCCAAGCAATTGTTTCATACTTTTGATGTTCTCAAACTTTTTCAACTTTCACGCAATACACGAGCGTGAGCCATGGATATAGCACTGTAGGTGGAATAGAATATGGTGGTTGTGGAGAAGAGAAAAAGAAGGAGATAGTCTCACATCAACTAGAAGCATTAACGGGCTATGGAGATGCCCCACTGGTGCGCGTCGGTCCTCAAGAAACGGCTTTTAACCCCTTTCCGCGACGGCATCTGGAACCGTCGCCAAGTGAGTGTGGGCGATAGGGGGGTCCTTCCCACATGACCCAGAAACCGTCGGGGATATGCCCTCCTGGCACACACGTTCGGCAAAATGAGGTCGTGTGCGACCTGCGAGCGCGCAAATACGTAACTATGTATTGTATAGCTAAAAAATACAATTATACGGCGAATTTTTTTTTCCGGTCGCAAGTACATCCTACACAGTCAGTCCCTGCTAAATGTTTCCGTTCGTATGTACATCCAACACAGTCGCTCGAAGGAAAACGTTTGCGCAAGGTGGCATAACGCAAACAATTTTGAAGAGAATGTCATGTGTGATTGTTCATTGATCCAACACGGTTTATTCCTAGAAACTGTGTGCGTTGCCTGAGGTCATCGCCCGCGGTTGTTTCTCATTAACCGTTTGCAATAGGAAAACCCAATTAGCAAGCTAATTGGCCAATTAGCGGGCTAATTGCCCTATTATTAATAATCCATTTACTAATCTAATTGAAATTCACATTAAGCCCATAATATATTCCATTTCCATATTAAGGAAGCAGAATTTCATAATTGAAATACATCAGAGTACAACATGATATAGTTTCAGCACTCAGCTACCTCATTACACAACTGCACCAGCAGCAAGTTTCACATGCAACATCTAGAACCTTTTGAAATTAGCATCTTAGATGGTACATAGTGAGATGCATCTCATCTGGAAAACTGTTGAAGCAGAAGGCGAATATTGAGCCTTCATTCATGTTGAAGGTCTCTGCAACTTTAGGCCAGTGCCTGTGGATGATTGACCGTCCATCCTTCAACCTCTTCAGGAACACTTCAACATTGAACAGTGAGTGTTGTATGAAAACTTTCCTCGCCTCCCAACCACAGAGGTGGCTTGAGAGGTAATCATCAGTGAAGCCTGAAAACAAGGATGTGCATAAATATCTTCTCTATATTGGAAATGGGGCAAAGTAATACAAAAAGGCAAGGTATAATAGTTAGTAGCATCTTGTAAACCTCAGTGCTTCCCATTGTTTCCCTGCAACACAGATAAGGTAGTTAGTCATCAGGTTAAGTAAGGGTTCGCATGATATCAGTAAAATATGTTGATGATAAATAAACACATTGCAGATTCATCAGATTAATTCAAGCCACATGGAAAACCCATTTATGCAAACCAAGCATGATTAAGAACTAGGAAATATAGCACTTGTATATGTTTCTCACGTATTAAGTGCAGCCAAATTTGATTTATTCCTCACATGGTATACAATAACAGAATGCAGCCACAACAATTGAACATCGCATTGCAGAATTGAGCCAAACAGTTAACTAAACACCACAACAAATGAACCAAACATTAACTGAGCACCACATTGCACAATATAACATACTCCTAATAGAAGATCAGACAATTAACCAAACCAAGCATGCTTAACAACTTGGAAATATAGCAATTGTATTTTTTCTCATGTATTTAGTACAACCAAATTTGATTTATTCCTCACATGGTATACAATAACAGAATGCAGCCACAACAATTGAACATCGCATTGCAGAATTGAACCAAGCAGTTAACTAAACACCACAACAAGTGAACCAAGCCACAACGAATGAACCAAGCAGTTAAGTAAACACCAATTGAACAATATAACATACTCCTAATAGAAGATCAAATAGTTAGCCAAACCAAGCATGCTTAACAACTTTGAAATATTGCACCCTGAAGAATTGAACATCACATTTGCAGAATTGAACCAAGCAGTTAATTGAACACCACATTGCACGACATATAGAACATATATACTATAGCAGAAGATTGCATGGTAAAAGCAGATAGAACAATTCACTAGAATTTGTTAAGGAAAGGCAGTAGCTAGCAAACTGAATATGGGTCCTTATAGTGAGCTAATAAGACAAGCTACTCCTCATTGTCGGAGATATCGATGACGATTGGCTCCTTGGACATGGAAGAGGGCGAGGCCTCCACATCGTGGGTGCCCTCATTGTAGTGGTGAGTTGCCTGAGCCACTCCGGGCACCAACCTGCTGGATCTCGAGATGAGGTAAGCACGTGCACACTAAGAAAACACCTCGTAGTATTTGTCGAAGGCACCGATGGTGGCCTCGAGAAAAAGCCACGAACTGTCGTTTAAAGCAGCCAACCGCGTCGCAGCGTCAGCGCGCGGGGCGTCAATGGTGGCCTCGACGGCGAGGTGCTCCTCCAAGATCTGGGGGTCGGCACGAATGGCAGCCATCGCGACCTCATCCGCGCGCGCGGCCGCGATTTGCTTCTCCGCTGCCAAATGCTCCTTGAGGTCCTGGCTATACTGCGTGCACCATGGCTTAGGTCGGCGCTTATTTGGTGGAGGGGTCGGTGATTTTGGTGGAAGGTGTTGCGCTCGCGCCGGTGGTCGGGCCATGTGGGATGTGGAAGGAGGAGGAGGATGGGGGTCGGTTGTGGATTACCTGCCTCGATAGGCGAGGCCGAGCAGCGTGAAGGAGGGTCGCCGGCGAGGAGACGGTGGTGCTGTAAGCAAGGAATGAAGGTTTCAACTTGGAAAGGAAGGCATAAAGAGGGGAAATGTGGCTTTTGTTAAGGGGGAGGGGCGGGGAGGTAGATATTTCCGCAGAAGCCGAAAATTTGGAATCGCTTCAGCCAAAAAACTGGCACGCAAAGTGTCTTCAGACACGGTCCCATATTCAAACACGGTCCGAAGATATTTTGTGCTGCATCTCACATGACTGGTTATAACAAACTGTGTGGGATCTACTCGATTTTTTGTCTTGATTTGAATTAGATAATGGGGTCACAGCGGCCATGGACGGTGTTTGAATTGCTGGACCTTTTATCTGCAGTGATCATAAAAGAATTGGAATTATTCAGGGTTTTGGACATTTTTATGCATTAAGTGAGTTTTCAATGCATTTATGTGCATAATTAAAATTTGAATTACATGCACATGCTCAAGTGGGTGCATGCATAGGTCCCATGCAAGAAATGGGAATGAATTTCAAACACCATGGCGCCGTTGATTGCCGGCAAAACAGTGAGATGCCTGGTTTTTAAATTCTAGTAAATCCAAAACTCGTCTGAAATTCATGAAACTTGGCATGCTATCGTGGAGCGGCATCAACATGTCGTGGTACAATTTTTGTCCCATTTGGGGCAGGTTTGGGTATATGCTTCTCACAAACCGGAGCTTCTCACAACAAGCATGATGGTTTTCGGTAGGGAACGTCCCACCTTTGGGGACAAAATGATATCCATTGCCTCTTATTGCTTTCAAGTTTTTTTCTCATGTCAACATAGAACAACATGAGTGTTGTGTGAATTTTTGTAATTTTTCGGGGTTCGTTTGGACATTTTTATGCATTAACTGAGTTTTCAATGCATTTATGTGCATAATTCAAATTTGAACTACATGCGTGATACGTCCATTTTGCATCATGCTTTTATATCGATATTTATTGCATTATGGGCTGTTATTACACATTATGTCACAATACTTATGCCTATTCTCTCTTATTTTAAAAGGTTTACATAAGGAGGAGAATGCCGCAAATGGAATTCGGCTGAAAAGAAGCAAATATTAGAGATCTATTCTCGCACAACTCCAAAAGTCCCGAAACTCCACGAAAGTTATTTTTGGAAATAATGAAAATACTGAGTGGAAGAAATACCGAGGGGGCCACACCCTGCCACGAGGGTGGGGGCACGCCCACCCCCAGGCGCCCCCCGCCTCGTGGGCCCCTGTTGGCCCTCCGTGCCCATCTTCTGCTATATGAAGTCTTTCATCTGAAGAAAATCATAAGCAAGCTGACGAGACTCACTTGCCACGAGACGGAACCTTGGCGTAACCAATGTAGGGCTCAAGGAGCTGTTTTGTCGGGGCATTTCCCTCGGAGGGGGAAATCATCGCCATCGTCATCACCAACGCCCTCTCATCGGGGGGGCCAATCTCCATCAACATCTTCACCAGCACCATCTCCTCTCAAACCCTAGTTCATCTCTTGTATCCAATTCTTGTCTCTAAGTCCGGGATTGGTACCTGTGGGTTGCTAGTAGTGTTGATTACTCCTTGTAGTTGATGCTAGTCAGTTTATTTGGTGGAAGATCATATGTTCAGATCCATTATGCATATTAATACCCCTCTGATTATGAACATGAATATGCTTTGTGAGTAGTTACGTTTGTTCCTGAGGACATGGGAGAAGTCTTGCTATTAGTAGTCATGTGAATTTGGTATTCGTTCGATATTTTGATGAGATGTATGTTGTCTATCCTCTAGTGGTGTTATGTGAACGTCGACTACATGACACTTCACCATTATTTGGGCCTAGAGGAAGGCATTGGGAAGTAATAAGTAGATGATGGGTTGCTAGAGTGACAGAAGCTTAAACCCTAGTTTATGCGTTGCTTCGTAAGGGGCTGATTTGGATCCATATGTTTTATGCTATGGTTAGGTTTACCTTAATACTTCTTTTGTAGTTGCGGATGCTTGCAATAGGGGTTAATCATAAGTGGGATGCTTGTCCAAGTAAGGACAACACCCAAGCACCGGTCCACCCACATATCAAATTATCAAAGTACCGAACGCGAATCATATGAACATGATGAAAACTAGCTTGACAATAATTCACATGTGTCCTCGGGAGCGCTTTCCTTTATATAAGAGTTTGTCCAGGCTTGTCCTTTGCTACAAAAAGGATTGGGCCACCTTGCTGCACTTTATTTACTTTTGTTACTTGTTGCTCGTTACAAATTATCTTATCATAAAACTATCTGTTACCTATAATTTCAGTGCTTGCAGAGAATACCTTGCTAAAAACCGCTTATCATTTCCTTCTGCTCCTCGTTGGGTTCGACACTCTTACTTATCGAAAGGACTACAATAGATCCCCTATACTTGTGGGTCATCAAGACTCTTTTCTGGCGCTGTTGCCGGGGAGTGAAGCGCCTTTGGTAGGTGCAATTTGGCAAGGAAAATTTTATATAGTTTGCTGAAATTTACTGTCACTTGCTACTATGGAAATTAATCCTCTGAGGGGCTTGTTCGGGGTATCTTCACCCCGACCAGTAGAGCAAAGAGTTGATCCTCAACCTACTGAACCTATTGAACCTACTGAAAATGAAAATGTCTACTTTGAAATTCCTTCGGTTATGATAGAAAAACTACTAGCTAATCCTTTTGCAGGATGGAACATTACATCCTGATGAGCACCTAATATATGTGGATGAAGTGTGTGGATTATTTAAGCTTGCAGGTATGACCGATGATGTTATCAAGAAGAAGGTCTTCCCTTTATCTTTGAAGGGGGATGCATTGACATGGTATAGGCTATGTGATGATATGGGATCATGGAACTACAAACGATTGAAATTGGAATTTCATGAGAAGTTTTATCCTATGCATCTTGTTCATCGTGATCACAATTATATATATAATTTTTGGCCTCGCGAAGGAGAAAGCATCGCTCAAGTTTGGGGGAGGCTTAAGTCAATGTTATATTCATGCCCCAATCATGAGCTCTCAAGAGAAATGATTATTCAAAAATTTTATGCTCGGCTTTCTGATAACAATCACACCATGCTCGATACTTCTTGTGCTGGCTCTTTTATGATGAAGACTATTGAATTCAAATGGGATTTATTGGAAAGAATTAAACTCAACTATGAAGAATGGATCTCGAGAAGGTAAGGAGTCAGGTATGACACCTAAGTTTGATTGTGTTAAATCTTTTATGGATACCGATGTTTTCTGTAAATTTAGCACTAAATATGGACTTGACTCTGAGATAGTAGCTTCTTTCTATGAATCTTTTGCTACTCATGTTGATCTCCCTAAGGAGAAGTGGTTTAAATATCATCCTCCCATAGAAGTAAAAGTAGTTGCACCGATTAAAGTTGACGAAAAGACTATCACTTATAATGATCCTATTGTTCCTACTGCGTATGTTGAAAAACCACCTTTCCCTGTTAGAATAATGGATCACGCTAAAGCTTCAACTGTGTTTGTAAAAGCAATATTAGAACTTATACACCTCCTGAGCAAGTTAAAGTTGAACCTAATATTGCTATTGTTAAAGATCTCTTGGCTGATGTCACGCCCAAGATGCGACCCTATCCTAAGGGAACTCGAAGGTCCCACCATGGATAGAAGCGCATCTTGAAGACGCTTTTGCAAGGTGGATATCATTACATCGTACTATTACATATAGTGGGGATACATCCAAGACATATAATGTCACATGAATACAACAATGCATCATACATAAGATCAACATCCGACTACGGATGAAACATAAACGGAAACTCAAACAATATCCACCCTGCTAGCCCAGGCTGCCGACCAGGAACCTATCCCCTGATCGACGAAGAAGAAGAAGAACTCCAACACAAATAACATCGCTCTCGCGTCATGAGCATCGCACAACCTGTACCTGCAACTATTGTTGTAGTAATCTGTGAGCCACGAGGGCTCAGCAATCCCATTACCATGGGTATCAAGACTAGCAAAGCTTAATGGGTAAGGAAGGGATAAAGTGGTGAGGTTGCAGCAGCGACTAAGCATGTATGGTGGCTAACTTACGAAACAAGAGCGAGAAGAGGAGCTTAGAAAGCGGTTGAGAAGCTAGAAGTGACCAAGAAGTGATCCTGAACTACTTACGTCAAACATAACCCAACAACCGTGTTCTCCTCTCGAACACCCCCGAAAAGAGACAATCACGGTTACGCACGCGGTTGGTGTATTTTAGAAGAGTTTACTTCAAGTTTTCTACAACCGGATATTAACAAATTCCCATCTGCCACATAACCGCGGGCACGGCTTTCAAAAGTTCAGACCCTGCAGGCGTGTCCCAACTTAGCCCATGATAAGCTCTCATGATCAACGAAGGATATTCCTTCTCCCGGGAAGACCCGATCAGTCTCGGAATCCCGGTTACAAGACACTTCGACAATGGTAAAACACGACCAGCAAGACCGCCCGATGCGCCGACATCCCGATAGGAGCTGCACATATCTCGTTCTCAGGGCAACACCGCATGAGCACTACGTACAACTAAAACCAGACCTCAAGTTTCCCCGAGGGGGCGCTGCAAGAGGCTCTAGTTCGGACCAACACTTAGAGAAGCATTTGCCCGGGGCTAAACAAAGATGACCCTCGAGAGAGCGACTCCCAAGGGAAAAGTAGGTGGTGGTGAGGCAAATGGTAAAACAAAGGTTGGGCCTTGCTGGAGGAGTTTTATTCAAAGTGAACTGTCAAGGGGTTCCCATAACACCCAACCGCGTTAGGGACGCAAAATCCGGCAACAGAATACCGATATGACGGAAACTAGGGCTGCAAGAGTGGAACAAAACACAAGGCATAAGGCCGAGCCTTCCACCCTTTACCAAGTATATAGATGCATTAATAATATAAGAGATATTGTGATATCCCAACATAAACATAAACCAACATGGAGCAATCTTCATCTTCACCTGCAACTAGCAACGCTATAAGAGGGGCTGAGCAAAAGCGGTAAAAGAGCCAAACAACAGTTTGCTAGGAAAGGTGACAAAGGTTAGAGGTTCATGGCAATTTGGGAGGCTTGATAAGCAAGTGGTAGGTAGCGCGGCATAGCGATAGAACGAAGAAACTAGCATAGCAATGATAGTAATGAGATCCAAGGTGACGGTCATCTTGCAAGTACCAAAACAACATGCTACAGCACATCAACATGAAAACAAAAGGCATGGACGTGATGTACAGGTAAAGCATGACAAAACATAAACACTGAGCTATCTCCAGAAATTACTAGAACATGCTCAAAAGGACAAGACAAGATTGCAAATAATAACAGTTCATAGACTTAGTGGAAATCACTGGACATGGCAGAAATAACATTAGGTTGCAAAGTTTAGAGCTATCAAACAACATGCTACATGAACTTATCATGGAAACCAAAGGCATGGCATGAATCTACTAGTTGCATAGAACAAAAGTCCCTTGCTGATCATGAGCCAAAAAGGCATAGAAGATAAGATGGCACCCATATAAACATAGCAAGTTTTAATACCAGGTTCAGACTTGGCAGAAAAACAGAGCATGGCATAAACAGAATTATGAAGGCATCTTTGTGAGCTCAAATCACTCATCACAAAGCATTGCATGACAAGACAAACATACCTATAGCAAGATGACATGTTCATGAAGCTAAGCATGGCAAGAGAAAGTTCATAGCATGCTTGGATCACTAACAACACCCATGGCAAAATTGATGAACATGTAAACAATCTGCCAGGAACATTTTATAGCAAAAGTAGAGAAAGATTAAGACATGCTAGAGCACTCCATAAATGCAAACAGGGGCACGGATGGATAGAGCATAACATGTGCAGCAAAACATCCTTAGTGAACATCTCCAGATTATGCATAGAGCTCATGGTATCAACAGGTTTACATATGTGACGCCCTCGATTCAATCCTACACTAATCATACACGCAAATGTGTACGATCAAGATCAAGGACTCACGAGAAGATATCACAACACAACTCTAGACACAAATAAAATAATACAAGCTTTATATTACAAGCCATGGGCCTCGAGGGCTCGAATACATAAGCTTAAATACACAAGAGTCAGCGGAAGCAACAATATTTGAGTACAGACATGAGTTAGACAAGTTTGCCTTAAGAAGGCTAGCACAAAAGCAACATCGATCGAAATGGCAAGGCCTCCTGCCTGGGAGCCTCCTAACTACTCCTGGTCGTCGGCGGTCTTCACATAGTAGTAGGCATCGACGGTGGCATCTGGCTCTTGGGTTCCGACATCTGGTTGCATCAACCGGAAAGAAGAAGAAAGGGGGAAAAGGGGGAGCAAAGCAACCATGAGTACTCATCCAAAGTACTGCAAGCAAGGATCTACACTACATATGCAACATTATCAAAGGAAGGTCAGATATGTGGACTGGCTCATGGAAATGCCGAATAGAGAGAAGGCCTAGCCATATCAAAGACTAGCATCTTCTCGAAACCACCATCTTGCAAAGAACAGGAGGGGGTAGAGTAGCATAAAGTAAAGTAGTAGTAGTGTTATCAACCTCGCCAGAGATCCTTTCTCGACTCCTGCGAGAAAGAAATCCCGAGCCATACTATCCAGCTTATCACCTCATATCCATGTCTCATCTCAAGTATCCAGCTTCTAGTTGTATCGATCGATTCAACTCCAAGTGTCCGCTATCAGAGGACAGGCTATCGATAGATGTTTTCTTCCCTGCAGGGGTGCTCCAATTTACCCACCACGCTCGCTTAACTCCGGTTGGACACACTTTCCTAGGTCATGCCCGGCCTCGGCCAACAATACGCCGCAACCCGACCTAGGCTTAATAGAGAGGCCAGCACGCCGGACTAAACCTATGCCCCTAGGGGTCATGGGCCATCTCCCCGGGAACTCCTGCACGATGCGAAGGCGGCCGGTGAGCAGACCTAGCTACCTCCTTCAAAAAGGCAGGTGCTTACGCAGTCCAACCCGGTGCACGCCGCTCAGTCACGGACGTCTATTAAGCTTCGGCTGATGTATACGATGCAGAACGCCCATACTATGCCCACGTGATGGTTAGTGCTATCAGGCCAGAGGCCCCTTGGATCAAATATCCAAATCATAGTGGATTAGGAGCACGCGGTAACCAACAGAGACTCATGAAAGATGTGACCCCGTTGCCCCGTCTCGAGGGCTTGCGGCAAGGGCTAGGAATGCCCGCCACGCCAGAATTATCTCGCGGCACCCTTCAGTCAACCCGCTCCACATCACTAGCAATTAAGTTCGCTGGTACCCTCGTACCGAATTCGCCTTTAGTAACATGGTTCAGTGTAAAGTCATAGTAATCATAGTAACTGTGTGTCTAAACATCAAGGGGGAAACCAGAGAATCACCCCGTGAATTCCACTCGATGTAATCATCAAGGTGAACGTAAGAGGAATCACCCCGAGGTTCACACTTGAGGGGTTGCACGACGAGTCGTGTCGAAGTGGTTAAAGAGGAAATCACCCTCGATGACCACGACCAAAAAGCTACACTACAGGTTAACATCGGCGTCGATGAGGCCTCACCCTCGGCACTCAATAATAACCCAGTAGTGTCGAGCAACTAAGGGGAAAGTGATGTGCGGTGCCACGGCCTGGTCTTAGATCCCATTGATCGGGTCTTCAATGATGAAGCAGGGGCAACAAGGACAAGGTGGGGGTGACTGATGGATCACTAACCAACCTATACTAAGCAGTTTAGGATAAGCAGGTAAGGTACTACAACAGATACAAAAGCAGGCTATGCATCAGAATAGGAGCAAGCAATAACAATAGCAAAATCTGATGCAAGCATGAGAGAATGGAATGGGCGATATCGGGATGATCAAAGGGGGGGCTTGCCTGGTTGCTCAGACGAGAAGGAGGGTCGTCGGTGACGTAGTCGATCACGGCGGCATCGGCAGCCGTCACGGGGTCTACCGAAGAGAAGAGGGGGGAGAAATAGTAAATACATAGCAAGCAAGTGCATAATAGGACAACAAGCAGAGCTAGACGTGTTCTAACGCGGTGCTACACGATACCGACGAAGGAGGAAGTCAATCGGGAATGTTTTCCCGGTTCCGGACCTGTGTTAGACAGATGACCGGAGGGGGAAAGTTCCATGTTCAGATAGTTAGAGGCATCTGACAGGTAAACGGAGCACGTGTTCGGATTCATCTTGTCGTTCTGAGCAACTTTCATGTATAAAACTCTTTCATCCGAGTTACGGATGAATTTCTACGAATTTCCGAATAATTAAACAGCTATTTGGAATTCCTGAAAATTGGCCAAGTCTGAGAATTGTTCAGTTTTTAAAGTTCACTTAGCTGATTTCCAAAGGCTATAACTATGGTTTTGCCCATCCTGTGGATTAGTACCTTATATCAATATTGACCATTTCCCTGTGATCTACAAGATGGTATCAATTGCATCACTATTAGTGTTCATTTGCTTAATCAAAACTTTGCTTGAAAAGTGCCACTTGTTGTTGATTCCAGAAACTATTAAAATATACGAACATATGATTTTGTGATTTTCACAGGGTTAATCCGTGCCTTATTTGAATTTGATCTAATGTGATGTTTCGAACCTTGTCAAGTGTAGTACCCGTACATATTTATTTTAGCTATGTTAAGCTTTGCTTAGATGCTGCTTTGAGGCTGTGAAGAGGGCTAGTCAGTGTTATAGTTGCAAAGCTGGCTAATGCTACAGTAACTGAATATTACTATAGCAGGGGAGCAGCAGCCGAGCGCAGCGGGCAGAGCAGCAGCAAGGAGCAGCAGCAGCGGCGCGGCGAGGCCGGAGATGGGCGCGGCCACACACACACTGCACGCACACATCACGCACACACACTGCACGCACACATCGTGTACACACACTACACGCACGCACAACACGCACACGCACGCACGGCCGCTCGGCCATGGCCACGTCCATGGCCAGCAGTAGCAGGCTAGCAGCAGCCGGCCACAACGGCTAGCGGCAGCACACGCGTGCGGGGGCGGCCTGGGGCAAGACAAGGTGCGGTGAGCGCGCACACGCACGGGGAACGGAGCTCTCTTCATGGCGGCGAGCGGCGGAGCGGACGCCGAAGTTCGGGCATTGGTGGTTACGGCGATGTGGGGGCACGTCAAGCAACGCGGGGAGCGGTGTTGGGCTCCTACGAGCTCCAGGAGCTCAAATACGAGCTCGGACGCGAGCTCGGGCTACGGTGGTCACGGCGGCGAGCTCGTCTACGGCAACGAGTACGGCCATGACATGTTCGGCGACTACGAGCGCGGAGATGAGTATGGGAGTAAGGGGAGAAGGAGAGGAGCTCACAGCGCCCCTGCAGATGTGCAAGAGTGAGCTCGGGGGAGGCTCAAGGCAGCGAATCGGGGCGGCGATTGACGACGGCCGTGCGGGGAAGACGAGCTCGGGGAGGTCGTTGTAGTGGCTCCAAGATTCAACGGAGAGGCGGCTGTGATGTAGTCGAGGGCGTCGACGACGTACGACATGGCAGAGTGGCGATTGGGGCACAGTAGCCGCGGGATCGAGCGGAGCACGAGGACGGCAGCGTCGGGCGGGATACAGAGGGAAAGAGTGAGGAAGAGGGAGTGAGTGAGTGCTAGGGTTTCACAGAGGGGCACGGAGAAGGCCTTGTAGGCATCGAGGAGGGTTGGATGGCCGACGCGTGGAATGTTAGCCCGGAGTACTGAGACCAGAGAGTAGTGGCTATATCCTACTGGTACTTGCGCTCAGCTCACTAGCAAGACACACAATCACTAGTGCAGCACAACACACACATACGCAGAGGAAAGGAAGCTCAAAATGCTTTGGATGGTCTGATTACAAGTGAAGGACCCGAGGTCCTTTTATAGGCCGGGTTGTGCCAGTGCACACACACTCGCAAACACACTCTAGAAATTACTACGAACATGCACCCCTGGTTGGCTCAGCCTTTTTACTAGATAAAGGCTACTACTAACTCTCCACCTCAGGCTTTTTCACAAGAGAAAGACTACTACTCAGCGTCCACTAACTAGAGAAAGCCTAGTATTGCTTAGCCACTTTTCATGCAACCATGCATGCATAGATGACAGGGTGAAGCTCACAATCTGCCCCTTAACCCTGTCGAAGAGGCTTGACGTCGACGATCCTGACCCTGTCGCGCAGTTCCTGGAACCGAACGCGACCAAGAGCTTTTGTCACGATGTCCGCCTTCTGCTCACCTGTCCTGATGAACTCCACTATCACCATGCCTTTCTCGACGCAGTCACGTATGAAGTGATAGCGGAGATCGATGTGCTTGCTGCGGTCGTGAAGCACTGGATTCTTGCAGAGGGAAATCGCCGACTTGTTGTCGACGAAGATGACCGCAGGGGCGATGTCCTGATTCAGCATCTCGCCGAGAAGGCGAGCAAGCCAAACTCTCGACATGCCGCTAGAAGCTGCCGCGATGTACTCGCCGCACGAAGATACAGCGACAACCTTCGCCTCACCAATTGCCAGCTGAAGGACTATTTCCGAGAAGGAATTGTATGCCCGAGGTGCTCTTCCGAGAATCCACGTCACCAGCGTGGTCGGAGTCGCTGTACCCGACCAAGCTCTCGCCGCCGCCACGATGATACATGCATCCATGCGTGAGCGCACTCCATGGCGTACCGGAGCAGGTGCTTGACGGCAGCCAGTGTGATCGCTGTCGGAGCTTCCATGAACCTACTCGTACCGACAACAAACGTGATGTCCGGTTGCGCGCGCACGAGGTACCGAGGCTCCTCGATGATGCTGCGGTAGAGCGTAGCATCCACCGCCTTCTCGGAGCTATCCTTGCCGAGCTTCGTGCCTCCATTGAGCGCACGGCATGGCAGTCCTTCATGCCTGCTCGCCGAGCATCTTGGTGGCGAGGCCGTCGCGCGATCGTGATGCAACCACCCTCCCGGTTCACCTCCAGCCCAAGGTAGTACCGAGCAGCCCTGTGTCGCTCATATCAAGAGACGATGCATCTCTCCCTTGAAGCGTTGAACCTCTTCAGGCTCTGCCCCGGCGATGACCAAGTCGTCGACGTAGATGCCGACGATGAGCAGCGTGTTTGCGGTGCCACGCGAGTACACAACGTGCTCAGAAGCGCTGCGTGAGAACCCAAGGGATGCAAGGCTTGCATCAAGCTTGGCATTCCACGCCCCCGGAGACCATACAGGGCCTTGTGTAGTCGATTCACGCCCTGCTCGTGGCCCTTGGCAATGAACCCGGGTGGCTGGGAGACGTACACCTCCTCGTTAAGGTCGCTGTTGAGAAACGCCGACTTGACGTCCATGTGGTGTACCTCCCACCCACGATGAGCAGCCACGGCAAGGATGAGCCGCACCGACTCCAGCCTTGCCACCGGAGCAAAGACTTCCTCGAAGTCCACTCCCTCACGCTGCACGTAGCCCTTCACGACGAGGCGTGCCTTTTGCTTGACAATGGCGCCGTGCTCGTCCTTCTTCACCTTGAACACCCACTTGAGCCTGATGGCTCGGTGCCCAGCAGGCAGTGTGGTGAGTGTCCAAGTGGCGTTGTTGTTAATCGACGCCAGCTCGTCCAACATCGCGTGGCGCCAGCAATCCTCTTGCTCGGCCTCCACGAACATGGTCGGCTCCTCATCGGCCATCAGATGCAAGACATCGTCGTCATCAACGTCCTCTTCCTCGGGCTGTTGCGGTGTTGCCGCAGCCTCACCGAGGAGATCCCCCATGCGCCGAAACCTGTGGGGAGCGCCAACACTGTCGTCGGCGTCGAACAGCTCCGACCTTGCTGTTGGCGGGGTCGCGAACAGCCTCCCGAGAACCACCTTGCTTGATGTCGGGGTGTCTGGGGACACCATACCTGGGGACGGTGTTCTCGGGGTTTTGGTTCCCGGATCCACACCTCCCGGGCTTCCCGGCGTGGCAATTCCCGAGGTCTTGCTTCCCGGGGTTGTAGAGTACATCGGGTACTCTACGGTGAAGGAGCTGCTTGCTAGGGACTCCCCCGACGTCTCCCAAGTCCATCGCGCATCTTCGTCGAAGATGACGTCACGCGAGACGTGCACACGCTTTGAGACGGGGTCGTACATCTTGTACGCCTTAGAGCCCGTCTCGTAGCCCATGAACACCATCGGGTGCTCCTGCCATCGAAGCTTCTTCACTGTGGGTGCGCCTGCCTTGACTTGCTCGACGAGCTAAAGGTGCGGAGGAAGCGCACATCGGGCTTCCTTCCGCATTCACGCCTCATAAGGCGTTTGCCATCAACGCCCTTGTGAAGGAGCTGTTGAGGATGAAGACGGCCGTGAGCACGCCTCCCCAATACGTGCTCGCACCTGCTTTGCCTTGAGCATGCAGCGTGCCATCCCAAGCACCGCCTGGTTCTCCGCCGACGACGGCGTTCTCGCTGCGGTGAGTAGGGTGAGGTGACGTTGCACCCCTTTCTCGTCGCAGTGCTTGTAGAACGTGGCCGGCGTGAACTCGCCGCCACGGTCCGTGCGCGGCACGCGCAGCTTGTGTCCGCACTCCACCTCTGCTGCCGCTTGCTGCTTGACAATGGCTTGCTCCACCTCGTTCTTGGAGGCGAGGAGCAGCACCCACATGAACCTACTGTAGTCGTCGACGAGCAGCAGGATGTAGCGACGCCTCCCGGCGTTGCCGGGTGATTGGGCCGCAGAGGTCCCCATGAACCAGCTCCGTGGGTTCTGCGCCGATAGCGTGCCTTTTCGGGAAAGGGCAGCGCCGCTGCTTCCCGCAAGACACGCATCGCACAACTCGCCGGTGTGCTCGATGTGAGGTAGCCCATGAACGAGGTTGACTCGCGCCATCTTCCGCAACCCGTCGAAGTGCTGGTGTCCTAGCTGGGCATGCCAACGCCACGCGTCGGAGACATGGCCCACGGCAAGGCACACAGGATGCACGTGTAGAAAGAAGAGCTTGTAGAGGCGGTTTGCCGAGCGGGTTACCTCGATGAGCAGCCTCTTCTGCTGGTCGCGCACGGTGAGAACACCGTGCCGGATGCCGATGTCGAACCAGCCCTCATCGAGCTGTCCAACACTCACGGCGCTGCTCTTGAGCGCCGGGATGAAGTAGACGTCCGTGAACACCCTATGATCACCTCCTTTATCAGCGAAGACGACGGTCCCGCGCCCGTGGATCTCCACCACGGATCCGTCCGTGAACCGCACCTTCCCGATGATTGAGCGGTCCAGCTCCGCGAACGCGTCGACCGAACCAGTCATGTGGTTCGTGGCGCCGGTGTCGCGGAACCAACCCTCAGTTTGCTTGCCGCCTGCAAGCGTGGGTGTGGTCACAGCTCTCTCCTCGTTGAGGAAGACGTAGCCGCACGCACACACCGTTGTGGGGGAGCCATCTCCCATCATCACGGTGGAACCCAAACACTTCGGCGTTGGGGTGTGGATGACCCGAGTCTCCGTGCGCTCCTGCATGGAGTCGATGGTCGCCAGAATCATGGTCGGAGCATGGTCCGCCATATGCGTCATTGCCGCGCCAACTTGCGCGACCTTGTCGGGTCCCGAGGTTGTCGGGGACGCCGTCGCCAGGGTGTGGCTCCCCCACACCCGGGCCTCCATCGCCTCCCAGTCGACAGGCCCCGAGAACGTCGTTGTCGAGGTGTGGTGTGTCACCGGAGTGATGATTCCCATGGACGGGTTTCGTGCCTCCTGCATGGAATGGGTGGTTGTCGGAGCCGTGGTCGCGAGAGATGTTGTGCTCTCCTGCACGGGCTCGACTCTTGCCAGCATCATTGCCGGCCCGCCGTCCACGTCAGCCTGGACGAGGTTTGTCGTTGCCGCGGCTGCCTCGTCGGCTTTCCTCCTGCGGCAATCCCGGATCCAGTGACCCGGCATGTTGCAGTAGCGGCACTTGCCACCGTTGCCAGTGCCTCGCCCTGCCTGGGGACGACGCGAAGGAACTTGAGAATCACCATCTTGTTGTCGATGTGATCTCCGAGCGTTGCGAGCTCGTTGAGGAGACCTTGCAGCCGCAAGGCGAAGTCGTCGACTTGTTCACCGGCCTTGAACCGGATCTGCTCGTACTAGAGGCGCAAGGTCTGGGCCTTCGACTCCCGTACGCGCTCCACGCCGATGCGCAAAGTCTTGATGGTCTCCCATGCTTCCTTGGCCGTCTCCTTGGCGCCAAGGGTGAGCACCATCTCTCCGGGACGGAGCGCAAGATTGCTCCATCGCCACCGGTCCTCCTCGTGCACTTGACACCGCCGGTTTCCATGGCTTTCCACATATGTCGCGCCCATGATGACTTTCATCATGACCACCAACCGTAGTTGGTCCGCGTGAGGAGAGGGAAGGAGGTGTTGACATGCCCACGCCTCGCACGGAGCGTGGCACACCCAGCCACCTCCCGCCTGCTCAGCGCATGAAGCGCCGCGCCGGCGACGGTGTCTCTCACCGAGCTCTGCTCGGCGGTCTTGAACTGCTGTCGGCGACGCCTTTCGCATAACTCGAGGCTCATGCCAATTGTTAGCCCGAGTATCGAGACCAGAGAGTAGTGGATATATCCCATCGGTACTTGCGCCAGCTCACTAGCAAGACACACAATCACTAGTGCAGCACAACACACACATACGCAGAGGAAAGGAAGCTCAAAATGCTTTGATGGTCTGATTACATGTGAAGGACCCGGGTCCTTTATAGGCGGGCTGTGCCAAAGGCACACACACTCGCACACACACTCTAGAAATTACTACGAACATGCACCCCTGGTTGGCTCAGCCTTTTTACTAGATAAAGGCTACAACTAACTCTCCACCTCCGGCTTTTTCACAAGAGAAAGACTACTACTCAGCGTCCACGAACTAGAGAAAGCCTAGTATTGCTTAGCCACTTTCCATGCAACCATGCATGTGTAGAAGACAGGGTGAAGCTCACATGGACATCGGCAGCATCGACGCACGCGCTCTGTCCACGGCGTTTGTATGAACAGAAGAAAGAAGAATAGTGCTACGTGGGCTGGGCCGTGTTACTGTAGCCATTGGGCTAGAGTGAAGAGTGAGGTTTTGGCCTTTCCTCTTTCTCCTTTTCTGAAACTTTCTGATTTTCAGAAAAATGTTAGGCCACAAAATGACTTTTATAAAATATGAAATTGTACCACATAAATACTTTGCAGTATTTTGCACTGCAATAAAAAGGTTTTGCAGAAAGATAATTTCATTTAAATTTTATAAATGAAAATAGATTAAAGGGGTTGTTTTGGGCACTATTTTAAATCCTAAGGGCATTTTGGGAATATAGGTGATGTTGTTTTCCCCAACATAAATAATTAGGCATTATTTGCAAAATTACGAACTATTTTGTTTGCATTTTTGAAGAGGTAAATTTTGACTTCAAATTTAACTTGAATCTAAGTTTGGATTGAAACAAAGTAAGGATTAGCAACTTCATTATGATGACATGGCATCATCAGGCATGAGATTACTTTAGCATGATACTGGGGATGTTACAAATCTCCTCCACTACAAGAAATCTCTTCCCGAGATTTAAGATGGTGGAGTAAGGGGGAAAGACTTGGGAAGGATGGAGCTCAACACAAGATAGGTACGTGGGGACTTCTCAGTGAACGTGGCATAGAGACATCTCTTGAGTTGAAATTCAAGAAAGTCATCGAGAGCAAGGTGAGGTGCAATAAGAAGCTTCAACCGGGTAGACAATCGGTTGTTGCCTGAAACAAGGGGTGAAAGGGGTTCAGAGGAATGGGAATAAGTATTACGTCTGATACCAGAATGATCGCCTCTCGGAAGGCGGCTCAGGATTTTCATATGAAGCCAAGCGTGAGGAATAACTTTAGAAAAAGGGGTGTACAGGAGAGTCAGGTTTCGATCTTATGGAACTGTGGGTTATGGGCCCACCCTGTGGGTTAAAAGCAGGAAGGGCGCTAGTATTTTGCACGGTCATGATAGCAAGGCATGTCAGATGATAGACTGTCAGTTATGTTGCTAACAACATTGGTACCAAGGGCGAGGGACGAGAGAACTATTTTCCTGCTCGTTGAACGATGCAGACCAATAGGCAAGGTTCACGTCCATTAGTGGTTACCAGAATGTCATCAACAATAGTAACAGGGTCTTACTGACAGAGTTGTACACCGAGGTGCTTACTTAAGCAGGGATTTACCTCTGCTCAGACAAGTTAGATGACAATAAAGGTGAAACAAAACAATGGAAAGGAAAATGTGATTATTATGATAATCAGACCAATGGAAAGGAAAGATGTTTATACCCAAGTTTTAGAGTATAACTTTCCCAAGGAAAGGCAGAGCATGATAGGGCTCCATGTATTAAGCCGTTTAGACAAAGGGGCAAGGAATTTATGAGGTTTACCCATACAACGGTGTTTGGATAATTGATCAAGAACAGTTAGCATTGCGCTCCCAATGTTCTTGTTGATGATCGGAGTACCACCCACATGCTTCAGGATAGTGTTGACATGGTCATCGGGGAAAGGTCACACTTCGGATACACAAAGGATCCATCAGAACAACTTACAAAATAAGTCATACAATTTCAGCAAGGAAAAGATGAGGATGGGGCCCACGGGCTCAGCAACAATTCATCGAGGGGGCAAGGATGGTATTTCTCATCATGAATTCGGTTGATATCCTAGAAAAGTTTGGAATGATGATGATGATCATGCCACATTTGTCGAGAGGTTTCATGAAGATGTAATCGATCAACGATGACATTAAGCAAAAGAAATGATGAAGCGTAAGGTTAATTGAACCACGAGTACGACACAAAATCGAAAGCAAGCTTGTTGTTCATGGCAAAATGGTATGACGAGGAAGATCGACATAAGCTTAGCTCGTCGTCGAAAATTGTGCTCCGGAAAGGACCTGGTAGCACAGTTAAAATTTAGCATGATAATGATAACCGATCAAGCTAGGAATGATGTGATGGAGTATCATTCCAATGAGAATTCACAAGTGGTAGTGCAATGACACAATGTACTTGAGATAACAAGGGGCAATACTTGAGGTAGATCAAACATAGAGGTTAGACATATGAAATGATCTGCAGAAGACAAGTATTTTAACTTGTCCGGGAAATGGAGTTAAGGAGAAACTATGGTCGGAACCACGGTTATGAATGATCAAACCATCGATACAAGATGAACTTATAACAAGGGGTAATCATTTTTACAAGCAGCTTCCACGATAAGTTCTACATCGGGTCCATGGGCATGAACACAAGGGTTCAAGGTCGACTCCCACTTCTTCAATGCATAACCTTTCATTCACTCCTCGTTTTTCGAAGAAAATGTAGTGCAGAGGATTTATCTGGCGAAGTACCAGAAGAGTAAGACTCATGAGAACTCTCGGGTTCACTCGGATTACGGAAGGCATAAGTTCAACCCATCGGGGCATTTTTACGAATCTATACAACCATCAACCAAGCAAAAGATACGAGTTCAAAAGCAGAGTATCGGAGTCAAAGCAGATGATACAATTTACCGAAGGTATCATGTATCAGGGGAAAACTCACAACACTTTGGATGTGAAGGACATTGTTGGATAACAACCCAGCAATGGATCTGGCGATTCATGACAGAGTTGATGTGAGTATCGATAATCAATCAGATGAAGAAGGGGATGCAAAGGCATCGGCTAATAGAAGCGTCTGAATGATTCGATGCTTGGGTACAAAGGAAATTATGATTTCAAGACGAAGGATTAGAAGCAGAGGCTCTGATAACAAGATGAGTAAGTTGAATAGACTTAGAGGTGTACCCGATCAAATCTAGATTGGGCAAGAACCAGGTCATATCTGGAAGGATGTCTGAGCCGGAAAGAAAATTTCAAAAGATTAATTGATGATTGTGAGTAATCGCACACACGTTGTTTCCATAGGAACAAAATGATAATCACAAAGAATTCTAAAGAATATTGCTAGACATATGGAATTAATCGTAATGCAAGCAGGCAAGGACAATCAAGAGCAATAGGCTGCAGAGGAATTTGAAAGATCAGATAGCCTTTTCAGGTATTTTGGAAAGCAAATGAATAACTGGGGATGAACGAACCCCGGTTAAGTGAATTATCCGCAGTTCGAAAAGAAGCTGCAAAGGAGAAGGCACAAAGGATTCACGGAACAACGGAGAGTACTAGTGGTATCTTGTAATAACAGGAGCAACTAGGGATGAAGGTACAAGCGACAAGGATGTTATTCAAGGGGATTATCGGCGGTCAGGAACTGCAAGGCAGTTGGTACAGGGTCTCGAGAAACATCGAGGAGTATCCGCAGAATCTTCTAGCGAAGCAAGCGCTCATCGATAATGTCGAGGCTCTCCGGGAGGAAGTGGGTATGATAAACTAATGTTAGAGTTAATAAAATCATTTAACCCGAGTAGAAGAGAAATCAGAGTCCCAGAGTAAAGGTCGAGGAGCAAAAGATCCTAATACCACCCAATGGCGACGTGGGCCCGTAAGACAAATATCCATGTTAGTAAAAGTTTTGGAGTGACTAGACTCGACTTCGGCCAAGGAGTAGGAAGGGGGGCAACCTACAGGCAGTCGGCTCTGATACCAACTTGTGACACCCTCGATTCAATCGTACACTAATCATACACACAAATATGTACGATCAAGATCAAGGACTCACGGGAAGATATCACAACACAACTCTAGACACAAATAAAATAATACAAGCTTTATATTACAAGCCATGGGCCTCGAGGGCTCGAATACACAAGAGTCAGTGGAAGCAACAATATCTGAGTACAGACATGAGTTAGACAAATTTGCCTTAAGAAGGCTAGCACAAAAGCAACATCGATCGAAAAGGCAAGGCCTCCTGCCTGGGAGCCTCCTAACTACTCCTGGTCATCGGCGGTCTTCACGTAGTAGTAGGCATCGACGGTGGCATCTGGCTCCTAGGCTCCGACATCTGGTTGCATCAACTGGAAAGAAGAAGAAAGGGGGAAAAGGGGGAGCAAAGTAACCATGAGCACTCATCCAAAGTACTCGCAAGCAAGGATCTACACTACATATGCAACATTATCAAAGGAAGGTCAGTATATGTGGATCTGGCTCATGAAATGCCGTAATAGAGAGAAGGCCTAGCCATATCAAAGACTAGCATCTTCCGAAACCACCATCTTGCAAAGAACAGGAGGGGGTAGAGTAGCATAAAGTAAAGTAGTAGTAGTGTTATCAACCTCGGCCAGAGATCCTTTCTCGACTCTCTGCGAGAAAGAAATCCCAGAGCCATACTATCCAGTTATCACCTCATATCCATGTCTCATCTCAAGTATCCAGTTCTAGTTGTATCGATCGAGATACAACTCCAAGTGTCCGTTACCGTAGGACAGGCTATCGATAGATGTTTTCTTCCCTGCAGGGGTGCACTGTCGGATTTCGGGTTCCGGCAGACCCTTGAGGTTAGAACACAGGGGTGCGTGCGGAGATCTCGCCCTCTACCTGCCTGCACCCCGTCGCCTCGCTTGGATCTAAACTACGAAAGGAACAACACAAGAGACACAAGGTTTATACTAGTTCGGGCCACCATTGTGGTGTAATACCCTACTCTAGTTTGTGGTGTGGTGGATTGCCTCTTGGGCTGATGGTGATGAACAATACAAGGAAGAATAGCCTCGCGAGGGTATGTTCTTGGCTGGTGCGATGAACTGCTAGGGGGAGTTCAGTCGCTCTCTCTCTGCTGATTTCAGATCAAGCTCTCTCTTTCAGATGCCTCTACCCTGTGGGTGGCTAGTCCTATTTATAGGCAAGGGCCCTGGGCCTCTTCCCAAATATTGAGCGGGAAGGGCGCCAACAATTGGCCATTTTGAAGGGGAACATCTGGTACACTTATCCTGACTAAAGTTGGTCCTCGCCTGTCAAAGGCTCTGGTGGTGACGCCGGCTTGGGCTCCATAATGACTTCCTTCCTGCCGTTGGGCTGGTCTTGGTCTTGTTGCAACGAAATGGACACCTTTGCTTGATGCTCTCGCCTGCGCTTGCTCCCTTTGCACCAAAGAGGAAAGGAGGACATGCGCGGGCTGGTGCCCGCCTGACGCCCTTGGTCGTCATGGCTTGCGTCATGGGCACCTCATGAGGTACCCCGCCTTGATCTCTCCGCCTCCTCGCGTGCCAGCCTGATGAGGTTGTGCCTGAGGAAGCTCCCTGTCATCCACCCCGCGAGGCTTGGCCCCTCGCGAGGGTCTTGAGCTTGTGTTGATGAAGATGGGCCATGATGGGCCCCCCCTTTGAGCCACGCCCAGGCCGCAGTGCAGTGCAAGTCTGGGACCCCTGCTCCTGCACGCCGACAGAGCCCCCGAGCCCAAAGGCGCGCCCGGCTTGGCCGAGCAGAGAGGCGAAGGGCAAGTCGGGCACCACGGGCTCCTAACAGCCTGCGGTTTGGGCGCCAAGGTGGCGGTTGATTGGACGTGGGAGACACTGCCCCCACGCCTCCTTATTTTGTGCCATGGTAGGCGGACTCAGTGAGCCGCACACGCCGCCTCCCCTTTCGCTGCCGACCGTCCCCCACTCTTCCTCCTCTCAACTCCGCTTGTTGCTCCCAATCCAATCTCGAACCTTCCCCTTCTGCCATGGTCTGGCTAAAGAAGGGAAGAGGGAAGAAACACATGCCTCCGCCTCGCTCGCCGTCGATCGGTCGATCATACTCAATCGAGAGGGCCTGGGCAAGGTCAGCTCGGCTTTGGCCACCATCTTCAACGAATGCGGGCGGACAATGGCTTGGCCCGCGTCCCACTTCTCCATCAACAGGATAATCACTGAGGTCCGGTATTTTGCCGACGCCCTGTGGGCGGGGCTGGTTCCCCCCTTTTCCGATTTCTTCAATGTTGTGCTCTCCCACTATCAGATCCATATGATGCACTTGGGTCCACAATCCATCACTCTTCTTGCGGTCTTCGCCTTTGTTTGCGAGGCGATGATGGGCATCCTTCCCTCAGTTGCCTTGCTGCGCCACATCTTCTCTCTGCGCCTTGTTGACCCCACCCAATTTTCGGGGTGTGTGAGCTTCATTGCTGCATCTGAAACAGCGGCTTCAGGGATTGACTTCAGCCTTCCTCCGCCCGCGCCTGGGTTCCGCGAGCGGTGGCTGTACGTGGACGTGGGGGTGCCCAGCCCCCTGCTGTCGGAGCCATCTTCGCCGGCTGTCCCCAATTCAGGCTGGGGCCAAGAGACGCTCATGAGTTCCCGGCTTGTCTTCGCCTGGCGCCGCTTTGCGTTCTTGAGGGAGCTCCGCGTGACGGCGCCCAAGGTAGTGAAGGAGTTCCTGCTATGCTGTGTTGCCCCTCTCCAACGTCACTCTCGCCGGATGTGGGCCTTCAGCGGGCGTGAAGACTGTATGAGGCTCCAGGAAGAGGACATGACGCCTGAAGCATTGAGGAAGGTGCTCTTGGTCTTGACTGGGGACCCCACTCCTGGCAGCATCCGGCACGGGGGCCTTTGTTATACTTCGCCCAACAGGCGACTTTTGTAAGTCGATGTCTGCTTTGACGAATGGGGCGCTCATTGGCCTCCGGGGGTCTCGCGAGAACCCAGTGGTGGTGGCCACCCTTTCAGTTGGCCATGGCGGCTCTTCCTCGAGTGGCGGAGAAGGGAGGCATGGGCCGCCGGAGGCCGAGGGGGCCTTCCCCGGGGTGATGGCGCCAGGCGGCGCTCTTGATGGAGCAGCTCCTGAGGCCCCGGCTGCCACGGCTGGGGGTGGCGAGCAGCTGCCTGGTGTCAAGCGGCCGAGGCCCCGGGGCCCTGCCATTTTTCTTGGCGAGGTGACCGCGCGCCGATCGGGTAGACGCCCCGACGCTGGTCGCTTTGACGCCTTCCTTCCTCGTCAGCAGTCGACTCGCGCCAACTTTGTCGCTCGCGTGGACTTTGAGGCCCTCCGGAAGAGAAGGGAGGCCTTGGGTGACGACACCTTGTCGCTGTCAAGCGTGGGAAGTACTTCGCCACCGATGAGTAAGCCTTCCCCTTTCCTAGCTCCTGATCCTTCTGTTGCTTTTACTGATCCTTGCTCTGCAGGGCCCTTCCTGCCGAGCTCATGGAGATGGCTGAGGAGCCATCCCCCTTGGCTCCGTCCTCTCCACCGTCTTCGAGCACCCCGAGCAGCAGAGTCCTTGTGGTGAGGCCGGTCGAAGAGATGAACCATCCTGAGGCGCATCGTGGCCCCGCGCACCTCGCGACCCTCCTTCGCGAGCCTTCTCGTGGCGTAGCCAGCCTGCCGTGGGCTTCTCATCTGGTCGTCGACCGTGATTGGCTGAGGCATTCCCTGCGCTCTTCTTTAGGGAATGGGCTGGCTCCTGGCCGGGCTTCTGGCGAGGCGTGCCCGGCCGTGGCGAGGGCACCAGCCCCCAGCCCCCTGCAGGAGGAGGAGTGCTGATTTGTAGCCCCTGGCGCTCGCTTGGGGCGGATGATGGTGTGGAAGACGTACTTGAGCGCGCCCGAGAGCGTCACTCTCTTCGCCAAGGGTTTCTTCGGAGGGCGGCTGATGTGGTGAGCCTGCTTGGTGAAGAGCTTGCTGACGAAGATGCACGCCTCGAGGCCGAGGGCCTGCGCCTGGCCGCGGAGAGGCGCGAGCTGAAGGCGGCTATCGCCCTTGCGCGCCATCAGCGTGATCTTGACAATGAGGAGGCCTAGGCGTCGCCGGCGGCTCTCGGGAGGTCCGCTTCGGCCGCTGAGGAGGCTCGGAAGCGACCAGCGGCGAGAGGCGGCGGAGGAGCAGGCGTAGGAACTCCTGGCCCGATGCCGCTCACTGGAGGAGCAGGTGGAGCTGCACGAGACGGCCCTTGCGTCGATGAAGGTGTCCTCAGGCGACCCAGCAGAGCTCCATAAGCGTGAGGAGGCGCTGACGCTGGAAGCCGCCGAACGTGCGCGCGAGTACGAGCGCCTGGAAACAAGGGAGCGCTTGGTGACGAGGGCGGAGGATGATGTCGCTACGCGGGAAGCCCGTGTCCTGGAGGAGGTCGGGCGTCGGATGGCGACGGCGCGCTTGAACCTTGAGCGCGAGTTCGAGGAGAGGCTGGGGTTGATCCGGGCTGAGGCTGAAGGTAGGACCGCTGCCTTGAGGGCCAAGACGGAGGAAGTGACGCGGCGGGCCGATGCTTCTCGGGCCACCCTTGAGGTGGCGCAGGAGGAGTTAACTACCTCCCGTACCAGGTGCTTCTTCTTCGCCAACGGGTGGACGAGGCTGAGGTCGTCGCGCGACAGAATGCGGACGAGATACGCTAGCGGCAGATCCTGGAGCATGAGCACGGCCCCATGCTCATCACGCTCCGGGAGAGAGCCAACACAGCCTTGGGTAACATCTGCGAGGCGGCTGTTGGCGAGCCGCACGCAGTTAACTATGCCGACAACCTTCAGTTCTTCACCGACGTGGTGACTCGACTGGAGGCGCGGTCGGTCAGAGCCAACAGGTTGGTGGAGGAGAGGAGCCGCGCCGCTCGGGCGCCGCTTTTCTCGCTCTTCAGCTATCTCCGAATATGGACCCCCACTTCGACTCCGACGCCAAGATCGCTTTCAGCATTTGTGCCGTCCGGCCGACCGGGCGACCGGGTGGAGGATAACGGACGCCCTCGCCGAGCCTTCGCTTCGTATAACGATGGCGTGATCGTGGCTGCTGATGAAGGTGGCGTGGTGGACGGCCCTGACGCCGCTGGTGACAATGCAGAGAGCGATGGCGAGGCCAGCCGACGCCAAAGAATAGTTCAGGAGGTGCCCCTGAGGATGCATTGGGGATTTATCCGATCGCTGCGCGATTGTTCCTGCTTTCCTTACCCGCATTTAATAGAGCTCGGGTTTTTCCCTGACGGTTGTGAGAGCATTTTGGCAGGGGGAGCCCCTCATGTAAAACTTGTGTTCTGTGTATTAGTAGAAGCTACATCACCCGTACGCCTGCGCCAGGTGGCTGGCTAGTTTACCTTTGTCCCGTGCGGGCCCTGAGATAGCCTGCGGAGGGCTATGGCGTCTCAAGTGTCTCCTGATCGAACCCGTAGGATCTGCAGTAAAAACCTCCTGAGAGGATGCGGCGGCAGCAGTCTGGGCTGCACGGAAGCTGGGCCTAACCCGGCTCTTGAGGGGCTCACGAGGGCAGGCAGCTGAGGCAAAACGGTAACCGGAACGCGAGAGATTGCTCGAACGAGACTAAGCACCCCCTTCCCCAAACACACACAAATCTCAAATTCGAATCCAACTTAAATCCAGCGGGGGAAAGTGACAACCAAAGGGAAAAGCAATGAAAGCAGAAAAAGGCCGCGTCCGGCACCTACTCTAGTCTTGGACGTCTTCTCACCAGCGCGGAGCTAAGTGCTACCACTGGGTGTGGGAGGGAGCCCAGGGCTCGAGGCCGCACCCCGAGACTCTGTGCGTGTACAGCCCCACTCATTATTACGTGAGAGTGCCACGGGGCGGCGAGCTTCACAGGCACTGGGTCTTCTTCATAGGTACCGGCCTTGCTTCATATCGCCAGAAGAGGGCCCCGCCTTGCGCCGCACTCTAGTGCCATCAACTACGACCGGAAACCAGGACGCCGCCGATGGGGTAAAGCGGTCGCCAGCGGTTCCCCCGACGACCACGGGTCCTCCGCCAGGGGCAGGCCCTAAGGCACCTCCCCAGCAGAGGGCCTACCTCCTGAGAATGCCTTGCTCCGAACGCCGCGGTGATGATGTCGAATCTCGGCCCCTCTCCTGCAGCCCCCGACGCCCTCCTCCTGAGGGGTAGGAGACTGCGGGAGCGGGCAGCCGCTCGCTGCGGCGACCTGCATCTCCTACGATTCATGATTAGCGTATGCCTGCTCCTGAGGAATTAGTGGTACCCGATAATTGTCGCTTCCAGCGTGGCCGGTGGGGCCTTCACGGGGCTCTTGGAAGAGCTCAGCGTCCGTCGCCTCGTCCCCCCAGCTTGGGCTGAGGAGCGAGCCTTGTTCGCCCTCGTGCTGGTGCCCTTGGTCCATCATGTGGGGCACGTATTCTTTTGGGGCCGTCATCTCGAAGGCTGCCCATAGTACTCCGCGTGCCATGCAGCTCTACTTGAAGCGCCCACCTGGGGGTGGTAGCGCAGCGGCCCACTGGGGCTGTGGGTCGCGGCGCGTTCTTCTTCGCCGGCCGGGAGCGGAAGCAGCGCTGCCGCTGGCCCGGTGCTGACAGCTTCGCTGGTGTTGGAGTAGCCTTGGAGCCCGCTGCCGCATGTGGAGCCCCCGCGCGGGCCGCCCTGGACCTGAGGTGGGAGCTGGGTGCAGAAGGGGTGAGCCCCCGAGGCGGCAAAGCCCAGGAGCTCTGCCAACCGCTTAGCAACGACGTCATGCCGCTTTGCAAGAGCTCGCACCGCAGAGCCTGCCACCGTGAGCGACCTCGAAGTTCGCCTGCTCCCGGCGGGTGTACGCGCCGCGGCTGGGCGTGGTTGGAGGCCTCGCTGCCGACCGCGCCGCCAAGGCGTGAAAGTTGTCGGCTCGTCCGCGCCGCTGCGGACCGCGAGCTGCCTGGGCACGGGTCGCCCGAGGCGAAGGGCTCAGGTGGGCGGGCCAAACCGCCAGGACCGGGTTGCCCTGGTCGCGGACATGATGATGACGATCTGACGGGACATGAAGTGGAAGAAGGTGGATCCCGACGCACTTCTACCGGGCGCGCCAAATGTCGGATTTCGGGTTCGGGCACCCTTGAGGTTCAACACCGGGTGCGCGGAGATCTCGCCTCTACCTACTCGCACCCCGCCTCGCTTGGATCTAAACTACGAAAGGAACAACACAAGAGACACAAGGTTTATACTAGTCCGGGCCACCATTGTGGTGTAATACCCTACTCTAGTTTGTGGTGTGGTGGATTGCCTCTTGGGCTGATGGTGATGAACAATACAAGGAAGAACAGCCTCGCGAGGGTCTGTTCTTGGCTGGTGCGATGAACTGCTAGGGGGAGTTCAGTCGCTCTCTCTCTGCTGATTTAGATCAAGCTCTCTCTTTCAGATGACTCTACCCTGTGGGTGGCTAGTCCTACTTACAGGCAAGGGCCCTGGGCCTCTTCCCAAATATTGAGTGGGAAGGGCGCCAACAATTGGCCATTTTGAAGGGGAACATCTGGTACACTTATCCTGACTAAAGTTGGTCCTTGCCTGTCAAAGGCTCGTGGTGACGCCGGCTTGGGCTCCACAATGACTTCCTTCCTGCTGTTGGGCTTGTCTTGGTCTTGTTGCACCAAATGGATGCCTTTGCTTGATGCTCTCGCCGCGCTTGCTCCTTTGCACCAAAGAGGAAAGGAGGACACTGCTGGCTGGCGCTCACCGGGCGACCTTGGTCGTCATGGCTTGCGCCATGGGCACCTCGTGAGGTACCCCGCCTTGATCTCCCCGGGCCTCGCGAGCCAGCCTCGATGAGGCTGCGCTCGACGAAGCTCCTGTCCGTCCGCCTCATGAGGCTTGGCCTCGCGAGGGTCTTGAGCTTGTGTTGATGAAGGTCGTGATGGGCCCCATTTGAGCCACGCCAGCTGCAGTGAGCAGCAACTCGGGGACCCCTGCTCCCGACACCGACATGCACCAACTTACCCACCACGCTCGCTTAACTCCGCCGGACACACTTTCCTAGGTCATACCCGCCTCGGCCAAACAATACGCCGCAACCCGACCTAGGCTTAATAGAGAGGCCAAGACGCCAGATTAAACCTATGCCCCGGGGTCATGGGCCATCTTCCCGGAACTCCTGACGCTATGAGGGCGGCGGTGAGCAGACCTAGCTACCTCCTTCAAAGGCAGGTGCTTACGCAGTCCAACCCGCCGCGCCCGCCGCCGCCGACGCTTATTAAGCTTCGGCTGATGTATACGACGCAGAACGCCCATACTATGCCCACGTGATGGTTAGTGCTATCAGGCCAGAGGCCCCTTGGATCAAATATCCAAATCATAGTGGATTAGGAGCGCGCGGTAACAAGCAGAGGCTCACGAAAGATGTGACCCCATTGCCCCGTCTCGAGGGCTTGCGACAAGGGCTAGTAAGGCCCGGCCACGCCTCGTAATTATCTCGCGGGAACCCTTCAGGTTAACCCGTCTCCACATCACTCGCAATTAATCTCACGCGGGTACCCATCAGGGCCGACCCGTCTTTAGTAACATGGTTCAGTGTAAAGTCATAGTAATCATAGTAACTGTGTGTCTAAACATCAAGGGGGAAACCAGAGGAATCACCCCCGGTGAATTCCACTCGATGTAATCATCAAAGTGAACGTAAGAGGAATCACCCCCGAGGTTCACACTTGAGGGGTTGCACGACAGAGTCGTATCAGAAGTGGTTAAAGAGGAAATCACCCTCGATGACCATGACCAAAAAGCTACACTACAGGGTTAACATCAGAAGTGCTGATGAGGCCTCAGCCTCGGCACTCGATAATAACCCAGTAGTGTCGAGCAACTAAGGGGAAAGTGATGTGCGGTGCCACGGCCTGGTCTTCGATCCCATTGATCGGGTCTTCAATGATGAAGCAGGGGCAACAAGGACAAGGTGGGGGTCACTGATGGATCACTAAACAACCTATACTAAGCAGTTTAGGATAAGGTGTAAAGTACAACAGCAGAGATACAAAAGCAAAGGCTATGCATCGTAATAGGAGCAAACAATAACAATAGCAAAATCTAATGCAAGCATGAGAGAATGGAATGGGCGATATCGGGATGATCGAAGGGGGGCCTTGCCTGGTTTCTCAGACGAGAAGGAGGGTCGTCGGTGACGTAGTCGGTCACGGCGGCATCGGCAAATTCACACGGGTCTACCAAGAGAAGAGGGGGGAGAAACAGTAAATACATAGCAAGCAAGTGCATAACAGGACAACAGACAGAGCTAGACGTGTTCTAACGTGGTGCTACACGATACCGACGAAGGAGGAAGTCAACCGGGAATGTTTTCCCGGTTCCGGACCAGTGTCAGACAGATGACCGGAGGGGGAAAGTTCCATGTTCAGATAGTTAGAGGCATCTGACAAGTAAACGGAACACGTGTCCGGATTCGTCTCGTCGTTCTGAGCAACTTTCATGTATAAAACTATTTCATCCGAGTTACGGATGAATTTCTACGAATTTCCGGATAATTAAACAACTATTTGGAATTCCTGGAAATTGGCTAAGTCTGAGAATTGTTCAGTTTTTAAAGTTCACTTAGCTGATTTCCAAAGGCTATAACTATGGTTCTGCCCATCCTATGGATTAGTACCTTATATCAATATTGAACATTTCCCTGTGATCTACAAGATGATATCAATTTCATCACTATTAGTGTTCATTTGCTTAATCAAAACTTTGCTTGAAAAGTGCCACTTGTTGTTGATTCCAGAAACTGTTAAAATAAACGAACATATGATTTTGTGATTTTCACAAGGTTTAATCCGTGCCTTATCTGAATTTGGTCTAATGGGATGTTTTAAACCTTGTCAAGTGTACTACCCGTACATATTTATTTTAGCTATGTTAAGCTTTGTTTAGATGCTGCTTTGAGGCTGTGAAGAGGGCTAGTCAGTGTTATAGTTGCAAATCTGGCAACTGCTACAGTAACTGAATGTTACTGTAGCAGGGGAGCAGCAGCCGAGCGCAGCGGCCAGAGCAGCAGCAAGGAGAAGCAGCGGCGGCGCGGCGAGGCCGGCTGAAGGCGGGCGAGGCCGGAGATGGGCGTGGCCACACACACACTGCACGCACACATCGCGCACACACACTGCACGCACACATCGCGTACACACACTGCACGCACGCACAACACGCACACGCACGCACGGCCGCTCGGCCATGGCCACGTCCATGGCCAGCAGTAGCAGGCTAGCAGCATCCGGCCGCAACGGCTAGCGGCAGCACGCGCGTGCGGGTGCGGCCTGGGGCGAGACAAGGTGCGGTCTGCGGTGAGCGCGCACACGCACGGGGAACGGAGCTCTCGTCATGGCGGCGGGCGGCGGAGCGGACGCCGAAGTTCAGGCGTTGGTGGTTACGGCGATGTGGGGCCACGTCAAGCAACGCGGGGAGCGGTGTTGGGCTCCTACGAGCTCCAGGAGCTCGAATACGAGCTCGGACGCGAGCTCGGGCTACAGTGGTCACGGCGGCGAGCTCGTCTACGGCAACGAGTACGGCCATGACGTGTTCGGCGGCTACGAGCGCGGAGATGAGCATGGGAGTAAGGGGAGAAGGAGAGGAGCTTACAGCGCCCCTGCAGATGTGCAAGAGTGAGCTCGGGGGAGGCTCGAGGCAGTGAATCGGGGCGGCGATCGACGACGCCGGTGCGGGGAAGATGAGCTCGGGGAGGTCGTTGTAGTGGCTCCAAGCTTCAACGGAGAGGCGGAGGTGATGTAGTCGAGGGCGGCGACGACGTACGACATGGCGGAGTGGCGATTGGGGCACGGTAGCCGCGGGATCGAGTGGAGCACGAGGACGGCGGCGTCGGGCGGGATACAGAGGGAAAGAGTGAGGAAGAGGGAGTGAGTGAGTGCTAGGGTTTCACAGAGGGGCGCGGGGAAGGCCTTGTAGGCATCGAGGAGGGTTGGATGGCCGACGCATGGACATCGGCGGCGTCGACGCACGCGCTCTGTCCATGACGTTTGTATGAACAAAAGAAAGAAGAAGAGTGCTACGTGGGCTGGGCCGTGTTACTGTAGCCATTGGGCTAGAGTGAACAGTGAGGTTTTGGCCTTTTCTCTTTCTCCTTTTCTGATTTCTTTAAACTTTCTGATTTTCAAAAGAATGTTAGGCCACAAAAAGACTTTTATAAAATATGAAATTGTACCACATAAATACTTTGCAGTACTTGGCACTGCCATAAAAAGGTTTTGCAGAAAGATAATTTCATTTAAATTTTATAAATGAAAATAGATTAAAGGGGTTGTTTTGGGCACTATTTTAAATCCTAAGGGCATTTTGGGAATATAGCTGATGTTGTTTTCACCAACATAAATAATTAGGCATTATTTGAAAAATTATGAACTATTTTGTTTGCATTTTTGAAGAGGTAAATTTTGACTTCAAATTTAACTTGAATCTATGTTTGGATTGAAACAAAGTGAGGATTAGCAACTTCATTATGATGACATGGCATCATCAAGCATGAGATTACTGTAGCATGATACTGGGGATTTTACAACATAGCATCACAATATAACAGTTACAGACTTTGTAGAAATTACTAAGTCACAGAAATCAGCAACACCACGGAGCTACTTTGCAAGCTTGTAACAATCAACACATGGCATATCATGAAGAGTGGATTGCACCACAGCAAATATGGCATGTTGTATATCATAACACATGTATACATCAAGCTCAAAAGAAAATCACACAAAAATATACAAAAATGACAAATGAGCAAGTTTAAACTACAGCAGACAACATCACATAGCACTCTTGCAATGATGGTAAGGGATCCAAGATGGACTCAAACAAGCATTGCACACTGGAACCAAATGAAGAGCATCTCATGATGAACATTTTGACATATTATATGCATGATTCCGAGCAGCACACATGAAGTTATGATGCGATGAACTTGGGTATAAAATGTTACAGATAAAGGGACTTAGGGGAAAACGGGGTCAACCTAGGTTTGATCGATTCAGATTCGGCGCTACAACCGAGGTTCACCGGGGCTCGCCGGAGTAGGCAGGGATGGCGGAAGGAGAGGTGGCCTCTGGCGGATCCGCCGGATCTCACCGGATCCGGGCGCGGACGCCGAGGGGCGGGCTGGGCAGCGAGGTGCGGGGCGGCGGCGGGCGGCGAGGTGGCGGCGACCGGGCGGCCGGTTCGCACGGGCGGCGGTGCGGTGAGCCACGCGCTCGGGCGGCGAGGGAGAAGGCGCGCGGCGCGGACGGCAGCGGATGGGCATGGGGCCGGGCCTCGGCCTCGGCGAGCCGGGTTGCACGCCTGTGGCCGGTGCCACGTGGCGCGCCCCGGTTCGCCGGGTGGCAGCGGTGGATATGTCCGACGCCGGACACGTCCAGCGGCGGAGAGGGAGCGGGTCTAGGGTTTGGACCCGGATATGGAGGAGGGGTGCACATATTTATAGCTAGGAGGAGGTAGGAGTGTCCAAATGGAGTGCGGTTTTCGCCCACGCGATCGTGATCGAACGGACGAGAGGAGAGGGGGTTTTGATGGGTTATTGGGACACTTTAGAGGGGTGTTGGGCTGCAACACACACGAGGCATTTATGGTTCCCCGGTTAACCGTTGGAGTATCAAACAGACTCCAAATGGCAGAAACTTAACAGGCGGTCTACCGGTGGTGTACCAAGGCCGCTTGGCTAATCTCGGTCCATTCCGAGAAAGTTTAACACCCGCTCACGGAAAGAGGAAAAAGGGTGCGCCGAAGGACATAGGAGTGTCGGATCACGAAACGGACAACGAGGAAAAGGACCGGATGCAAGAGACGAACACGTACGCAATGCAATGCACATGATGACATGGCAAAATGCAACACACACGAAAATGACATGGCAAAGACAGCGAATAACTGGGAGACACCTGGCGCATCGAATCCGTGGCGTTACAACTCTCCTGCACTAACAAGAGATCTCGTCCCGAGACCTTAGGAATGAGACGGGGGGAAAGAGGATGAGGTGAAACAAAAACGCAAGAGGGAAAATGAACAAAGTTAAGAACATTTGAGTAGGAAAGAGGAATGTTGAATGAGACAAGAAGCAAAAGCTCAAGGCATAGGGCTGAATTTGAAACCACTCCGGTTAGGACAAGATAGAAAAGGAATGATAACGAAGGAATTTATGCAGCACTCTGGCTGAGCATGGAATGAATAGAACATGAACTTGAGAAGATGGAACGATACTTGGCTTGAGGAACAACACAATGCCTCCGGGAGAATTGAAAGAGTGGAATGAGAATAATGGGGAAGAAGATGATAACTTCTACCACGAATGAAATAGAAAGCATCCATAGAAGGAAGGATTGAACGGAATTGTTGAGAAAATCAACAACGAAAAGAATAAGCTTGTTGTTGACTTATGTATAACATCTCAAAACTATGAGGTGAAAACGAACTACAAGCTGAAAGAGATTGAATAGCTGAGAGAGAACGAAGAAATGCAAAACTCTATTTCAAAAGAATACGGGGAATTACTTGCATTTCGAGATGCAAGAAGAAAAGATACTTGAGCTTCGCCTACAAGAATCTTGATGAACACTTGAAAAATGAATTATATACTGACGAACCACCGTGAAATACTCCGGTACCAAAGGATGATGAGATTGAATTGAGGAATGGAAAGAATAAGATAAAAGTCTTGCGATGATTTAAATGGAGCTTCGAGACGGAACAAGCGAGAAGCTTGTAACTCCGGAAAAGAAAAGAATGACTCAGGACCGAGAGACATCATGAAAAATCTCCGAAGGAAGGAATTGATCCACTTTATGAAAGAAGAATAATAATTATGTTATGCCTATCCTCCACCAATTAAATTGATGGGAAGCAATGGACTTGCATACAACTTATTCGCGTTGGAAAGGATTAAGGGGGGATATAGCGTGAAATTTGGGAAGGTTTTCATGAGCCACCGGTAGGATTGAAAAGAACGAATGAATTGATATGATAACAAAGAAGAAGGAATCATGAATGAACCACCGTAAGAATTGAAACGAACGACGAAAAGAGAATGAATCACCGGAAAGAATTAGAAAAAACACGAAGACACTTGAGGGAATTTAGAGAAAAGAGAACGAAGAGATCGCGAACTGATTGAAGAATACTTGAACGAAGCACCGGAAGAATATTGAGACGAACGAAGGGGAAAGAATTTTAGAATAATCGAAGAATGAATTTGAAATCTTAGAACGAATAAATATTCCGAAAAGATGACCTCCGGATGATCGAGATGGAAAGCAACCCCTGAAATACTCCAGATGATTGAAAAGAATTGCACGACCGGAAACAATTTGCGAGGATAACATCAAGCTAGCACCGCAAATCTCCGAGAGAACGGACAAGATTTAGAGGAAAAAATATTCTTCGGTCTTCAAATGTTGAGAATGACGACGAGAAACACCATCAAAATTGTTGAGATACTCCGGGAGAATGAAAATAGGAAAGATTGACCCAAACATGATAGAATTTGAGAACGATCTTGGAGAAAGCATCTGACTGATGAAATTCATACTTACGTCAAAATTCGAAAAGAATTTTAGAATAACTCCGGAAAAAATCAGAAGAGTCAGGTAAGATCCTGGGAAAAGACATGTGGGTTAGGGCCCACTGAAAAGAAACACCGTTGGAAAGTATTGTCGAATGAGAAATGATGCACCGGAACTATTGAAAGATTTGAATGAGGTGATAACCTCGAAATAATAGAATGCAAACATGAATCTTCTGGATGTCTTCAACACTCCGGAATGATGACGAGAGGTGAACGAGCAAAGGGACACATTTGGGCCGAGGGAAAGAATATGATCAACAACGAAAAAGCTTGAACTGGATCCACCAGAAAGAAAACAAGACAAACATTGATGAACCAGACGAGACTTCACCAGTTGAGACAATTGAGGAAAGATTGAAGATACTCCGCACGAATGAAATTGATTGCTTGAATAAAGGCTCAGACTCCGGAATAAAAGGGGTGGGAGGGCGGGAAAAAACACAGGCAACTTGAACGAGGAATCGACGAATAACTTGAAGAGAAAAGCACCGGTTGAAATGATTTAGAAATAATGCAAGGGCTTCGCACGAGTAGGATGGATACTCGATTAAGGACTCTGGTTACGAGAAGAAGAAGGGTGGGCGGGTGGAAAAAAACAAGGACCACTTCGGACAGGGAAACAACGTCGATTGAAAAGAGCTGAGGATAGGTCTCCCAAAAGACAAAGTGGTAAGAGTCGACTTGACGAGAAAAGCACCGGACAAAAGAGGAAGGACAACGAACGAAAACTAACCGCGTGATCCTAAAGAAAGATTTGAAGGGGAAGAGGAGTAGTTCAAAACACCTACGTCAAGATTTCTCACCAGAGCGAGGAAGGGGCAGAGGAGTAAAAATAAATCCTACTCTCCGATATAACTAGACTCTAAAAAGTTTTCTTCTAGACTCGGCAGCGGCCAAACTACACGATCAAAGAAGGGGGGCTCCTAGGGTCGGTCGAGGCTCTGATACCAACTTGTCACGCCCAAGATGCGACCCTATCCTAAGGGAACTCGAAGGTCCCACCAAGGATAGAAGCGCATCTTGAAGACGCTTTTGCAAGGTGTATCATTACGTCGTACCATTACATATAGTGGGTATACATCCAAGACATACAATGTCACGTGAATACAACAATACATCATACATAACATCAACATCTGACTACAGATGAAACATAAACAGAAACTCAAACAATATCCACCCAGCTAGCCCAGGCTGCCGACCAGGAACCTATCCCCTGATCGAAAAAGAAGAAGAAGAACTCCAACACAAATAACATCGCTCTCGCGTCATGAGCATCGCACAACCTGTACCTGCAACTGTTGTTGTAGTAATCTGTGAGCCACGAGGGCTCAGTAATCCCATTACCATGGGTATCAAGACTAGCAAAGCTTAATGGGTAAGGAAGGGATAAAGTGGTGAGGTTGCAGCAGCGACTAAGCATGTATGGTGGCTAACTTACGAAACGAGAGCGAGAAGAGGAGCTTAGCAAGCTGTTGAGAAGCTAGAAGTGATCAAGAAGTGATCCTGAACTACTTACGTCAAACATAACCCAACAACCTTGTTCTCCTCTCGAACAACCCCGAAAAGAGACAATCACGGTTATGCACGCGGTTGGTGTATTTTAGAAGAGTTTACTTCAAGTTTTCTACAACCGGATATTAACAAATTCCCATCTGCCACATAACCGCGGCCACGGCTTTCGAAAGTTCAAACCCTGCAGGGGTGTCCCAACTTAGCCCATGATAAGCTCTCATGATCAACGAAGGATATTCCTTCTCCCGAGAAGACCCGATCAGTCTCGGAATCTCGGTTACGAGACACTTCGACAATGGTAAAGCACGACCAGCAAGACCGCCCGATGCGCCGACATCCCGATAGGAGCTGCACATATCTCGTTCTCAGGGCAACATCGGATGAGCACTACATACAACTAAAACCAGACCTCAAGTTTCCCTGAGGGGGCGCTGCAAGTGGCTCTAGTTCGGACCAACACTTAGTGAAGCATTGGCCCGGGGGGGCTAAATAAAGATGACCCTCGAGAGAGCGACTCCCAAGGGAAAAGTAGGTGATGGTGAGGCAAATGGTAAAACCAAGGTTGGGCCTTGCTGGAGGAGGTTTATTCAAAGCGAACTGTCAAGGGTTCCCATAACACCCAACCGCGTTAGGGACGCAAAATCCGAGAACAGAATACCGATATGACAGAAACTAGGGCGGCAAGAGTGGAACAAAACACCAGGCATAAGGCCGAGCCTTCCACCCTTTACCAAGTATATAGATGCATTAATAATATAAGAGATATTTTGATATCCCAACATAAACATAAACCAACATGGAGCAATCTTCATCTTCACCTGCAACTAGCAACGCTATAAGAGGGGCTAAGCAAAAGAGGTAACATAGCCAAACAACGCTTTGCTAGGAAAGGTGACAAAGGTTAGAGGTTCATGGCAATTTGGGAGGCTTGATAAGCAAGTGGTGGGTAGCGCGGCATAGTGATAGAACGAAGCAACTAGCATAGCAATGATAGTAATGAGATCCAAGGTGACGGTCATCTTGCAAGTATCAAAACAATATGCTACAACACCTCAACATGAAAACAAAAGGCATGGACGTGATGTACAGGTAAAGCATGACAAAACATGAACACTGAACTATCTCCAGAAATTACTAGAACATGCTCAAAAGGACAAGACAAGATTGCAAATAATAACAGTTCACAGACTTAATGGAAATCACTGGACATGGCAGAAATAACATCAGGTTGCAAAGTTTAGAGCTGTCAAACAACATGCTACAGGAACTTATCATGGAAACCAAAGGCATGGCATGAATCTACTAATTGCATAGAACAAAAGTCCCTTTCTGATCACGAGACAAAAAGGCATAGAAGATAAGATGGCACCCATATAAACATAGCAAGTTTTAATACCAGGTTCAGACTTGGCAGAAAAACAGAGCATGGCATAAACAGAATTATGAAGGCATATTTGCGAGCTCAAATCACTCATCACAAAGCATTTCATGACAAGACAAACATACCTACAGCAAGATGACATGTTCATGAAGCTAAGCATGGCAAGATAAAGTTCATAGCATGCTTGGATCACTAACAACACCCATGGCAAAATTGATTAACATGTAAACAATCTCCCAGGAACATTTTATAGCAAAAGTAGAGCAAGATTAAGACATGCTAGAGCACTCCATAAATGCAAACAGTGGCACGGATGGATATAGCATCACATGTGCAGCAAAACATCCTTAGAGAACATCTCCAGATTATGCATAGAGCTCATGTTATCAACAGGTTTACCTAGGATCACAATATAATAGTTACAGACTGCAGTAATTACTAAGTCACAGAAATCAGAAACACCACGGAGGCTACTTGGCAAGCTTGTAACAATCAACTCATGGCATATCATGAAAAGTGGATTGCACCACGGGAAATATGGCATGTTGTGTCTCATAACACATGTAGACATCAATCTCAAAAGAAAATCACACAAAAAGATACAAAAATGACAAATGAGCAAGTTCTGTTAAACTACAGCAGACAACATCACGTAGCACTCTTGCAATGATGGTAAGGGCATCAAGATGGATTCAAACAAGCATTGCACAATGGAATAAAATGAATAGCATCTCATGGTGAACATTTTGACATATTTTATGCATGATTCCGAGCAGCACACATGAAGTTATGATGCGATGAACATGGGTATAAAATGTTACAGAGAAAGGGACTTAGGGAAAACGGGGTCAACCTAGGTTTGACTGGATCTGTATCTGGCGCGCGAACCGAGGTTCACCGGGGCTCTCGCCGGAGTAGGTAGGGACGGCGGAAGGAGAGGTGGCCCCGGGGCGGATCCGGGCGCGAAGCCGAGGGGCGGCGATGGGCAACGAGGTGGGGCGGCGGCGGGCGGCGAGGTGGCGGTAAGCGGCATTGTCTGCGGCGGGCGGCGGGACGGCAAGCGGGCGGCGGGGCGGATGGGCATGGGGGGCCTGGCCTCGGGCCTCGGCGGGCGCTGCTGTGTGGCCGGGTGCCACGTGGCATGTCCTGGTTCGCCGGGGCGGCGGCGGTGGAATGTCCGACGCCGGCGGGCACGTCCGGCGGCGGAGAGGGAGCGGGGCTAGGGTTTGGACCCGGATTTGGAGGAGGGGTGCACATATTTATAGCTAGGAGGAGGTAGGAGTGTCCAAATGGAGTGCGGTTTTCGCCCATGCGATCGTGATCGAACGACCGAGAGGATGGAGGGGGTTTGGATGGGTTATTGGGCCACTTTAGAGGGGTGTTGGGCTGCAACACAGACGATGCCTTTACGGTTCCCCGGTTAACCGTTGCAGTATCAAACGGACTCAAAATGGCACAAAACTTGACAGGCGGTCTACCTCTGGTGTACCAAGGCCGCTTGGCTAATCTCGGTCCATTCCGACAAAGTTTAACACCCGCTCACGAAAAGAGGCAAAAGGGGGCGCCGGAGGACATAGGAGTGTCGGATCACGAAACGGACAACGAGGAAAAGGACCGGATGCAAGAGATGAACACGTATGCAATGCAATGCACATGATGACATGGCAAAATGCAACACACAAGCAAATGACATGGCAAAGACGGCGAATAACTGGGAGACACCTGGCGCATCGAATCCGGGGCGTTACAACTGATAATATTAATGGGCATGTTATTTATTTCTGTGATGAGACTGCCAGAATTGCTAAGCCTTGTGCTAAAGATAAACATAGACTTGTGGTAGGCATGCCTGTTATTTCTGTTAAAATAGGAGATCATTGTTATCATGGCTTGTGTGATATGGGTGCTAGTGCTAGTGCAATACCTATTGACTTAGAAGAAATTGATCTTACAATTAAGCTTGCCAATAGAGATACTATTTCACCCATGGGAATTGTTAGAGATGTTGAAGTCTTGTGTGAGAAAACTAAATATCCGGTTGATTTTCTTGTTCTTGGTTCTCCACAAGATAGCTTTTGTCCCATTATATTTGGTAGGCCCTTCTTAAATACTGTTAATGCTAGGATAGACTGCGAAAAGGATGTTGTTACTATTGGTTTCACTACTAGGAAAAGGCTAATTAGTGGCGCACCTGTTTTGGCCATTAATGGCGCACTACAGGTGCGCCACTATCATCACGCCACTAGTAACTAGTACTAATGGCGCACCTGTGCGCCATTAGTATACTGATTAATAGTGGTGCACCCGAAGTGCGCCATTAGTATGTCAAACAGTGCGCCATTACTATATACCTCCTGTGGGGCCATATTTACCTTGTGCTCTGGTTTACTAATGGCACACTTCTAGTTAATGCGCCACTAGTGTGTTTATTGCAGTGCGCCACTAAAGTGCAGCATGATGCGCCACTAGTATGAATATTAGGATTTTTTTTCTTTTCTGATATTTGCACAGGTTACAAAATATATTACTCGCATGAATATAGACAAGACAACATATAAACAGCAGATTTATCGAATACAATAGAAGATTAGTCTCCGAATACAATTCATCATATTAGTCTCCGAATTCAAAATACCGAACAAAGTTAGAACATTACCAGTCTCAAGACCGCGAGTAGCGAAGTTGTCTTCACATTACAAGTCGATATCGATCATCTAAACTACCATCACATAGAAGGGAGATGCGGTCATCACGATGAGCATCATCGCGATGAAACTGGTCTCCATCCGGTTCCTCCTCCGCTCCCTCCTCTCTCCCGCTAGATAGCGCACGTATCTAGCTTTCGCCTCCGTCCTAGTGGTGTACCCTTTGTAATCATTATCGCTGAAATGGTGAACCTGTCTCCGACACTCCTCCCGATCGTCAGAGACTCCGGGAACCTTACCCACATACCACGACACGCACGGCATCTCTATGCACTAGACAAATAAAACGTTAGTAGCAATTCACGACAATACATAAGCAATATATAAGTATGCAATGTATGGATCGGAAGAGAAAAGCAACACATTAATAGCACGATTCATGGTCCTACTAATAAATAGCATCGATTACATATAAGTTGAACGACTGTCCAAACCAAAGAGACATACAAGTTCATTAAAGTTTAATTACAACATGAGCTAATCGATATTTCAGAACTACATATCATCACTACTTTCGACTCGACTCCGGGACCGGAGCATGGATGAAGCCGCCTCTTTTGTTATGGTCATGAATGTGCGTTCGTTGTCAGCCTGCATTTGTAGCGTTGTTTCTATTTCACTGTTGGACGGTTGATATTTGAGGTAGAACTGCCCCGAGGTACGAAGGACATCTTGATGGATGATTTCTGCAAACTCCGACTGGATGCGAAAGAATTCTTGTTTGAGGTCCGCGTCCTGGATTGCCGACAAGCGTGCGGCCCAATCTTTGAAACTATTTGGCAGCACAAGGTGATTATGGTCCCGTACGATCGCCGCATGTGATGGAGGGCGTAGTAGGCATCCTTCTGACCACCAGGCGGCTGCTTGACGCAAGGGAACGTCGTTTCGTGGGTGAACACGTGCTTGCCGTATCTAAGAATTGGCCTTTTGAAGGTGCCTCCAGATTTGGCGTAGCTGGGGAGAACATCATCAAGAACTTTCTTGATATTTGTGTAGTCTTTCTTCGACTGATGGTCCGAGTCGAAATATGTGGCCATGGAATAGTTCGGGCTTAAGAGGATGAGTGTGCAATGTGTGTCACTACACAAAACACTGAATGTTAGAAAAAAAGAACAGTCGAAATCTAAGAAATCATATGTTATGGGGCAGTGAGGGGATGACTTACTCGGGAAAGTAAGGCATGAGGAAGTTATCCTTATCTGGGTTCGCCAGAATGACGCCTTCGAGGTATGAACTTGCGACTTGCCGGTCCCCAGCGCTGCCCAAGATCTTGGCACGCATGTAGAAGGGGTCGACTATCACTATGTCCCGGGTCTTATCTCTAATGATCCGCATCTCCATACTCGGCAAAAATAGCCGAACGAAGGTGTAGTGCAGCGGATGAAGGTTAAACATAGCGAAGATATCATCAAACGTAGGACGATCATACCGCCGATGGCGCTATCCACAAAGCCATTGCCCTCTAGCACCTTGGCCACGAAAACCGGGTGTGCCACATCATTCTCGGAGAGACGCCGCTTCTCCAAAGAAAGAACACTGTCATGCAGACTCAGCATAGTACCGGTTGCAGCATTGAGCAGATTAGTCGGTATCATCGGCCTACCCTCCACATGCACCCTCCTCGAGATATCCTTAGGTGAAGGTGGCTCGTCCTGAGCACGGATCATACTCGGTGCCAGATGGCTCGCACCGTTGTTATTCTTTCTTTTCCGTCCCTTCTTCTTCTGCTGTAATGGGATCGAGTTCTGCTCAGAGACCGCCTTCTTGAGTGTGTTGGGGCTGATAATATTTCGCACCTCGGCTATCTGAGGCTCGATGAAGGCGGCAGCTGGAGGCGTCTCCTGAGAACTGAACGCCAGACGATGCCTGTTGCAATTGGGTTTCTCCGGGGTACCAACTAGATCACGATCGTCTTTTGCAGGGTTGGGTTCTTGAGAAGGAGGCCCCAAGAATTCGTCACCGTACCCATGTTCGTTGAAGTACTTATCGACGTTGGTAAATGTACCATCGTCGTCGTCGTCCGGATCCTGTGCCATATGCATGTCCGGATCCTGTGCCATATGCATGTCCGGCATGTCCGGTAGCATTGCGGCAGTCTTGCCATGGCTTGGCGCCGGCACGATTAGCGGTGTTGTCTGTGGGGTAGTGTCCCCCGCCCCCAAACGAATCTGGCTCTTCGGCCAAAGCAGGGGCCAGCTTAAGCAGGCGCTGAGGGTCATCACATCATCTTCGTCAGCCCCAGGGGGTCGAAACGGAGGTAACAAGTCATCGCAGCCCTGCAGCACCCGAACCAGTTAAACCCTATACACGGTGGGTGGCATCGGATTATCGTGGAACACGCGGCTGCCCGGTTGAATGATTCTGGCCTTGGTGACATCGATCAACTCGCCGTCCATGAAGTGCAGGAGAGTGCATGGAACGTCGGCGGCGCCCTGCGAAAACATGTAGGGCGTCAGGGATGCCCAGTCAAAGGCAAGGAGATGAAGTCATTGGCCCAGAGGCTTAATTAGTTACTGTGATGGCGTCGAGCTCGGCTAATGTCGAGGCACCGCCAACGGAGGGCGTGCAAGTGACGGAGGGGCCGCATGCTGCCGAGGTGCCGGCCGGCGTATTCTTCCCACACCCAGGTGCGTTAAGCTGCAATGCCAGCGCCGACGCAGGAGACACCAATTCCGCCTCCGCCGGAGATACCAATGGCGCCGCCGGCGCGTTGCATGAGTTGCTGCCCGTGAAGCTGGGAATCGGGGGCGGCCCCTGTTGGCCACCCGCCATCCACACCTGCAGCCCCTCAATCAAGGTAGGCACAATGGCGGTGATCGTCGCTCCAAGTTGGTCTGGCACTTGCTCTTCGACTATCTCCGGAATCTGCGCCACTTGTGCCTTGAGTTCTTCAACCTCGCGCTCCTGGCTTTCTGAGCTGGTCTTTCTCTCCTTTCGCCCAGCGGTATAGTATCCCGACCATTTCGTGGACAAGCCTTTGCCGGCCACACGACCAGTTGACGAAGGCTGTAACGCCCCGGATTCGATGCGCCAGGTGTCCGTCAGTTATTCGCCGTAATTGCCATGTCATGTGCTTGCGTGTCTCTCTTGGCCATGTCATCATATGCATTTCATATCATGTCATCATGCGCATTTCATTTTGCATACGTGTTCGTCTCATGCATCCGAGCATTTTCCCCGTTGTCCGTTTTGCAATCCGCACTCCTATGTCTCCCAAATACCTTTTACCTCTTTTCATGTGTGGGTATTAAACGGTCTCGGAAAGGCCCGAGGTTTGTCAAGCGGCCTTGGTATAGCACCGGTAGACCGCCTGTCAAGTTTCGGATCATTTGGAGGTCGTTTGGTACTCCAACGGTTAACCGGGTAACCGCAAGAGCCTCTTTTGTTGCAGCCCAACTCCCCTTTCTAAGTGGCCCAAAACCCACCAAACTCCCCTCCATGCTCTCCGTCGTTCGATCACGATCGCGTGGCCGAAAACCGCACCTCATTTGGACTCTCCTAGCTCCCTCTACCTATAAATCAGTCCCCTCCCCCGAAATTCGCGGATGAATTCGCCCCTAACCCTAGCCTTCGTCCTCCTCCCGCAGCCGGACACGTCCGGACCCCGCCGGACATGTCCGCCCCGCCGCGCCGGACCAACCCGGTCGCGACACGTCACCCCACCGCCGTCTCCACCACGCCGGCCCTCCCGGCCCAGATCGGGGCCCGCCGAGCCCATCGGGGCCCGGACGAGCCTGTCCGCCCGCGCCCGAGCGCTGCGCTCCCGCCGCCTCCTGCTTTCGCCGCGGCGCCGCCCGGCCGGACCGAGCCTCGCCGGCAACAGCCGCCGCCGCCGCCAGCCGCGCCCGTCCCCTTCCGTCTCGTCGCGCCTCCCGAGGGCCTCCGCCGCCGTGGACTGAAGCTCCTCGCGCCCGCGCCCGCTCTCCGCCGTCGCGGTCCGAAGCTCTGCTGCTCGCGCCAGCTGGCAGCGCGCCGCCCGTCGCCGGACAGCGCCGCCGCCGTCTGCCTGTCCGCCTCCGGCGCCGCGTCGCCCGGCCTCCTCCCGCCTCCGGTTCCCTCCGCCGCCGTCTCCCACGCCTCCGGCGACCTCGCCGCCGCCGGCAGCCGCCCTGTCCAAGATCCGGCCGGGTGGGATGAGATCCACCCAGTCCCGAACCAAACGCGCCGGCTCCTTCCCCGGTTCCCTCCGTCCCGGGTCCTCCCCGTCCACGTTTTTCGCGAGGTGAAAAACTGCTAAGTCCCGTAATCTGCAGTAATTTTGTGCCATTTTCATTGCATCATATCTCTGTGCATGTAGCTCCGTTTTGCGCGTGTAATATGTAAAAATGTTCGCCTCGAAGAGTAGATCATTTCATCTCATTGCATCATTTTCATTTGAGCTCATCTTGATGCCCGAAATGCTGTTGCAATAGTGCTATGTGATGTTAGTTTCTGATTTTTATCAGAACTTGCACTTTTGTCATTTTTTCCATGGTTGATGTGTGCCTCCTATGGACTTGAGCCCTACATGTGTTTTGCAATATGCCATGTCTTCTTTCCAGTGGTGCTTGCTATGTATTTTTGTGATCTATGTGGTGACTAGCACAAGCATGCAAACTAGGTGTCTTGTTGTTGCTGATTTCAGCGCTGTTTAGCTGTTATTTTGATGCCATGTTAACTTGATGCTACCAAGAGATCCATGCATATTTTGAGATACTTCACTTAGGATGTTTTGTTCTACATGTCTTGCTCTATCCATCCATGCCCTTGTTTGCAATTATGGAGTAGTCTAGCTTGAGTCAATCGAGCTCTACTTTTGCTATCAAATGCTTCCTGGCAGATTGTTTACATGTTATTCAATTTTGCCTAGGTTGTTGTGGTTGATCCATGTATGCTATGTTATTGTTCTTGCCATGTATGTCTTCTATGCCATGTCTTCTTGATGTATGTATGCTTAGTTTATCATATAAGTCTCTGTAGTGAGTGCATTGAGCTTGTAAACATGCCTACTTGTTATCAGTTTTTGACATGCCATGTTGCTGAATCTGTTAACGAAACTTTCAATATTGACATGGGTGTTACTATATTTTCTGATCCTTTTTGGCTTATGGTCACTAAAGTACTTTTGTTCTATGCTTTGAGTAGATTCATTACATGCCTTTGTTTGCCATGTTAAGTTCCTGTAACATGTTGTTTCATAGCTCTAAACATTGCAACCTGTTGTTATTTCTGCTAAGCCTGAAACTGTTATTAGTTGCAATCTTGCCATGTCATTTTGAGCATGTTCTAGTTGTTTCTGGAGGTAGCTCAGTTCTTATGTTTTGTAATGCTTTACCTGTACATCATGCCTATGCCTTTTGTTTTTATGTTGAGGTCTTGTAGCATGTTGTTTTGATGCTTGCAATATGCCGAGTTGCTGTTTTGGACAGATTGTTACTATGACTTGTATAGGGTGTATGTGTTGAACCGTTGCTCCGATTTGAGTGTGCTCTATATGAAACTTGCTTGATTTTGCATTTAGTTTCATATTATAATGTTGGATCCTTGTTTTGAGGGGTTTTGCTTGATGTTTGTGTGCATTTTGCACCAATGCCATGCTTACCTTGTTTTGCTCATATCTTCTAGGCCGTAGCTCCGAATCTAATGAACTTTATATGTAACGTGACTAGAATTTCGTGTAGATCATCGTGGTGCATTTTAAATTGCTGTTTAACAACTTGAACATAAAGTTATTCAGATCTTTACCAATTTCGAAATTTGCATATGAGGACTTACCGGAATTGTTATATGTTGTTTCCGGCCTCATTTAAACTTGCCTTGATGTGTTGCTCTTGTTTGCATCTCTTGCCATGAGTAGCTTCATGTAGCGTTGTCGTGCATCATGCTTGGTTGTGCTTCATGTCTTGTTCATGTGTGGTGTGTTTACTATGTTGTGTGCTTCTTCTTGTTAGTTCTGTTTCGTTATGATCGTGAGGATTCGTTCGCTCACGCTTGGTTCGGCTTCTTCCGTTCGTCTTCTTCATGGACTCGTTCATCTTCTTCATGGACTCGTTCTTCTTCCTTGCGGGATTTCAGGCAAGATGACCGCTACCCTGGATCTCACTACTATCATTGCTATGCTAGTTGCTTCGTTCTATCGCTATGCTGCGCTACATATTACCTGTTGCTCAATCCATCCCAATTGCCATGTCAGCCTCTAACCTTTTGCACCCTTCCTAGCAAACCGTTGTTTGGCTATGTTACCGCTTTGCTCAGCCCCTCTTATAGCGTTGTTAGTTGCAGGTGAAGATGAAGTTTGTTCCTTGTTGGAACATGGAGATGTTGTTCCTTGTTGAAACATGTTTACTTGTGGGATATCACAATATTATCTTATTTAATTAATGCATCTATATACTTGGTAAAGGGTGGAAGGCTCGGCCTTATGCCTGGTGTTTTGTTCCACTCTTGCCGCCCTAGTTTCCGTCATATCGGTATTATGTTCCCGGATTGTGCGTCCCTAACGCGGTCGGGTGATTTATGGGACCCCCTTGACAGTTCGCTTTGAATAAGACTTTTCCAGCAAGGCCCAACATTGGTTTTACCATTTGCCTCACCACCACCTACCTTTTCCCTTGGGAGTCGCTCTCTCGAGGGTCATCTTTATTTAGCCCCCGGACCAGTGCTTTTCTAAGTGCTGGCCCGAACCGAGTAGACTGCGGGGCCCCCTCGTGGCAACTCGAGGTTTGGTTTTACTCGTAGGATGTCTCATCCGGTGTTGCCCTGAGAACGAGATATGTGCAGCTCCTATCGGGATTGTCGGCGCATCGGGCGGTCTTGCTGGTCTTGTTTTATTGCTGTGAAATGTCTTGTAGCCGGGATTCCGAGACTGATCGGGCTTCCCGGGGAGAAGGTCTATTCCTTCGTTGATCGCGAGAGCTTATCATGGGCTAAGTTGGGACACCCTGTAGGGTTTGAACTTTCAAAGCCGTGCCCGCGGTTATGTGGCGATGGGAATTTGTTAATGTCCGGTTGTAGAAAACCCGAAGTTGATCTCAATTAAAATACACCAACCGTGTGTGTAACCGTGAGTGTCTCTTTTCGGGGTTGATCGAGAGGAGAACATGGTTTCTGGGTTATGTTTGACGTAAGTAGGAGTTCAGGATCACTTCTTGATCATTACTAGTTGACGACCGTTCCTTTGTTTCTCTTCTCGCTCTCATTTGTGTTGGGTAGCCACCATATATGCTTAGTCGCTGCTGCAACCTCACCACTTTATCCCTTCCTTTCCCATTTAAGCTTTGCTAGTCTTGATACCCATGGTAATGGGATTGCTGAGTCCTCGTGGCTCACAGATTACTACACCACCAGTTGCAGGTACAGGTTTGCGATGATCATGACGCGAGAGCGATGTTAGCTTGTGTTGGAGTTCTTCTTCTGCTTCTTCTTCGATCAGGGGATAGGTTCCAGGTCGGCAGCCTGGGCTAGCAGGGTGGATGTTGTTTGAGTTTCTGTTTATGTTTCATCCGTAGTCGGATGTTGATCTTGTATATGATGTTGATGTATTCTTGTGGAATTTGTGCCTTATGTATGTATCCCCATCTATTATGTAATGTTGATGTAATGATATCCACCTTGCAAAAGCGTTTCCAATATGCGGGTCTATCCTTGGTGGGACCTTCGAGTTCCTTTTGGATAGGGTCGCATATTGGGCGTGACAAGTTGGTATCAGAGCCTCGACCGACCCTAGGAGCCCCCTTGATTGATCGTGTAGTTTGGCCGCAGTTGAGTCTAGAATAAACTATTTTCGGAGTCTAGTTATATCGGAGAGTAGGAATTCTTTTTACTCCTCTGCCCCTTCGTCGCTCTGGTAAGGAATCGTGACGTAGGTGTTTTGTATTACTCCTCGTCCCCTTCAAATTTTTTTTAGGTTCACGCAGTTGGTTTTCCGATCGTTGGCCCTCAGCTCTTTTCATCCGGTGCATTTCTCGTCAAGTTTGACTCGAGCCTCTTCATCTTTGCAAGTTCAATCTTCAGTTCTTTTCAATCGATGTTGTTTTCCCTGTCCGAAGTTGTCCTTGTTTTTCCCACCCGCCCTCCCTGTTCTTCCCCTCGGAACCGGAGTCCGTGATCGAGTATGCTTCCTACTTGTGTGAAGTCTTTGCTTTCATTCCTCAGTGATTTCAACCGGTGTTTTCTCTTCAAGTCATTCGTCGTATTCCCCTTCCTAGTTGCCTGTGTTTTCCCGCCCTCCCACCCTTTATTCCCGGAGTTTGAGTCTCTTTCGACCATCTATTTCATTTGTGTGGAGCCTCTTCAGTGTTCCCTCAATCATTTCAACCGGTGAATTCTCATCTTGTTCGTCATTCTTCATCTCTTTCTTTTCCGGTGGATTCAATTCAAGTTTTTTCGGTGTTGATCATATTCTTTTCCTCAGCTCAAGTGTTTTCCATGCTCGTTCATCTCTCTTGATTTATCCTTCCGAGTGCTCAAGTCATCTCGGGAGATTAAATGCGTGTTCGATTAATTCAAGGTTGTCACCTCAGTCAAATATTTCAATTGTTTCGGTGCATCATCTATCTGTTCAGCAATCCTTTCCGACGGTGTTTTCTTTCAGTGGGCCCTAACCCACAGGTCTTTTCCCAGGATCTGACCTGACTCTTCTAATTTCCCCGGAGTTATTCTCAAATTCTTTTCGAAATTTGATGTAAGTATGAAATTTCATCAGTCAGATGCCTTTTCCAAGATCGATTTCGAATCATTTCATTGTTGGCTCAACCTCTTTTGCTTTTCATTCTACCGGAGTACCTCAGTTATTTTGGTGGTGTTTCTCGTCGTCCTTGAAGACCGAAGTAGAGTTTCTCTTAAATCTTGTCCGTTCTCCCGAAGATTCGTGGTTCTAGCTTCATGCTATCCTCTTGAATCATTCCATTTGTCAGAGATTCTTTTCTTTCCCATCCGGAGTATTTCAGGAGTTGCTTTTCTGTTCCGATCATCCGGAGGCCATCTTTTCGGAATATTTCTTCATTCCAAGTTTTCAGCTTCGTTCATCTCAATATTCTTTGGGTGCTTCGTTCAAGTGTTCTTTAATCACCTCGTGATCTCTTTGTTCTTTTGCATCTAAATCCCCTCTAGCATATTGGTTCTTCTAATTCTTCCCGGCGATTCATTCTCTTTCGTCAGTCGTTTCCGAATTCTTACGGTGGCTCGTTCAAGATTCTTTTTCCTTGATTATCATTTTAATTCATTCGTTTTTTTTTTCAATCCTAACGGTGGTTCGTTGAAGATCTCTTTTCGGTTTTTCACCATATTTAATTCATTCGTTCTTTTAATCCTACCGGTGGTTCATGAAGTCCTTCTCAAGTTTGTGATATGTCACTTCTCAATCCTTTTCAAGAAGAATAAGTAAGATGTGAAATCCTTTGCTTGTCATCAATTTAATTTGATGAAGGATAAGCATACAATAAATCTTATTCTTATTTCCTCAAAGTGATTAATCCTTTCTTCAGAGTTTGTTCTTGAGGAATAAATTCTAGTTCCAAGTGTTTTCATCTTTTCTTTTCCGGAGTTCAAATTTCCTCAGCCATTTCGTCGGAATCCTCCATCTAATTCATTGCAGGCTCATCTTATTCTTTCATCCTTCATTTTATCTCATCAATCCTTTTGTTACCGGAGTTCTTCACGGTGGTTCGTCATGATTTAATTCATTCTTCAAGTGTTCATCAAGATTCTTGTCGGTGGAGTTCAAGTATCTTTTCTTCTCGCGTCTTGAAGAGCAAATAATTCTTCATCTTCTTTTGAGGTGGAGTTTTGCATTTCTTTGTTCCTCTCAGCTATTCTTTCTTTTCCGTTTGTGGTCAGCGTTCACCTCATAATTTTGAGATGTTACCCATAAGTCCACATAAAGCTTATTCTTTCGTTGTTGATTTTCTCGACAACTCCAGTCAATCCTTCCTTCTAAGTTCTTTTCATTCAAATTCTTTCAATTCTTCCGGAGGCATTGCGTTCTTCATCTCATCGACCGCCATCCCATTTTGTGAAGTTCATGTTCTATTCATTCAATGTTTTAGCCGGAGTGCTGCATAAATCCTTTCAGTCCTATTCGTTTCTTTTCTCATTCTAACCACTCCGGTTAGAACGAGTGCTTTCATAGTCTATCTGATTTAGTGAGCTTTCGATTCTCGTCATTCTCGTTGTTCCTCTCTTCTTCTCGAGTGCTCTCGATTCTTTGCTTCTTCTTTTCAGTTCTTGTTTCACCTCATCCCTTTTCTCTTCCGTCTCGGTCCTAAGATCTCGGGACGAGATCTCTTGTTAGTGGAGGAGTGTTGTAACGCCCCGGATTCGATGCGCCAGGTGTCCGTCAGTTATTCGCCGTAATTGCCATGTCATGTGCTTGCGTGTCTCTCTTGGCCATGTCATCATATGCATTTCATATCATGTCATCATGCGCATTTCATTTTGCATACGTGTTCGTCTCATCCATCCGAGCATTTTCCCCGTTGTCCGTTTTGCAATCCGGCACTCCTATGTCTCCAGGCGCCCCCTTTTACCTCTTTTCATGTGTGGGTATTAAACGGTCTCGGAATGGCCCGAGGTTTGTCAAGCGGCCTTGGTATAGCACCGTGAACCGCTGTCAAGTTTCGGATCATTTGGAGGTCGTTTGGTACTCAAACGGTTAACCGGTAACCGCAAGAGCCTCTTTGTTGCAGCCCAACTCCCTTTCTAAGTGGCCCAAAACCCACCAAACTCCCTCCATGCTCTCCGTCGTTCGATCACGATCGCGTGGCGAAAACCGCACCTCATTTGGACTCTCCTAGCTCCCTCTACCTATAAATCAGTCCCTCCCGAAATTCGCGGATGAATTCGCCCTAACCCTAGCCTTCGTCCTCCTCCCGCAGCGGACACGTCCGGACCCGCGGACATGTCCGCCCCACGCCGGACCAACCCGGTCGCGACCGTCACCCGCCGCCATCTCCACCACGCTGCCCTCCGGCCCAGATCGGGCCCGCCGAGCCCATCGGGGCCCGGACGAGCCCGTCATACGCCACGCCTTCGCTCCCCACCGCCTCCTGCTTTCGCCCTGGCGCCGCCGCCCGCCGGACCGAGCCTCGCCGGCAACAGCCGCCGCCGCCGCCAGCCGCGCCCGTCCCCTTCCCGTCTCTGCGCGCCTCCGAGGCCTCGCCGCCCGTGGACCGAGCTCCTCCGCGCCCGCGCCCGGTCTCCGCCGTCGTCGGTCCGAGCTCTCGCAGCTGCGCCCGCCAGCGCCGCGCCGCCGCCGCCGGACCAAGCGCCGCCCGTCGCCCGTCGCCTCCGGCGCAGCCGCGTCGCCCGCCTCCTCCCGCCTCCGGTTCCCTCCGCCCGTCTCCCACGCCTCGGCGACCTCGCCGCCGCCGGCAGCCGCCCTGTCCAAGATCCGGCCGGGTGGGATGAGATCCACCCGGTCCCGAACCAAACGCGCCGGCTCCTTCCCCGGTTCCCTCCGTCCCGGGTCCTCCCCGTCCACGTTTTTCGCGAGGTGAAAAACTGCTAAGTCCCGTAATCTGCAGTAATTTTGTGCCATTTTCATTGCATCATATCTCTGTGCATGTAGCTCCGTTTTGCGCGTGTAATACGTCAAAATGTTCGCCTCGAATAGTAGATCATTTCATCTCATTGCATCATTTTCATTTGAGCTCATCTTGATGCCCGAAATGCTGTTGCAATAGTGCTATGTGATGTTAGTTTCTGATTTTTATCAGAACTTGCACTTTTGTCATTTTTGCCATGGTTGATGTGTGCCTCCTATGGACTTGAGCCCTACATGTGTTTTGCAATATGCCATGTCTTCTTTCCAGTGGTGCTTGCTATGTATTTTTGTGATCTATGTGGTGACTAGCACAAGCATGCAAACTAGGTGTCTTGTTGTTGCTGATTTCAGCCCTGTTTAGCTGTTATTTTGATGCCATGTTAACTTGATGCTACCAAGAGATCCATGCATATTTTGAGATACTTCACTTAGGATGTTTTGTTCTACATGTCTTGCTCTATCCATCCATGCCCTTGTTTGCAATTATGGAGTAGTCTGGCTTGAGTCAATCGAGCTCTACTTTTGCTATCAAACGTTTCCTGGCAGATTGTTTACATGTTATTCAATTTTGCCTAGGTTGTTGTGGTTGATCCATGTATTCTATGTTATTGTTCTTGCCATGTATGTCTTCTATGCCATGTCTTCTTGATGTATGTATGCTTAGTTTATCATATAAGTCTCTGTAGTGAGTGCATTGAGCTTGTAAACATGCCTACTTGTTATCAGCTTTTGACATGCCATGTTGCTGAATCTGTTAACGAAACTTTCAATATTGACATGGGTGTTACTATATTTTCTGATCCTTTTTGGCTTATGGTCACTAAAGGACTTTTGTTCTATGCTTTGAGTAGATTCATGCCATGCCTTTGTTTGCCATGTTAAGTTCCTGTAACATGTTGTTTCATAGCTCTAAACATTGCAACCTGTTGTTATTTCTGCTAAGCCTGAAACTGTTATTAGTTGCAATCTTGCCATGTCATTTTGAGCATGTTCTAATTGTTTCTGGAGGTAGCTCAGTTCTCATGTTTTGTAATGCTTTACCTGTACATCATGCCCATGCCTTTTGTTTTTATGTTGAGGTCCTGTAGCATGTTGTTTTGATGCTTGCAATATGCCGAGTTGCTGTTTTGGACAGATTGTTACTATGACTTGTATAGGGTGTATGTGTTGAACCGTTGCTCCGATTTGAGTGTGCTCTATATGAAACTTGCTTGATTTTGCATGTAGTTTCATATTATCATGTTGGATCCTTGTTTTGAGGGGTTTTGCTTGATGTTTGTGTGCATTTTGCACCAATGCCATGCTTACCTTGTTTTGCTCATATCTTCTAGGCCGTAGCTCCGAATCTAATGAACTTTATATGTAACTTGACTAGAATTTCGTGTAGATCATCGTGGTGCATTTTAAATTGCTGTTTAACAACTTGAACATAAAGTTATTCAGATCTTTACCAATTTCGAAATTTGCATATGAGGACTTACCGGAATTGTTATATGTTGTTTCCGGCCTCATTTAAACTTGCCTTGATGTGTTGCTCTTGTTTGCATCTCTTGCCATGAGTAGCTTCATGTAGCGTTGTCGTGCATCATGCTTGGTTGTGCTTCATGTCTTGTTCATGTGTGGTGTGTTTACTATGTTGTGTGCTTCTTCTTGTTAGTTCCTGTTTCGTTGCGATCGTGAGGATTCGTTCGTCTACGCTTGGTTCGGCTTCTTCCGTTCGTCTTCTTCATGGACTCGTTCATCTTCTTCATGGACTCGTTCTTCTTCCTTGCGGGATTTCAGGCAAGATGACCGCTACCCTGGATCTCACTACTATCATTGCTATGCTAGTTGCTTCGTTCTATCGCTATGCTGCGCTACCTATTACCTGTTGCTCAAGCCATCCCAATTGCCATGTCAGCCTCTAACCTTTTGCACCCTTCCTAGCAAACCGTTGTTTGGCTATGTTACCGCTTTGCTCAGCCCCTCTTATAGCGTTGTTAGTTGCAGGTGAAGATGAAGTTTGTTCCTTGTTGGAACATGGAGATGTTGTTCTTTGTTGGAACATGTTTACTTGTGGGATATCACAATATTATCTTATTTAATTAATGCATCTATATACTTGGTAAAGGGTGGAAGGATCGGCCTTATGCCTGGTGTTTTGTTCCACTCTTGCCGCCCTAGTTTCCGTCATATCGGTATTATGTTCCCGGATTGTGCGTCCCTAACGCGGTCGGGTGATTTATGGGACCCCTTGACAGTTCGCTTCGAATAAGACTTTTCCAGCAAGGCCCAACATTGGTTTTACCATTTGCCTCACCACCACCTACCTTTTCCCTTGGGAGTCGCTCTCTCGAGGGTCATCTTTATTTAGCCCCCTCCCCGGACCAAGCTTTTTCTAAGTGCTGGCCCGAACCGAGTAGATGCAGGGGCCCCTCGTGGCAACTCGAGGTTTGGTTTTACTCGTAGGATGTCTCATCCGGTGTTGCCCTGAGAACGAGATATGTGCAGCTCCTATCGGGATTGTCGGCGCATCGGGCGGTCTTGCTGGTCTTGTTTTATTGCTGTGAAATGTCTTGTAGCCGGGATTCCGAGACTGATCGGGCTTCCCGGGGAGAAGGTCTATTCCTTCGTTGATCGTGAGAGCTTATCATGGGCTAAGTTGGGACACCCCTGCAGGGTTTGAACTTTCGAAAGCCGTGCCCGCGGTTATGTGGCAGATGGGAATTTGTTAATGTCCGGTTGTAGAAAACCCGAAGTTGATCTCAATTAAAATACACCAACCGTGTGTGTAACCGTGAGTGTCTCTTTTCGGGGTTGATCGAGAGGAGAACACGGTTTCTGGGTTATGTTTGACGTAAGTAGGAGTTCAGGAACACTTCTTGATCATTACTAGTTGACGACCGTTCCTTTGTTTCTCTTCTCGCTCTCATTTGCGTTGGGTAGCCACCATATATGCTTAGTCGCTGCTGCAACCTCACCACTTTATCCCTTCCTTTCCCATTTAAGCTTTGCTAGTCTTGATACCCATGGTAATGGGATTGCTGAGTCCTCGTGGCTCACAGATTACTACACCACCAGTTGCAGGTACAGGTTTGCGATGATCATGACGCGAGAGCGATGTTAGCTTGTGTTGGAGTTCTTCTTCCGCTTCTTCTTGATCGGGGATAGGTTCGGTCGGCAGCCCGGGCTAGCAGTGGTGGATGTCGTTTGAGTTTCGTTTATGTTTCATCCGTAGTCAGATGTTGATCTTGTATATGATGTTGATGTATTCTTGTGGAATTTGTGCCTTATGTATGTATCCCCATCTATTATGTAATGTTGATGTAATGATATCCACCTTGCAAAAGCGTTTCCAATATGCGGGTCTATCCTTGGTGGGACCTTCGAGTTCCTTTTGGATAGGGTCGCATATTGGGCGTGACAAAGGCTTACTGAGCTTATCCTTGTTTTTCATTACGTTCAACGCCCTATTTAAAGTGGTGTCCCAAGGGGAGCTCTTAGACGACCCCGCGCTACTGCTTTCAGTGTCCTGCGGAAGGAACCTGAACCATTTAGAAATTTGGCTTCATTAATTAGAATGCAACCATATGGAGCTAATTACGCTGGGGTGTATTCCTTACCAGAACAAGCCCAAGCGCCTTGGTCTTCGGATCCGTGGTAAGCTCCTTTGTTACCAGCTCAATCTTGTACGAGGCCCTGACATAGTTCCTTGTCTGCTTATCACGGTATTTATCAAAGAGGGGTGGTAGGCCTTGCTCGGCACGCTCCGCGTCCTCCTTGTCCCATATAGGATCCGCCACTCTGTAACCACCGGGACCAAGTTTGTGGACCCCTAAGTTCAAGTCCCGCATATCTTTCCCCCACTGACTTGATTCCGCGGTTGCGTTGCTCTCGCACTTGATCTTGAACTCCAGGTAGTCAGCTTCGCTGATCGAAGGATTTGTCGCCTTGATCTTCTCATAACTGACGGTGTCCTGGACTAGGGGGTACTCACCACGTCGTGTCCCGATCAGTTGGATTGGGCCGAGGATCCCCATGGCCGTATACTCATGGGCCAGTCCGGACAGTTGCCGCATACGAGGAAGATTCCACAAGACTTGGCGATCAAGACAAAGACTCCTCCCCCACCGGCGTATTCGGCTAGGACTCTTGTTATCCTTGGCCTCTGGTGCATTATATAAACCAGGGCCAGGCTAGTCGACATATATACAATATACAACAATCATACCATAGGCTAGCTTCTAGGGTTTAGCCTCTACGATCTCGTGGTAGATCAACTCTTGTTATACTCATATCATCAAGATCAATCAAGCGAGAAGTAGGGTATTACCTCCATAGAGAGGCCCGAACACAGGTAAACATCGTGTCCCCTGTCTCCTGTTACCATCCACCTTAGACGCATAGTTCGGGACCCCCTACCCGAGATCCGCCGGTTTTGACACCGACATTGGTGCTTTCATTGAGAGTTCCGCTGTGTGTTCGGCAAAAGGTCGATGGCTCGCATGCAGATCAACTGCGACTTCGGCATATTCGTCACCAGCTCGACTGGTCACCTTGGTTCGACCAAGGACTGCGCCCTATCTCCGATCGTCATGTTCGGATGAGGGCCTTCATCAACATCAACTCCGATCTCTATCAAGATCATGGAGGAATCATCCAGGAGCCCGGGGCTCAACGTGAACATTGCCCTCGAGCACCGTCTTTTTTTACGGACAGCGGACTTGTGTCCGCCGCCACCGCCTCCTCAAGCGTCGTTTTAACGATTGCTTCGATGGAATTGTGCGGAATTAAGTCTACAACAACCCTGGAAATTTTCGTCGAGTTCCGATGGAGGAATCTCTGGCAATCTCCGATATACCGGAGCCGCATTGAATCTGGATGAGAATCCGGACGAGTTTAGGGCGTGGTGTCCAGCTTCTAGCTCGGACTTCCTTTGGAAGATCCAACCGTTGATCGGCTGCGGAATTCCTATATCTATCACCCCTCAAAATTTCGGCTCGATCCGACCGTCCAAACTCCGGGAACCTTCCGATTAGTACATCACTTTTCGGATCTGTTTTCTGCGCGAAAACGAATCCGACACGAGTTCGTCTTTTTTATGAACGGGATTTCAGACATCCTTTTCGAAGGAAGTTTTGTATGGGGTATTGTGTTTTGTTCCCGAACACATCCCACTATTGGACATGATCTTCAACATCATGCTGACGTTAAACCAGTCCGGCAATATTGCTCCACGGCTGCCGACCTGCGCTAGACACGTCGCCACTTTGTTGAGCTGAGCTCAACTTCTTCGGATCATCATCTCGGCAAGCCGAACAAGAGTCCGGCATCGCGAAGGATAAATCATCACCAACATCGCCGCCCCATGGATTACATGGAGCGGGCATACCGGCATCGCCGCACGGTCGCTTCATCAAGCCGACATCGACCACGTCACGACCTGCATCGGTAGGGCCGCACTATTGCTTCTTCAAGCTGGTGTCCATCGCGCCGACCTACTTCGACATCTCGGCTGGGCCGGGGGCTTCGCCATCTCTTCATCAACCTACTCCGGACACTTCGGCGTCACTAGCCGACCGGGCAAGGGGTGCGTGGATCAAGTCGCAATTTTGGGAATCACCTTCCTTCGGATTACTACAACAAATAAACCAGGTGCTATTAATCCTAGTATTTTTTTTTCTTGTTTGGGTTCATTTTTCCCAAGGAATTATTACTCTGGCTTGTCCATCATATGTACATAGGTCTATCAAGTGGTGGCCGCATTATCGACGGTCGCATTATGGTTCGGTCAGTTTCCTTACATAGTCCGGCGAAACGCCGCATCCGGAACTCGAACTGACCTGTGAATTCAGGCCTTGCCATGCCTTTACCGCATCACGCCGCCGCCCTGCATCGACATTGACTTCGGCGCCAGGCCATATTTCTTTTATTACTCACTTTGCATAAATTATTTGTTATGCAACAATTTTTTTTATTACTATTATCTCTGGTTTGCACTATTTTTTTGTGCACAGGAAAATGATCGAGCCGAACTATATCCTTTGATGCCACCTCGGTGGACGGACGGGGCTTCAAACACTTCATTACCCCATGCCGGGGACTTGGCATCACTCTGCCGTGCTGCATTGACCGTGCTATGTCACCACTTCGGAGTGCCGAGCTCTTTGCTCCGCCACCTCGGGACCGGCTTGGGGGATGGAACCTTATCCCGCATCAAGCTCGGACCGCGTCGTCAATACCGAACACATTAACCAGCTAAGTTGCCTTCATGCTCAAAGTTTTAAATTTCTAACTTGTGTTCGGTTCGACCAAGCATTATATTTTTTTGGAAAAAAAAGTTGCTTGTAAAATTTTTCCTTGTCCAAACTTTGTTCGCACGTACTTGACGCGCTACCCGCGCTCATTATACCTGGGGGCTTCTTTAACATAAGCTTATTAATACGGGCTTTATGCCCAACACATGTGTCACACTTCCACATGTACCTTTTATTCACCATTATATGCATCGATATGACTTAAGTTTTGGCCAAGCTGGGTTGCTGGCTCTGTGCTTACCCCTCGTTCCCGATTGTTTGGCTAGGTGGTAAAGGAGCACCTCTGCGATTGTTAATGCGGGTCACCGGATGTGTACCTCGGTGGGTGAAGCCGAAAGCTAAGCGTTATTAAGGCAATACTCGGTCGATGAACTAAAAGATGATTTCTTACCTATTTATTTACCTGCCCCGGATGTTTTTCTGCTCTTTTCGCAGTCCGGACATGCACTTTAGGGCATGCCTCCTGAGAAAGGAACCCCTAACGGAACTATTCTCCTGGAAGATGTTTCTTACTAACCACGTAATATAACATAACTAGTTGGGCACTTGTCTGATAAAGCACTAATGACCCCTATGCCTGGTCTCCACGCATGCCCCGGTTTTTATAACCGCGAGGTATTCGGACACACTCCGGACTATTGGGTCCAGAGGTTGAAGCGAAAAGGTCCGCTACGACAAACGATCTACAATCCGTCTAGAAGGCATTCTACATGTCACCTTACATTATATAGTCAACTCTTACCAAAGTCACTTGGGGGCTCTTATGTTTATTTGAGCCGTTTCATACTAAGTGTTTTTCTTCTTAGTCGTTGCAAAGTTTTTATTATTTATCACTCCTTTTTTTTTGACACGAGTGTGCGGTCACTAGCCGGGGAGCCTAATTTCTCTCTCAAAAACGCTAGGGTTTAGTTTTCTAAACTGGCCTAATGGGAAGTACTCCACCTTCGGGATGGGAGACTGAAGCCGTAGGCTGACCCGCTTGAAGTCTTGAGATAGGATGTGTCATGTTAAAGCACGGCAGAAGCACTTTTTATTTCTAAAGTCCAATTTTCGGATTGGCACCGAACACTTGATCTTGTTCAGACATCATGTTTTTACTGACTTTTTTTGGTTTTCCAAGCTTTTGGCACTTTTAAACTATTTGTGTGTTTTCAGCACAAGTCTCTCAGTGCGACGCCGGACACCTTTAGAGATTCGGCAAAAACATTCTCGGATATTGCTATATATGCATCAGTTACGAATTGTGTCTTCGGTCAATAGTTGGGTTGCCCGGCTCCCGCGCTTGCCTCCTACGTTCCGCTTTGTTCGGCTAGGTGTGCAAAGGAGAACCATGCGATTGTGCTTCCAGCTCGCATGGTCAAGCACCTCGATGGAGAAAGCCGAAACTGATCGTCACAATAGGTGTAAACTGGTCAGCGATCCGATGACTATATTAAATAACGGGCCATTCATAATATTGGCCGAAGTGTTTAAGGCTTGACCTCGACTGTCGCCGAACACCAGCGGGGGCTATTAACTGGCCTCCCAAACTAAATCCTCAATATTTTGCTCTTACATTGGAGCTGAGGTTTCATGATCATGCTTAGCATGACAACCCAAAGAAAGGAACCGATAAGCGGGACTATTTTCTTTGGAAGACATTTCTTACATTAAACAGTAATATAACATATCTCTCTGCGTACCTTTGTTTATAAAACCGTATGGCCAGATTGCCTTGTTTGTCGTAAATCTTTGCCCTCATAAAGGCTTTATAAAGTAGGACAAACACTCCTCGACTCTTGGCCGAGGAGGTTAAGCCGATGGTCGGTCAACAAAGTTTTGTACAATGCGGATCCGAGCATTAATGATGTAAAGTACTTGGATACATAGAGTCATTACACATAATTTGTGATTTTACTATGGATATCGATCCTTAATTGGCCTCCGTGCCGCATTAAGGCTCGGGGCTCTTGGGCTTGGGGCTTATTATTTACAAATATTAAAGGGCACATTGATCCCCGATCTGGTGTTGCCACCCGACCGGTGTCTCGGGGCTCTTGCATTGCTTGTTCTATGCAGAAAATCTTAAGTGCAATACAGTTTCGAGAGATTTTGATCCTCGGGTTGGTCGGCCGCACCCAACCTGAGTCTCGAGGTCTGAGCACGCCGCTTTTGCGTCGTCCAAGTATTCTGCTGAGCTAGGACTTGATCCTCGGGCCGATTTGGCAAATCAACTTTGAGTCTCGGTGATTCTTTGGGATCAGCGGTCTTATGTCATCCTTCAGTGCATCTCGGGTTTTAGACCGATACACACCTTGAGGGCTCTGGCTATATATCTCGTCAGAGAATAAATTGCATCAATAAAAAATATTGACAAAAAATCAGCCCACATTCGGGGTGGTGCAGCACCTCGGAAGCAATTCGGCATATAGTTCGGATGCAAGTGGCTGGCTCCTTAGAGGGCATTTCCGGCATTAAGCTCGGCTAAAATCCTTCAAACTTCTTTGAACCAAGGTGATTTACGACACCTCGGATTCAGTCCGGCGTTGGAGCTCGGATACATAGTCCGGCGTTGGAGCTCGGATACAGTCCGACATTGGAGCTTGGATACATAGTCCAGCGTTGGAGCTTGGATACATAGTCCGGCGTTGGAGCTCGGATATATTCCGGCGTTAGAGCTGGGAAGCGGTCCGGCGTTGGTGCTCGGCTGCAAGAGATACCTCGAATGCAGTCCGGCGTTGGAGCTCGGATGCAAGAGGACGCTGCCGCCCGGGAGCAACTTCAACCCCGAGGTGTGGCATAAAAATAACAAGGCGTTGATAAAGGCCGGAAACTTAAAGGGGCTCCTCGGATACCCGACGTATAAACTCGCCGAATGCATTTCGGCGATCCTCAAGATCGAAGATGAGAAGATTTGTTGAACCAGTTTTCAAGACCGACAACCGAAGATGAAGAACAGTTCGGAAGAATCGAGGCGTCCCTAACGAAGACCGGTTCGGGGGCTCTTGACGGTGTCTGGACTAGGGGTACTCACCACGTCGTCTCCCGATCAGTTGGATTGGGCCGAGGATCCCCATGGCCGTATACTCATGGGCCAGTCCGGATAGTTGCCGCATACGAGGAAGATTCCACAAGACTTGGCGATCAAGACAAGGACTCCTCCCCCACCGGCGTATTCGGCTAGGACTCTTGTTATCCTAGGCCTCTGGTGCATTATATAAACCAGGGCCAGGCTAGTCGACATATATACAATATACAACAATCATACCATAGGCTAGCTTCTAGGGTTTAGCCTCTACGATCTCGTGGTAGATCAACTCTTGTAATACTCATATCATCAAGATCAATCAAGAAGGAAGTAGGGTATTACCTCCATAGAGAGGGCCCGAACCTGGGTAAACATCGTGTCCCCTGTCTCCTGTTACCATCTGCCTTAGACGCACAGTTCGGGACCCCCTACCCGAGATCCGCCGGTTTTGACACCGACAATAACTACCACCTTTTTCAATCCTTCTCTTCACCGCGGCTCTCCAAGTAGCCAGGGTCGTGCTCATCTTCATGAGGGCGGCACTGTTCACTTTATTCCCTGAGAGGCATGTGTTTGCGAAGTCACCGGGGAACTTGTATCGTTCGTGCAGCTTCGTGAAGAGGAGGTTGCGCAAATTCCCTCGGTCAAGATGCCTTAGGTTCTCGGTGTTGATCGAGACGGTGCTCCGGAGAATGCACCCGAGCTGTCCCGCGTACCCCTTGACTAATTCTTTGGGCGCCGTTGGATGCCCACCGGAGGACACTTCAGTAAATTCCTCCTTGACGGTGCCGAGCACGTTCGGGCGCCGGTCCTTCCGTTGCCTCTTCGGTTGGCTGCTATATGTGCATGCGCTGCCATCATCAGTGGTGGCATCCTCGGCGGCACCATCAGTGGTGTCATCCCCGACGCCACTAGGGATTGTGTAGTCGGGATCGGTGTCTTCCGCGGCGTCCTCGTAGCGGTGAGGTTCTTCCTCCATCTCCTCGGACAGCTCCCAAAATGCCTTGCCCGAACCGCCGGCCTCATCATTGTGGGCCATGTTTTGCTCTAAATAGGAAAAAAGTTTGGTCAAAAGTTGGTTATTGTCAAGGAACAAGATCTCTAAGTTGACCAAATAAACAAGCTAAGGGCTGCAAATGCCCGCAAGGCTTCCAGGGTGACGGCATAATGGCTCAGTGTTATTTAAGGGTTGGTTTGTGAGGAATTATCATGGTCTCATCATTTAGGTTTTGTCGACACCGAGGCATCCTAAAAGCTAAGCTTTTATCATTTAGGGTTTGTCGACGCCGAGGCACCCTAAAAGCCTAAGCTTTCATCATTTAGGTTTTTATCGACACCGAGGCACCCTAAAAGCCAAGGTTTTATCATTTAAGGTTTGTCGACGCTGAGGCACGCTAAATGCTAAGTTAAGTTTTCATCATTTAGGGTTTATCGATGCCCAAGCACCCTAGGTTGACTCATATATATGGGTATCTTCTAATAATATACCCTATCAAGTATGGCACAATAGTTAAAAAAATAGCCAACAATGACATGCAAGTGCTGACAGAAAAGGGAAGGAGAATTCTAAGTTGGGCCTAATCACTTGGCTCTATTGCCACCTATGGCAGTTGCATATTAGTTGTGCAAAAAAAATTAAGAGCGGGAAGTAATGAATAATATTTAATGGGATACCTCCAAAAGCTAATCTAGTATCTCCATTTAACAGTTCTCAACTAGAAAGTGCACAAAGTGCAACAAACAGATTATTTCAACCCCCCAAACAATAATGATAACATTCTTTTCCTGAACTATAAACGACTCATGGTTTCGTCTGTCCAGACATGAATTCAGCATATGTTTTTAATGCAGCAAGAATAAAGGGACACCACATGTCAAAAATCTCGCATCCAAAATTTCACAATTGAGCCTAACGTGACAGTGCATATATAACCAGGCTTATGGTGCATTCTACTTTCTACCTGTCCAAACTGTATTTGTCAGACTTAACTAAGTTAACTGTTATCTGCACACCCCAATCTTTTTATCTGATTAACACAAAATAGACGTCTCAACACTTGCATTTGCAAATATAACACCATGAGACACTTCAACTAGGTACTTCTCGAAGGACAAACACCAAGAGACTGTAAACATATCAGCGGTCAAGAACATCCTGAAATACCCGAAAAGGACTAAGGATATGTTTCTCGTTTATGGAGGTGACAAAGAGCTTGTCGTAAATGGTTACGTCGATGCAAGATTTGACACTAACCCGGATGACTCTAAGTCGCAAACCGGATACGTATTTATATTGAATGGTGGAGCTGTCAGTTGGTGCAGTTCCAAGCAGAGCGTCATGGCGGGATCCACGTGTGAAGCGGAGTACATTGCTGCTTCGGAAGCAGCAAATGAAGGAGTCTGGATGAAGAAGTTCATATTCGATCTAGGTGTAATACTTAGTGCATCGGGTCCAATGAAAATCTTTTGTGACAATACTGGAGCGATTGCCTTAGCGAAGGAATCCAGATTTCACAAGATAACCAAACACATCAAGAGACGAAGGAGATATAGAGATTTGCAAAATATATACGGATCCGAATGTTGCAGACCCTTTGACTAAGCCTCTTCCACGAGCAAAACATGATCAACACCAAGACTCCATGGGTGTTAGCATCATTACTATGTAATCTAGATTACTGACTCTAGTGCAAGTGGGAGACTGAAGGAAATATGCCCTAGAGGCAATAATGAAGTTGTTATTTATATTTCCTTATATCATAATAAATGTTTATTATTCATGCTAGAATTGTATTAACCAGAAACTTGATACATGTGTGAATACATAGACAAACCAAAGTGTCCCGAGTATGCCTCTACTTGACTAGCTCATTAATCAAAGATGGTTAAGTTTCCTGACCATAGACATGTGTTGTCATTTGATGAATGGGATCACATCATTAGGAGATGATGTGATGCACAAGACCCATCCGTTAGCTTAGCATAATGATCGTTAAGTTTTATTGCTATTGCTTTCTTCATGACTTATACATATTCCTCTGACTATGAGATTATGCAACTCCCGAATACCAGAGGAACACCTTGTGTGCTATCAAACGTCACAACATAACTGGGTGATTATAAAGATGCTCTACAGGTGTCTCCGAAGGTGTTTGTTGGGTTGGCATAGATCAAGATTAGGATTTGTCACTCCGATTATCACAGAGGTGTCTCTAGGCCTGATGTCTACTACACAACCTTCTTCTTGTAGACGTTGTTGGGCCTGCAAGTGCACAGGTTTGTAGGACAGTAGCAAATTTCCCTCAAGTGGATGACCTAAGGTTTATCAATCCGCAGGAGGCGTAGGATGAAGATGGTCTCTCCCAAGCAACCCTGCAACCAAATAACAAAGAGTCTCTTGTGTCCCCAACACACCCAATACAATGGTAAATTGTATAGGTGCACTAGTTCGGCGAAGAGATGGTGATACAAGTGCAATATGGATGGTAGATATAGGTTTTGTAATCTGAAAATATAAAAACAGCAAGGTAACAAGTGATAAACATGAGCGTAAACGGTATTGCAATGATAGGAAACAAGGCCTAGGGTTCATACTTTCACTAGTGCAAGTTCTCTCAACAATAATAACATAGATAGAACATATGACAAGCCCTCAACATGCAACAAAGAGTCACTCCGAAGTCACTAATAGCGGAGAACAAACGTAGAGATTATGGTCGGGTACGAAACCACCACAAAGCTATTCTTTCGGATCGATCTATAAAAGAGTTCGTACTAGAGTAACACCTTAAGGCACAAATCAACCAAAAGCCTAATGTCACCTAGATACTCCATTGTCACCTCAAGTATCCGTGGGCATTATTATACGATATGCATCACACAATCTCAGATTTATCCAACCAACATAAAAGTACTTCAAAGAGTGCCCCAAAGTTTCTACCGGAGAATCAAGAAAACGTGTGCCAACCCCTATGCATAGGTTCCCAATGTCACGAAACCCGCAAGTTGATCACCAAGACATACATCAAGTGTTCTCATAAAAGACTCAATCCGATAAGATAACTTCAAAGGGGAAACTCAATTCATCACAAGAGAGTAGAGGGGGAGAAACATCATAAGATCCAACTACAATAGCAAAGCTCGGGATACATCAAGATCGTATCACCTCAAGAACACGAGAGAGAGAGAGAGAGAGAGATCAAACACATAGCTACTGGTACATACCCTCAGCCCCGAGGGTGAACTACTCCCTCCTCGTCATGGAGAGCGCCGGGATGATGAAGATGGCCACCGGAGATGGATCCCCCCTCCGGCAGGGTACCGGAAAGTGGTCCCGATTTGTTTTTGGTGGCTCTGGAGGCTTGCGGCAGCGGAACTCCCGATCTATCTTCTGTTCTGGAAGTTTTAGGGTACGTAGGTATATATGGGTGAAAGGAGTACGTCGGTGGAGCTACGGGGGCCCCACAAGGCAGGGGGCGCGCCCGGGGGGTGGGAGGGCGCTCCCCCCACCCTCGTGAGCACCTCCCGTATCTTCTGACGTGGGGTCCAAGTCCATCAGGTGGGTTTCCTTCCAAAAATAACTTCTCAAGTTGATTTCGTTCCGTTTTGACTCCGTCTGATATTCCTTTTCCTCGAAACACTGAAATAGGCATAAAACAACAAATTTGAGTTGGGCCTCCGGTTAATAGGTTAGTCCCAAAAATAATATAAAAGTGGATAATAAAGCCCAATATTGCCTAAAACAGTAGATAAAGTAGCATGGAGCAATCAAAAATTATAGATACGTTGGAGACGTATCAAGCATCCCCAAGCTTAATTCCTGCTCGTCCTCGAGTAGGTAAATGATAAAAAAGATAATTTTTGATGTGGAATGCTAGTTGGCATAATTTCAATGTAATTCTTCTTAATTGTGATATGAATATTCAGATCTGAATGAATACAAAATAAAAGTTCATATTGATTAAAGAAATAGTAATACGTCAAGCATACTAATCAAAGTAATCATGTCTTCTCAAAATAGCATGGCAAAAGAAAGTTCATCCCTACAAAATCATATAGTTAGGCTATGCTTCATTTTCATCACACAAAGATGTTCCCAACTTCTATACCCCCGATGACAAGCCAAGCAATTGTTTCATACTTAAATAATCTCAAACTTTTTCAACCTTCACGCAATACATGAGCGTGAGCCATGGATATAGCACTATGGGTGGAATAGAATATGATGATGGGGATTGTGTGGAGAAGACAAAAAAGGAAAAAGTCTCACATTGACAAGGCTAATCAACGGGCTATGGAGATGCCCATCAATTGATGTCAACATGAGGAGTAGGGATTGCCATGCAACGGATGCACTAGAGCTATGAATGCTCAACAAAAGAAAACTAGTGGGTGTGCATCCAACTTGCTTGCTCATCAAGACCTAGGGCATTTGAGGAAGCCCATCGTTGGAATATAGAAGCCAAGTTCTATAATGAAAGATTCCCACTAGTATATGAAAGTGACAACATATGAGACTCACTATATGAAAAACATGGTGCTACTTTGAAGCACAACATATGAGACTCGCTATATGAAGAACATGGTGCTACTTTGAAGCACAAGTGTGGAAAAAAGGATAGTAGCATTGCCCTTTTTATTTTTTTTATTTTTTTATTTTTTTATTTTTTTATTTTTTTATTTTTATTTTGGGCCTTTTTTTTTCTTTGGCCTTTCTCTTTTTTTTTGGCCTTCTTTTTTTCTTTGGCCTTTCTCTTTTTTTTGGGACAATGTTCTATTGAATGATGATCATCACACTTCTATTGATTACAACATAAGGATTACAACTCGAAACTAGAACAAGGTATGACTCTATATGAATGCCTCCGGCAGTGTACCGGGATGGTGCAATGAATCAATAGTGACATGTATGAAAAATAATGCATGGTGGCTTTGCCACAAATACGATGTCAACTACATGATCATGCAATGGCAATATGACAAAAGTAAAGTATGTCATGATGATGATCGGAACGGTGGAAAGTTGCATGGCAATATATCTCGGAATGGCTGTGGAAATGCCATAAGAGGTAGGTATGGTGGTTGTTTTGAGGAAGATATAAGGAGGTTTAGTGTGATAGAGCGTATCATATCACGGGGTTTGGATGCACCGGCGAAGTTTGCACCAACTCTCAAGGTGAGAAAGGGCAATGCACGGTACCGAAGAGGCTAGCAAAGGCGGAAAGGTAAAAGTGCGTATAATCCATGGACTCAACATTAGTCAAAAGAACTCATATACTTATTGCAAAAATTTAGAAGTCATCAAAAATCAAGTACTACGCGCATGCTCCTAGGGGGATAGATTGGTAGGAAAAGACCATCGCTCGTCCCCGACCGCCACTCATAAGGATGCACAAGCCAGGTACACTTCATGTTTCAAATTTTTTACACAACTTTAACCATACGTGCATGCTACGGGACTTGCAAACTTCAACACAAGCATTCCTCAAATTCACAACTACTCAACTAGCACAACTTTAATATCACTTCCTCCATATCTCAAAACAATTATCAAGCATCAAACTTTTCTTAGTATTCAACACACTCATAAGAAAGTTTCACATATCTTGAATACCAAGTATATTAACATTAAGCAAATTACCATGCTATTAACGACTCTCAAAATAATATAAGTGAAGCATGAGAGATCAATAGTTTCTTTAAAACAAATCCACCACCGTGCTCTAAAAGATATAAGTGAAGTACTAGAGCAAAAATTATCACGCTCAAAAGATATAAGTGAAGCACTATGAGCAATAACAAAAACTACTCCGAAAGATATAAGAGAAGATCAATGAGTAGCTAAATAATTATGCAACTAAATGAAGGCTCTCTCTCATTAAAGAATTCAGATCTTGATACTTTATTCAAACAGCAAGCAAAGCTAAAGAAAACGACATGATGCTCCAAGCAAAACACATATCATGTGGTGAATAAAAATATAGCTCCAAGTAAAGTTACCGATGAACGTAGACGAAAGAGGGGATGCCTTCCGGGGCATCCCCAAGCTTAGACGCTTGGTTGTCCTTGAATATTACCTTGGGGTGCCTTGGGCATCCCCAAGTTTAGGCTCTTGCCACTCCTTGTTCCATAATCCATCGAATCTTTACCCAAAACTTGAAAACTTCACAACACAAACTTAACAGAAAACTCGTGAGCTCCGTTACCGAAAGAAAACAAAACACCACTTCAAGGTTCTGTAATGAACTCATTCTTTATTTGTATTGGTGTTAAACCTACTGTATTCCAACTTCTCTATGGTTTGTAAACTATTTTACTAGCCATAGAGTCATCAAAATAAGCAAACAACACAATGAAAACAGAATCTGTCAAAAACAGAACAGTCTGTGGTAATCTGCAACTAACGCAAACTTCTGGAACTCCAAAAATTCTAAAATAAATTTCTGGACCTGCGTAATTTGTCTAGTAATCATCTGCAAAAAGAATCAGCTAAATAGCACTCTCCAGTGAAAAGTTCTAGCTAATCTCATGAACGCTAAAGTTTCTGTTTTTTACAGCATGATCATAAAGACTTCACCCAAGTCTTCCCAAAGGTTCTACTTGGTACAAACACTAATTAAAACACAAAACCACATCTAAACATAATCTAGATGTATTATTTATTACTAAAAAGAACCAAAAAGCAAGAAACTAAAATAAAATTGGGTTGCCTCCCAACAAGCGCTATCGTTTAACGCCCCTAGCTAGGCATTATGATTTCAATGATGCTCACCTAAAAGATAAGAATTGAAAACATAAAGAGAGCATCATGAAGAATATTACTAGCACATTTATGTCTAACCCTCTTCCTATGCATAGGGATTTTGTGAGCAAACAACTTATGGGAACAATAATCAACTAGCATAGGAAGACCAAACAAGCATAACTTCAACAATTTAAGCACATAGAGAGGAAACTTGATATTATTGCAATTCCTACAAACATATGTTCCTCCCTCATAATAATTTTCAGTAGCATCATGAATGAATTCAACAATATAACCAGCACCTAAAGCATTCTTTTCATGATCTACTTGCATAGAATTTTTATTACTCTCCACATAAGCAAATTTCTTCTCATCAACAATAGTGGGAGCAAACTCAACAAAATAACTATCATGAGATTGAAAATTAAGATCAAGATGACAAGTTTCATGGTTATCATTATTCTTTAAAGCATATGTGTCATCACAATAATCATCATAGATAGGAAGCATGCTTTCATCATATTAAATTTGCTCATCAAAGCTTGGGGGACAAAAAATATCATCTTCATCAAACATAGCTTCCCCAAGCTTGTGGCTTTGCATATCATTAGCATCATGGATATTCAAGGAAGTCATACTAACAACATTGCAATCATGCTCATCATTCATATATTTAGTGCCAAATGTTTTAATGCATTCTTCTTCTAACACTTTGGCACAATTTTCCTTCCCAACATACTCACGAAAGATATTAAAAAGATGAAGCGTATGAGACAAACTCAATTCCATTTTTTTATTTTTCTTTTATAAACTAGACTAGTGCTAAAACAAGAAACAAAAAGATTCGATTGCAAGATCTAAAGATATACATTTACTTACCTAACCTCCCCGGCAACGGCGCCAGAAAAGAGCTTGATGTCTACTTCACAACCTTCTTCTTGTAGACATTGTCGGGCCTGCAAGTGCACAGGTTTGTAGGACAGTAGCAAATTTCCCTCAAGTGGATGACCTAAGGTTTATCAATCCGCGAGAGCCGTAGGATGAAGATGGTCTCTCTCAAGCAACCCTGCAACCAAATAACAAAGAGTCTCTTGTGTCCCCAACACACCCAATACAATGGTAAATTGTATAGGTGCACTAGTTCGGCGAAGAGATGGTGATACAAGTGCAATATGGATGGTAGATTTAGGTTTTTGTAATCTGAAAATATAAAAACAGCAAGGTAACAAGTGATAAACGTGAGCGTAAACGGTATTGCAATGATAGGAAACAAGGCATAGGGTTCATACTTTCACTAGTGCAAGTTCTCTCAACAATAATAACATAGATCGAACATATGACAAGCCCTCAACATGCAACAAAGAGTCACTCCGAAGCCACTAATAGCGGAGAACAAACGTAGAGATTATGGTCGGGTACGAAACCACCACAAAGCTATTCTTTCAGATCGATCTATAAAAGAGTTCGTACTAGAATAACTCCTTAAGACACAAATCAACCAAAACCCTAATGTCACCTAGATACTCCATTGTCACCTCAAGTATCCGTGGGCATGATTATACGATATGCGTCACACAATCTCAGATTTATCCAACCAACATAAAAGTACTTCAACGAGTGCCCCAAAGTTTCTACCGGAGAATCAAGAAAACGTGTGCCAACCCCTATGCATAGGTTCCCAATGTCACGAAACCCGCAAGTTGATCACCAAGACATACATCAAGTGTTCTCATAAAAGACTCAATCCGATAAGATAACTTGAAAGGGGAAACTCAATTCATCACAAGAGAGTAGAGGGGGAGAAACATCATAAGATCCAACTACAATAGCAAAGCTCGGGATACATCAAGATCATATCACCTCAAGAACACGAGAGAGAGAGAGAGAGAGAGAGATCAAACACATAGCTACTGGTACATACCCTCAGCCCCGAGGGTGAACTACTCCCTCCTCGTCATGGAGAGCGCCGGGAAGATGAAGATGGCCACCGGAGATGGATCCCCCTCCTGCAGGGTACCGGAAAGGGGTCCCAATTGGTTTTTGGTGGCTCTGGAGGCTTGCGGCAGCGGAACTCCCGATTTATCTTCTGTTCTGGAAGTTTTAGGGTACGTAGGTATATATGGGTGAAAGGAGTACGTCGGTGGAGCTACGGGGGCCCCACGAGGGAGGGGGCGCGCCCGGGGGGGCGCCCCCACCCTCGTGAGCACCTCCCGTATCTTCTGACGTGGGGTCCAAGCCCATCAGGTGGGTTTCCTTCCATAAATAACTTCTCTAGTTGATTTCGTTCCGTTTTGACTCCGTCTGATATTCCTTTTCCTCGAAACACTGAAATAGGCATAAAACAGCAAATTTGGGCTGGGCCTCCGGTTAATAGGTTAGTCTCAAAAATAATATAAAAGTGGATAATAAAGCCCAATATTGCCTAAAACGGTAGATAAAGTAGCATGGAGCAATAAAAAATTATAGATACATTGGAGACGTATCAGGGCCCTCTCGGTAATGCACACCACTATGAGCCTTTCAAGCTATGTGACTAATGAGTTAGTTGCGGGATGATGCATTACGGAACGAGTAAAGAGACTTGCCAGTAACGAGATTGAACTAGGAATGATGATACCGATAATAGAATCTCGGGAAAGTAACATACCGATGACAAAGGGAATAACATATGTTGTCATTGCGGTTTGAGCGATAAAGATCATCGTAGAATATGTAGGAACCAATACGAGCATCCTGGTTCCGCTATAGGTTATTGAGCGGAGATGTGTCTCGGCCATGTCTACATAGTTTGTCGGTGTACAAAAGTAGGGGCTCTCCTTTTGACCCCTCTACTTGTGCACGGGCAGTCAGAGCCAAACCGGCGGTCACACTTAGCATGGAAAGGGGAGGAACCAAAAGCACAAGACGAGAAAAGCAATGCCAAGTCCAGAGACGCAAAGAGCAAGAGGGGGAGGTAGACTCCCCTGGCAAGACCCTTGCTGGGGCGGCCTCCGCAGCCCCGGCGGGAGCCTTGCCGGGGCAGCTTGCCCAACACCAGCAGGGCGCGCCACCCTTGAGCCCAAGGGTTCCAACACCGTCAACCACATTGGAACCAAGGCTCGGGAGGCACCTCCATGGTGGCATGCAGATCTTCGTCAAGATCATAAACACACAAGATCAGATGATGACCAGAAGACGACGATCCTCGGCGAGATCCCTGCCGAGGAGATCCACGAGACCCCCGGCAAGATCCTTGCCGGGGACAACCGCGATGCCACGGCAAGACCACTTGCCGGGGCCCCGGCAAGACCCTTGCTGAGGACATCCATGGGGTCACGGCCAGGCTCGCGTCTACCGAGGCTCCACTGCCATTCCCATATAGCTGCCAGCCCAACCAGCTGGGCAGGCACCTGCGTGGCAACATGCAACTTCCAGACCAACTCAGCAAGCACTTGCGTGGTGGCATGCAGATCTTCATGAAGATCCTTTCACCACGCCATCTAAGCAGCCTGCCAGCCTACATGGCGCTGCATGCCTTGTTGTCTTGGACGCGTGTCGGAGCAAGACGGAGCGGCGACGGATGGGACGAGCCTCGTTGCCGTCCCCAATAAAGCAACGAGACACCTAATGAGTGCATTTAATGCGGCTTGTCCCGTAATGACATGCGATAAGCTTGTACACCGTACACCTTTCCACTTCCTGTGTGCCACTGTGGCGACCCCTTTTGACTATAAAAGGAGGCCCGAGGCATCCAGGAGAAGGATTCGGATCTTTTGGACTACGCACACACCACAGATAGTTCAAGAACTCAAGAACACTCAAATATACACCAAGGCAGGACTAGGGTATTACGCATCTTCGCGGGCCGAACCTAGGTAAACGATCCTTGTGCTGACCGCCAGACCCGCTCTTTGCACAACCCCGCGCCCGCCAACCGTAGAAGGGATCCCAGTGATCCCATAGGTGTCGTTTCCCCCAACATCTTTGGCTCAACCAATACGGCCGTCAACGGCGCAGGGAATCGGGACCGACCCGCTGTTCCAATCAGCGGCGGCCCGGTTTCCCGCCTCATCATTCAAGACCCGCACCCACCGCCTACTATCTTCAAGGCATGGGGGACACGTGGCGAGCAAGAAGAAATCGAGGGAATGAGTGGGGCGACCGTTTTCCACCCCGTGATCGTGGGGCACGGGCGCCTCGAAGGCCACGACCTGAGTCCACACAATAAATGAGCCGCGCCCCTGCATTTTCCTCTTTTTATGGGGAAGGAGCGGGCCACCTCTTTATCGCGATGTGACGCATGAGGGTAGGAACCGGCCCACGCATGCGCCCCACGTCACGCAATCAATGCGGGTCGTGGGGAAGTGCATCGAGCAAAGGAGTTATTGCAGTAAAAATCCGCCCCGCCTGCCCGCGCACCGTTCTGGGCCTAGCCCCACAATGCGTTGCGCTTATGTGTGGCCCATTCCCGGGGGCTCCTGTCGGTGTACAAAAGTTGGGCTCTCTTTTGACCCCTCTACTTGTGCATGGGCAGTCAGAGTCGCGCCTGCGGCCACACTTAGCAGGGCAAGGGAAGGAACGAAAAGCACAAGACGGGAAAAGCAATGCCAAGACCAGAGACGCAAAGAGCAAGAGGGCAAGGTGGACTCCCCCGGCAAGACCCTTGCCGGGGCGGCCTCCGAAGCCCCGGCGAGCGCCTTGCCGGGGCAGCTTGCCCAACACCAGCAGGGCACGCCACCCTTGAGCCCAAGGGTTCCAACACCGTCAACCACATTGGAACCAAGGCTCGGGAGGCACCTCTGTGGTGGCATGCAGTTCTTTGTCAAGATCATAAACACATAAGATCAGATGAGGACCAGAAGACGATGATCCTCGGTGAGATCCCTGCCGAGGAGATCCACGAGACCCCCGGCAAGATCCTTGCCGGGCACGGCAAGACCACTTGCCGGGGCCCCGGCAAGACCTTTGCCGAGGACACCCGCGGGGTCACGGCCAGGCCCGCGTCTGCCAAGGATCCACCGTCGTTCCCATACAGCTGCCAGCCCAACCAGCTGGGCAGGCACCTGCGTGGCAACATGCGGCTTCCAGACCAACTCAGCAAGCACCTGCGTGGTTGCATGCAGATCTTCGTGAAGATCCTTCCACCACGCCATCTCAGCAGCCTGCCGGCCTACGAGGCGTTGCATGCCTCGTTGGCCTGGACGCGTGTCAAAGCAAGACGGAGTGGCGACGGACGGGACGGGCCTCGTTGCCGTCCCCAATAAAGCAACGGGACACCTAAGGAGTGCATCTAATGTGTCTTGTCCCGTAATGACAGGCGATAAGCCTGTACACTATACACCTTTCCACCTCCTGTGTGCCACTGTGGCGACCCCTTTTGACTATAAAAGGAGGCCCAAGGCATCCAGGAGAAGGATTCGGATCTTTTGGACTACACACACACCACAGCTAGTTCAAGAACTCAAGAACACTCAAATATACACCAAAGCAGGACTAGGGTATTACGCATCTTCGCGGCCCGAACCTGGGTAAACGATCCTTGTGCTGACCGCCAGACCTGCTCTTTGCACAACCCCGCGCCCGCCAACCGTAGAAGGGATCCCAGTGATCCCATTGGTGTCGTTTCCACCGACATAGTTCTCGAACCCATAGGGTCTGCACGCTTAACGTTCGATGACGATTAGTATTATGTGTTATGTGTTTTGGTGACCGAAGTTTGTTCGGAGTCCCGGATGAGTTCACGGACATGAAAAGGAGTCTCAAAATGGTGGAGGTAAAGATTTATATACTGGAAGATGGTATTTGGACACCGGAATGGTTTCGAGTGGTTCGGGTATTTTTCTGGAGTACCAAGGGGTTACCGGAACCCTCCGGGGGAAGCCATGGGCCTCATGGCCCACGGGAGAGAGAGGGATAGCCCACAAGGGGTGGCCGTGTCCCCCCCACATGGGAGTCCGAATTGGACTAGGGGAGGGGGCGGTGCTCCCCTTTCCCTGTCCTACTCCCTCTCCCTTTCCCCTTTCCCACTCTAGAAAAGGAAAAGGGAAATCCTACTAGCACTGGGAGTTCTAGTAGGACTCCCCCCATGGCGCGCCCCTCTAGGCCGGCCGCCTCCTCCCCTCCTCCTTTATATACGGGGGCGGGGGGCACCCCAAAGCACAAAATTTGTTCTCTTAGCCGTGTGCGCTGCCCCCCTCCACAGTTTACTCCTCCGTTCATAGCGTCGTAGTGCTTAGGCGAAGCCCTGCATGCATCACATCACCATCACCGTCACCATGTCGTCGTGCTAACGAAACTATCCCTCGACGCTCTGCTGGATCAAGAGTTCGAGGGACATCATCGAGCTGAACGTGTGCTGAGCTCGCAGGTGCCGTACGTTCGGTACTAGATTGGTTGGATCGTGAAGACGTTCGGTACTAGATCGGTTGGATCGTGAAGACATTCGCCTACATCAATCGCATTAACCTAACGCTTCTGCTTTCGGTCTACGAGGGTACGTGGACACACTCTCCCCCTCTCGTTGCTATGCTGGCAGGGTTCAAGAGCGACACCTATGGGATCACAGGGAATCCCTACTTTGGTTGGCGGGGCCCGGGGCTGTGCAAAGAGCGGGTTTGGAAGGTCAACATGGGGGAATTTTATCCAGGTTCGGGCCGCAAGTGATGCATAATACCCTAGTCCTGCTTTGGTGTATATTTGGTGTTCTTGAGCTCCTTAACTAGCTGCGGTGCATGCCTAGTGCAAAAAGTCCGAATCCTTCCTTAGTACGCCTCTGGGCTCCTTTTATACATCAACGGGGTCGCCACAGTGGCACATGGGAGGTGGAAAGTATGTACAGTGTACAAGTGTATCTCTGACATCATGGAACAAAACACATTTAATGCGCCGCTGACGTGTCCTCTTTATTTATCGGGGACGGCAAGGAAGCTCGTCTCGTCTATCGCCGCCTCGCATTGCTTTGATGCGTGTCCAAGCTGACGAGGCATGCAGCGCCACGCTAGCTGGCCGGCTGATGCACTGGTTCGGTGGCAGGGTCTTCACGAAGATCTGCATGCCACCACGCAAGTGTTTGCCTGGTTGGCCCAGAAGCTGCATGCTGCCACGTAGGTGCATGCCTAGCTGGCAGGCTAGCTGCTGCGTCAGAAGGACCATGGGGCAGCGAAACCTTGGTAAGTGCGGTCCTGGTTGTGGCCCCGCAGATGTCCCCGGCAAGGGTCTTGCCGGGGTCTTCTGGTTCTCATCTAGTCTTGCAGGCCTTTGGTCTTTACAAAGATCTGCATGCCACCATGCAGGCGCCTCCCGAGCCTGGGTTCCAAATGTTGTCGATGGCGTCGGAACTCTTAGGCTCAAGGGTGGTGGCCTTGCAGGTGTTGGGCAAGGTGCCCCGGCAAGGCTCTTGCTGGGGTAGCGTAGGTCGTCCTTGGCAAGGCTCTTGCCGGGGGAAACCCACCTTGCCCCTCCGCTCTTCGCGCCTATGGTTTCCGCGATGTCTGGTAGTCTTGTTCCCCGCTTCCTCTGCCCTGCCAATCGTGGCCGCAGGTGTGGCTACAACTGCCCATGCACAAGTAAAGGGGTACAGAAGGCCCCTACTTTTGTACACCGATAGGAGCCCCGGGCCTAGGCCACACATAAGCGCAGAGCGTTGTTGGGATAGGCCCAGAATGGTGCACAGGCACGCGTGGTAGATATTCAACCGCGGGAACTCTATCGCCAGTTGCGCTTCCCAACGACCCGTATTGAATGCGTGATGTGGGGGTAGTGCGCGGAGCGGTTGCTGCCCGCTTGCGTCACATCATGGTAAATGGTAAAGAGCCGGCCCGCGTATTCCCCACAAAAAGGAAGAACTGCAGGGGCGCTGCTCATTTACCCTCTGTGCCTTCTTCAATCTCGGAACCTTTGTTCCCATCTTCTTACTCACGCGTGAACCGAAGCTTTTGCCTCTATTCGTCGCTGCCACGCTCCCATTGTCCTTGATCCCTCATCCCCTCTTAGCCACCATGGCGCCCAGAACAGGCAAAGGCAAGGGAGCGGCCAAGGACGCCATGGAGAAGGAGGCGCCGGAGAGCGAGTTGGTGGTGCTTCGGACGCAACGCGCCTTCTTCCCCTTGACGGTCGATGTGCTCACCCTCAGGGACATGTTCAGGCCCCTGTGGGGAAGTGAGACATCGGGGCATCCCGCCACGCGCGTCATCCCCGCCTCCTGCGCCAAGGCCGGTCCAAAGCGGTACCCCTTCTTCATCGATTACTTCTGCTGCGGGCTCCGCCCCCCTTTCTCTGATTTCTTCAACAATGTCATGCCCACCTATGGCTTCCATCTCTTGGACCTTACGCCGAATGTCGTGGCTTGCATGGCCTTCTTCGCCCATCTCTGCAAAGGCTTTGCCGGAGTGCTCCCTAGCACAGCGCTCTTCCGCCATTACGTCTATCCTCGCATCCATCCGAGCGCCGTCTGCAGGTGCATCACACGGATCGAGGACCAGGGAGAGAATGCGTGCTCGGAGGTGCCCGAAGGAGAGGTGGGAAGAGTGGGGGTGCGGTGGTGCTGGATTGAGGAGGCAGATCCGCAGGAGTTCTGTCGGGTCCATCGGGCGCCGCCGGTCCACAGAAAAGACTGGGGGATGTCGATGCCAATGACAAGAAGCTCACGGTCACCACCACCAGGATCCATTGCCTCACTTCGGCTGGGCTCACCCTCGAGATGATTGGGGCCGACTTCATGCACTGCTGGATTGCCCCACTGCACAACAAGGGGAGGCCGGCCTGGGACTTCAGGAACGTGGCTGACATCATGAGGCTCCGCCGTGGCTTGAAGCACAATTTCACGGTGCTGCAACACTCCTATCTTTGCCGGAGGCTCTTCCAGCTCAAGGTGGACGAGGCCGGCGGAGTCGAGAGGACCGGCAAGGCCGTCAAGGCTGGTGGGTCCTTGTTTGGGTTGCCAGTGGGAGTGGTCCCATTGAGCAACAACTCTCGCCAGACCGACATCATCGCCATGATGCGGTTCCAATCTTGTAGCCTTGACCCAACTTTGGGACGAGCGAGCGAGGCGGTCGAGCATTCTTCAACAACCTGTCGGAGAGGTACGTTCGTGACGAGCCATTGCTCGTCCACGACACCACTCGGGAGGAGCTGGCGTACATCGCCGCCAGGGCGGAGGAGGCGGAACTCGCCAAGGAGGCCGGCAGCGTCGGCACCGTGGAGGACGAGGCCGACACGGCCACGGGAGAGAAAGAGCGCGCCGAGTGGGCGCGGTCTGCCGGGGAAGCCACCGGCGCCGGGGCTCCCCTTATTGAGGACGTGGTCAAGGAGTCAACTGAAGAGGAGACCGAGGCGGATGGCTCCTCAGCCCCGGGGAGGGAACGCGCCCAGCGGCAGGCTAGCTCTGGCGAGGCGGTACGGCCTGGCAGGACTACGCAGTGGCAATAGGCCCAGGCGTAGCCCGTGCGCGAGACGAGGGCCGCGGCAACGAAGAAGAAGGCAGCGGTCGCCGCTTCTTCCTCGTCCAAGCGGCGCAGGATCCCATCCCCTTCTCCTCCCCCTTCAGACAGCGACTCGGAGGCCGATTTCGACCTCGGTTCCTTCAGCCCGAAGAGGAAAAGGAGGCCAGAGGGGGAGGAGGAGTAAGCACCTCGCCCTTCATCATTTCTGACCCTTAGCCTGTGCTATCTCCCCTAACATGATCTCATCTTTGTAGGGACATTGAGACGTTGGCCCAGAGGGCGGAGAAGAGGGCCAAGGCTTCGACGGGAGCCAAGCCCGCGTTGAGCACTCCGCGCACGCCGGTGGTGGTAGAGATCAGCCCGGATGCCAACCCTCGACGCAGCCCCCACTTCAGCCCCCAGCATAAGTTCATTACTCACTCCTCATCGACGGGCGCCCGGGCGTGAATCTTGGTGCTGACCTTGCCGGATTTGCAGGAGGGGAGCAGCAACAGGAGGAGCCGCTGAGGGCCGCCCCTGATATGCCGCCCCATTGACCACGCCGCCCAGAGGGGCGCCCCCGGCAAGGGCACCTACCGACGAGCCCACACGCAAGGAGGAAGAGGAGGTGAGCTTGGGTGCCGGCGGCTCCGTCCCGGCAACGATCATTGGCGGGGAGGGGACCACTTCTTCTCAGCTTGGCACGGGTAAGTGGCCTACCTCCCGTCCCTATTTTTCCCTTCCTTTGTTCTGAACCTTGATCTTGGCCTCGTTTCGTCCTTCCTTTCTGATTTCTAGACCCTCCCTCGATGGACCAAGAGGATATCGACATCGTCATCGGGGAGGTCGCCAAGGACGCCGAGGCCGAGGCCGCCGAGATCGCGGCTGGAGAAGCCGCCAAGTCTGCCGCCGAGGAGGCCGCCAAGGGGCTCGTCGGGGAGCCCTACAAGGGCCCTGCCGGGGAGTCCGGCGAGGCCGCTACCGAGGAGGCCGCCAAGGAGGCCGCCAAGGAGGCCACCGAGGAGGAGGTGGACAGTGACCAACCTTCCTCCCCCGCGGCTCCCACCGTGGGCAAGTACCTGAGGGTGGGCGACGACCTGTTCGTCCGCCTCCCAGGGATGGCGAGCAATAGAGCGCCAGCCGAAGGGGAAGTGTTTGATGACGAGGTGCTCGCCACCGCCGGGCTCCAGGTTGTTGATGAACCGAGCGTCGGCGGCGACGGTGCCCAAGAGGAGCAGCTTCTCCGCACCATGAGCGCCAACTTCCAGAAGCTCCAGGCGCTCCACCGTGCCCGCCAAGACAAAGTGAAGTTCAAGATGGCGGCGGTGGACAAGGTGGAGGCAGATTTTGAGGAGCGCGTCGCTCAGACACATGTCTGGTTCAACGAGGCCCGGGATGAACCGAGGGCTGCCCAGGGTGAGCTGGATGAGCGCAAGCGAGAGCCCATCCTGAAGCAGGCCGATATCAAGAAGGCCCAGGAGGTGGCGAAGGGGCAGGCTGCCAAGGACGACATTGCCCGGCAACAGCAGAAGGCTCTGCTGGACTCCCAAGAGGAAGACCTTGTTGCTTGTGAGCAGGCGCTTGCCGCCATGCTCTGCGACAAGGAAGAGGAAATCGGGAAGATCGTGGCGCAGCGGACCCAGGAGCTGGAGCAGAAGCACAAGGACGCACTTAATGCTCTGGCCCTGGACCACGCCGGCAAGGTGAAGGAGCTGGAGCTGGAGCGAGAGGAGCTGAATAAGAAGGTCTCGGAGCTGACGGAGGAGAGGGACACGGCCGACCGCACTCTGGCAGATGTGCAGGTCGCCATCTCCGACAAGGCCAAGTTGCTCTCCGAGACCAACGACTCCATCAACGACCTGAAGCTCAAACTGGACGGCTTCGAGGGGAAGCTTTCGGAGGCTGGGGCCCATGAGGAGACCCTGAACAATGCCCTGGAGGACGAGAAACGGCTGCGGAGTGATGATGCCACCACCCACAAGGATTATGTGAAGAGCGTAAACCTCTGGATCAGCCGCATCATCGACGTCGCCGGGAGGCCCACCGCGCAGCTCGCCGTCATGGGCCTGCCCAGTGTCATTGAGGGAGTCCTGGATTAGGGGGTGTCCGGATAGCCGGACTATAGCCTTTGGCCGGACTCCTGGACTTTGAAGATACAAGATTGAAGACTTCGTCCCGTGTCCATATGGGACTTTCCTTGGCGTGGAAGGCAATCCTGGCGATACGGATATGTAGATTTCCTACCATTATAACCGACTCTGTGTAACCCTAACCCTCTTCGGTGCCTATATAAACTGGAGGGTGTTAGTCTGTAGGACGAACAACAATCATACCATAGGCTAGCTTCTAGGGTTTAGCCTCTCTGATCTCGTGGTAGATCTACTCTTGTACTACCCATATCATCAATATTAATCAAGCGGGAGTAGGGTTTTACCACCATCGAGAGGCCCGAACCTGGTAAAACATCGTGTCCCTTGTCTCCTGTTACCATCCGCCTAGGCGCACGATTCGGGACCCCCTACGAGATCCGCGGTTTGACACCAACATTGGTGCTTTCATTGAGAGTTCCTCTGTCGTCATATTTAGGCCCGATGGCTCCTCCGATCATCAACAACGATGTGCTCCGGTGAGACTTTTCTCCCGGACAGATCTTCGTGTTCGGCGACTTTACTTTGCGGGCAATTAAGCAGCCATCTGGAGCAGATTGAAGCTACGCCACTGGTCACCAGGTTAGATTTGGAAGTTTGAACTACGGCTGGCGTCCGCGGGGACTTGATCTTCGACGGGTTCGAGCCACAGCCAGCGCGCCGCCTTATCACGAGGGCATGATCTAGCTCTGCCGCCCGAACAGTGTCACTGGAGGCCGCACCGATGTCGCTCGACCTTTAGCTCGGAGCCGGCTGCGTCGTCGAGGGCGGGTGGCTGGACACCGCCTCGGGGCTGCGATCTCTGGCGGTTGAGCGTACACCTACCCGTCCTTTGTGGCTCGTAACTCAAAGGCGCGGACTCCTCTCCGGACTCCGAGCCTTCGCGCGCCCGCCGTCGAATCCGATTGAGGCGCCGATCATAAATTCACCGCCGCGGACATCTTTCTCGCACTCGCCCTTTGGCGACATCCTGAATCACTAAAGTCTCTCTCTTTATCAAGAGAGCCCTGGCGGATTATGGTCGGGAAGGTTGGGATCAGCGGACGATGAAGAAATTCAAAGCCACCCACCACCCACTTCGTAGCCACTATCGATGATTTAACGACATGCTCGACTTGACTCCGAAGACATCGGCGGTATGGGCGACGATGCAGGAGACGACCAGAACCAGCGCCCACGAGGCGCTGGATAGCCACCTCGTCATCGACATATACATGGTGGACATCCCAAAATATGGGAATGGCGATGGAACAGCGGAGGATGACCCCTCCAAGAAACAGCCTAAGCGCCGGCGTCAGTGGCGCCGCTCTAAATCCTGCCACAGCAAAAACGGTGATTCCGGCACGGGAGACAATAACACCCCGGACAGTGCCGAAGACAACCCCCTCTAGCAGGATTCAGCGCAGGAGGATGGAGAAGCCAGCCCTCATGAGATAGCGGCAGAAAAAGAGGTAGAGGATGATAATTACATGCCTCCCTCCGAAGATGAGGCAAGCCTCGGCGACACAATTAAGTCATGCCGAGGATCCCATCGAACAAGGCGTTTCAAGCGCAGGCTCATAGCCACGGCAAGCAGCCTCAAGAAAAAGCAGCAACATCTTAGAGCTGACCAAGACTTGCTAGGTGACAGATGGACTGAAGTCCTTGCGGCGAAGAGTATGAACTCGGCGCCCTCAAGAGCTACCCAAGGCGCGGCTGCTACCCTGATTAGAGGAGGAAGCACCCAAACCTACATCACCGGCGCATGACACGGCTGACCGACCACCTCGTGGCCGCGACAGAGAGGCCTCTTGGCCCTCAACTCAAGACGCACCCCGGCGCCACTCAAAAAATACCAAGGCGCGGGGAAATGCGCTAGACCTGCGAGATATATTGGAGGACAAGCCAAGGCAAACAAGATCAATCTACGGATCGCGTGGGCGCCCCGCGACACGTGACGATAACCGTCACGCCAGATATGGCAACTCCGTCCGGGCCGAACACAGTAGACAAAGCTCATTTGAGCTGCGTCGTGATATATTAATCTGAGGCGCCAGCACACCCACTATGCTTCACGGATGAAGTGATGGATCATCAAATCCACGAGGTTTTCAAACCCGTAAACATTGAATCATACGATGGCACAACAGATCCTGCGGTTTGGATCGAGGACTATCTCCTTCACATCCACATGGCCCGCGGTGATGATCTACGCCATCAAATACCTCCCACTCAAGCTTAAAGGACCAGCCCGGCATTGGCTTAACAACTTGCCAGCAGAGTCAATCGGTTGTTGGGAAGACACGGAAGCCGCATTCCTCGACAATTTCAGGGCACATATATGCGACCACCAGACGCCGATGACCTAAGCCACATAATTCAGCAGCGGAGGAATCGGCGGACAATTCGACACGGTTCCTAACCAAGAAAAATCAAATCGTCGATTGTCCGGATGTAGAGGCCCTTGCAACCTTCAAACACAACATCCGCAACGAGTGGCTTGCCCGGCACCTAGGACAGGAAAAGCCGAAATCCATGGCAGCCCTCACAACACTCATGACCCGCTTTTGCGCGGGAGAGGACAGGTGGCTAGCTCGTAGTAACAACATGACCAAGAGCCCTGGTAATTCGGATACCAAGGACAGCAATGGCAGGTCGCATCGCAACAAGCACAAGCACCGCATTAACGGCGATAATGCTGAGGATACGGCAGTCAATGCCGGATTCATAGGATCTAAACCCGGTCAGCGGAAAAAGCCATTTAAAAGAAATACTCCAGGCCCGTCCAATTTGGACCGAATACTCGATCGCTCGTGCCAGATACATGGCACCCCCGAGAAACCAGCCAACCACACCAACAGGGATTGTTGGGTGTTCAAGCAGGCAGGCAAGTTAAATGCCGAAAACAATGACAAGGGGCTGCATAGCAATGACGAGGAGGAGCCCCGGCCGTCGAACAATAGAGGACAGAAGGGCTTCCCCCTACAAGTGCGGACGGTGAACATGATATACGCAACCCACATACCCAAAAGGGAGCGGAAGCATGCACTAAGGGACGTATATGTGATGGAGCCAATCGCCCCAAAGTTCAACCCATGGTCTTCCTGCCCGATCACTTTTGATCGAAGGGACCACCCCACTAGCATCCGCCATGGCGGATTCGCCGCATTGGTTCTAGACCCAATAATTGACGGATTTCATCTCACTAGAGTCCTAATGGACGGCGGCAGCAGCCTGAACCTGCTTTATCAGGACACAGTGCGCAAAATGGGCATAGACCCATCAAAGATTAAACCCACGAAGACGACCTTTAAAGGCGTCATACCAGGTGTAGAGGCCAACTGTACAGGCTCAGTTACACTTGAAGTGGTCTTCGGATCCCCGGATAACTTCCGAAGCGAGGAGTTAATCTTCGACATAGTCCTGTTCCGCAGCGGCTATCACGCACTGCTCGGACGAAGCGCATTTGCAAAGTTCAATGCGGTGCCGCACTCCGCATATCTCAAGCTCAAGATGTCAGGTCCTCGAGGCGTCATTACGGTCAATGGAAACACCGAACGCTCTCTCCGGACGGAGGAGCATACGGCGGCCCTTGCGGCGGAAGTACAAAGCAGCCTCTTAAGGCAATTCTCGAGTCCGACTGTTAAACGTCCGGACACCGTCAAGCACGCCCGGAGTAACCTACAACAAGACCGCCTGGCACGTTCCGAGCATGCATAGCAATGCGGCCCAAACCCCAGCCCTCGTGAAATTGTGAAACCAGTTCTACGCGTACATAATTACGCTCTGGAAATACCATGGGCATAGGGGGAGGGGCACGACCACGGCATGCCCAGAATGCGGCTCAACCGCACCAAGGGCTCCCTATTGTGTCATTCTTTTTTCTTTTTTTTTCTTTATTTTACTTTCAGGACTCCGTTCTCATGAAGCCCTGTCCGGCAGTAGAATCGTCGAACACACGATGCAACAGCCAGGGAAGCAGAAAGCTACGTCGAGTGTCCAGGTGGTCTTTATTACGAGCAGTATACCTGTTTTACACACCATCCCGCAGCTTACCCCTGGAGGGGGACATGTTAAAAATTCCCGTCCCTTGCTTATCGCATTATTTGTATCGTTCTACTCTTACTACAGCCCTTTTGAATAAACAATACATAGCTTCTGCCTATTATTGAATTCCCTTTTCTATATATATATATATATATATATATATATATATATATATATATATATATATATATATATATATATTTATGACATTGTGCAACCGTTACACTTTGGTACAGGCAATACACCGTGGGCTTAAGTACCCCACAACATGGTGTGATAAGTCCAAACACTTTCACAAGTGCGGCACCCCGAACTTATAGCATTATATGCATCGGCTCCGAATCATTTCTTGGGTCAATAGTTGGGTTTTCCCGGCTCCCATGTTTTGGTACCTTACGTTCCGTTATATCGGCTAAGGTAGCGCTGGGAGAACCACTGCGATTGTGCCCCGGTTGAGCTGGGTTAAGCACCTCGGTGGAGAAAGCTAAAACTAACCGTCATGATAGGGCGAGAGCCGGTCGCTGTTCGAGAGGTTTTCAAGTCCCTAAAGACTTATGCCACCTAGAGCGAGGAGTCGGCATTGTCCGGCCTAGGCGTGGATAGCGCCCCGAACTCGGTCTTTCGAATACTAGGGGCTTCACCAAAATTTAAAATTATAGAATTCTATGGCTAAGTGAGATTGTTCAAGCATTATAGTCTGGTTGCCTTGTTCGCTATGCGTGAGCGCCTCCTCGAAGGACCCAAGAATGGGAACAAGAGCGCTCAAGTTTATCCCGAACACCCCACAGACTGTGGCATGGGGGCTGAAGCCGACGACTCGCCATCTCTCAAATTTAATACAAGGCCGCACAGAAGGTAATATTTTAAATTCAAAAGTGTTGCTTAGCGCATATGAACAAGTTTTCAGCGTACAGGATAACAAATGCGAGTCTACTCAAATATTACATCTTTGGAACATTCATCCGCTATAAGGCGGGCACCCTTCAGGACGCCCTCATAATACATTTCAGGTTTGCGATGCTCCTTGCGTGGTGGTGGTCCGTCCGTCACAAGCTTCTCAGAGTCCATCTTGCCCCAGTGCAACTTAGCAAGGGCAAGGGCCCTACGAGCACCTTCGATGATGCAGACGGAGCGCTTGACGACTTCAACCCATGGACATGCGTCCACCAGCCGCCTCACCAGCCCGAAGTAGCTCCCAGGCATGGCTTCCTTAGGCCACAGCCGAACTATGAGGCCCTTCATGGCCTGTTCGGCCACCTTATGGAGGTCGACAAGCTGCTTCAACTAGTCGCTTAAGGGCACCGGGTGTCCGCCTCGATATCGAGACCGAACACCTTTTCCGCCGAGCTTCCTCCTCGGCTCGGTAGAATCGCGCAGCATCGGACACATTCTTGAGGCAGATCTGCGAATGCTCCCCGAGAGCTCGGATTCGGGTAAGTAACAGATAATTCACTTTCACATGCTTGCTTTGCATATAGAATGCCTTACCCGCCGCTATCTTCTTCATCGCCTCAATTTCTGGAGGGCTTTTTGGGCTTCGGCCTTAGCGGCTTTAGGCGCTCTCAAGGGCAGGCGAGCTCTGACTCTTGAGTCTTTGAGTCACGCTCAAACTCTCGTGTTTTTCCACGAGAGCCTGGAGCTCTTGCCGCCTCCTCCGCCACCCACGCCTCCTGTTTCTCTCGCTCGGTGCGCTCCGCGGCCGCATTGCTTCGGCCTTGACACCGCTTCCTTCAGGGTCGCCACCTCGTTCGTAGCCCCTGCAGTATTCACGTTATTCTTGTCATCTTTTGCAACCACATCTTTTAAATACTCCCATAAGGTATTACTTACCTTCCTTGTCCTCGAGCTGCTTTTTGGCAAGTCTGAGCTCATTCTCGGACCGCTCGAGGCTCTGCTTTGCATCAACCTCCGCAGACAGTGCGGCAGAGGTCAGCAGCGCAGCCTGCATTCCCATATTGACATACTTAAGTTAGACTCCTGCGGATATCTTTTAGATCCTCAGTTCGGCTATTTCTTTCCGAACACCAAACTGAGCATCAGGGGCTACTGTCTATGCGGTAATATTTTTACATATCTTAAATACATACCTCAAAGCCTGTTAGAAGGTTGGCACAGGCTTCAGTCAGCCCGCTCTTGGTGGACTGAACTTTCTGGATCACAACACTCATAACAGTGCGGTGCTCCTCGTCGATGGAAGCGCTGTTAAGCGCCTCCATCAAATCGCCCGGTGCCTCCGGTTGGATGAAGGTCACCGGCGTCGCAGTCTTGCCCTTCTTACAAAGGGGTCGCCTGTCGGACTCCGGAACCACTGAAGGTTCCGGTACGGAGTCCGGCACAGGGCCGACTTAAAGCCCTTTGGGGTTTTATCCCCTTTGCGCCCGGAGTCCGGGAGGTCGCCTTGCGGCGCCTCCAGGGCCACCTCCTCCTGGCTGGGCCCCTTTTGGGACTCCACCCCGGCGTCATCCACGGCAGGAGGAGACGAGGCGGTCGGGAGTGAGGTGCTATTCACATCCGACGAATCCAGGGAGCCGCTCGACGAAGCGTTGAGCCTGTCCTTGGGCGGACTGCATGGTTATATTCGGCGTTAGAAGATGTTGTGCAAAAAATGGAATGCCATGAATTATTCTGGTATCCGGACACTTACGATTTCGCCAGGGGCTTGGTCCTTGGTGGCCACTCCTCTCCGCCATCGTCGGTGTTGGTGGTGTAGTCCGAGGAGGTCCTTCCTTCTTGGACCCTCCGCCTCCCGGTTAGGCGGCCTTCCTTTTCTTCTCTCCCCCCGCTGGGGGAGAGGCCTCTTTTTCCTCATCCTCGTCTTCGCGGGAGGAGTCCGCCTCGGAGTCATCGGACGATGAGTCCAACAACACCTGGCGCCGGGAACTCCTCCGAGTTCCCGTGGCCTTCTTCTTGGCCTTCTTCTCCGGCACCACGTAAGGTGCCGGAACCAGCAGCCCCGTCAAGCGGGTGTCCGCTGGGTCTTCTGGCAAGGGAGCCGGACAGTTAACCTGTCCGGACGTCTTCCGCCAGTCCTGTCAAAGGTGAGGGAGTTTTAGATCCCGCATAGAGTCAAACTATGAAAAAGGAGTCCCGTAAACGGTAAAATAGCTTACCTCACTGGCTTGATGCTGCGAGGTGAATCCGCGATCTTCGGTAGTGGATGCGGGAGCCTCGGCGCCCTTGAACAGCACCTTCCGTGCATCTTCGACGTAGTGTCGAAGAGCCGCTCAGAATTTCGGTGGTGTGCGGATCAAACTCCCACAAGTTGAAGGCCCGTTGCTGGCATGGGAGGATCCGCGGATGAGCATAACTCGGACTACGTTGACAAGCTTGAGCTTCTTGTCCACCAGGTTTGGACGCAGAGTTTGAAGTCCGTCAGCTCTTCCGAATTACCCCACGTCAGCCCGTCTCTTTCCATGAGGTGAGCCGTAGGGAAGCCAAATCGAATTGGGGCCGCCATTTAGAGTCGCTGCTCTCGGTGATGTAGAACCACCCGATTGCTAGCCCTTTATGGTCTCCACGAAGGAGCCCTCGAGCCATAGGACGTTGGCCATCTTGCCCACCATGGCACCTCCGCACTCCGGCGGCAGCCACCCACTACCTTCAGCTTGACATTGAAGGTCTTCACCATAAGTCAAGTGGGGCTGGATGCAGAGGAAGGCCTCGCACACGACGATGAACGCCGAGATGTTGAGGATGAAATTCGGGGCCAGATCATGGAAATCTAGGCCGTAGTAGAACATGAGCCGCCGGACAAATGGGTGAAGTGGAAACCCTAGTCCAGGAGGAAGTGGGGGAGGAACACCACCCTCTCATGGGGCCTGGGGGTGGGGATGAGCTGCCCCTTGTCGGGGAGCCGATGTGCGATGTCGTCGGACAAGTATCCAGCCTTCCGCAACTTTTTGATGTGCCCCTCCGTGACGGAGGAGGCCATCCACTTGCCTCCCGCTCCGGACATAGTTGGAGAAGGTTGAGGTGGGATGTGCAGACTTGGGCGCTGGAGCTCGAGTGCACGGAAATGGATAAGCAAAGGAGGAAGAAGGCGTGTGTGAAAAAGTGGATCCTTATCCCCTTATATGGACGGACAAAGCTATGCGTCCCCACCGGCATGATAAAACTCGCTTATCTCCCAAGCGTTGTAATCAATGGCGCTATTGGGTTACCCTCGCCCGTATTGATGAGAATCCCAGAATAAGGGGACACGATCTCTGCTTTGACAAGACGTGCCAAGGAAACCGCCTCGCTAAACGCTACCGAGGTGGGACAGTAAAACGATTCAATAAAGGCTTGGCCGTGGTGTGATGTCACGCCCGCGAATACGCCGCCAGATTGAACTTGGGTAAATCTTCTATGAAGTATTCGGAGGAGGAACCCGCCTTGCAATGCCGAAGACAATATGCGCGCCGGACTCGTCGTCATTGAAGCCTGGTTCAGGGGCTACTGAGGGAGTCCTGGATTAGGGGGTATCCGGATAGCTGGACTATAGCCTTTGGCCGGACTCCTGGACTTTGAAGATACAAGATTGAAGACTTCGTCCCGTGTCCGGATGGGACTTTCCTTGGCGTGGAAGGCAAGCTTGGCGATACGGATATGTAGATTTCCTACCATTGTAACCGACTTTGTGTAACCCTAACCCTCTTCGGTGCTTATATAAACCGGAGGGTTTTAGTCCGTAGGACGAACAACAATCATACCATAGGCTAGCTTCTAGGGTTTAGCCTCTCTGATCTCGTGGTAGATCTACTCTTGTACTACCCATATCATCAATATTAATCAAGCAGGAGTAGGGTTTTACCTCCATCGAGAGGGCCCGAACCTGGGTAAAAACATCGTGTCCCTTGTCTCCTGTTACCATCCGCCTAGACGCACAGTTCGGGACCCCCTACCCGAGATCCGCCGGTTTCGACACCGACAGTCATGTACTGCCAGGAGCCGAACGTGAGCCCCAATGTCAGGCTGACCCTGTTCTTCGAGCGCGTCCTCGACACACTGGAGCAGCTCCGCTCCAACCGAGCAGTTTATATGGCCAATGAGTCCCGGAGGCTCTGCCGGGGCGCCCTGACCAAGGTGCTCACCAGGTGGCGTTCTGGAACCCCAGCGTCGACATCGCCAACGTGCTGGAGAGCCTGCCAGAGGATGTGGACCTCACGGCGCTCGAGGAGCTTATCGAGCCCATCATCAGCTGCGTCGACGGAGTCAAGAGTGTGGAGGTCCAGCACCGAGACTAGGCACCCCGTTTCTCATCACCGCTGCATGTTCATGACCAGGACAATTTTATCTTAAGTTAGAACCGCAGCAACTATTGATGTAATATAACTCTGCAGTACTTTGAAATGAAGCATGCTATCTTCCTGTTCGATCTTTCTTTGTATGTACACACCCTATGCCTAGTTGGATAGGGTTGCCGGCGCGTAAACCCATGCCATGGCGCTTTGAAGGACGGATCCTTAGCAGCCTGTCGGGGGGCGCTTGCTGCCGGGCAAACCACCTTGTCATTCTCAGCGCAGCCGCTTGAACTGTTGAGCGGACTCGAAACAGAACAAGGGCGTTGCCAATAGCGGAAGGGTTCCATTGCGTACAGGTTTTACATACAAGGGACAAGATTTTTCGAGGAGGATAACATTATAAAAAGAAGAAATTTCTCAAGGTTTTGTGTGACTTAGATTTTCTGTCGCCACGCGGATGGTTGTTACGGCTGTGGACGGCACCGGAGTGTGGCTGATCGACGTCGCCTTCTTCTCCTATGCCATCGCGACGAAGGAGTCGATGAGGCGACTTCAGAACCAGATTTTTCACAGCTTGCGCCCCCTACTATCACGCCCAATATGCGACCCTATCCAAAAGGAACTCGAAGGTCCCACCAAGGATAGACCCGCATATTGGAACACTTGTGCAAGGTGGATATCATTACAGCAACATTACATAATACATAGGGATACAACCAGGACATACAATGTCACATGAGTACAACAATACAACATACAAGATCAACATCCGACTACGGATGAATCATAAACAGAAACTCAAACAATATCCACCCTGCTAGCCCAGGCTGCCGACCTGGAACCTATCCCCTGATCGACGAAGAAGAAGGAGAAGAACTCAAAGCAAGCAAGCATCACTCTCGCGTCATGATCATCGCATAACCTGTACTTGCAACTGGTGATGTAGTAATCTGTGAGCCACGAGGACTCAGCAATCCCATTACCATGGGTATCAAGACTACCAAAGCTTAATGGGAAAGAAAGGGGTAAAGTGGTGAGGATGCAGCAGCGGCTAAGCATATATGGTGGCTAACATACGCAAATGAGAGCGAGAAGAGAATCAAAGGAACGGTCGTCAACTAGTAATGATCAAGAAGTGATCCTGAACTCCTACTTACGTCAAAAATAACCCAGAAACCGTGTTCTCCTCTCGATCAACCCCGAAAAGAGACACTCACGGTTACGCACACGGTTGGTGTATTTTAGAAGAGTTTGCTTCAAGTTTACTACAACCGGATATTAACAAATTCCCATCTGCCACATAACCGCGGGCACGGCTCTCAAAAGTTTAAGCCCTGCAGGGGTGTCCCAACTTAGCCCATGATAAGCTCTCGCGATCAACGAAGGATATTCCTTCTCCCGGAAGACCCGATCAGTCTCGAATCCGGCTACAAGACATTTCGACAAAGAATAAAACTAGACCAGCAAGACCTCCCGTGTGCCGACACCACGATAGTAGCCGCACATCTCTCGCCTCGTGCCACGACCGGATGAACACTACGTCTGGCAACCGATACCCCAAGTTGCCTAGGGGCGGCACCGCAAGTGGCTCTGGTTTGGACCAACACTTAGACAAGCATTGGCCCGGGGCTGAAATAAAGATGACCCTTGGGTTAATTACTCCCAAGGAAATGTAGGTGGTGGTGAGGCAAATGGTAAAACCAATGTTGGGCCTTCTTGGAGGAGTCTTATTCAAAGCGAACTGTCAAGGGGTCCCATAAATCACCCGACCGTTAGGGACACAAAATCCGGGAACATAATACCGATATGACGGAAACTAGGGCGGCAAGAGTGGAACAAAACACCAGGCATAAGGCCGAGCCTTCCACCCTTTACCAAGTATATTGATGCATTAATTAAATAAGATATATTGTGATATCCCAACAAGTAAACACGTTCCAACAAGGAACAACATGTCCATGTTCCAACAAGGAACAAACTTCATCTTCACCTGCAACTAACAACGCTATAAGAGGGGCTGAGCAAAAGCGGTAACATAGCCAAACAACGGTTTGCTGGGAAGGGTGACAACGAGTTAGAGGTTCATGGCAATTTGGGATGGCTTGATGAACAGGTAATAGGTAGCGCAGCATAGCGATAGAACGAAGCAACTAGCATAGCAATGATAGTAATGAGATCCAAGGTGACGGTCATCTTGCCTGAAATCCCACTAGGAAGAAGAACGATTCCATGAAGAAGACGAACGGATGAAGCCGAACCAAGCGTAGACGAACGAATCCTCACGATCGCAACGAAACAGGAACTAACAAGAAGAAGCACACAACATAGTAAACACGCCACACATATACAAGACATGATGCACAACCAAGCATGATGCATGACAAAGCTACATGAAGCTACTCATGGCAAGAGATGATGCAAACAAGAGCAACACATCAAAGCAAGTTTAAATGAGGTCAGGAACAACATATAACAATTCCGGTAAGTCCTCATATGCAAATTTCGAAATTGGTCCAGATCTGAATAAACCTTATGTTCAAGTTGTTAAACAGCAAGTTAAGATGCACCAAGATGATCTACACGAAATTCTAGTCAATTTACATATAAAGTTCATTAGATTCGGAGCTACGGCCTAGAAGATATGAGCAAAACAAGATAAGCATGGCATTGATACAAAATGCATACAAACATCAAGCACACCCCTCAAATCATGGATGCAACATGATAATATGAAAATACATGCAAAATCAAGCAAGTTTCATATAGAGCATACTCAAAACGGAGCAACGGTTCAACACATACACAAGAAACAAGTCATAGCAACAATCTGTCCAAAACAGCAACTAGGCATATTGCAAGCATCAAAACAACATGCTACAGCACCACAACAAGAAAACAAATGGCATGGGCATGATGTACAGGTAAATCATGACAAAACATGAACACTGAGTTATCTCCAGAAATCTCTAGAACATGCTCAAAAACACATGGCAAGATTGCAAATAATAACAGTTTCAGACTTATCAGGTAATAACATCAGGTTGCAATGTTTACAGCTATCAAACAACATGCTACAGGAACTTAACATGGCAAACAAAGGCATGGCATGACACTACTAAATGCATAGAACAAGAGTCCCTTACTGATCATGAGCCAAAAAGGATAAGAAGATATGATGGCACCCATGTAAACATGGCAAGTTATATGACAGATTCATACATGGCAGGAACAACAATAAGTAGGCATGTTGGTGAGCTTGAACCACTCACCACAGAGCAATACATGACATGGCAAGGCAACTCACAGTAATAAGACATGGCATGGAAGCTATACATGGCAAGAACAACATCATAGCATACACGGATCAACTACAACAACCTTGGAAAAATTGAATAACATGTAAACAATCTGCCAGGAAACATTTTATAGCAAAAGTAGAGCTCGATTGACTCAAGCTATGGCACTCCATAATTGCAAACAAGGGCATGGATGGATAGAGCATAACCATATGTTCAAAACATCCTTACTGAAGTATCTCAAAATAAGCATGGACCTCTCTGTAGCATCAGGTTTACATGGCATAAAAATATCAGCAAAACAGGGGCTGAAATCAGCAACATCATGAAGCCTAGTTTGCATGCTTGTGCTAGTCACCACAGAGATCACAAAAATACATGGAATACACCCCTGTAAATATGGCATGGCATATTACAAAACACATGTAGGACTTAAGTTCATAGGATGCACACATCAATCATAGCAAAAATGACAAAAGTGCATATTCTGATAAGAATCTGAAACTAACATCATATAGCCCTCTTCCAACAGCATTTCGGGCATCAAGATGATCTCAAATGAAAATGATGCAGTGAGATGAAATGATGTACTCGTCGAGACGAACAATTCGGTATGCTACACGCCCAAAATGGAGCCACGAGTGCAAAGTTACGGCATGATGAAAATGCAACAAATATCTGCAGAATAATGACTTGCCGTTCCGAGATCTAGATCGAGGCGAGCCGAGCTCTCGCCGGAGCTGGCACCGGAGGCGAGGAGGGAGGCGGCGGAGGGAGTCGGCGACGGGCGGCGACGGAGGGCGCTGGGCGGCGCGGCAAGGGCGGCGCCGGGAGCGGGCGGCGCGCAGCTGGACGGCGGAGGCCGAGAGGCGACGGCGGGAGCGGGCGGCGCCAAGGCGGCGGCCGGGCGGCAGCGGCCGAGCGGTGGCGCGCCGGCGGGGCTCATGGCGCGCGGATCGGGCTGGCGGCGCGCTGGGGCCGTCGGCGGCGGCTGGGCCTGGCTCGCCGGGAGCGGGCCTCGCGGGCCGGGCGCGGTGGGAGGTGGCGGCGGGCCACGTGGCGCCTTGCGGTTGGCCGAGGACGGCGGTGCGATTTCGTCCGGCGGCGGCGGACGTGTCTGGTGGCGGGGAGGGAAAAAAATCTAGGGTTAGACCGAGAATTTCGGGGGAGAAGACATATTTATAGATAGAGGGAGCTAGGAGAGTCGAAATGGAGCACGATTTTCGGCCACGCGATCATGATCAAACAACCGAGAGCATGGAGGGAAGTTTGCTGGGTTTTGGGCCACTTTGGAGGGGTGTTGGGCTGCAAAGAGAAAGAGGCTTTTGCGGTTGCCCGGTTAACCGTTGGAGTATCAAACGACCTCCAAATGATCCGAAACTTGACAGGCGGTCTACGGGTGGTATACCAAGGCCGCTTGGCAAACCTCAGGCCATTCCGAGAAAGTTTATCACCCGCACACGAAAAGAGGTAAAAGGGGGCGCCGGGAGACATAGGAGTGCCAGATTGCAAAACGGACAACGGGGAAAATGCTCGGATGCATGAGACGAACACGTATGCAAAATGAAATGCACATGATGACATGATAAAAATGCAGATGATGACATGGCAAAGTGCAACACACAAGCAAATGACATGGCAATGCTGACGAATAACTGGCGGACACCTGGCACATCGAATCCGGGGAGTTACACCTACCTGGCGCGCCAAAGATATCGAGGTTCAAGAACGACACCTATGAGATCACAGGGAATCCCTACTACAGTTGGCGGGGCGCGGGGCTGTGCAAAGAGCGGGTTTAGAAGGTCAACACGGGGGAATTTTATCCAGATTCGGGCCGCAAGCGAAGCGTAATACCCTAGTCCTTCTTTGGTGTATATTTGGTGTTCTAGAGCTCCTCAACTAGCTGCGGTGCATGCCTAGCCCAAAAAGTCCGAATCCTTCCTCAGTATGCCTCGGGCCTCCTTTTATACGTCAAAGGGGTCGCCACAGTGGCACACAGGAGGTGGAAAGTATGTACAGTGCACAAGTCTATCTCTGACATTGTGGGACAAAATGCATTTCATGCGGCACCGACGTGTCCTCTTGCTTTATCGGGGACGGTAAGGAAGCTCATCTCGTCTGTCACCGCCTCGCCTTGCTTCGACACGCGTCCAAGCTGACGAGGCATGCAGTGCCACGCTGGCTGGCTGGCTACTGCGCTGGTGCGGTGGCAGGGTCTTCACGAAGATTTGCATGCCACCACGCAGGTGCTTGCCTGGTTGGCCTAGAAGCTGCATGCTGCCACGTAATTGTGTGCCTAGTTGGCAGGCTAGCTGCTGCGTCGGAACGGCCAGGGGGCAGCGAAACCTTGGTAAGTGCAGGCCTGGTTGTGGCCCCGCAGATGTCCCCGGCAAGGATTTTTTCGGGGTCTTGCGGGCGTCCCCGGCAAGACCCTTGTCTTCTGGTTCTCATCTAGTCTTGCAGGCCTTTGGTCTTTACAAAGATATGCATGCCACCATGCAGGTGCCTCTCGAGCCTTGGTTCCAAATGATGTCGATGGCGTCAGAACTCTTAGGCTCAAGGGTGGTGGCCTTGCTGGTGTTGGGCAATTTGCCCCGGCAAGGCTCTTGCTGGGGCAGCATAGGTCGTCCCAGCAAGGCTCTTGCCGGGGGAAACCCCCCTTGCCCCTTCGCTCTTCGCGCCTCTTGTTTCAGCACTGCTCTGGTAGTCTTGTTCCCCGCTTCCTCTGTCCTGCCAAGCATGGCCGCAGGTGTGGCTACAACTGCCCGTGCACAAGTAAAGGGGTACAGAAGGCCTACTTTTGTACACCGACATATGCATCTCCTAGATAGATCTTGCGTGATTGTAGGAATTTTTTTTGAAATTGCATGCTACGTTCCCCAACAGTTTTTTATTGTTACTATTACAAAAATCAATATCTACTTTCCATATTACACTTGTATCACCATCTCTTCGCTGAACTAGTGCACATATACAATTTACCATTGTATTTGGTGTGTGGGGGGACACAAGAGACTCTTTGTTATTTGGTTGCAGTGTTGTTTGAGAGAGACCATATTCATCCTATGCCTCCCATGGATTGATAAAACTTAGGTCATCGACTTGAGGGAAAATTGCTATTGTCCTACAAAACTCTGCGCTTGGAGGCCCAACACGAGTCTACAAGAACAAGTTGTGTAGTAGAAATCAGCGAGCTCTACAAACGAAGTACCACGAGCATCCTCCAATGATGTATATCCGAGGAGGAGGGAAGAGAACTCCTTATAGAAGCACACTCCAGCATGAGCGGGAACGATGCGACAGTTCAGGCCTTGGTAAGAAAGGGCTTCCGAACTAGATTCTACTGTCTAACTGCTAAGGTTGGCGCCAAAACACTCGTCCAGTGTTGCCCTGGATGCCAGGTGTTGGGGATGTTCCCCACGGTCAGACCCGACAGGAGTTTTACCCGGACAGGAGCATGGAGACTCCATGGGTCACTTCCATTTCCGAGTCATCATGAGGAGAAGACAAGAAGGGCCATGAGTCCATAGTAAGACCCAACATGAGGCTGGCTTAAGAAAGAACCCAATGGGACGGCTTGTGGAAAAGCCCTGGATGGACAATTTCCTAACTTGGATAGCAAGATGGATAAGAATAAGAGTAGGATACGATTTAACGATACAACCCGGAATCTACTTTAAACCTAGGGACTCAACCTGTTATATAAATGGGAGTCCCTGGGGTGAAAAGACTAAGTCGCAATCTTTCTAAAGCTAGGTTAGCGAATCCCCGCAGCTCTTTGGACCATTCCGATCACCTAGCCGTCTGCGGTCTGGGGGCTGGATATTTTGGGCCCACTTCGAGGAGCCTCATAGAAAAATAAGTATCTACTCGTCATGGTAGATAAATTCACCAAGTGGATCGAGTCAAAGCCCGTAACCTCGGCCAAAACTCCAGTTATTGAGTTCATCTCCGGAGTGGTACACCATTACGGTATGCCCCACTATTTAATAGTTGAAAAGGAACAAACTTCAAATCCAAGGAGGTAAAGGCATGGTGCACAAAAAAATGGGCATCAAGCTCGATTATGCATCAATTTATCGCCCTCAGTCCAATGGGCATGTCAAATGCGCCAATGGGTTAATCCTCAATGGCATTAAGCTGAGGTTGGTGCGCTCCCGCAAGGAGGCAGACTACTAATGGGTAGAGGAACTTGACTCCGTACTATAGGGCTTGCGCACTATGCCCAATCGATCCACAGGCTACACACCTTTCTTCATGGTTTACGGCGCCAAGGCCATGCTCCCATGTGATCTCATTCATGACGCACCTCGAGTACGCATGTACGAGGAACGGGAGGTCGAGCTCGATCGGCAAGACGCCTTGGACACCCTAGAAGAGGAGTGTGATGTGGATATGGCACATTCTACGTTCTATCAGCAACATGCTCGATGTTATCAAAGAAGGAAGGTCCAATCAAAGGAATTCAATGTAGGAGACCTGGTCATGTGGATCCACCAACAGAAGCAGAAGCATAAACTCTCAGCCAAATGGGACGGGCCATTCATCATTGACCAGGTACTCACAGAAGGCGCATACCACATCCAAGATCCCGAGGACAATAGGCTAGAGCTAAACCCATGGAACGCGTCCCTGCTTCGACATTTCTACGATTAATAGAATCCTACCTACTCTACTATGCATTTCGTTATACTTTATTTTAGCTTGCATAAAACAAATTCTCGCCTTTTCGGCACTCATCACTCTTGGTTATAAAGCCATTATTCTAGTAGAACCTTGATGTCTACCATGCAACTTTATTCTTGTAGACACGTGTTGGGCCTCCAAGCGCAGAATTTTGTAGGACAGTAGAATTTTTCCCTAAAGTGGATGACCTAAGGTTTATCAATCCATGAGAGGTGTACGATGAAGATGGTCTCTCTCAAACGACCCTGCAACCAAATACAAGAAATCTCTTGTGTCCCCAACACACCCAATACAATGGCAAACTGTATAGGTGCACTAGTTCAGCGAAGAGATGGTGATAAAAGTGTAATATGGATGGTAGAAATATATTTTTATAATCTGCATAAATAAAAACAGCAAGGTAGCAAATAGTAAACGGGCACAAAAACGGTATTGCAATGCTTGAAAATGAGGCCTAGGGTCCGTACTTTCGCTAGTGCAACCTCCCAACAATGCTAATATAATTGGATCATATGACCACCCCTCAAAGTGCGATGAAGAATCACTCCAAAGTTCCTATCTAGCGGAGAACATAAGAATAATTTTTTTGTAGGGTATGAAACCACCTCAAAGCTATTATTTCCGATCAACCTATCCTAGAGTTCGTACTAAAATAACACCAAAGCAAATTCAGATTCGTAATACTCAATCCAAAACAAAGAACTTCAAGAAGTGTCCCAAGATTTCTACCGGAGAAACAAAGACAAGAACGTGCATCAACCCCTATGCATAGATTACCCCAATGCCACCTGGGGAATCCGCGAGTTGAGTGCCAAAACATATATCAAGTGAATCAATACGATACCCCATTGTCAGCACAACTATTCAATTGCAAGACATATATCAAGTGTTCTCAAATCCATAAAAGTATTCAATCCGATAACAACGAAACCTCAAAGGGAAAAACTCAATTCATCACAACAAGATAGAGAGGGGAAAACACCAGATGATCCGACTATATTAACAAAGCCCGCAACATCAAGATAGTGACATCTCAAGAACACGAGAGAGAGAGAGAGAGAGAGAGAGAGAGAGAGAGAGAGATTAAAAACATAGCTAATGGTCCAAACCCTTAGCCCCGAGGGTGGACTAATCCCTCCTCATCGTGGTGGCCGCCGGGATGATGAAGATGGCCACCGGTGATGATTCCCCCCTCTAGCAGGGTTTCGGTGGCTACAGAGCCCTGCGGCGGCGGAACTTCTGATCTAGGTTAACCCCGAAGGGTTTTGGAATATTTTTGAATTTTAGGGTAAATAGGGGGTGCGGGAGGACACCGAGGTGGGCACAACCCACCTGGGCGCGCCTGGGGGTTGTGCCCCCTCGGGGCACCCCCAGGTGCTGCTCTGGCCCAATGGATGTCTTCTGGTCCATAAAAAATCACCAAAAAGTTTCACAGAGTTTGGACTCCGTTTGATATTGATTTCCTGCGATGTAAAAAACAAGCAAAAAACAGCCACTGGCACTGGGCATTGGGTCAATAAATTTAGTCCCAAAAAATGATATAAAGTTGCTATAAAATGATTGTAAAACATCCAGGAATGATAAAATAACAACATGAATAGTTCATAAATTGTAGATACGTTGGAGACGTATCAGCACCCCCAAGGTTAATTCCTACTCGTCCTTGAGTAGGTAAATGATAAAAGAAATAATTTATGAAGTGTGAATGCTAATAAAGTGCATAAGTTTGATCAACGACAATTTCAATCACTTTTCCTAGCATCATAACAACAATTCTTTCTTATAAAACTTCTCATGTTATAGTGGCAACCAATTCACATGTTAAGGTTCAAACAATGAATTTTCTTGAAACTCAACAACCTATGTTCTCAGACACCAACCAATTGTAATTCAACTTATTCAACAGAGTTTAAGTAAGAGCTCCACATACTCAACCATCTTATAGTTTTCTATGATTGCTAACACTCAACGCATACACATGAGCAAAACATTTCAACCAGACACATAGAAAGATTGGGGCTTATTGTTTTTCCTTCCAACGTATTCACCTCAAGGGTGATGTCAACAATAATAACTCATGCTACCCATATTCAACTGGACATATGTGCCTAGATCTTTCCTCGCCACATGATGCTTGCCAAAGGAGAAAAATAAAAAGGAATAGAGAGAAAAACTTTGACTCTTTGCATAAAAGTAAATACTGAAAAGTAAAATATAGGCCCTTTGTAGAGGGAAGCAGAGGTTGCCCTACGCTTATTTGTTTGTATGCTCAACCCCTTAGTGCAAAAGAACGTCACTTTATATTTTCCCTTATGATAGCAAACTTTATTATGCATTCTGTAGCTTTTATTCATTGCCATCACAAGTTCGTACAACGCTTAATTTTCTTTTACACTAAATGATCTAACACTTTTAAAAGCAATTTTTATTGCCTTATTGCACAGATGACAACTTACTTGAAGGATCTTGCTCAATCCTTAGGTAGGTATGGTGGACTCTTGAGAATAAGATTTGGGTTTAAGGGTTTTTGGATGCACAAGTAGTATCTCTACTTGGTGCGGAATTTTTGGCTAGCAAAGATGGGGGGCAAGCACCACATGTTGAAGGATCTATGACAATATAACTTGTATGTGAATATGAACAAACATAAATCATTACATTGTCTTCCTTGTCCAACGTCAACAATTTTGGCATATAATATTTTGATGGGGGCTCACAATCACAAAAGATTTCCAAGATAGTGTATTTGCATGTGAAAGTTCTCTTACTTATACTAATTATTTGTGAATTGCTTGTATGACCAAAATTGTGATTGTCAAGCCTCAAAAGATTTCAATTTCTAAACCCAATGTGAAGCTACCACTAGGCATGATATGATTTCAACTTCATGACATTCAATTTATTCAACAATTTACTCATAGGATATAAGTGAAGCACAAGAGTAAATGACAAGCTACTCCAAAAAGATATAAGTGAAGTTCATGAGCATAATATTTCTTTCTCTCAAATTAATTTAAGTGAAGCAGGAGAAAATTTCTTCAAAAATATTAAAGCACACCGTCCTAAAAAAGATATAAGTGAAGCACTAGAGCAATTCCACAGAAAAGAGCTTCATTGACGGGATGTGCGTGCCGCTTACCTAGCCTCCCTGTCAACTATTTGAGGACTCTATTTCATTTTAAAACTTTCAGATATAAGTATTTTATTAAAACAACAAGCAAAACAAAATAAAATGACCTTTCAAGGATAGCACAACTCATGTGAAGAAGCAAAAACTTAGGCTCAACCGATACTAACCGATAATTGTTCAAGAAGAAAGGTGGGATGCCTACCGGGGCATCCCCAAGCTTAGATGCTTGAGACTTTTTCAAAATATTATCTTGGGGTGCCTTGGGCATCCCCAAGCTTGAGCTTTTGTGTCTCCTTAGTTCCTCTCATATCACGGTTTTCCTAAATCTCAAAAGCTTCATCGACACAAAACTCAACAAGAACTCGTGAGATAAGTTAATATAAACTAATGTAAAAACCTTATCATTCTATACTGTAGCAAATCACTAAAATTATTATTCAACATTGCATACTAAATGACTCCGAATATTTAATACTTCTATCCTCAAATAGAATCATTAAACAAGCAAACATATGCAAACAATGCAAACATAACAGCAATCTGCCAAAACAGTACAGTCTGTGAAGAATGCAAGATTATCAATACTTATTCAACTCCAAACATGATGAAAATTTTCCACACTGTAGAAAATTTATTAGAGGTTATTTTTCAAAATGTTTCAACATTTTATCACATCCTGACTTTTCTAGGGAATTTTCGCAACAGCGGTAAACTTTATGTTTTCAAACAGCAACATGTAGACTTGCAAAATAAGCATGGCAAAGGCTATACCTGATATTTTTATTGAAAATAAAGATGCAAAACATTATTCTAAATAACAGCAAGCAAATCCTAACAAAATAAATTGACGCTCCAAGCAAAACACATATCATGTGACGAATGAAAACATAGCTCCAAGTGAGGTTACCGATAATGTTGGAGACGAAAGAGGGGATGCCTTCCGGGGCATCCCCAAGCTTAGTTGCTTGGATCTTCCTTGAATATTTCCTTGGGGTGCCTTGGTGATACCCAATCTTAGGGTCTTGTCACTCCTTATTCTCCTCATATCGACATCTCACCCAAAACATGAAAACTTCAATCACACAAAACTTAACGGAACTTTGTGAGATATGTAAGTATGATAAAGAGCAAACCATTTCACTTTGGTACTGGAAAATACAAGATTCATAATTGTTTCCACACAATTCCTACTGTATAATATCATTACCACAATTTGTATTGAGCAATATAGGCCATAGAAACTAGCAGGGACGAAGTTAGAAAAATTTTTTGATGGGGTCATGTCTATGACAATGGGGTCATCTTGTCTAAATGGACAGTAATTAGTACTAAACTAATCAAGGACTAATGAAGGATTACTTAATTTCATTGGGGTCAATTGACCCCAATTTTTATATGGGAGCTCCGTCCCTGAAAACTAGAAAGCAAGCAAACTATGCATTGAAAATAGAATCTGTCAAAAACAGAATAGTTTGTAGTAATCTGTACTCAAACCATACTTCTGCTAGTCCAAAAATTATGAAAAAATGAGGACCACGTAATAAATTTGTATATTGAACTTCTGCAGAAAGAATCAACTCAAAAGCACTCTTCTGTTAATAATAAGAATTATTTTCGTGAGTGCAAAAGTTTCTGTATTTCAGCAAGATCAAATCAACTGTCACCCAACATGATCCTAAAGGCTTTACTTGGCACTTTATTGAAACAAAAGCAATAAAACATGATCAATACAGTAGCATAATCATGTGAACACACAAAAACAGTAGGTAAAAGTGTTGGGTTGTCTCCCAACAAGCGCTTTTCTTTAATGCCTTTTAGCTAGGCATGATGATTTCAATGATGCTCGCATAAAAGGTAAGGATTGAAACATAACAAGAGCATCATGAATCATAAGTTCCTCTCTCATAATAATTTTCATGAATATATTCATCAATATAACCATCACATAAAGCATTCTTTTCATGACACAAAAGCATAGAAAACTTATTACTCTCCACATAAGCAATTTTATTCTCATTCAAAATAGTGAGAGTATCATAGGAAACTCGAATACTATAAATTGTTTCCACATTAAAAGAGTAATGTTAAGTAAAAGGATTTTCAAAATTATGACAGTAATTATCACTAATTTTTATAACATAAGTATCATCACAATAATCATCATAAGTGGGAGGCATGCAATCATCATACCAAATTTGATCATTCAACGTAAGGGGACTAAAAAGATCATCTTCGTTAAGCATAGCATCCCCAAGCTTGGGACAAACATTAATTGTAGCAAATAAATTATCAAACATGTCATTCTCATCAAATATAGCATCCCAAAGCTTGTGGCTTGGCATATCACAAGCACAATCGCTCTCATCATTGATAGTATGAATAGCACCAACGGTATAACAATTGCTATCATCATAATTTCCCAAGTTGGTGCCAAAAAGATTTCCAATATCATAAGAAGTATCATTATCTTCCCAATCATAATCATCACAACAAGCAATAGGCATAAAAAAATAATCATCAAGTGCATCATCTTCCAAAATTATTTTTGATTCATTTTCATGAGGCACAACAATAATAGGAGAAACATTATTTGGGAGAGATACCTTTTTACCTCTATTCTTTCTTATTTTCTTCTTCTTCACCACATCATGTGTGGGTTTAATTAATCTTTTCAAGCTTCTTATTGATGAGATTGGTTGGATAGTAAGCTCCTCCTCATTACCTGATTCATCATAATAAACACTAGGAGGGTTTTGGGAAATATTTTCCCTTTCATTAGTATTCTCTTCATATTCTATTTGTTCTCTTGACTTTAGATATTTGGAAATATAAGGATTATCAATGCAATTTACCGCACAAAACATATAAATTTCCTCTAGATCAAAATCAAGAAATCTCTCAAGATTAAATTTTGGAATACCCTTAGTTATACGTTTCATTTCTTCATGCCGCAAAATAAGACTAAGCTATTTATGATGCTCAAGGGTAATGAAGTTATCACAATTTTTGGACACGATTTGATCATGAAAGAATTTGCATTGGAGATTTAAATGACCATGTTCATTTGAAAGTTCACAAGGATGGCGAAAAAAATTAAATCTTTCAGTACAATCATCTAGCCTCTCTTGCAAATGTTAATGCTTCTTACAAAATCTGTCTTCCCTTTTTGGTGTGCAAATGCACTCCCAATTCACTCCGCAAAAAGTGACATGCTTATAAGTAACATTTTTGTCATGACTTGTGCAATCATCATTAGCATTTTGGATATTCAAAGAATTCATACTAACAACATTGAAATCATGCTCATCATTCAAATATTTTGTGCCAAACATTTTATTGACTTCTTCTTCTAACAATTGAGCACAACTTTCCGATCCATCATTTTCAAGAAAGATATTATAAAGATGATCAATAATATGATGCAACCTCAATTCCATTTTCTATGTAATTTTATTTTATAAACCAAACTAGTGATCAAACAAGAAACTAAAAGATTCAATTGCAAGATCTAAAGATATAACTTCAAGCACTCACCTCCCCGGCAACGGCGCCAGAAAAGAGCTTGATGTCTACTACGCAACTTTATTCTTGTAGACACGTGTTGGGCCTCCAAGCGCAGAGTTTTGAAGGATAGTAGCAACTTTCCCTCAAGTGGATGACCTAAGGTTTATCAATCCATGAGAGGTGTAGGATGAAGATGGTCTCACTCAAACGACCCTACAACCAAATACAAGAAATCTCTTGTGTCCCCAACACACCCAATACAATGGCAAATTGTATAGGTGCACTAGTTCGGCGAAGAGATGGTGATAAAAGTGTAATATGGATGGTCGAGATATATTGTTATAATCTGAATAAATAAAAAAGAGCAAGGTAGCAAATAGTAAACGGGCACAAAAACGGTATTGCAATGCTTGAAAATGAGGCCTAGGGTCCGTACTTTCGCTAATGCAACCTCCCAACAATGCTAATATAATTGGATCATATAACCACCCCTCAAAGTGCGATGAAGAATCACTCCAAAGTTTCTATCTAGCGGAGAACATAAGAATAAATTATTTGTATGGTACGAAACCACCTCAAAGTCCGATCAATCTATCCTAGAGTTCGTACTAAAATAACGCCAAAGCAAATTCAGATTCGTAATACTCAATCCAACACAAAGAACTTCAAAGAGTGTCCCGAGATTTATACCAGAGAAACAAAGACAAGAATGTGCATCAACCCCTATGCATAGATTACCCCAATGTCACCTCGGGAATCCGCGAGTTGAGTGCCAAAACATATATCAAGTGAATCAATACGATACCCCATTGTCACCACAAGTATTCAATTGCAAGACATATATCAAGTGTTCTCAAATCCATAAAAGTATTTAATCCGATAACAACAAAATCTCAAAGGGAAAAACTCAATTCATCACAACAAGATAGAGAGGGGAAAACACCATATGATCCGACTATATTAACAAAGCCCGAGATACATCGAGATCGTGACATCTCAAGAACACGATAGAGAGACAGAGAGAGAGAGAGATTAAACACATAGCTACTGGTACAAACCCTCAGCCCCGAGGGTGTACTACTCCCTCCTCATTGTTGTGGCCGCCGGGATGATTAAGATGGCCACCGGTGATGATTCCCCCCTCTGACAGGGTGCCGGAAAGGGTCTAGATTGGTTTCGGTGGCTACAGAGCCCTGCGGCGGCGGAACTTCTAATCTAGATTAACCCCGTAGGGTTTTCGAATATTTGTGAATTTATAGGGTAAAGAGGGGGTGCGGGAGGCCACCGAGGTGGGCATAACCCACCTAGGCGCGCCTGGGCCCCCAAGCGCGCCCTGGTGGGTTGTGCCCCACTCGGGGCACCCCCTAGGTGCTGCTCTGGCCCAATGGATGTGTTCTGGTCCATAAAAAATATCCAAAAGTTTCATGTGTTCTGACTCCGCTTGATATTGATTTCTGCGATGTAAAAACAAGCAAAAAACAACAACCGCATCGGGTCAATAGGTTAGTCCCAAAAAATGATATAAAGTTGCTATAAAATGATTGTAAAACATCCAAGAATGATATAATAACAGCATGAATACTTCATAAATTATAGATACGTTGGAGACGTATCACAGCTGTTTGGTTAATCCAAAGTACATAGTCACTTCAGACGCATATGATTTATACCGCCCCACAAGCTTTACTTGAAAAAGCTCACAAGTGATGAGTCAAGCATTCATGTTTTATGTATGCCACCTTCCAATTCAATCATTCTAACGCCATAATATACATTGATTTGACTTAAGAATTTGGTCGTGTTGGGTTGCCTGACTCCTGAGATTTACCCCTTACGTTCCCGATCGTTCAGCTCTGGGGTAAAGGGAGCACCTCTGTGATTGTTACTTCCGGGTCATCCAGGTTAGTACTATTTTTCTCAAAAGATGCTTCTTACATTAAACATTAATATAACATTGCTCTCTGCTTCACTTTTGTTATTAGAACCTTATGGTCAGATTGCCTTGTTCACCGAAAGGTCTAGCCCAAGTACTCGGGCTAGGAGTAGGGAACACTCCTCAGCCACTAGACGAGGAGGTGGAAGTTGATGGCCGGTTAACAAAGATTGAAGAGCAGATCGAGACTAAATGATGTAAAGTAGTTCGATACATACAATTATTACACATACAGGTTCTTACACCACTTCGAGCTCGTCTATTAAGGAGTCAAGGGCATAGTCTTGCTGCAAGAGCTGAGCAGTTGGCATAACATTATCATACACTAAGTGAGTAGGAACTTCTCCTTGCCATCAGGGCCTGTCGGGCCAGCCTTGGCAAGATGCTTTTGTGTCCTCACTAGTGAAATGGGTCTTTATCATTGCCCATGCCTCCCATGCTCCTTCACAATAGGCCGATACTTTCCATGCCTGTACTCCGACGTCGAGCTCCCTTCAGGCGATCAACTAGTCGGAACATCCCTTCGGGAATAGGCTTCCCGGGCCATAAAGCCTTAAACACAGTCTTCATGACCTTTCGAGCTCTGTGAAGGCCTATTCAAAAGAAGATTTGGCACCTTCTTGCGGCCAACCAGTCAGAATAACTGTGTAAATGAAGAATATAGTTATCATCGGACACAGAGTACCACAAAAACATCGGATCCAACGGCAGGGCATGCTTACGAGCCAATGCTCGGCTAGTCTGTTGATTCTTCGCCTCAGCGGTAGCTAGTTGAGCCTTCAGCCTTTCAATCTGTTGGGCCTGTTGCTTGCTCTTTCCCTTGAGCCCATTGTTATCTTCCCTACTTCGGGTCAACATGCGCTGCCCGGCTTGTTGTTGGGATTCTACATATAACAGGTCCTCTCGGGCCTGCTTTAGGTCCTTCTCCAGTTGACCTGGTTTCCGCTGCTATGAACATATGCCCCATTAAGGAAGGCCTCAAGTTCCCGAAACAAAATATAATCAGATACACGTATCGTGTGCCTCTCTGGTGATTTTTTTAATATGCTCCACCTCGGCCTGCGCCGCATCCAGCTTTGTCTGGTTCACGTTAAGCACCTCAGAGATATTCTTATTTTCCTCCCTAATGGCTTGTATGGTGAAATTCTATTACATGGATCCAATCCTTAGTATGCCCAACCATGTCCAAATTAAGGCTCGTGGCCTAATGGGCTTCGTGCTCACATCGAAACTTTTGTAATTTTGAATCCACAAATCGGATGGTTCATCCCACAAGTTTCTTACGGGCTACTACCCAACATGGAGGACCTTCACCCTTTTTGAAAGTATTCGGATGAGTTAAGCATTCGTACCTTTAGACCTTTGGATAAAACATCCACTGCATTTTCGAACTCAAATCGAGTCACACCAGGGTAGGGATCCACCAAACTGAGGACGTTGAATTCTTGGCAAGAGAAAACTAGATTTTTTACGGAAGCTTTCCTCCGCCTGTGATTCATGGTGCTGTCAACCTCAAAGTTGGTGGCCAAAAAGGTTCCCAAAGCTTTCGATTGACGTACTGCTACTTGTGAGCTGCATTGGGATTCTCCCCGAAGAAGAGAGGAGATGCAGCATAGTAGTGGTAAGTATTTCCCTCAATGATAACCAAGGTATCAATCCAGTAGGAGATTCACGCAAAGCCTCATGAAAAGCACATGCACACACAAAAGCAAATACTTGCACCCAACACGGGCAAGAGGGTTGTCAATCCCCTTGAACTTGTTACTTGCAAGGATCTAATCTCATAGTGGTAGATAGATAAACTGAAACACAACATAAAATAATAAAATTGTAACAAGGATATTTAGGATTTTTATATATGATAAAAGTAGACCCAGAGGCCATGGTGTTCACTAGAGGCTTCTCTCTCAAACACATAACATATGGTGGGTGAACAAATTATTGTTGGGAAATTGATAGAAAAGCGCATAGTTATGACGATATTCAAGGCAATGATCATGTATATAGGCATCACGTCTGAGACAAGTAGACTAACTCCTCCCTGCATCTACTACTATTACTTCACCCATCGACCGCTATCCAGCATGCATCTCGGGTATTGTGTTAATAAAAACAAAGAAACGCCTTAAGCAAGATGACATGATGTAGACAAAGTAAACTCAACTAATATGAATAAACACCATCATTTTACCCTTAATGGCAACAACGAAAATACTTGTATTGTCCCTTTCTGTCACTGGGATAGAGTACCACAAGATTTAACCCATCACAAAGCACATCTCCCACTGAAGATAAATCAATCTAGTTGGCCAAACCAAACAGATAGATCGGAGAGAAATACAAATCTAGCAATCATGCATAATAAAGTTCAAAAAAGACTCAATTACTTCTCATGAGTATTCAAATCATCAACCCACAATTCATCAGATCCCAAGAGACACACCGCAAAATAAGATTACATCAGATAGAACTCAAGAACATTGATGAGATCATGGTATTGAAGGTCAAAGAGAGAGAAGAAACCATCTAGCTACTAACTATGGACCCGTGGGTGTGTGGTAAACTACTCATGTATCATTGGAAGCCACCAATGAACATGATGAACCCCTCTGTGATGGTGTCTAGATTGAATCTGGTGGTTCTGGAACTTGCGGAAGCTGGAATTGATTTTCGTCGACTCCCCTAGGGTTTCTGGAATATTGGGGTATTTATAGAGTAAAGAGGCGGTCCGGGGCACCGAGGTGGCACAACCCACCGTATGCGCTGCCCCTCCAGCGCGCCTCGGTGGTTGTGCTCCCTGAGCACCCCTGTGTGCTTCTTCGGCCCACTGGATGTCTTCTGGAACATAAAAAATCCACAAAAAGTTTCGCTACGTTTGGACTCCGTTTGGTATTGATTTCCTGCGATGTAAAAAACATGCAAAAAAACAACAACTGGCACTTGGCACTATGTCAATAGGTTAGTACCAAAAAAATGACTATAAAATTATTATAAAACATCCAAGAAGGATAATATAACAAGATGGAACAATCAAAGATTATAGATACGTTGGAGATGTATCAGCAACACCAAGCTTAATTCCTGCTCGTCCTTGAGTAGGTAAATGATACAAACAGAATTTTCGATGTGGAATGTTGCCTAACATGTCATCTCATATTCTTTTCTTTGTAGCATGGACATTTGCACTTTTATATGGTTCAAAGAAATAGTCTAGTTTTGACATGAGGACTTAAATACTCAAGCATGCCAACAAGCAACCATGTCTTTCAAAATATCAATGCTAAATAAAGTTATCCCTAGCCCATCATGCTTTATGATTGATCCATTCATGAAACATACTCGCATATTAGCTACACCCAATGCTCAAGTACGATCATAGTGCCCCCTAGTTGGTGCTTTATAAGATAAGATGGAGACTCAAATTAAAAATAAAAATTGCATAAAGTAAAAGAAAGGCCCTTCGCGGAGGGAATTAGAGATTTGTAGTGCCAGAGCTCAAAGCGAAAATTGAGAGATAAAAACATTTTTGAGAGGCATACTTTTCCCAACAACAAAAACGACTTAGAGCTCCCAACACTTTCCATGCTAGATATATCATAGGCGATTACCAGACAGATAATAAAGTGTATTCCTTTTTCAACCATAATTTCACTTTCCATGGCTAGCCGTATCCACTGATGCCTTCCATACCAACACTTTTCAAGGAATTTATTATTTAACAACATAAAGTAAATTCATTTTTCATTTCGAGACCGGGCATCCCTAATACCTTTGCCTTACTCTCGTGCAATGACAATTGAATAAACTCTCATCATGAGAATAACACATCTAGCATGGAAAATATCGGCCACCCCTCACCGCCTCATGAGCGGTACGACCACACAAAAGGGAAATTTATTTTGAAAATTAGAGATGGCACGTACAAATTTGCTTAGAACGGCAAAAGAATAACGCATATAGGTAGGTATGGTGGACTCATGTGGCAAAACTGGTTTAAAGGATTTTGGATGCACAAGTAGTGGTAATACTTAGTGCAAATGAAGGCTAGCAAAAGATTGAGAAGCGACCAACCAACAAACGAATAATCTCATAAGCAAGCATTGAACATAATTAACACCGAATAATGCACCACAAGTAGGATGTAATTTCATTGCACAACTATTGACTTTCATGCTTGCATAGGGAATCACAAACCTTAACACTAATATTCTTACTAAAGCATAATTATTCGTCAACATGGCTGACATATCACATCATCATATCTCAAAACTACTACAAGGAATCAAGTCTATTTTGTCCAATGATCTTCATGATAGTTTTTATTGTATCCTTCTTGGATATCTATCAATTGGGAACTAATTTTCATGTGTTTCATTTAATAAGCTCAAACAAATATAAGTGAAGATCATGAGCATAATATTTCTTTCTCTCAGATTAATTTAAGTGAAGAAAGAGAGAATTTCTTGAAAATTTTACTAACTCTCAAATAAATCTAAGTGAAGCAAGAGAGCATTTCTTAAAAAAATACTAAAGCACACCATGCTCAAAAAGATATAAGTGAAGCACTAGAGCAATTGCATAGCTCATAAAGATTTAAGTGAAGCATAGAGAGCAATTCTAACAAGTCATGGCATAATTTTGGCTCTCTCAAATAGGTGTGTCCAGCAAGGATTCAAAACTTAAAACAAAAGGCAAAACAAGCAAAGACTCATATCATACAAGACGCTCCAAGCAAAACTCATAGTATGTGACGAATAAAAATATAACTTCGAGTAAAATACCGATCGTTGTTAGAAGAAAGAGGGGATGCCACTCGGGGCATCCCCAAGCTTAGTTGCTTGTTTATCTTTGGATAATAGCTTGGGATGCCATGGGCATCCCCAACCTTAGGCTCTTCTTACTCCTTATTGCTTCATCTATCATAACATCACCCAAAACTTGAAAACTTCAATCACACAACACTCAACAAAACCTTCGTGAGATCCGTTAGTATAAGAAAGCAAATCACTACTATAAGTATTGTTGAAACCCATTCATATTTTATTCTTGCATTATACCTCTGTATTCCAACTTTTCTATGGCAAAAAATCTTCAAACAAACCATAGAATCATCAAAACAAGCACACAACGCAAAGATAACAGAATCTGTCAAAAACAGAACAGTCTGTAGCAATATGGATATTTTCAATACTTCTGTAAATTCAAAAAATTCTGAAAAATTAGGACAACCTGGGAAATTTGTATATAAATCTACTGTAAAAAATTCAGAATTTTTCGTCTCTCCTGTGATTTCTAAAAATTGTAACTCTGGACATAAAAGTTTCTGTTTTTCAGCAAGATCAAACAACTATAACCCAACAAGATCCTAAAGGCTTTACTTGGCACAAACAATAATTAAAACACAAAAAACACAATCATAACAGTAGCATAATTGTGCAAAAGACAAAAATAAATTTTATTCATTGGGTTGCCTCCCAACAAGCGCTATTGTTTCACGCCCCTAGCTAGGCATAAAGCAAGGATTTAAGTTTTGTCGTCTTTGTTTCTAGATCCATAAGATGCCCTCATGTGATTCATATGGTGGCCTAATTATTGTTCTAGGGAAATGTTCCATGCCCTTCCTTAGTGGAAATTGGAACTTAATATTGCCTTCTTTCATATCAATCACGGCACCAATAGTGCGTAAAAATGGTCTACCAAGAATAATTGGACAAGAGGATTGCAATCAATATCAAGAACAATAAAATCTATGGGCACATAACTCCTATTTGCAAGAATAAGAACATCATTAATTCTATCCATATGCTTTTTAATAGTAGAATCTGCCAAGTGCAAATTTAAAGAACATTCTTCAATATCGGTAAGACCAAGCACATCACATAAAGATTTCGGAATTGTAGAAACACTAGCACCCAAGTCAAACAAAGCAAAACACTCATAATTTTTAATCTTGACTTTGATAGTAGGTTCACACTCATCATGTAATTTTCTAGGAGTTGAAACTTCTAATTCCAACTTTTCTTCTAAAGCTTTCATCATAGCATCAACAATATGTTTAGTAAAAGCTTTATTTTGTTCATAGGAGGAGGTGAATTTATTATGGATTGCAACAAACAAATACAATAAATCAAAGAGCAACTATCATAATTAAAGTATTTCTAATCCAAAAGAGTGGGCACATCACTAGTTAAAGTTTTGACCTCTTCAACCCCACTTTTATCAATTTTCTCAACAAGATTTTCACCCTCAGAATTATAGGGATGCCTTCTAGCTAAAGTTGAATATTATTCAGTCCCTTTTTCATCAATCTTAAATTTACTAAACAAGGAATCAATAGAAGAAACACCGATCATTTTAAGATCTTCATCACTTTTATGAAAGCAATCACTAGAAAACGTCTTTTCTAAAAATTCTCTTCTAGCTCTAAGCATAGCGGTTTTTTCTTACTCTCATCCATAGAAACATAAAGAGCTTTAATTGATTCCTCGATGTTAGGCACAAAAATTTTCATCTTGAGATTTTCTACATCATGAGAAATTCTATCAACACTTCTAGATAAATCATCAATCTTATTCAACTTTTCTTCCATTGTAATGTTGGAAACTTTTTGAGTGTTGATAAATTCTTTAATATTATTCTCAAGATCAGAGGTGTTTCTATTATTATTATAAGAAGGATTTCCACAGGAATTACCATAATTATTAGAGGAAATACTAGGAAAAGGCCTAGGATTAAAATTACCTCTATAAGCATTGTTATTGAAATTGTTTCACGAGATAAAATTCACATCTACGGCATCACTATTTTTCTCAATCAAAGTAGACAAAGGCATATCCTTGAAATCAATAGGAGCAATTTTACTAGAAACCAATTTCATAAGAGCATCAACTTTTTCACTCAAAGAAGAAATTTCTTCAACTGAATTAACCTTTCTACTAGTAGGAGCTCTTTTGGTATTGCCATTGTGAATAATTTGCCATGATATTATCAAGCAATTTGGTGGCTTCACCCAAAGTAATTTCCATAAAAGTACCACCCGCAGCGGAATCTAGAAGATTATGAGAAACAAAATTCAACCGCGCATAAAAATTTTGTATGATCATTCAAAGATTTAACCGATGAGTTGGGAAATTCCTTAGCATCATTTTTATCACTTCCCAAGATTGTGCAACATGCTCATGTTCAAGTTTCTTGAAATTCATGATCTGGGTTCTAAGGGAAATGATTCTTGCGGGCGGAAAATACTTAGTGATAAAAGCATCTTTGCACTTATTCCAAGAATCGATACTATTGCGAGGCAAATAAGAAAACCAATTTTTTGCATGTTCTCGCAAAGAAAACGGAAATAATTTCATCTTCACAACATCATTGTCCACATCTTTTTCTTTTGCATATCGCATAATTCCACGAATGTGTTAAGATGGGATGCGACATCCTCATTAGGAGTACCGGAAAATTGATCTTTCATAACAAGATTCAGCAAAGCAGTATTAATATCACAAGATTCCGCACTAGTGGCGGGAGCAATCAGAGTGCCAATAAAATCATTGTTGTTGGTATTTGAGAAATCACACAACTTGGTGTTCCCTTGAGTCATTGTGACTATGCAACAAGATTACACTCAAAAACAGATCTGGAAAGAAAACGGCGAACGAAAACGAGGACGAATAAGATTGCAAATTTTTGTGAAGTGGGGGAGAGGAAAACGAGAGGCAAATGGCAAGTAATGTAAATTGCAAGGAGATGAGATTTGTGATTAGGAACCTGGTAGATGTTGATGATGTCTCCCCGGCAACGGCGCCAGAAATTCCTTTTGATGTCTGCTAGACTACGCCGGTATTTCCCCAAAGAGGAAGGGATGATGCAGCACAGTACGGTAGGTATTCCCCTCAGTGATGAGACCAAGGTTATCGAACCAGTAGGAGAACCAAGCAACACTACGTAAACAGTACCTGCACAAAAATAACAAATACTCGCAACCCGACGTGTTAACGGGGTTGTCAATCCCTTTCGGGTAACGGAGCCAGAAATTGGCAAACGGACGTGAGAGAGTTGTAATAATTTGATAGACAGATCTCGTGGGAACGCGAGATAAAATAAATTGCAGCAAGGTATTTTGGTATTTTGGGTTTAATAGATCTGAAAATAAAAGCAAATAAAGATAGATCGCAAAGGAAAATATAATGAGAAAGAGACCCGGGGGCTGTAGATTTCACTAGTGGCTTCTCTCGAGAAAAATAGCAAAAGGTGCGTAAACAAATTACTATTGGGAAATTGATAGAACTTCAAACAATCATGACGATATCCAGGCAATGGTCATTATATAGGCATCACGTCCAAGATTAGTAGACCGACTCCTGCCTGCATCTACTACTATTACTCCACACATTGACCGCTATCCAACATGCATCTAGTGTATTCAGTTCATGGAGAAACAGAGTAATGCAATAAGAACGATGACATGATGTAGATAAGATATATTTATGTAGAAATAGACCACATCTTGTTATCCTTAATAGCAACGATACATACGTGTTGGTTCCCCTTCTGACACTGGGATCAAGCACCGTAAGATCGAACCCATCACAAAGCTCCTCTTCCCATTGCAAGATAAATAGATCAAGTTGGCCAAAAAACCAATTATCGGAGAAGAAATACGAGGCTATAAGCAACATGCATATAAGATATCAAAGAAGACTCAAATAACTTTCATGGATAAAAAGATAGATCTGATCATCAACTCAAAGTTCAGCCAATCCCAACAAACACACAGCAAAAAAGAGTTACATCATATGGATATCCAAGAGACCATTGTATTGAGAATCGAAAGAGAGAGAGGAAGCCATATAGCTACTAACTACGGTCCCGTAGGTCTACAAAGAACTACTCATGCATCATCGGAGAGGCACCAATGGACATGATGAACCCCTCCGTGATGGTGTCTAGATTGGATCTGGTGGTTCTGGAACCTGCGGCGGCTGGAATTGATTTTCGTCGAATCCCCTAGGGTTTCTGGAATATTGGGGTATTTATAGAGTAAATAGGCGGTCCGGGGCACCCGAGGTGGGCAAAACCCACCAGGGCGTGCTTGGGCCTCCAGGCGCACCCTGGTGGGTTGTGCTCCCCTCGGAGCACCCCCCCAGGTGCTTCTTCGGCCCACTGGATGTCATTTGGTCCATGAAAAATCCACAAAAAGTTTCGCTGCGTTTGGACTCCATTTGGTATTGATTTCCTGCGATGTAAAAAACATGCAAAAAACAGCAACTGGCACTTGGCACTATGTCAATAGGTTAGTACCAAAAATGATATAAAATGACTATAAAATGATTATAAAACATCCAAGAATGATAATATAGTAGCATGGAACAATCAAATATTATAGATATGTTGGAGACATATCAAAGGTGTGTCCTCAATGACCATATTGTGGTCCACCTTTTGTGATCTCTTGTTGCAGCACCAGAAACACATATAAATAGTCCGGAGAGTCCTGGAGGTGATGTGGTAGGTAATCGACCAATTCATCACTTGAAGACGAAGGAACTTGAGTGCAGTACAGCCGTGGAGCAGGCGCTCCATGTCATCCTTTGGGATGCAGACGGCGACGAGCTCAAGGTGCTTCAGTCGTGGTTGAAAAAGAGTGGGCACGTCATTAAGGGGGGGGGGGGGGAATGACATTTCATGAACTTGGCGAGGCGCGGCGTGGGCACGAAGCGGAGCGTGGATGTTGGCAACGAGCACATATGCCCATCATTAAAACTGAGCTCCTCGAGCTGATCTAGGGCTGGGGATCGGAACCACTTGTCAACACTACTGCAGGATGCTGCTAATGCGACACTACGATCAGAGACCCTTTGATGAAACTGTGTGCGATGCATTAATCGCAAACGGGGATGTAAAAAAACCAACAAAAAAGATGCAAAACGTTGCGATGGCGGAGACATCAAACATGGTTCAGATTTCAGTTACGTGTGCGATGAGGGGCATACGGTTGATCCATACAAACTTTTTGCGATTAGACATAACAACAGAAACGGGCAGCCATATCAATGTGTGTGTGATATACGGCATAAAGTTCGCTTCGATGAACTATTTGCTATTAGGGAATGCAACAGAAATGGTCAGCCAGATCAAGGTGTGTGTGATATACGGCATACGGTTCACTCGGATGAACTGTTTTCGATTAGGGAACCCAACAGAAATGGTTCAACTTAACAAGATGTGTGTGATATGTGGCAGACAGTTCACATAGATGAATTGTTTGCGATGAGCCAAAAAAATACAAACGATTCTTGTAAACAAGATGTCTGTGATACGTGGCAAACAGCCCACTCAGATGAACTGTTTGCGATGAGAAAATATAACACAAACGGTTACTAGAGTTAATTCGTGTGTGATTATGTGTGTACTAGAGTTAATTATTGCATATAGCAGATGAAGGTAGTCGGGAATAGTCGTCCAACAATATTATTTTCGATGACATGCATTAATATATTCTTAGTTAAATCTAAGGTCAAAGTTTGGTACTAGAAAATACGAAGGGGCCAATAAAGAATAAACCACGACAGAGGTAGTACCTATAGGAACACAGACGCCCAATATGAAAGAAAATGTGGGTCAAACCCTAGTTGAAAAGGGCAACATCATCTAACTCCAGCTTACAAAAGGTACAAAAGCATGAGGATTAATTGTTCATCAGGACTACACATAACCTAGACTGAACAGGACAATGACATCTAACTCAACCAATGTTTTCGGCAGTTACAATCTAATGGATCAGTCTGATCCATAAAATCAAGATCCCAGTACAATAATTCTACTGCTCCATGATGACCACAAGCTGTTGTAAATAGAAGTCGAACATTATCAGAAGCCCTTAGGTCCACCTGAAACTTCTTTTTATGCTCTTCAACACTTGCAGCCGTGAGTAATTTCTTGTTGAAAAACTTAATCCTCACGGACAATAGTGCCCTCGCATTCAACATGAAGAATGTGAGAAAGCTAGTGTTTGCACTGTTGGATGAATATCGTTCTAGTGTTACTGTCTTCAAACGAATGTCATGAGATCTGAGAAAATCCTCGTGCTTCATCAACCATCGATTGGTTATACCTTTTTCTCCATGTGTTGTTGCCTAAATTAATAGAGATGAAGATTGAAACAGTTAATGTCTAAAAAATATTATGTTGAAAGAGTGATAGTTGAACGATTAATTATAGTACATTATATATGGGCTTTCAATGTGCGTGAAATCATCACCTTTATATACAAATTCTCCAGACATGGAAAGTATTGCAGCAAGGCAATAATGATGTTGAGATCAAAACACCACATACTGATATATAAGGTCTTGACAGAATCCACCACCACTAATAGGATAGATAAACGCTTCATTGAGCATAGAAAATAATATTAGCCCTGAATGTGTACTCCAAGATGATACTTAACTTATGCGCACAAATGAAAAATGCAAATTACAAAAGTGCACGTGAATAATATACAGTACCTCAATAGGTGTGGAGGCAAACACCATCTTGAACCATTTAAATGGATCACGAATTGCACCCAAGGTCCCAGTTTAGGCCTAGAGACCACAGTTAGTTGCGAAGGTTTATAACAACAATCAAGGACCAACCTTTGAAGTGAAGGGGCATCTTCGATGATGAGCTAATGTACTTCAAAACTAATTCCGATGCTTAAAAGATGAGGCGACTTTATTTTGAGACAAGGGATATCAATTCCTGCACCAAAAACAAGCACCAAACGCTCCAGTGCAGGGCAGCTGGAGTGGATGATGTTGTGCAGTGAGGCCTTCGACAGATGAACCAACACAAGCGTAAGTTTTTTCAGCAGTGGCAGTCGAAGCATTTGTACCAGATTTTCTGCTAGATGGCACCGGGTCAAGGTGGCGGTGTGGAGAGAGGAGGAAAACCATGAGATGGGCATCGGTGGTGAGGGCACAAATGCAGCTATTGGTTGTAACCTATTGCTATAGTAATGGTAGAACTCAAGCTGCTGGAGTTTATCAAATTGACGGGATGTCAGCCAAGCGGCCACCGTGCAGGGTATGTCCAGCAGGTAGCATGCCGGGATGCATATGCGTTGAACGGAGCCCTGGTGGTAGGAGATGATGGCTCCGGGGAGTTCAGAGTCGTCATCGACAGATAGCTGACGATAGCCGAGATTAAGAGGCGCGGCGCACCACAGATTGCGCCACCGAGATGCGAGGACTTGTGTGCGGCAGCCATCCTTGGTGGTGAGAAGGGAGATGATCTCCCCAGATGTCGTCTGGGAGATCGCTGATGCGGTCCGCCGAAGATTCTACTGGTTCCTCAGGTCCATGGGGTGCGTGGCCGCTTTTGGCCGCGCAACCGGATCCAAGTTCTACATCCGGCGGCGGCGCTAGCCGGAGCCTCATCTGTGTGCATACCAATCTGAAAGAAAAATGGATGAAACATACATGTACGACATTCAAAATCAATTCTCAAGATCTGGAAGAAAAAATGCACAAACATATATGTAGGACATTGAAAATAAATTCTCAAGATCTGGCCACGAATTATTAGCACACAAGCTCACCCTAGTCGGATTATTAGCAAAAATCATTTATACAAAACACACAATTAACAACTAACTCTATACGGGTAACATTCAAACAATCAATACACTACGTGCATCTAACGGATCTTACTTACTCTGATTTCATGGACTGAGAGAACATAACCATAGGATTTGTATTCCAAAAAAATTGTAGAGGGTGGGTGTGAGTAACCAAAGAAAACACATGATATATTTGCCACACAAATGGGTATATAGATCACTAACCGGTTTTCCGTCAGAGTCACAGTCGTTACCGGAGTTGCTGTTGACCTCCGGCTCCGGCTGGGGGGGGGGGCACGACGGCACTGATGAAGTCATGGTCATGTTGCTGCCCTCGCGAGACCTTGTCGGAGGCGACGGCAACCTCTGTGCCCAACTTCACGCGTTGCGCGGGTGCTTCACCAGCCTCGGCATCGCCACTCCCTCCGATGGTGCGCTTCGGCGACATCCTCATACACTCCAGAGTCCAGACGTTGGTGACCACTGTGGACCGGGGGTGCGGCCGCCTATTATGGCCGGCGGCTCGGGCGCACAATTAATACGGACCAGTGGGAGCGTCGCAGGCGACGGCCAAAAGCTGTCTCGCCTCCCGGTGAGCCTGCACGGCGGACTTCTGCCATTCCTACCATCATTTCACAGAGCTACTCGCACGCCTCCCGTCAATACGCATATCTGCACGCACGCATCCCGGTATGCCTGCGCGGTGGACTGCTCGCATGCGTCCCGTCAATTCACGTCTGGTCACACAGCACACGGGGCGTGTGGCAGCACGTATATTTTTTGGTTTATTGATGATTCATTCTGCCGCTTTACTTCTTAACTAAAGCATGGCACAGTCTAACGCACAGGGTCTGAATAAATAATTCATATGAGATATTGGTTGCCAGTTTTTAATAATATCCCGTTTGTAAGAAGATTATATCAAAACAGGTCTTATTTACGAAAAAATATAATATCACGGTCTACTGGTGTCCATATATGACACCAGATAAGTTTCATGAATTTCAACTAAGTTTTGGATTTACTGAATTTTAAAAATATATATTCTCAATATTTTGAAATCTCTTGCACAGGGAAACATGCACCCAGGGACACATATGATTTTGCAATCCATTTTGGTGCACATGTAGCTCAAATTTAATTTTTGCACATTAAATCCCTAGGAAATAAATCAATGTATAAAAACGGTTGAATCATGTCTATTTTTTAATTTTAAGACAACACTCCCCTTTGGTCACATGTTCACTGCAGAAAAAGTTTGACATGCCTCAGAGTGGCTGTGGTGGTGCGGGATGTGTGTGTGGGGGTGGGGGGGAGGGGTCCGGCAGTACACTACGAGTCGTGAACCTCCTTGTGGGATTATTGATCATTTTGTGAGTCATATATGCCACATCAAAGTCGTGAATTGGTTATTTAAAGCATTACACAGCCCTTTCATACATAATGTTCGGGCCACATGCATGCATTGGTGGTCCTCCCGGACACTCTCCCTCGTGCGTTTATTAGCGACCTGCCCATTCGTGAGCCCGCAAAGGTTTGAAGTTTTCACCGACAACGAGAGGCATTTGACCAAAAGGTGGATTCATCTTGGCATGTGTGTGGTGTGGATCCACTACAACAGGAACACCCCTTCAGCAACGTATTGATCCGTTGCCGTATGTCTGTATAACCGTTGCTAAGGTGTACACCAACGAATTATTATGCGTTGCCTTTTGGTGGCGTTGGAAGGGTCTACAACAACGTATATAATTGCGTTGGTAATCAAAGTGAAGATGTGTTGCAATGAAGCAACGTATATAGTTGCGTCCTAACAACACTTCGTATGCACTGGTCATAAAATACACCAACTAATTTTCAAGCAGACATATGTGTTGGTCATAAAATACACCAACTAATTTTCAGGCAGACATAACAGACGCTTCTGTGCATTGCTACATAGCATGAACTACTATTTAAACATATAAGGATGCTAGCCAACTTGTCTCCACGGTGCTTCCCCAATTGGGCCTTCGTTGGCCATTGGATCTAGCTTTCTTCGCGTCTGAGCCATTGGATCTTCATGGCTGTCAAACCCGATTTTCACCTCGCTGTTGTTTTCAGTGGCCAATGACAGGTGGGCTCGCGCCGCATGCTGGTTGGCTGGGTTTGTTGTCCCCGCGTGCAAGAGGTTTCAGCCTATCCGCTCCACGAGTCTCGCAACCAATCTTGCCCTCGCCTCGTCCCACTCACACACAAGCCGCCAGAGAAACCCTAGCTCCTTTCCCGTCTGTCCCCACAGCCTCCCACGCCCCTATGCCTCGTCTCCTCCCCGCTCCCTCCACTGCTCTCCTACGCCGCCGCCTCCCCTTCTCCCTGCTCTTCGCCTTTGTCCTCCCCTCGACACCCTCGCCTCCGACCTCTCCCGCAGCACCCCAACTCCACTCTCGGGCCAAGCCGAGTCACCTCCAGGCCAGCATCCGCTCCACCTCGTTCTTCTCCATCCAAGCGGCAGCGAGCCCGCGGATCTGGTGCCCCTGGAGTGGAAGAAACAAGGAGTAGGCGCCGCCAGATGGAGGAGGAGATGGCGCCCAGGGAGAGTGGCGGCAGCGGCCCTTCTGCCTACGACCGAGCCCGGGGACAAAAATGGTGGCGGCGGCAGGGAGCATGCGAGCAACGACGATGACTGGACGCCAGGAGCTAGACGAGGTGGTCCATGCCGAGTTTTTCCTGTAGATTTCCTCTCTTGTTTGATCTGATTTTGTTGGCAAAACAATGGCAGATTTCTCCATTAGCTTATCTGATTTGGGGCTGATTTTCCTCTTGTGATTCCTGTTCATGTACTTGCTACGGGAAATTGCAGAAAATGAAGCGAATTAACAGTGAAAAAATAGCAGGAGCAACACCTGGGCTGTGGAATTAATGGTTGAACAAAATCTATGGTTGATATGCAGTTTAGTTGTGGCTAATATGAACTTTTCTATTACTACTTTTGGATTGTTCAGTAAAACGAAAGCTCATGGTGTGGCATGTCACTTTCCTTGCACATATATTGGTTGAACAAAATCTATGGTTGATATGTAGTTTAGTCGTGGCTAATATGAACTTTTCTATTACTACTTCTGGATTGTTCAGTAAAACGAAAGCTCATGGTGTGGCATGTCACTTTCCTTTCACATATATTGGTTGAACAAATTCTATGGTTGATATGCAGTTTAGTCGTGGCTAATATGAACTTTTCTATTACTACTTCTGGATTGTTCAGTAAAACGAAAGCTTATGGTGTGGCATGTCACTTTCCTTGCACATATATTTGTACCCGATTTATGAATTTAGATCATTAGTAGAACTTTGTAACTTGGATGTGGATTAGGATTTTTTTTACTAATTGGTTATGTTTTCTACTTTGCACAGATAATTCAGGCGTTCTTCCTTCTTAGTATGAACGGATAGGTTGATTACAAAATATATTTGAAGATTGCAGCAGGTGCAAAATGCTTGGCAGACGAAAATAATTAGGTAAGGTGAGAACTGATTGATCTGATTTGTTTCCCTAGATTAATTGGTTGGCAGTCATAGAATCATCATGTACATTTAATATTGACTTGAACTTTGGTGTGGTCATGTAGCTTTGAACTTGCCTAGAGAGAGACTACTCTCGCATCATTAGGTATCGCCCACAAAGATCTCGCTTGGTGAGGCATGCGCACCTATGCCACATCGTTACATGTAAGTCTGTTCCCTTTATAGTTCTCTTTCACAGTTGCACGTGTGATATTTTCCTGGTATGGAGGATGTTAAAGAGTGAGCTACCCTTTGCTTCTCATTACTAATTGTAATCTAGAAATATACACATGTTCATGCCATAAAAGATGGACATGTGTTTAAGCCATCGTCATGTCATGTGAGTAATTGCAGAACAACTATATAGTTATGTTGGGATTGTAAAGTGGAAACTGTAGAAACCTACAACTCTTCCGTGAGTGTCGTTTGATTATTTACATTCTCAAGTAGTGTGGATATAGTGCCGTCAGGATATTAAGTATATGCACGATTATATGTAAATTTTTAAAATGGGATGTGGTGTCCCGTGTTTGTTAAATCCTCATATGTTATTGACAGTATATAATTTTCTGTTTTTTCTACCAAACATGTGTGCTATGACATTCTATAAGGCTAGGCATATTTCTTTTGTTTATAATTCAGTATGAACTAATTGTCTTAGCTATGGTGAATCAGGATTATCCCCCTAGGAGCGAAGCTTGCGGCCCCAATTTGGGTCAATTCGAATTGTTGCAAAATGTGTTTTCTAAATGTTGTTATGTTTCTTGATTTCTCCATCTCCACCCCCTACGCCCTTGTTGAACTAATTGATGTATGCAAATTAAGTGCCACAGATCAGTTGCAAGTGTTCGTGCATCGTCCTTGTCAATTTCTCCCAGAGAGCGAGTGTTTATAAATCCAGTGCTTATATCAATTATTAATTAGTGAAGATCTTGTTCTGATGTAGAATATTCAGTTTAGTTGGTCTGCATTTGTCCCAGAGAGCGAGTGTTCACAGGTCTAGTGCTTATGTAAGTTACTATTAACTCAAAAATCTGTTCTGATGCAGAATATCTAGTAATTTGCCACTTAAGTTGTTTCTACAAACTAAAAATTGAACTTTAGAACTCATCTAGCCATAGTTTTTGAAGCAAGAAAACCATGACTTGTTTTATATCTTTTTCGAGATGGAACACTCGGCTATCATGATTTAGATTCTGGAACACTCGGCTATCATGGGCCTTTTCAAGATGTAACACTCGGCTACATGCAATTATATGTTGTTTTAGATTTAAAAAGAGACTCATGGCCCAGAGTAGTACGCACAAATGAAGGATACCAGACTGGCCCATGGAGCATGAGATCCTCTTTGTCAGGGGCCACCTTACTTGTATGGTCTCAGGCTGAGGAGACCCTTCTAATTAACATGGTCACTATTTACTTATTGATTTGAACCTAGAACAGAATGTCATTTCATGTTTGTCAGTAGGATCTCATGTTTATTCTACAGATCTTTTTAGTCAATGTATTTGCATACCAGTTGCGAGTTAGTACCTAGGAAAATGATCATTTTTCTACCTCAAATTTGCATATCAGTAACCTTGTCTAATTTAAGATTTATTTTCTTATTATGAAGAAGATTTGTGTTGCCGTAGCGTTCTTCAGTTTCTTGGGTTTAGATGTCAGTTCATTGTTGAGATAGTTCTGCTATGTCCGTCTTCTGAAAAATACAGTTTGTAAATTTTGTTTTCTGGACATTGTTGCAGATCCTATGCACCTGCCTCCTTCCTCCAGGCGCCTGAAGGATAACGTGAGGAGCTGATGAGCTAAACAAGGAGCTGGAGCAGGACTATAGGAGGGACGTACACTAGGGGCTGGAGCAGGACAACCATTGTTTCAGATCCCACTTGACTCATCCCAAGTGGTTGAAATGTCTTCTTATGAAATTTTTATTTACACACATAATGATAAGAGACCAATATTTTCCAAAAGATTAGATTCATAGTTTAAAGAAGGATACAGAAATATGAAAATAAGAGCTTTTGTTCATAAAATTTGTACAAAATGTCCCTTTCCATAATGAACTTTGGTTTCTAATCACACACATGTACTGCTACATGATCCTATACATGCTGTTTGAATCAAGTGATAGGATACTGGCATTTATCTCCGGGTCTATTAGGATTTATTGGCGGGGACTTAGATAATTTCTTAATCTTGCACTGGTTCTCACCATTGAGACTGCATATGTGGTCCTTACATCGGATATGCTTCTGGATCTGCAGTTATCCCAGCCTAACTGAGATTTGTTTGATTATTCTACTATTTCTTTTGAGTAATACCGACTAAATTGGTTTACGATGTTACTGGTGGTCTGAAGCTTTTATAGAAGCATTTGTGTGTTTTCAAGCTTAGGAGTAAGGAGTTCAAGGAGCAATGATCGAATTTTGTGATCTGCTTCAAACGGATCTGCTGCTGAAAATGATCCTTAACTCATTATCTATCTTGATCTTCAGCTCGTACGGTTAGTAAGGCCCATTATTTTGACAAAAAAGAAGGATTCTCAGTTGGTATTATACATGTTGTTATGTACAAGTACGTTGTAGGTCAAAGGAAAAATAAATAGATATAGAGAGGTATAAATTCAACAAAAAACATTTTTTTGATATAAAGGCTATTCCATTTGTTACCTATTGTACTTGCCCATGACTAAAATAATTAATACATGGTTTTCTTTTCAAAGCATATATCGAATCAGTGGGCCTCTGTGCCATTTGGCACAATGGGTATAGTGCTGCCAAGAGATTCAGTATATTCATGAAGTTGTGCAAAGTTTAAAATTGGTTGCGGTATCTCGCAGTTGTCAAATCTTTATATGTTGTTGGTGTCATACTTATGCCCAGAATATTAAGCTTGTGCTATGCTGTGACTAAATAAAAGCAATGTTCAGACTTATCTTTTGTTTGCTCTACTTAAAGAGTTCAAGGTTTACCCAGAGGGTAATTATATATTTCCTACTGCTGTCTCCCGCGTGACGTCGAGAAAATCATTGATGTTTCTATTTTACTTTGCCAACATTTTCGTTTTCAAATAGTTCTGCCTCTCAATTTGATATTTCTACTTGCTTTTGCTTAGTAATATGATGTATTGTTTTCTAGCTCTAGGCCTACTTGTGTTCAAGGTTCAGTTGATTGTGTTTCTTAAAGGTGTTTTTTTAATTAGTGGCATCAACATGTGGCACTAATTTCGTTGTGCATTGTACTATGATTTTTCCAAACAACACCATTATGGTAAACAACTATGCTAATAAGGGTCAGGAGAACAATAGAGATGCTAAGAGTCAACCTTTTGGGGTTAAGGATATAAACAACAACAGGGCTTATGAGTCCGAAGAGAGCTCGAGTGGCCTCTTTTGGTTCTTGAAGCCCTGCACTTTCCTGGTGGAGTAGCAGCAGAATATATTCAGAGGCTTTAAAGCTATTGCACTTCACGTAGTTAGGATCAATTCTTTGTTTCAGTTTGAAATACTCCCCAGTTCCTCCTATATGATTAATTTTCTGATGGACATTTTTTCAGGCAAATAAACAGAAGGCATATGTATTGTTACGAGTGAAGCCATCCATACAAGTTGAGATATTAATAATCCCATATGTGGGATTTGAGATATAGAGAAATGTTATTATTCTTCCGCTAATTAGTTTCTTGACCAAATGTATTGTAAATGACGTTATTATTGTTCAAGATATACAGAAATGTTGTTGTTCTTCATTGTAGTGGATGATATCCATCCCAATTATTGAGATGATGTAAGTACTACTAAGGAGTTTTGTCCCTGACTGAATGAAGCTGCCGAGGAAGAAGGGATAAATAAGTTGCTCGAGTCATGGGCCAAACTGGCTGCCATACGACTGCTTTCATGGTCCGAACTGGCTGTCATATGACTGCTTTGAAATATACATGCGTCTAAGTGGCACATAAATACTTTTTTTTCAAACACACAAAAAAAAAGTTGATAGAAACACTACTCTTTTTAAAATAGTATAAGGCCTCAACTGATTTCATACATGGTGTTAAGTATACATATATGTTCTTAGGCAAAAAGATATGTACTATTTTTCTATATAGAAGGGTCTAAATTCTTACCGTGAGTACTTGCATGCTCAAACAGAAGTTTATTGAAAAATACATATATTTTGAACGTGATGTGGATTTGAACGAGACCCTACACTACCAAAGTAAAATATGCATGTACATCTTATTGTAGACAACAAACCTATACTTTTCTTATTAAAGTGGGTTAAATTTGTTACTGCATGTGGCATGATTTTGAATGGGACTTTGTGCTACCAAATTAGAATGTGTATATGCATCTCATTATAGACAACAAAATACCGTGGATTATATTTGTTACATAAATTTTGTTTCAAATAGTACTCTATGCTACCAAATTTAAATGTGTATATACGTCTATTTTAGACAGCAAGCCCCCGTTTTTCCCAACTAAGAGAGATTAATTTGTTGTCATATGTGATTGCCTGTACCAAAATCAAATAATCCATAGATTTCTTTTCATCGCTAACATGAAACCAGCAGGTCTCTGCGCCATTTGGCGCAACGGGTCCACTAGTTTTTATAAATTGTGAACAATAATTAGCTCAATACGAATAGTGCACAGGAACAGTAATTCAGTGACCAGAAATACCTCATATATTAAATCAACCGGGTTGCATTACATTAACAAAATCCAAAGAATACATAAATGATTTTCTATACATTAACCATGAAAATTACATTCTACAACTTTGGTGTAAAACTATCTCATAGCAGCCCCATTCTCCACCTTGCAATCAACAACTTAGCCATGCATCATCCATTCATCTTGGCAATCTTCAGCAACAAAGAACTCACATGAATGAATACAATATTATTAGAGAAAAAAGGTCAATAGAGAAATAAAAAGGGAGAACATACAAAGTTTGAAGGCCATGCGTAAGATTTAGTCACTACCATCTTCATCTTCCCATGATTCTTGCTGGATTAATCGTCACCACCTGGTCCATTGCTTAGTATTGGTTCTGAATGGCAAAGTGCCAATCCAACAACTGAAATAAACATAATAAAAGTTTAGCATATAGAGATGGAAGACCGCATGTAGCACTTAAATATTCTGGAGTTGATCCTTTTTTTTTAGGGAAGGCTCACATCAGTTCAGTTTAATCTCAATGATCAAGAAAATCCTTGTCGTTTCTTTTTACCATAAGAGACTCGATTTAATTTTAACAATGCATAGAGCTGAACTAGGCATCCCATTGTGTTAGGCACTCGTCTAAAAATTTGTCCCTTTATTTTTCCTTTTCATGTGCCACAAGCCAAATATACATCAGGATCATATATCTAGCATTGTAGACATGCATGTCGTAACAAACATATTTTTTCAAAGCGCAACAAGAAAAATCATATCCTAAGGTCAAAGATTATGGTGACGTTAAGGCATTAGACTGTAATATACACAAGAATGTAAATGTATACTACCACTGAGTAATTGTAACTTTAATTAAGATACCCACACATACAATGTTCTTTTTTTTGTCCAACCATTTAAATAAGGAAGTGTAACTTGAACTAACCTATTTTCTTGTAGGGGTAACTTCAACTAACCTGACAAAAAGTAAACTTGAACTAAGATAAAGAAACTGATCGTGTAACTTACATTTAGGTGTACATTTCGTTCCACTGAACTTCTGCAGACCGACACAAGTCCCTTGGACAACACTGTCGTTGTACACCAGAACACAATTTCCTCTCATGAATATAGATTTCCTAAACTAGCCACTAAGCATCATCAATCACGCACAAAACTAATTAATCACCAAATATACTAAAATAGCAGATTCATTATAAAACACTTTCTTGATTGAGAACCAGCAGTATCCCAAAGAATCCATCCTTCCAAACATAAAAAATAAGTGGATCAATTACAGATTATTTTCTTGTGGCAAGAAGTGCCATGTGTTGGCTTTTTATGTACAATAGTTTGCATTAACAATTTCCATGATTGTACGGCTGCATCGACATGAGTATGCTAGCAAATATTAATAAACTCTAATTCAACTAAAGTAAACTTGCAGAAGCACTACAATATAGTAACTCACGGGACTCAACAAGTTTTCCATAGCAGATCTGAGGCCAAAACAACTTGGATCAAACAACTCCTCTCTCCTGCTAAGAATCAAAAGAATAGAATAAATTATGCGTCGAAGCTCTAGTATGTACGCCTATCGGAGGGGATTAAGTGGGCAGATGCAGCTTGGATTTAGGATTGGAGGGAGTCGATAGTTAGGGATTATGGTTATCCCATACCTTGGCAGCATGAAAAGAGGGCCAGAGGATGTGTCGAGTAGGTCCTTCTCTCTGGTAGTCAATGCATGTCTCCAGTGTCGCCATGGTGGCACTAGTACGAGAAAGGGATTGTGGTAAACAAGTGAGCGCTCAGATTTACAAAGTCTCAAAGGCAGGAATGAAAAGGGGAGGGGACAAACCATCATCGCTAGGCATTCTATGATTTACGAACTGAAGTGACGTGGATGCCCGTGCTAGCTAGCGCCGGCGGCGGTGGATCAGACTGAGTGTTCAAGGTAGCACAGCCGCAGATTGTCGCCGCGATGACTGGCAAAGAATCTGCCATGGTTTGACACACAAACAACAAGATAAGGTAAGAGAAGAGGGTGTCTCTCGCAACAAAAAAGAAAGAAAAGAGGGTGTCAGGGGAGGAGTGGCTTACTGAACCATCAACACCGTCGGAGTCGAGGTAGCCAAGGCCGAGTCGGCAGCCGTCCGTGCAGAGAAGTGCCGCGGGGTAGTAGGGTGATAAACCAGAGGAGGCGCTGGTGACCCGTGGCCACTAGGGCTGCTGCTGGCCGCATGTAGGGGCGCGGAGGACGTCATCATGGCGGGGTATCCGAGGAGGGCCGTGAGGGGTAGCCAGTCCGGTGAGCGGCGGCGTGGTAGAGCGCCTGAGCTAGCCAGATTCGGCGGCGGCGGCAGTGTAGTATTCACAGAGAGAAAGTATTTGGATTGGCTGCGTGGTACTATTTGGACGGAGAAGTTTTTTTTGTCGAGAGTACGCCAAAAGCGTACCGTATTTTTATAGAAGGAGAGAAAACCGTATTACAAGAGGCCGTGCAAGATGAAGAATCGTCCCGACAGGAACTCCGACTCCGGACATGGGGCACCAAAGTCTACTCTCTCACAAACCTAGCTAGGCCCTTGACTCCTACACCCGCTAGTTTCCATTGCTTGACCTCGTCTAGAATAAGTTGCACAAGCGCCGCGTCCGACCTGATTTGGTCATCTCTATGAAACACTCTAGCGTTTCTTTGCTTCCATAGGTGCCAAGCGGTGGCGATGACAAAAGAGTCAAAGCCTCTCTTAAACTTACTGTGGAAGGGTGTGTGTGCCCTCTCCCACCATGCCAAGAAGGTATCCTCGTGATTTGGGATTGAGATGTTAGCTTGCAGGGCCTCGAAACATCCGTGACATACCTGCCTCGCATATACGCATTGTGCGAGGATGTGATCCGCAGTGTCCTCATCCTGGTCACACGTTGTCACGCCCAATATGCGACCCTATCCAAAAGGAACTCGACGGTCCCACCAAGGATAGACCCGCATATTGAAACGCTTTTGCAAGGTGGATATCATTACATCAACATTACATAATAGTGGGATACATACATAAGGCACGAGTGCCACAAGAATACATCAACATCATGAAGCCTAGTTTGCATGCTTGTGCTAGTCACCACAGAGATCACAAAAATACATGGCATACACTCCTGTAAAGATGGCATGGCATATTACAAAACACATGTAGGACTCAAGTTCATAGGGTGCACACATCAATCATGGCAAAAATGACAAAAGTGCATGTTCTGATAAAATCAGAAACTAACATCACAAAGCACTCTGCTAACAGCATTTCGGGCATCAAGATGAGCTCAAATGAAAATGATGAAATAAGATGAAATGATCTACTCTTCGAGGCGAACATTTTGACATATTACACGCACGAAACGGAGCAACGATGACAGAGTTATGATGCGATGAAAATGCATGAAAATATGCACAGAATCGGGGACTTAGGGGAAACGGGGGAGAGAAGAAGTCAACCGAGGCACGCGGATCGAGGATGGCCGCTCTCGTCGCCGGAGTGGAGGAAGGGGGCGGCCGGAGCTGGGGAAGGGCGGCGCCGGCGGCGGCGCACGGATCCGGGCGGATCTCGCGGATCCGCCGGATACCGCGAGGAGGTGCGGCGGCGCAGAGACGAAGCTCGCCGGAGCTCGCGGCCGGCGAGGAGCTCCGCGCGTGGCGGGCGAAGCGGGCTCCACGGCGGCGGCGGAGGCTCGCTCCGGTCGGGGCCGGCGCGGAAGGTGCCGCGCGCAGGGCGGCGGAGCCATGGCCCTCAGCCTGGGCGGCGCGGGAGGCTCGGCGGGCGAAAGCACCGCCGGACACGGCGGCGAACGGCGGCGGCGGGCGGCGGACGCTGGCTCGGGCGACGGCAACGGCCGGGCGGCGGCGGGCGAGGAGGGGGCCGCTGGCCCGGATGGGCTCCAGCGGCCGCGCGGCGGCGTCGGGTCGGCGGCGGTGGTGACGTGTCGCGCCAGATACGGCGCGGGCGGCGGGGTGGCGGAACGGACATGTCCGCCGTCGGCGGACATGTCCGCGGCGCGAGAGGGACTTTTTAGGGTTTCGGGGAATGATCCGCGAATTTTGGGGGAACACATATATAGGTAGAGGGAGCTAGGAGAGTCCAAATGAGGTGCGGTTTTCGCCACGCGATCGTGATCGAACGACCGAGAGCATGGAGGGGAGTTTGGTGGGTTTTGGGCCACTTTGGAAGGGGTGTTGGGCTGCAATACAAAAGAGGCTTTTGCGGTTACCCGGTTAACCGTTGGAGTACCAAACGACCTCCAAATGATTCGAAACTTGACAGGCGGTCTACCGGTGCTATACCAAGGCCGCTTGACAAACCTCGGTCCATTCCGAGACCGTTTAATACCACACACGAAAAGAGGTAAAAGGGGCGCCGGGAGACATAGGAGTGCCGGATTGCAAAACGGACAACGGGGAAAATGCTCGGATGCATGAGACGAACACGTATGCCAATGCGATGCACATGATGACATGATATGAAATGCAAATGATGACATGGCAAAGTGCAACACGCAAGCAAAAGACATGGCAACGACGGTGAATAACTGGCGGACACCTGGCGCATCGAATCCGGGGCGTTACAACACTCCTCCACTAACAAGAGATCTCGTCCCGAGATCTTAGGACCGAGACGGAAGGGGAAAAGGGATGAGGTGAAACAAGAGCTCAAGAGAAGAAGCAAAGAATCGAGAGCACTAGAGAAGGCGAGGGGAACGACGAGAATGACGAGAATCGAAAGCTCACAGAATCAAAAAAATGAATAAGACTGAAAGGATTTAGGCAGCACTCCGGCTAAAAATGGAATGATTAGAACATGAACTTGAGAGGATGGAATGACACCTGACGAGAAGAACAGACAATGCCTCCGGAAGAATTGAAGAATGGAAAGAAATAAACTTGGAAGGAAGGATTGAATGGAGTTGTTGAGAAAATCAACAACGAAAGAATACGCTTGTTGTGGACTTATGGAAAACCTCTCAAAAATTATGAGGTGATAACCTACCACAAACGGAAAAGATTAAATAGCTGAGAAGAACGAAGAAATGCAAAACTCCACTTCAAAAGAATACGGAGAATTAATTACACTTAGAGATGCAAGAAGAAAAGATACTTAAACTCCGCCAACAAAATCTTGATGAACTCTTGAAGAATGAATTAAATCATGACGATCCACCGTGAAGAACTTCGGTAACAAAAGGATGATGAGATAGAATGAAGGATGAAAGAATAAGATGAGCCTTGCGATGATTCAGATGGAGGATTCCGACTAAAACTCCGAGGAAAATTTGAACTCCGGATAAGAAAAGATGAAAAGACTTGGAACTAGAATTTATTCATCAAGAACAAACTCCGAAGAAAGGGATTAATCACTTGGATGAAATAAGAATAAGATTTATTGTATGCTTATCCTTCATCAAATTAAATTGATGACAAGCAATGGATTTTACATACTACTTATTCTCGTTGAAAAAGGATTAAGGGAAATATGGCGCAACACTTGAGAAAGTCTTCATGAACCACCGGTAGGATTGAAAAGAATGAATGAATTAAAATGATAATCAAGGAAAAAGAATCTTGAACGAACCACCGTAAGAATTCAGAAATGACTGATGAAAGAGTATGAATCTCCGGGAACAATTAGAAAAGCACGGAGATACTTGAGGGAATTTAGGGAAAAGAGATCGAAGAGATCGCGAGCTGATTAACGAATGCTTGAACGCAGCACCGGAAGAATATTGAGATGAACGAAGCTGAAAACTTGGAACGAAGAATTATTCCGAAAAGATGACCTCCGGATGATCGAGACGGAAAACAACTCCTGAAGTACTCCGGATGGATGAAAAGAATTTGCATGACTAGAAACAATTAGATAGTATAACATCGAGCTAGCACCATGAACCTCCGGGAGAACGGACAAGATTTAAGAGAAACTCTACTTCGGTCTTCAAAGGACGACGATAAACACCACCAAAATTAATGAGATACTCCGGAAGAAAGAAAAAACAGAGAGGTTGAGCCAACAATGAAATGATTTGAAATCGATCTTGAAAAGGCATGTGACTGATGAAATTCATTCTTACGTCACACTTGAAAAGAATTGGGAATAGCTCCGGGGGAATTAGAAGAGTCAGGTAAGATCCTGGAAAAAGACCTGTGGGTTAGGGCCCACTAAAAGAAAAACACCGTTGGAAAGGGATGTTGAACAAATAGATGATGCACCGGAACGATTGAAATATTAGAATGAGGTGACAACCTCGAATTAATTGGAACACAGACGAATCTCCTGAGATATCTTCAGCACTCCGGAAGGATAAACTGGCGAGAGGCGAACGAGCAAAGGGAGATATTTGCACTGAGGGAAAGAATACGATCGACAACGAAAAACTTGAATTGAGTCAACCGGAGAAGAAAAGAGATGAAGAATGTCGTACAAAACGAGAATTCACCGGTTGAGATAATTGAGGGAAGACTGAAGAGGCTCCACACGAATGGAATTGATGGTCGAAAAAGACTCAGGCTCCGGGAAGAAAAAGGGTGGGAGGGCGGGAAAACAAAGGCAACTTGGAAGAGGAAAACGACGAATATCTTGAAGAGAAAACACCGGTTGAAATAATTGAGGAAAGAAAGCAAAGACTTCGCACAAGTAGAATGGATACTCAATTACGGACTCCGGTTTCGAAAAGAAGAAGGGTGGTCGGGCGGGAAAAACAAGGACAACTTCGGACAAGGAAAAACAACGACGTCGGAGGAAGAACTGAGGATTGAACTCGAAGAAGAAGAGGCTCGAGTCAACTTGACGAGAAATGCACCGGATGAAAAGAGCTGAGGGCCAACGATCGGAAAACCAACTGCGTGATCCTAAAGAAAAATTTGAGAGGGAAAAGAAGTAATTCAAAACACCTACGTCAAGATTCCTTACCAGAGCGACGAAGGGGTTGAGGAGTAAAAAGAATTCCTACTCTCCGATATAACTAGACTCAGAAATCAGTTTTATTCTAGACTCAACTGCGGCCAAACTACACGATCAATCAAGGGGGCTCCTAGGGTCGGTCGAGGCTCTGATACCAACTTGTCACGCCCAATATGCGACCCTATCCAAAAGGAACTCAACGGTCCCACCAAGGATAGACCCGCATATTGAAACGCTTTTGCAAGGTGGATATCATTACATCAACATTACATAATAGTGGGATACATACATAAGGCACGAGTGCCACAAGAATACATCAACTTCATACAAGATCAACATCCGACTACGGATGAAACATAAACAGAAACTCAAACAATATCCACCCTGCTAGCCCAGGCTGCCGACCTGGAACCTCTCCCCGATCAAGAAGAAGCGTAAGAAGAACTCCAATACAAGCAAACATCGCTCTCACGTCATGATCATCGCGAAACCTGTACTTGCAACTGGTGGTGTAGTAATCTATGAGCCACGAGGACTCAGCAATCCCATTACCATGGGTATCAAGACTAGCAAAGCTGAAAGGGTAAGGAAGAGGTAAAGTGGTGAGGTTGCAGCAGCGACTAAGCATATATGGTGGCTAACATACGCAAATGAGAGCGAGAAGAGAAACAAAGGAACGGTCGTCAACTAGTAATGATCAAGAAGTGATCCTGAACTCCTACTTACGCCGACATAACCCGAAACCGTGTTCTCCTCTCGATCAACCCCAAAAGAGACACTCACGATTACGCATTACGGTTGGTGTATTTTAGAAGAGTTTGCTTCAAGTTTACTACAACCGGATATTAACAAATTCCCATCTGCCACATAACCGCGGGCACAGCTCTCGAAAGTTTATACCTGCAGGGTGTCCCAACTTAGCCCATGATAAGCTCTCGCGATCAACGAAGGATATTCCTTCTCCCGGAAGACCCGATCAGTCTCGGAATCCGGCTACAAGACATTTCGACAAAATAAAACAAGACCAGCAAAGCCGCCGATCGCCGACAATCCCGATAGGAGCTGCACATATCTCGTTCTCGAGGCAACACCGGATGAGACATCCTACGAGTAAAACCAAACCTCGAGTTTCCACGAGGGGCCCAGATCTACTCGGTTCGAACCAGCACTTAGAGAAGCACTGGCCCGGGGGGGCTAAATAAAGATGACCCTCGAGAGAGCGACTCCCAAGGGAAAAGTAGGTGGTGGTGAGGCAAATGGTAAAACCAAAGTTGGGCCTTGCTGGAAAAGTCTTATTCAAAGCGAACTGTCAAGGGGGTCCCATAAATCACCCGACCGCGTTAGGGACGCAAAATCCGGGAACATAATACCGATATGACGGAAACTAGGGCGGCAAGAGTGGAACAAAACACCAGGCATAAGGCCGAGCCTTCCACCCTTTACCAAGTATATAGATGCATTAATTAAATAAGATATATTGTGATATCCCAACAAGTAAACATGTTCCAACAAGGAACAACATCTCCATGTTCCAACAAGGAACAAACTTCATCTTCACCTGCAACTAACAACGCTATAAGAGGGGCTGAGCAAAGCGGTAACATAGCCAAACAACGGTTTGCATAGGAAGGGTGCAAAAGGTTAGAGGCTGACATGGCAATTTGGGATGGCTTGATAAACAGGTAATAGGTAGCGCAGCATAGCGATAGAACGAAGCAACTAGCATAGCAATGATAGTAATGAGATCCAAGGTGACGGTCATCTTGCCTGAAATCCCGCAAGGAAGAAGAACGAGTCCATGAAGAAGACGAACGGATGAAGCCGAACCAAGCGTAGACGAACGAATCCTCACGATCGCAACGCAACAGGAACTAACAAGAAGAAGCACACAACATAGTAAACACACCACACATGAACAAGACATGATGCACAACAAGCATGATGCATGACAAAGCTACATGAAGCTACTCATGGCAAGAGATGATGCAAACAAGAGCAACACATCAAAGCAAGTTTAAATGAGGCCGGAAGCAACATAGAACAATTCCGGTAAGTCCTCATATGCAAATTTCGAAATTGGTCCAGATCTGAATAAACCTTATGTTCAAGTTGTTAAACAGCAAGTTAAGATGCACCACGATGATCTACACGAAATTCTAGTCAAGTTACATATAAAGTTCATTTAATTCGGAGCTACGGCCTAGAAGATATGAGCAAAACAAGATAAAGATGGCATTGATGCAAAATGCACCCAAACATCAAGAAAACACATCAAAACAAGTATGCAACATGATAATATGAATCTACATTCAAAATCAAGCAAGTTTCATATAGAGCACACTCAAAACGGAGCAACGGTTCAACACATACACCCTATACAAGTTATGACAACAATCTATCCAAAACAGCAACTAGGCATATTGCAAGCATCAAAACAACATGCTACAGGACCTCAACATAAAAACAAAAGGCATGGGCATGATGTACAGGTAAAGCATTACAAAACATGAACACTGAGCTATCTCCAGAAATCACTAGAACATGCTCAAAATGACATGGCAAGATTGCAAATAATAACAGTTTCAGACTTAAGCAGAAATAACATCAGGTTGCAATGTTTAGAGCTATCAAACAACATGTTACAGGAACTTTTCATGGCAAACAAAGGCATGGAATGAATCTACTAATTTCATAGAACAAAAGTCCCTTACTGACCATGAGCCAAAAAGGATCAGAAAATATGATGGCACCCATGTAAACATGGCAAGTTATATAACAGATTCATACATGGCAGGAACAACAATAAGTAGGCATGTTGGTGAGCTTGAACCACTCACCACAGAGCAATATATGGCATGGCAAGGCAACTCACAGTAAGAAGACATGGCATAGAAGCTATACATGGCAAGACCAACATCATAGCAAGCTTGGATCAACTACAACAACCTTGGCAAAATTGAATAACATGTAAACAACCTGCGAGGAAACATTTTATAGCAAAAGTAGAGCTCGATTGACTCAAGCTATGGCACTCCATAATTGCAAACAAGGGCATGGATGGATAGCGCATAACCATATGCTCAAAACATCCTTACTGAAGTAACTCAAAATAAGCATGGATCTCTTGGTAGCATCAAGTTAACATGGCATAAAAATATCAGCAGAACAGGGGCTGAAATCAGCAACATCATGAAGCCTAGTTTGCATGCTTGTGCTAGTCACCACAGAGATCACAAAAATACATGGCATACACCCCTGTAAAGATGGCATGGCATATTACAAAACACATGTAGGACTCAAGTTCATAGGGTGCACACATCAATCATGGCAAAAATGACAAAAGTGCATTTTCTGATAAAATCAGAAACTAACATCACATAGCACTCTTCTAACAGCATTTTGGGCATCAAGATGAGCTCAAATGAAAATAATGCAATGAGATGAAATGATCTACTCTTCGAGACGAACATTTTGACATATTACACGCACGAAACGGAGCAACGATGACAGAGTTATGATGCGATGAAAATGCATGAAAAATATGCACAGAATCAGGGACTTAGGGGAAACGGGGGAGAGAAGAAGTCAACCGAGGCATGCGGATCGAGGATGGACGGCTCTCGTCGCCGGAGTGGAGAAAGGGGCGGCGGAGCTGGGAAGGGGCGGCGCCGGGCGGCGCGCACGGATCCGGGCGGATCTCGCGGATCCGCCGGATACCGGGAGGAGGCGCGGCGGCGCGAGACGAAGCTTCGCCGGAGCTCATGCGCCGACGAGGAGCTCCGGCGCTGGGCAGGCGAAGGGCTCCACGGCGGCGGCGGAGGCTCGACTCGGTCGGGGCCGGCGCGGGAAGGTGCCGGCGCTGGGAGGCGGAGCCATGGCCCTCTGCGCGCAGCTGGGAGGAGGCTCCGGCGGGCGAAACACTGCCGGCGCGGCGGCGAACGGCGGCGGCGGGCGCGGACGCCGGCTCGGGCGGCGGCGGGAGAGGCGGGCCCGCTGGCCCCGGATGGGCTCCATGAGCGCGGCGCGCGCGCTGGTTGGCGGCGGTGACGTGTCGCGCCCGTATTGGCCGGGAGCGGCGGCGGGTGGCGGAACGGACATGTCCGGCGGCGCGGAGGGGACTTTTTAGGGTTTCGGGGGGAATGATCCGCGAATTTTTGGGGGGAACACATATATATAGGTAGAGGGAGCTAGGAGAGTCCAAATGAGGTGCGGTTTTCGGCCACGCGATCGTGATCGAACGAACGAGAGCATGGAGGGGAGTTTGGTGGGTTTTGGGCCACTTTGGAAGGGGTGTTGGGCTGCAATACAAAAGAGGCTTTTGCGGTTACCCGGTTAACCGTTGGAGTACCAAACGACCTCCAAATGATCTGAAACTTGACAGCGGTTCACGGTGCTATACCAAGGCCGCTTGACAAACCTCGGTCCATTCCGAGACCGTTTAATACTCACACACGAAAATAGGTAAAAGGGGCGCCGGGAGACATAGGAGTGCCGGATTGCAAAACGGACAACGGGGAAAATGCTCGGATGCATGAGACGAACACGTATGCCAATGCGATGCACATGATGACATGATATGAAATGCAAATGATGACATGGCAAAGTGCAACACGCAAGCAAAAGACATGGCAACAACGGTGAATAACTGGCGGACACCTGGCGCATCGAATCCGGGGCGTTACACACGTAAAGCAAGACGAGGTAGTCTCTTGCAGCCCATGCCTCGCTCTACGGTCCGATGTCCAAAGCCTGTATTGGGAGGCCAGCCATGCAAAGATTTTGCATTTAAGCGGCGCCCAGCTTCTCCAAATTTGGTTAGCGGTGGCCGATCGGGTTAGGCCTAGACATAGCCTGCTGTAAGTAGTCTTCGCCGAGTATTCGCCGGATTCATCGCACGGCCAAATGAAGTTGTCAGGCTCCGTCTCACTCCTGTCCACCGTGGTGATGGCCTGCTGGAGGTGGATGAGTTGCATGTGCGCCGTGAAGGAGAGTTGCCCCTCGATATCCTGCAGCCAGGCGCTGTTGAACAGAGCTTGTTGGACAGTTCTCATGTTTTGACTCGTTTCTCCACCATAGCTGCGATCAAAGGGGCAATGTCCTTGGCAGCGAAGCCATGTATCCATCTATCTGTCCAGAATAGGACCGCTGCACCATCACCTACTTGAATCATCACCAGGCTATCGAACACAGCTTTAGCCTCCTCATCAATCATGAAGTGCAGACCTTGCCACGGTCGGCTGGGATCCGTTCTCCTTAGCCACTCCCAGCGGACTCGTAAGGCTAATTCTTGCAGTTCGAGGTTCTTGACGCCCAAGCCACCGAAGCGAGTGGGTCGGCAGATAGTTTGCCAAGCCACCAAGCATTGACCACCATTCACACTCGTTTTACCCGACCAGAAAAATGCCCTCATCCACTTGTCGATCTCTTCGAACACCCAGGATGGTGCGTCCATGATGAGCAGGTGGTGAACGGGTCTTGCCGAGATCACACTTTTGACCAGCACTAACCTGCCCGGCCTTTGTATCAGCCCTCTCTGCCAAGCCGGGATGAAGTTCTTAGCTTGGTCGAGCAATGGCTGCCATTGGGCTTTGGATAACTTGTGAATACCAAGCTGGAGTCCCAGATATTTGCATGGAAACTCGCCCAACTGACAGTTGAAGAACTGTTGCACTCTTTCGGTATCTCCTGGTAATCCTTGAATTAATATTGTTGATGCTTTGCGGTAATTTACTCGCAGTCCGGACGCATGCCCAAAGCTTTGAAGTACCTCTCTGACACAGGCCAAATCCTGCTCCGTAGGCCTCACAAAAAGCGCAACGTCGTCCGCATATAGAGACAGCCGTTGGTTCGCCGATATACCATTGAACGATGAAAGAGCTCCGGAGCTAGTGGCTCTTCCAATCAGGACGGATAGCACCTCCATGGCAATGACAAAGAGGAGCGGCAAGCTACGATCTCCTTGCCTCAGGCCTCGGGCATGATCGAATCTCTTACCCTGACTTCCATTCACAATCACTCTGGTGGAGGCTGACTGGAACAAGATCGCGGTCCATCGAAGGAACTTGTCACCGAATCCTTTAGCTCTTAGGACTTCGAAGAGGAAAGGCCAGGAAATGGTATCGAAGGCGTGGGAGATGTCCAGCTTGAGGAATACCCCAGGCGCCTTTCTAGCGTGAATCTTTCTTGCAATCTGCCTCACCAAGAGGAAGTTGTCGTGCAGGCTTCTGCCTCGGATGAATGCAGATTGATTGGAGCTAACTAGCTCGGGCATTCTCCTCCTGACACGATTCGCCAAGATCTTTGAGAATAGCTTCTCAAAACTATGGGGCAAGCTAATAGGCCTGTAGTCGCCAACCTCCTCAGCGTCGTTTCTCTTCGGAATAAGCACCATTAACGCTCTGTTCAACTTGGCAAAGCATCTGCCATCGCATACGTAAAGCTTGAGAATGGCAGCCATGATGTCATTTTAGATTATTGGCCAAGCTCGCTGATAGAAAGCTCCAATGAAACCATCGGGTCCGGGTGCGCGGTCCGGGTGCAGCTCTTTGATGACGTGCCACACTTCTTCCTCGGAGAAGATCACGTCAAGCTCTCGTAGGTCAGCCTGCTGGATACCCAAGAACTCAAGATCTAGGGTGAACTCCCTCGCCTGGTCTTTTCCCAGCAGGTTCTCATAAGCCGAAGAGAAGGCAACTTCAATCTGCGATTGCTCAGTGATCATGTCGTTTCCGACCTTGACACGCGGGATGAAGTTTTTTGTCCTCCTTCCATTAGCAAAAACTTGAAACAGCTTCGTGTTGGCATCTCCCTCCCTGATCCACCTCATCCTCGATCGCTGCCGTTCTATCGTCCGTTGGAGCGAGGCCATCCCTAGGAGCGCCAGCTTGAGAGTACGTCTCAGCCAAATCTCCTGATCAGTGAGTACACGGTCTTCCTGCGCCTTGTCAAATCTGCATATAACGTATATTGCTACTGCCATGAGGAGCTTAATGTTGCCCGTGGTTCTCTGCCCCCAAGCTTGCAAGGAGCCAGCCGCGTTTCTAAACAGGGCGTCCAGCCTATGGAAGGGGTCGGTAATGCTGTCCCTGCAGACCCACGCCTCGCGCACTGCATCATCGAAGCCATCAAGCTTCGTCCAGTAGATCTCGAATTTAAATCTCTTCTTGGGTTGAAAAAGTGGCCCGGTGATGAGGTGCAAGGGCGCGTGATCAGAAACACCGGAGGACAGGGCTTGCAAGATGCAGTCTGGGAATTCCAGTTCCCAGTCCACGGAGACGAGCACACAGTCAATCTTAGTTAACGTAGGCGTGTCCCTCTCATTTGACCAGGTGAACCTCCACCCGCGCATGTACACTTCCTTCAGCTCGTGTGTGTCAGTGAAGCTCCAGAATCTAGCCATCATGGTTCTATTTAGGTTAGTATTGTTCTTCTCCGATGCGCGCAAAATCATGTTAAAATCTCCAAGCACCATCCATGGCCCCGGACAGAGACCGCGTCGCGCGTGTAACTCCTCGAGGAAGTCCGTTTTGGGCAAGTTGCCCTGGGGGCCATAAACCACCGAAATCCACCAGTCGGCCCCAGTCTTAGTGTGTACTTGGCCCGTGATGAAGTCGGTATCCAAGCTAAAATGATCCATGTCGACCACGATCGAGTCCCAAGCCATGAGGATCCCTCCTCTAGTCTCCACAGCCGGCAAGTAAGCGAAGCCGTCAAAGGACGGGCCAGTGCATTGAATGACAGTAAAACGATCAATTACATCCAGTTTGGTCTCTTGTAGACAAATTATGTTCACGCGCACACTAGCTATGAACTCACGGATTGCGTCCCGCTTTGCTGGGTTATTTAGACCTCTCACATTCCAACAGAGGATGGATGGGCTAAAATCCATTAATGAAAATCAACACCTCCACGCTCAACCCAAGGCCGGGTTTAGTGCACCACCATGGAGCTAGCGCATCCTCCACTCATATCTCCTCCGATCGGCATCGTTTTCCTGAAGAGTGAGGCGATCACACGGATGTGTTGCTCACGCAGCGGAGAGCCAAACAAGCCCTTGAGGTCATCCACCATCTGCTCGTCCACCTCGAGGTCATGAGGCGCCAGTCCAAGTGCACGCAGCAAGACGTTCTCGGCGGGAGAGGCCTTGGCAGTTCCGGCGCGCTTGGTTGCCCTCGTGGTGCGCCTGGGAGTGAATGGCTCAGCCTCGGGCCTCAACGACGACGCCTGCACCTCCTTTAGGAGGGGTGGTGCCAGCTTCTTGACGATGTTCATGCAGAACTCCTTCAGCTTGGTGTAGGCAATCGCCTCGGTAGGGGTCATCCCAACCAACGCAGCAGAGTCAGAAGCATCTGGCTGCGTCCTCTCCAGCGAGCCTTCCTCTGCAACATTGGCTTCCGTGCCTTTCCCAGCTTCAAATGATAGGTTTTCCGCCACAATGATGGCATTGCATGGCCGTGCATGGGGCGTGGACACGACTACGTGAACAGGAGTTGCAAGGGGGCCACCCTCACTGATTGGTCCGGACTCACGCCCCTGCTCCTCGGTTTCCTCCCCAGTATCCTTGTCGTGGCCTGAAACCGCGTGTTTCTGAGCCCCTGGCGCCAGGCCAGCAGCGAGTGGGTCAGAATCCCCGCATCTTGGCTCCAGCGTGGAATCCGGTCCCATCCGTGTCGGGCTGTCTTCAGCCAGCGGCTGCGGGCGTGGCGTGGTCACTGTAGTCTGCGGCCTCGGGGAGGCCCGTCCTGCGTCGCGGGACCCGCCCTTGTCGTTTCGACGGTCTGCTCCACCAACTCGGGCCCCACCAGGCCAGCGCATGGGGGATCGGTCATTTACGGCCTCTGCAGGATGGAGACAGGGCCATCAAGGGCCCGCGCCATCTGCACAACTTGTCCCCCCACCGAGCTGGGCCCGCCACGATCACCCAGCACAAGTGGCTCAGTCACGGCCGCCGCAGCCACTTGGCCACCACTCTCCTCCTGATGCTGCCCGTTGGAGGCAATCATTGCATTGCCACCTAAAGGCGTCCCGCCGTTTGAAACTATCGTTCTGGAATCCTCCGCGCGAGCAGCTGTCCTGGTCAAACGTTCAAAAGAAGACTGTCTCACTGCAAGCCTATCCTTGACAGGTTGGGCCTGCCCTGCTGATGTAACCCACGATCGATCCTCCATCGGCGGCAAGCCCCATCCCGAGCCCGCCGGCGGCGATGCAGCCTGTCCCCGCCGCATCGAGGGGCCGGCACTGCCACCACCGCGATGATCGCGAACACCGAATCTCCAGCCAGGGCGGCGAGGGGCGCCACCCTGACGAAGACCACCGCTGCCATTAGCGCTCGGCAACCCACTCTGCCCGCTGTCCGACGACACCCCCACCCTCCATGGCGGCTCCACGAACTCACTGAAATTTGTAACCTCATCCAGGTGGATAAGCACCTTGTATTGCAGCAACGTAGGCTCGAACATCGGCGCCACCAGGCCCGGCTCCGGCACCGCCAGCCATCGCATCGATGGAATGTCATCCGGGTTCGCCATCCAGGCGGAGAGCTTGAACGCAGAGAGATCCCTCCGAGAGCTGGTCTCCGGCGCCACCGTGTCCACGAGACAAGACGACCCCAGCAGCTCCTCAGCCGTCTCCCTCTCCCATGCGTGGGGCGGGATGCCCTCGATCACTAGCGAGACCCGCGTGCTGAGCATGGAGTGCACAGCCTGCGCCTAGCGGTTCGAAGGCCTGAAGAACAGCCGGAACCCACGGTGCTCCAGCGACGGACGGGCGCTGGCCCTGCTGCGAAGCTCGGCGCTGGCAAAGACGACGAGGAAGTCTTCCAGCCGAAAACAATGAACCGAGACCCACTGTGGCTGAATGTCAAGCTTCTCCTCCAGCGCCTGCAGCACAAACTCCGGCTCCAGGTCATGGTGCGCGCCGCCCACGTAGGCCACCATGGCGAAGCGAAGCCGCTGCTCTAGCTCCGCCATGGATCTCCCGCGCCTCACGACGCACACGTCTGCAGAGTCGCGCATCGTAGCCGGGTCCTCCGACCGCGCCGCGCAAGGCGATGGAAGGCGTGGCCACGCCGGCGCGCCTCGAGGCCCTGACTGCAGCGGCGGGGGCGGAGGCGGGGAAATCAACCTGGCGAGCTCGGCCCGCCCCCTCAGGGCGGCCTGCTCCCTGCGCGCCACCTTAGCAAGCGCCTGCCGCCGGAGCTCGTCCTCCGACGAGGGACTCCGGGGCCGCTTACACTCCTTGGACGGGTGCCCCTCCATGCCGCATCTGAAGCAGACGATGTCGTTCGTGCAGTCGTTCTTGAAATGCCCCTCCTTCAGGCAACAGAAGCACTTGCCATCCATGTCCGGCGAGACCTCCCTTCTCATAGAGTCCCCGGCCCTGGGCAGAGGAACGGCCTCGCGCTTCTCCTGGCGCCTCCTCCACAACTCCCTCCGGGAGGGCCGAGGCCGAGCGAAAGGCACCTCCGGGCAGATCTCACCGTCCCCGTCCGCGGCCGCAGGCCCCACGGAGCCGGCCTCCGTCGAACTCCCCGAGAGCCCGAGGCCGGAGACGATGGGTCGCTCCGAGGGCCCAGGAAACACCGAGGAAACGGACTGCGGGCTGGAAGCCATAGGGCGAGGGTGGCCGCGGGGGCCGGAGTGATCGACGGCGGGGGGCTAGGTGGACGCCGGCGCCGGGGTGGCGCTCGGCGGGGAGGTAGGGCGGGGAGGGAGGGCGGGGAGCGGTCTGACTCCCTGGCGAGGGGCGATTTGGACGGAGAAGTTAGAGATAATGTGAGTGAATCAACATGTGGTTGAGTTGGTTAGGTGTACAGTGGTATCCCCAACCCACCAGGGTTCAAATCCTGGTGCTCGCATTATTCCTGGATTTATTTCAGGATTTCCGGCGATGCGCTTTCAGTGGGAGGAGACGTTCCCGTCGATGACGAGGCGCCTACGGTGACTTCATAAATCTCAAGATGATATGTCGGCTCAGTCTCTCAGAAGTGGTCATAGGGGTAGGGTGTGCGTGTGTGCGTTCATAGGGTGAGTGTATGCGCGTGTATATGAGCGCTTGTGTCTGTACTGATGCTCAAAAAAAAGTTAGAGATAATGTGAAGTTTTTTTCTATCGATAATGGGAAGGTGGGTACAGGGAGGTTAGCGATTCATGCGAGGTGGGGAGGTGGGAGGTCGACCAAACAACACATAGCTAGGATTCGTTGGTAGATATGTGTTGCCATAGGGGTGTTTTTGTTGTAGTGATCATGGTGGGATTCCATATCAAAGTTCGAGCACGTGTACTCCCACCAGCTTGAAGTGATGGGCTACACGCATCGTGGTGTAGTGCATTTCCGGTTTGAGAAGCATGTGCCACGTCAAAGTTTTGCATTGGGTATTCAAACATCACATAACACACAGGCGCATGCACGCGATGGTTTTGTCCTATGACATCACTCGTGTGTGCCTCTCTCTATGGGCCAACGAGGTCGTCGTCGACCAGTTGAACGTACAACAAGAGAGAGGTTAATTTGACCAACAAGGATGGTTCTTTTTTGGTTTGTGTTGCGTATATGCACGGTATAGGAGTATGTACATGTCAAAGAGGGGGAAACATGAATACTCTACATATATGCGTGTGGGGACTTTCCGGTTCCCGAGGCAGGTGCCACATCAAAGTTGTACATTATATTGGTATTCAAACATCACACAATACCATGCAGGCGGTGGTTGCCCCATATATAGGAACTCACTCGGGTGTGGCGCTTCCATCCGTGGGCATGCGAGGTTGTGCTCCATCACTTTGACCCAATGAGAGAGAGATTAATTTGATCATCAAGGAATGATTCTTTTTTGGTTTGTGCTATATAGTAGAAGTACATATATACTAAGTGTCGAATGGGGGTGTACATATAGCACATACCACGCGTCATGAACCTCGCGCCCTTTGTGGGGACTTTTTGGTTTCCTATATACGTGGTGCCACATCAAAGTTGTGCATTGCGTATTAAAACATCACACAAACACCTCTTTGGGCCACATGTAGACGGTGGTTCGTAGTCCTATATAGGATGATCACTTGCATGCGACGTATGCTTCGCTTCTGTGTTGGGCCCGCGAGTTCGTCATCCATCACTTTGACCCAGCGAGAGAGAGAGGTACGTTTGACGAACAAGGAGGATTAATTATTTTAGGGTTGTGTTACTATGTGTATATATAGCACGTGTCGAAGGGGGGGGTGACCAGCTTGGTCCATCACTTTCACCGACAGCGCGAGAGAGGTTAACTAATTTGACTTAGGAGGGGATTAATTTTTTGTTTTATCTTGATATAGATCATGATGTGAGATTACATATATATATAATAGCGCATATGTACACATGAATCCATCCCGCTGGATCGAAGGGGGGGGGCGAGCACACGACACGTCATGAACGACCTCGTGCTTTGTGTGGGGACCTCTGTGATTTTCAGCGCATGCACCACATCAATGTTGTGCATTGGGTCGGGTATTCAACACATATGCATGCATCACACACCTCCATAAATATCTTCAGGACACACACATGCAATAATGGTTGTCTTTGGACACACTCTCACTCACTGGGTTACGGGTGGCAAGCCTATATATATTCATGGGTCCGCGTGGACGTCCATCATTTCGACCAACGACGAGAAAGGTTACCAGGGTGGATTCTTCTTCTTTGCTTTGAGTTACCGTATAGTAGGTTGACCCATTCCAAGACTAATTAAGTTTGAGCGCATGCTACACATCGTGAACCCTCGCTCGGTGTGGGGATTTTACGGTTCCAAAGCATGGTGCCACATCAAATTTGCGCATTGGGTATTCAAACACCACACACACCACTTCCATATACATACTTGGGCCACATGCACAGAGTGGGTTTGTCTTCATACAGTACTCCCTCGTGAGGTTATTAGCAACAAGCTAGCCCATTTTGCGGGGCCGTGTGGAAGTCCATCACTTTGACCAACAACGAGCCGGGAGAGGTTGTACGACCAAGTTGGATTCTGCTTGGTCCGTGTTACATTACATCTTGGTGAGATGCCCTCCCCCCGACGTGTGTGTGTGGGGGGGGGGAGGGGGGCTACTTCGTGCTACCTGCAACCCCCGTAGGGTCGGGGATGTCCGGTTAATTTGTGAGGCACATGTGCCACATCAAAGTTGTGAATCATAGTTAAATATCACACACCACACCATTTTCATACATATAGTAGGGTGATACGTCTCCAACGTATCTATAATTTTTGATTTCTCCATGCTATATTATCTATTGTTTTGGACTATATTGGGCTTTATTTTCCACTTTTATATTACTATTGGGACTAACCTATTAACCGGAGGCCCAGCCCAGAATCGCTGTTTTTTGCCTATTTCAGTGTTTCGAAGAAACGGAATATCAAACGGAGTCCAAACGGAATGAAATCTTTGGGAACGTGATTTTCTCATCAGATAAGACCCAGGAGACTTGGACCCTCCGTCAAGAAAGCCGCGAGGCGGTCACGAGGTGGAGGGCGCCCCTAGGCGCGCCCCGCCTCGTGGGCCCCTCGAGCTCCACCGACGTACTTCTTCCTCCTATATATACCTACGTACCCCCAACGGATAAGATACGGAGCCAAAAACCTAATTCCACCGCTGCAACTTTCTGTATCCACGAGATCCCATCTTGGGGCCTGTTCCGGAGCTCCGCCGGAAGGGGATTCCACCATGGAGGGCTTCTACATCAGCATCATAGCCTCTCCGATGAAGTGTGAGTAGTTTACCTCAGACCTTCGGGTCCATAGTTAGTATCTAGATGGCTTCTTCTCTCTTTTTGGATCTCAATACAATGTTCTCCCCCTCTCTCATGGAGATCTATTCGATGTAATCTTCTTTTTGTGGTGTTTTTGTTGAGATCGATGAATTGTGGGTTTATGATCAAGATTATCTATGAACAATATTTGAATCTTCTCTGAATTCTTTTATGTATGATTGAGTTATCTTCGCAAGTCTCTTCGAATTATCCGTTTCGGTTTGGCCAACTAAATTGGTAGTTCTTGCAATGGGAGAAGTGCTTAGCTTTGGGTTCAATCTTGCGGTGTCCTTTCCCAGTGACAGTAGGGGCATCAAGGCACTTATTGTATTGTTGCCATCGAGGATAACAAGATGGGATATTTATCATATTGCATGAATTTATTCCTCTACATCATGTCATCTTGCTTAAGGCATTACTCTGTTTTCATTAACTTAATACTCTAGATGCATGCTGGATAGCGGTCAATGATTGGAGTAATATTAGTAGATGCAGGCAGGAGTCGGTCTACTTGTCTCGGACGTGATGCCTATATACATGATCATACCTAGATACTCTCATAACTATGCTCAATTCTGTCAATTGCTCAACAGTAATTCGTTCACCCACCGTAAAATACTTATGCTCTTGAGAGAAGACACTAGTGAAATCTATGGCCCCCGGGTCTATTTTCATCATATTAATCTTCATACGATTTATTATTACTTTACACTTTACTTTGCCTTTTTATTTTACTTTGCATATTTATACCAAAAATACCAAAAAATATTATCTATCATCTCTATCAGATCTCACTCTCATAAGTGACTGTGAAGGGATTGACAACACCTATTCGCGTTGGTTGCGAGGAGCTATTTGTTTTGTGTAGGTACGAGGGACTTGTGCGTGGCCTCCTACTGGATTGATACCTTGGTTCTCAAAAACTGAGGGAAATACTTACGCTACTCTGCTGCATCATCCCCTCCTCTTCGGGGAAAACCAACGCAAGCTCAAGACGTAGCAAGAAGGATTTCTGGAGTCTACGCAAAAGTCAACATACCAAGTACCCATCACAATCCATTATCTCCCGCATTACATTATTTTCCATTTGCCTCTCGTTTTCCTCTCCCCCACTTCACCCTTGCCGTTTTATTCGCCCTCTCTTTTCCGTTCGTCTTTTCGTTTGCCTTGATGTCTTACTTGGCTCGTTTGTTCGTTTGGTTGAAATAGTTGAGTATTTATTCCTAAACAGAGAAGATAATATCTATGGATCCTCGTACGCTTGCCAATCTTTTTAAGAGATCTAATTATGATGAACCAATTCCTAGTGATTTGGATGCACTAGATTATCTTTATAAGGTTTTGCCTGAAATCCGTAAGTCTGAAAATTGTGATGAAGTGCTTTATGAAGTGATTCACGATAGATCTTTGAATAAAAAGCATGATTGCAATGATTTTATTATAAATTCTATTGATGTAAATTATGCTAATAATATGCAAAACCCTAAGCTTGGGGATGCTAGTTTTGCTATGTCTAATAGTCATGATTGGGGTGATTCTTCTTATGATCTTCAAAATTTATTTAAGCCCCATGATGAATATGAGATTGATAATAATGTTTGCAATGATATTTAAAGTGGGTTTGGAAGAGTGTCAACTTTAGATCCCACATATTTGGATAATATTCAATCTTATGAAATTTTTGATAAAAGTGGGTTTGGAGAGGTCATGACTTTAGTTAATGATAATCCCACTATTTTGGAAGAGTGTCAACTTTGCATGCATGTGGATCGTGTTGAGAATATACTTTGTGATAGCTATTTTGTTGAATTTGCCTATGATCCTACATGTAATTATTATGAGAGAGGAAAATATGGTTGTAGAAATTTTCATGTTACTAAATTACCTCTCGTTATGATGAGATTGCTATTGTCTCTTTCCGCTTCCTTACATATGCTAGTTTTTGCTTGCTATGATAATTTGTTTGCTTATAAGATGCCTATGCATAGGAAGTATGTTAGGCTTAGATGTGTTTGTCACGTGTTTCATGATGCTCTCCTTGTGCTTCAAATTTTTGTCTTTCTTGCGAGCATCATTAAAATTATCAATGCCTAGCTATAAGGCTTTAAAGAAAAGCGCTTGATGGGAGACAACCCAATTTATTTCCATTCTGTCGTTGAATAAATAATCCATCTACCTTCTGTTTGGATGTGGTTTTATGTTTTAATTAGTGTTTGTGCCAAGTTAAACCTATAGGATCTTCTTGGATAATAGTTATTCGATCTTGCTGTAATTTCCAGAAACTTCCGGTTCACGAAAACAGTTGTTAAAAATCACCAGAACGTGATAAAATAGTGATTCCAATTGATGATGATCAATAAACAAATTGCCTAGGTCTTCCTAGTTTGGTTGTATTTTTGGAGTTCCATAAGTTTGCGTTAGTTACAGATTACTACAGACTGTTCTGTTTTTGACAGATTCTGTTTTTCGTGTGTTGTTTGCTTATTTTGATGAATCTATGGCTAGTAAAATAGTTTATGATCCATAGAGAAGTTGGAATACAGTAGGTTTAATACCAATATAAATAAAGAATGAGTTCATTACAGTAACTTGAAGTGGTCTTTTGTTTTCTTTCGCTAACGGAGCTTACGAGATTTCTGTTGAGTTTTGTCTTGTGAAGTTTTCAAGTTTTGGGTGAATTTTTTTTGATGGATTATGGAACAAGGAGTGGCAAGAGCCTAAGCTTGGGCATGCCCATGCCACCCCCAAGATAATCCAAGGACACCAAAAATACGAAGCTTGGGGATGCCCCAGAAGGCATCCCCTCTTTCGTCCACTTCCATCGGTAACTTTACTTGGAGCTATATTTTTATTCACCACATGATATGTGTTTTGCTTGGAGCGTCTTGTATTATTTGTGTCTTTGCTTGTTAGTTTACCACAATCATCCTTGATGTACACACCTTTTGAGAGAGCCATACATGAATTGGAATTTGTTAGAATACTCTATGTGCTTCACTTATATCTTTTGAGCTTGATAGTTTTGCTCTAGTACTTCACTTATATCTTTTAGAGCACGGTGGTGGATTTGTTTTAAAGAAACTATTGATGTCTTATGCTTCACTTAGATTATTTTGAGAGTCTTAAATATCATGGTAATTTGTTTAATAATAATATGCTTGGTATTCAAGATTTGTAAAACTTTCTTTTGAGTGCGTTGAATACTAAGAAAAGTTTGATGCTTGATAATTGTTTTGAGATATGGAGGTGATAATATGAAAGTCGTGCTAGTTGAGTAGTTGTGAATTTGAGAAATGCTTGTGTTGAAGTTTGCAAGTCCCGTAGCATGCACGTATGGTAAACGTTATGTAACAAATTTGAAACATGAGGTGTTATTTGATTGTCCTCCTTATGAGTGGCGGTCGGGGACGAGTGATGGTCTTTTCCTACCAATCTATCCCCCTAGGAGCATGCGCGTAGTGCTTAGGTTTTTGATGGCTTGTAGATTTTTGCAATAAGTATGTGATTTCTTTATGACTAATGTTGAGTCCATGGATTATACGCACTCTTACCCTTCCATCATTGCTAGCCTCTTCTGTACGGTGCATTGCCCTTTCTCACATTGAGAGTTGGTGCAAACTTCGCCGATGCATCCAAACCCTGTGATATGATACGCTCTTTCACACATAAACCTCCTTATATCTTCCTCAAAACATCCACCATACCTACCAATTATGGCATTTCCATAGCCATTCCGAGATATATTGCCATGCAACTTTCCATCATACCGTTCTTCATGACACATACATCATTGTCATATTGCTTAGCATGATCATCTAGTTGACATAGTATTTGTGGCAAAACCACCGTTCATAATTCTTTCATACATGTCACTCTTGGTTCATTGCATATCCCGGTACACCGCCGGAGGCCATATAGAGTCATACTTTGTTCTAGTATCAAGTTGTAATCATTGAGTTGTAAATAAATATAAGTGTGATGATCATCATTTTCTAGAGCATTTTTCCAAAAAAAAGAAAGGCCAAAGAAAAAAAAAGAAGGCCCAAAAAAAGGGGCAATGTTACTATCTCTTTTTCCACACTTGTGCTTCAAAGTAGCACCATGTTCTTCATATAGCGAGTCTCATATATTGTGCTTCAAAGTAGCACCATGTTTTTCATATAGAGAGTTCCATATGTTGTCACTTTCATATACTAGTTTGAATTTTTCATTATAGAACTTGGCTTGTATATTCCAACGATGGGCTTCCTCAAATTCCCTAGGTCTTCGTGAGCCAGCAAGTTGGATGAACACCCACTTAGTTTCTTTTGTTGGGCTTTCATACATTTATAGCTCTAGTGCATCCGTTGCATGGCAATCCCTACTCCTTGCATTAACATCAATTGATGGGCATCTCCATAGCCCGTTGATTAGCCTCGTTGATGTGAGACCTTCTCCTTTTTTGTCTTCTCCACATAACCCCCATCATTATATTCTATTCCACCCATAGTGCTATGTCCATGGCTCACGCTCATGTATTGCGTGAAAGTTTATAGGTTTGAGATTACTAAAGTATGAAAAATTGCTTGGCTTGTCATCGGGGTTGTGCATGATGAGAGCATTCTTGTGTGACGAAAATGGAGCATGACTAAACTATATGATTTTGTAGGGATGAACTTTCTTTGGCCATGTTATTTTGAGAGGACATAATTGCTTAGTTAGTATGCTTGAAGTATTATTATTTTTATGTCAATATGAACTTTTGTCTTGAATCTTTCGGATCTGAATATTTATACCACAATTAAGAAGAGTTACATTGAAATTGTGCCAAGTAGCACTCCGCATCAAAAATTCTCTTTTTATAATTTACCTACCCGAGGATGAGTAGGAATTAAGCTTGGGGATGCCTGATACGTCTCCAACGTATCTATAATTTTTTATTGCTCCATGCTATATTATCTATTGTTTTGGACTATATTGGGCTTTATTTTCCACTTTTATATTACTTTTGGGACTAACCTATTAACCGGAGGCCCAGCCCAGAATTGCTGTTTTTGCCTATTTCAGTGTTTCGAAGAAACGGAATATCAAACGGAGTGCAAACGGAATGAAAACTTCGGGAACGTGATTTTCTCATCAGATAAGACCCAGGAGACTTGGACCCTCCATCAAGAAAGCCGCGAGGCAGTCACGAGGGTGGAGGGCGCCCCCCCTAGGGCGCACCCCTTGCCTCGTGGGCCCCCTGTCGCTCCACCGACGTACTCCTTCCTCCTATATATACCTACGTACCCCGAAACAATCAGAACAGGAGCCAAAACCTAATTCCACCGTCGCAACTTCCTGTATCCACGAGATCCCATCTTGGGGCCTGTTCCGGAGCTCCGCCGAAAGGGGATTCCACCACGGAGGGCTTCTACATCAACATCATAGCCTCTCCGATGAAGTGTGAGTAGTTTACCTCAGACCTTCGGGTCCATTGTTAGTAGCTAGATGGCTTCTTCTCTCTTTTTGGATCTCAATACAATGTTCCCCCCCGCCCCCTCTCTCATGGAGATCTATTCGATGTAATCTTGTTTTTGCGGTGTGTTTGTTGAGATCGATGAATTGTGGGTTTATGATCAAGATTATCTATGAGCAATATTTGAATCTTCTCTAAATTTTTTTATGTATGATTGAGTTATTTTTGCAAGTCTCTTCGAATTATCCGTTTGGTTTGGCCAACTAGATTGGTAGTTCTTGCAATGGGAGAAGTTCTTAGCTTTGGGTTCAATCTTGCGGTGTCCTTTCCCAGTGACAGTAGGGGCAACAAGGCACGTACTGTATTGTTGCCATCGAGGATAACAAGATGGGGTATTTATCATATTGCATGAATTTATTCCTCTACATCATGTATCTTGCTTAAGGCGTTACTCTGTTTTCATTAACTTAATACTCTAGATGCATGCTGGATAGCGGTCGATGAGTGGAGTAATAGTAGTAGATGCAGGCAGGAGTCGGTCTACTTGTCTCGGGCGTGATGCCTATATACATGATCATACCTAGATACTCTCATAACTATGCTCAATTCTGTCAATTGCTCAACAGTAATTCGTTCACCCACCGTAAAATACTTATGCTCTTGAGAGAAGCCACTAGTGAAATCTATGGCCCCGGGTCTATTTTCATCATATTAATCTTCATACGCTTTATTATTGCTTTGCACTTTACTTTGCCTTTTTATTTTACTTTGCATATTTATACCAAAAATACCAAAAAGTATTATCTATCATCTCTATCAGATCTGACTCTCGTAAGTGACCGTGAAGGGATTGACAACCCCTATTCGTGTTGGTTGCAATGAGCTATTTGTTTTGTGTAGGTACGAGGGACTTGTGCGTGGCCTCCTACTGGATTGATACCTTGGTTCTCAAAAACTGAGGGAAATACTTACGCTACTCTGCTGCATCATCCTCTCCTGTTCGGGGAAAACCAACGCAAGCTCAAGACGTAGCAAGAAGGATTTCTGGAGTCTACGCAAAAGTCAACATACCAAGTACCCATCACAATCCATTATCTCCCGCATTACATTATTTTCCATTTGCCTCTCGTTTTCCTCTCCCCCACTTCACCCTTGCCGTTTTATTCGCCCTCTCTTTTCCGTTCGTCTTTTCGTTTGCCTTGATGTCTTACTTGGCTCGTTTGCTCGTTTGGTTGAAATAGTTGAGTATTTATTCCTAAACAGAGAAGATAATATCTATGGATCCTCATCCGCTTGCCAATCTTTTTAAGAGATCTAATTATGATGAACCAATTCCTAGTGATTTGGATGCACTAGATTATCTTTATAAGGTTTTGCACGAAATCCGTAAGTCTGAAAATTGTGATGAAGTGCTTTATGAAGTGATTCACGATAGATCTTTGAATAAAAAGCATGATTGCAATGATTTAATTATAAATTCTATTGATGTAAATTATGCTAATAATATGCAAAACCCTAAGCTTGGGGATGCTAGTTTTGCTATGTCTAATAGTCATGATTGGGGTGAATCTTCTTATGATCTTGAAAATTTATTTAAGCCCCATGATGAATATGAGATTGATAATAATGTTTGCAATAATATTTAAAGTGGGTTTGGAAGAGTGTCAACTTTAGATCCCACATATTTGTATAATATTCAATCTTATGAAATTTTTGATAAAAGTGGGTTTGGAGAGGTCATGACTTTAGTTAATGATAATCCCACTATTTTGGAAGAGTGTCAACTTTGCATGCATGTGGATCGTGTTGAGAATATACTTTGTCATAGCTATTTTGTTGAATTTTCATATGATCCTACATGTAATTATTATGAGAGAGGAAAATATGGTTGTAGAATTTTCATGTTACTAAATTACCTCTCGTTATGTTGAGATTGCTATTGTCTCTTTCCGCTTCCTTGCATATGCTAGTTTTTGCTTGCTATGATAATTTGTTTGCTTATAAGATGCCTATGCATAGGAAGTATGTTAGGCTTAGATGTGTTTGTCATGTGTTTCATGATGCTCTCCTTGTGCTTCAAATTCTTGTCTTTCTTGCGAGCATCATTAAAATTATCGATGCCTAGCTATAAGGCTTTAAAGAAAAGCGCTTGTTGGGAGACAACCCAATTTATTTCCTTTATGTCGTTGAATAAATAATCCATCTACCTTCTGTTTGTCTGTGGTTTTATGTTTTAATTAGTGTTTGTGCCAGGTTAAACCTATAGGATCTTCTTGGATAATAGTTATTTGATCTTGCTGTAATTTCCAGAAACTTTCGGTTCACGAAAACAATTGTTAAAAATCACCATAACGGGATAAAATAGTGATTCCAATTGATGCTGATCAATAAAAAAATTGCCTAGGTCGTCCTAGTTTGGCTGAATTTTTTGAGTTCCATAAGTTTGCATTAGTTACAGATTACTACAGACTGTTCTGTTTTTGACAGATTCTGTTTTTCGTGTGTTGTTTGCTTATTTTGATGAATCTATGGCTAGTAAAATAGTTTATGATCCATAGAGAAGTAGGAATACAGTAGGTTTAACACCAATATAAATAAATAATGAGTTCATTATAGTACCTTGAAGTGATCTTTTGTTTTCTTTCGCTAACGGAGCTTACGAGATTTCTGTTGAGTTTTGTGTTGTGAAGTTTTCAAGTTTTGGGTGAATTTTTTTTAATGGATTATGGAACAAGGAGTGGCAAGAGCCTAAGCTTGGTCATGCTCATGGCACACCCAATATAATCCAAGGACACCTAAAATTCGAAGCTTGGGGATGCCCCGGAAGGCATCCCCTCTTTCGTCCACTTCCATCGGTAACTTTACTTGGAGCTATATTTTTATTCACCACATGATATGTGTTTTGCTTGGAGCGTCTTGTATTATTTGTGTATTTGCTTGTTAGTTTACCACAATCGTACTTGCTGTACACACCTTTTGAGAGAGCCATACATGAATTGGAATTTGTTAGAATACTCTATGTGCTCCACATATATCTTTTGAGCTTGATAGTTTTGGTCTAGTACTTCACTTATATCTTTTAGAGCACGGTGGTGGATTTGTTTTAAAGAAACTATTGATCTCTCATGCTTCACTTAGATTATTTCGAGAGTCTTAAATAGCATGGTAATTTGTTTAATAATAATATTCTTGGTATTCAAGATTTGTAAAACTTTCTTTTGAGTGCGTTGAATACTAAGAAAAGTTTGATGCTTGATAATTGTTTTGAGATATGGAGGTGATAATATGAAAGTCGTGTTAGTTGAGTAGTTGTGAATTTGAGAAAAGCTTGTGTTGAAGTTTGCAAGTCCCGTAGCATGCACGTATGGTAAACGTTATGTAACAAATTTGAAACATGAGGTGTTATTTGATTGTCCTCCTTATGAGTGGCGGTCGGGGACGAGCGATGCTCTTTTCCTACCAATCTATCCCCCTAGGAGCATGCACATAGTGCTTTGGTTTTTGATGGCATGTATATTTTTGCAATAAGTATGTGAGTTCTTTATGACTAATGTTGAGTCCATGGATTATACGCACTCTTACCCTTCCATCATTGCTAGCCTCTTCGGTACCGTACATTGCCCTTTTTTCACATTGAGAGTTGGTGCAAACTTCGCTGGTGCATCCAAACCCCGTGATATGATACGCTCTTTCACACATAAACCTCCTTATATCTTCCTCAAAACAGCCACCATACCTACCTATTATGGCATTTCCATAGCCATTCCGAGATATATTGCCATGCAACTTTCCACCATACCGTTCTTCATGACACATACACCATTGTCATATTGCTTAGCATGATCATGTAGTTGACATAGTATTTGTGGCAAAGCCATCGTTCATAATTCTTTCATACATGTCACTCTTGGTTCATTGCATATCCCGGTACATCGCCGGAGGCATTCATATAGATTCATACTTTGTTCTAGTATCGAGTTGTAATCATTGAGTTGTAAATAAATAGAAGTGTGATGATCATCATTTTCTAGAGCATTGTCCCAAAAAAAGGCCAAAGAAAAAAAAGAAGGCCCCAAAAAAATGGGGCAATGTTACTATCTCTTTTTCCACACTTGTGCTTCAAAGTAGCACCATGTTCTTCATATAGCGAGTCTCATATATTGTGCTTCAAAGTAGCACCATGTTTTTCATATAGAGAGTTCCGTATGTTGTCACTTTCATATACTAGTGGGAATTTTTCATTATAGAACTTGGCTTGTATATTAACGATGGGCTTCCTCAAATGCCCTAGGTCTTCGTGAGCAAGCAAGTTGGATGCACACCCACTTAGTTTCTTTTGTTGAGCTTTCATACATTTATAGCTCTAGTGCATCCGTTGCATGGCAATCCCTACTCCTTGCAATAACATCAATTGATGGGCATCTCCATAGCCCGTTGATTAGCCTCGTTGATGTGAGACCTTCTCCTTTTTTGTCTTCTCCACATAACCCCCATCATTATATTCTATTCCACCCATAGTGCTATGTCCATGGCTCACGCTCATGTATTGCGTGAAAGTTTATAGGTTTGAGATTACTAAAGTATGAAAAAATTGCTTGGCTTGTCATCGGGGTTGTGCATGATGAGAGCATTCTTGTGTGACGAAAATGGAGCATGACTAAACTATATGATTTTGTAGGGATGAACTTTCTTTGGCCATGTTATTTTGAGAGGACATAATTGCTTAGTTAGTATGCTTGAAGTATTATTATTTTTATGTCAATATGAACTTTTGTCTTGAATCTTTCGGATCTGAATATTTATACCACAATTAAGAAGAGTTACATTGAAATTGTGCCAAGTAGCACTCCGCATCAAAAATTCTCTTTTTATAATTTACCTACCCGAGGATGAGTAGGAATTAAGCTTGGGGATGCCTGATACGTCTCCAACGTATCTATAATTTTTTATTGCTCCATGCTATATTATCTATTGTTTTGGACTATATTGGGCTTTATTTTCCACTTTTATATTACTTTTGGGACTAACCTATTAACCGGAGGCCCAGCCTGTAATTGTTGTTTTTGCCTATTTCAGTGTTTGAAGAAACGGAATATCAAACGGAGTGCAAACGGAATGAAAACTTCGGGAACGTGATTTTCTCATCAGATAAGACCCAGGAGACTTGGACCCTCCATCAAGAAAGCCGCGAGGCAGTCACGAGGGTGGAGGGCGCCCCCCCTAGGGCGCACCCCTTGCCTCGTGGGCCCCCTGTCGCTCCACCGACGTACTCCTTCCTCCTATATATACCTACGTACCCCGAAACAATCAGAACAGGAGCCAAAACCTAATTCCACCGTCGCAACTTCCTGTATCCACGAGATCCCATCTTGGGGCCTGTTAGAGCTCCGCGAAGGGGATTCCACCACGGAGGGCTTCTACATCAACATCATAGCCTCTCCGATGAAGTGTGAGTAGTTTACCTCAGACCTTGGGTCCATTGTTAGTAGCTAGATGGCTTCTTCTCTCTTTTTGGATCTCAATACAATGTTCCCCCCCGCCCCCTCTCTCATGGAGATCTATTCGATGTAATCTTGTTTTTGCGGTGTGTTTGTTGAGATCGATGAATTGTGGGTTTATGATCAAGATTATCTATGAGCAATATTTGAATCTTCTCTAAATTTTTTTATGTATGATTGAGTTATTTTTGCAAGTCTCTTCGAATTATCCGTTTGGTTTGGCCAACTAGATTGGTAGTTCTTGCAATGGGAGAAGTTCTTATCTTTGGGTTCAATCTTGCGGTGTCCTTTCCCAGTGACAGTAGGGGCAACAAGGCACGTACTGTATTGTTGCCATCGAGGATAACAAGATGGGGTATTTATCATATTGCATGAATTTATTCCTCTACATCATGTATCTTGCTTAAGGCGTTACTCTGTTTTCATTAACTTAATACTCTAGATGCATCTTTGGATAGCGGTCGATGAGTGGAGTAATAGTAGTAGATGCAGGCGAGTCGGTCTACTTGTCTCGGCCTGATGCCTATATACATGATCATACCTAGATACTCTCATAACTATGCTCAATTCTGTCAATTGCTCAACAGTAATTCGTTCACCCACCGTAAAATACTTATGCTCTTGAGAGAAGCCACTAGTGAAATCTATGGCCCCGGGTCTATTTTCATCATATTAATCTTCATACGCTTTATTATTTCTTTGCACTTTACTTTGCCTTTTTATTTTACTTTGCATATTTATACCAAAAATACCAAAAAGTATTATCTATCATCTCTATCAGATCTGACTCTCGTAAGTGACCATGAAGGGATTGACAACCCCTATTCGTGTTGGTTGCAATGAGCTATTTGTTTTGTGTAGGTACGAGGGACTTGTGCGTGGCCTCCTACTGGATTGATACCTTGGTTCTCAAAAACTGAGGGAAATACTTACGCTACTCTGCTGCATCATCCTCTCCTGTTCGGGGAAAACCAGCATAAGCTCAAGGCGTAGCAAGAAGGATTTCTGGAGTCTACGCAAAAGTCAACATACCAAGTACCCATCACAATCCATTATCTCCGCATTACATTATTTTCCATTTGCCTCTCGTTTTCCTCTCCCCACTTCACCCTTGCCGTTTTATTCGCCCTCTCTTTTCCGTTCGTCTTTTCGTTTGCCTTGATGTCTTACTTGGCTCGTTTGCTCGTTTGGTTGAAATAGTTGAGTATTTATTCCTAAACAGAGAAGATAATATCTATGGATCCTCATCCGCTTGCCAATCTTTTTAAGAGATCTAATTATGATGAACCAATTCCTAGTGATTTGGATGCACTAGATTATCTTTATAAGGTTTTGCCTGAAATCCGTAAGTCTGAAAATTGTGATGAAGTGCTTTATGAAGTGATTCACGATAGATCTTTGAATAAAAAGCATGATTGCAATGATTTAATTATAAATTCTATTGATGTAAATTATGCTAATAATATGCAAAACCCTAAGCTTGGGGATGCTAGTTTTGCTATGTCTAATAGTCATGATTGGGGTGAATCTTCTTATGATCTTGAAAATTTATTTAAGCCCCATGATGAATATGAGATTGATAATAATGTTTGCAATAATATTTAAAGTGGGTTTGGAAGAGTGTCAACTTTAGATCCCACATATTTGTATAATATTCAATCTTATGAAATTTTTGATAAAAGTGGGTTTGGAGAGGTCATGACTTTAGTTAATGATAATCCCACTATTTTGGAAGAGTGTCAACTTTGCATGCATGTGGATCGTGTTGAGAATATACTTTGTCATAGCTATTTTGTTGAATTTTCATATGATCCTACATGTAATTATTATGAGAGAGGAAAATATGGTTGTAGAATTTTTCATGTTACTAAATTACCTCTCGTTATGTTGAGATTGCTATTGTCTCTTTCCGCTTCCTTGCATATGCTAGTTTTTGCTTGCTATGATAATTTGTTTGCTTATAAGATGCCTATGCATAGGAAGTATGTTAGGCTTAGATGTGTTTGTCATGTGTTTCATGATGCTCTCCTTGTGCTTCAAATTCTTGTCTTTCTTGCGAGCATCATTAAAATTATCAGTGCCTAGCTATAAGGCTTTAAAGAAAAGCGCTTGTTGGGAGACAACCCAATTTATTTCCTTTATGTCGTTGAATAAATAATCCATCTACCTTCTGTTTGTCTGTGGTTTTATGTTTTAATTAGTGTTTGTGCCAGGTTAAACCTATAGGATCTTCTTGGATAATAGTTATTTGATCTTGCTGTAATTTCCAGAAACTTTCGGTTCACGAAAACAATTGTTAAAAATCACCATAACGGGATAAAATAGTGATTCCAATTGATGCTGATCAATAAAAAATTGCCTAGGTCGTCCTAGTTTGGCTGAATTTTTGAGTTCCATAAGTTTGCATTAGTTACAGATTACTACAGACTGTTCTGTTTTTGACAGATTCTGTTTTTCGTGTGTTGTTTGCTTATTTTGATGAATCTATGGCTAGTAAAATAGTTTATGATCCATACAGAAGTAGGAATACAGTAGGTTTAACACCAATATAAATAAATAATGAGTTCATTATAGTACCTTGAAGTGATCTTTTGTTTTCTTTAAGCTAACAGACTTACGAGATTTCTGTTGAGTTTTGTGTTGTGAAGTTTTCAAGTTTTGGGTGAATTTTTTTTTAATGGATTATGGAACAAGGAGTGGCAAGAGCCTAAGCTTGGTCATGCTCATGGCACACCCAATATAATCCAAGGACACCTAAAATTCGAAGCTTGGGGATGCCCTGAAGGCATCCCTCTTTAAATCCACTTCCATCGGTAACTTTACTTGGAGCTATATTTTTATTCACCACATGATATGTGTTTTGCTTGGAGCGTCTTGTATTATTTGTGTATTTGCTTGTTAGTTTACCACAATCGTACTTGCTGTACACACCTTTTGAGAGAGCCATACATGAATTGGAATTTGTTAGAATACTCTATGTGCTCCACTTATATCTTTTGAGCTTGATAGTTTTGGTCTAGTACTTCACTTATATCTTTTAGAGCACGGTGGTGGATTTGTTTTAAAGAAACTATTGATCTCTCATGCTTCACTTAGATTATTTCGAGAGTCTTAAATAGCATGGTAATTTGCTTAATAATAATATTCTTGGTATTCAAGATTTGTAAAACTTTCTTTTGAGTGCGTTGATTACTAAGAAAAGTTTGATGCTTGATAATTGTTTTGAGATATGGAGGTGATAATATGAAAGTCGTGTTAGTTGAGTAGTTGTGAATTTGAGAAAAGCTTGTGTTGAAGTTTGCAAGTCCCGTAGCATGCACGTATGGTAAACGTTATGTAACAAATTTGAAACATGAGGTGTTATTTGATTGTCCTCCTTATGAGTGGCGGTCGGGGACGAGCGATGCTCTTTTCCTACCAATCTATCCCCCTAGGAGCATGCACATAGTGCTTTGGTTTTTGATGGCATGTATATTTTGCAATAAGTATGTGAGTTCTTTATGACTAATGTTGAGTCCATGGATTATCGCACTCTTACCCTTCCATCATTGCTAGCCTCTTGATGCCGTACATTGCCCTTTTTCACATTGAGAGTTGGTGCAAACTTATTTGGTGCATCCAAACCCGTGATATGATCGCTCTTTCACATAAACCTCCTTATATCTTCCTCAAAACAGCCACCATACCTACCTATTATGGCATTTCCATAGCCATTCCGAGATATATTACCATGCAACTTTCCACCATACCGTTCTTCATGACACATACACCATTGTCATATTGCTTAGCATGATCATGTAGTTGACATAGTATTTGTGGCAAAGCCATCGTTCATAATTCTTTCATACATGTCACTCTTGGTTCATTGCATATCCCAGTACATCGCCGGAGGCATTCATATAGATTCATACTTTGTTCTAGTATCGAGTTGTAATCATTGAGTTGTAAATAAATAGAAGTGTGATGATCATCATTTTCTAGAGCATTGTCCCAAAAAAAGGCCAAAGAAAAAAAAGAAGGCCCCAAAAAAATGGGGCAATGTTACTATCTCTTTTCCACACTTGTGCTTCAAAGTAGCACCATGTTCTTCATATAGCGAGTCTCATATATTGTGCTTCAAAGTAGCACCATGTTTTTCATATAGAGAGTTCCGTATGTTGTCACTTTCATATACTAGTGGGAATTTTTCATTATAGAACTTGGCTTGTATATTAACGATGGGCTTCCTCAAATGCCCTAGGTCTTCGTGAGCAAGCAAGTTGGATGCACACCACTTAGTTTCTTTTGTTGAGCTTTCATACATTTATAGCTCTAGTGCATCCGTTGCATGGCAATCCCTACTCCTTGCAATAACATCAATTGATGGGCATCTCCATAGCCCGTTGATTAGCCTCGTTGATGTGAGACCTTCTCCTTTTTTGTCTTCTCCACATAACCCCCATCATTATATTCTATTCCACCCATAGTGCTATGTCCATGGCTTACGCTCATGTATTGCGTGAAAGTTTATAGGTTTGAGATTACTAAAGTATGAAACAATTGCTTGGCTTGTCATCGGGGTTGTGCATGATGAGAGCATTCTTGTGTGACGAAAATGGAGCATGACTAAACTATATGATTTTGTAGGGATGAACTTTCTTTGGCCATGTTATTTTGAGAGGACATAATTGCTTAGTTAGTATGCTTGAAGTATTATTATTTTATGTCAATATGAACTTTTGTCTTGAATCTTTCGGATCTGAATATTCATACCACAATTAAGAAGAGTTACATTGAAATTATGCCAAGTAGCACTCGCATCAAAAATCCTCTTTTATAATTTACCTACTCAAGAGGAGTAGGAATTAAGCTTAGGGATGCGATCGTCTCCAACGTATCTATAATTTGTGATTGCTCCATGCTATATTATCTATTGTTTTGGACTATATTGGGCTTTATTTTCCACTTTTATATTACTTTTGGGACTAACCTATTAACCGGAGGCCCAGCCCAAAATTGCTGTTTTTTGCCTATTTCAGTGTTTCGAAGAAACGGAATATCAAACGAGTCCAAACGGAATGAATTCTTGAGACGTGATTTTCTCATCAGATAAGACCAGGAGACTTGGACCCTCCATCAAGAAAGCATGAGGCGATCACGAGGTGGGCGCCCCCAGTATGCGCTGCTCGTCTCGAGCTTGCATTGGTTTTCCCGAAGAGGAGAGGATGACACTACTAGGGAAAAGGCTAGCAGCAGCGCTGGTTTTAGGTGTATCGATGGCGGGGGGCGCTACTAATAAGGCGCTTCAGACTAACATATAGCGATGGCGGCGTGGTCACCGGCGCCATCTTGCTACACAAGTGTAGCAACAATAGCGATTCTTGAGAACACGCTCTGCTAGTAGCTCTAGCGCCCTTTGTAGCAACGCGCTATTGCTATAGCGGCGCTGCTGCTAACTTCTATACACTCGCTACTGCTAATTTAACAGGTTTTTTTTTGGCATATTTGTTTTGTATTTGAGCAGGCTTTATAGAAGAATATTTAGCACATAGAAATGTCATCATGATACACATACAAATGCCTGCGAGACCACGAATATAATCATAGCATATACATACAAATAGTCTCATCATAATCATCATCCAACACAAAGTGGTCTCTCATCATCATCTCGAAAATAGCGATACAAGTCCTTGATTACTTGCAAATACATCATCATCCATCTAAACAATGGTATACGCGAGAAGAGCTATCACTTTGAGTACATGAGTGTGTATCCCTCTCTCGCATTAGCGTGAACCTAAACTAACTACTGCCTATCGCTCGGAAACCGGAAACCGGCAACACCTGGGCCTGACACTCCGGCCACTCATCGTATATATACTCCTGGCATAGCACTTCTTCGCCATCGATGATCTATGCACCTGCATCGTCACATGAGTCGATGATATGCAACATATATAGTTGAGCAACAGAAAGAGACAGACTTGAAAAAAATAGAAACAACATATCATAAGCATAAATAACAAAGTTCATCGTACCCAAATTGCCCTAACTAGAGTGATCTTCGCTAGTTGAGGAGGAGGACGGTTTAATTACATCACAAATAAAGTTTCACTGCGCATACTCAAAGTTTTGTCATACGGAAAGTATGGACTAAACAGACACATTGTCATATATCGACAATCAGTCCAACATGCCGTGCCATCCATCGAGGTCAGGGAGATAGTCCCCGAGCTTAGTGAAAGGCTTCATGTCGAGACGCTGAGAGGCTATCCATGTTCGGACATCTTCCCGCGACATTTGTCCTTCTCCGTAGAACATCCTTGTTTTTCCGATGACCTCTTTCATGATGATTTGGGCAAGTTCGCGCTGGATGTTATAGAACTCAGCTCGAAGTCGATGATCCTCGATATCTCCTATGTACTTTGCCCATTGCAGAATATGGGCATCGCTAGATCTAGGTGACATTTGAAGGTTCTGGTGATCCCGTCTGTACTCCAGCATGTGGTGTAGGACATAGAATCCATCATTAAGAGAATCGTTCGGTTCTTTGGATGCAGCGAAGTCGGTCTTATGGCGAAGGCGCCCTGCCGCCCTTCTCTTCTTGTCCCTAACCTCTCCACCCCTTGCTTGGTAGTAAAACATAGCACTGTCGAGAACATCTTTGATGTGGGTGTAATCCTTTTTGTGAATGTTCTTTGACGAGTCCAAGTAAAGAGCGTGGGAGAATCGGGGGTAGAGGATGATGAGGACGGCGCGCCCGCCGCTGCGCAAAATAAGTACACCTCAAATTAATTAGCCACCACCGTGCAAATGAATTATTGAAATCGAAGGAAGGATAGCAGCGCGGATGACTTACACGGGATGATAAGGCACGTGAATCGCCTCCTTGTCCTTATTGGCGAGCATGAAATTGACGATGTAATCCCTCGCGTATTCACGCTGCTCTGCATAGACTCCCAAGAAGCTCTCGTGCATGTAGTACGGGTCAGCGACACAGATATGACGTATCTGCTCAACCCCAATGATGTAGTTCATGTGCAAGGCATAAAGGCGGACAAACATAAAATCCAGCTTCTTCACGTGAAACATGTTGAATATGTAATCGAATCGGAGGAAGAACTTATCCGCAGGGAAGCTGTCGACGTACGACATTTGCCGCGAGCGTTAACCACGTCATGGGTATCCTGGATCTTCGGCGATGAGGCATTTCTCTACCCGCAGCACATCGTCATGAAGTCTCCTTAGTTCGCGAATCTGGCTCAGTAAGCGCTGTTGCGGGTAGGATTGGTTGACCGGGATATGCCATTTATCCGCGGGGATATCTATACGGTCCTGAAGCCGAGGCTCTTTGGCGGCTGGATCATAGAATCAGCTTTTTGCCTTTCCTCGCTCTCTTACTAGACTTCTTTACTACGGAAGGTCGTCAATATACGTTGAGACGGTAATTCAGGCACCGACTCATGACGCTCAAACCACGAGGAGGCACCAGTATAGACATCTTTTCAGCGCCATCGTCATCCTCATCCTCATCCATGGCGGCGTCATCGGCGACTAATGGAGCCTCCTCCTTACCCGTCGCTATCACCCAACCCGACACCCGGCGCTAATTGGGTAGGTGGGGTGTTGATGTTCATACCTTGCTGAGGCTGCGTGCTCGTGGGTGTGCTCCCGCCGCCTCGGGACGGCAGACTCTTTAGCCACAACAGGACCCACCCATTGCAACAATCACCAAGCCGCCACGGTGTCTCCTCGTCATCCACCAGTAGTGTTGGAGGAGGCAAATTCTCGTGGCCCGGTTCGACACTGGCCATGGAAACCTTGAAGACGTTCGGGGGGATCGACCTGCTGTGGAACAATGGTTCCTTTGGCTTCATTATCGTCGCCTTCCCCACGACCACCTTCTGGTCACCGATGGTGTACAATATGGTGCACGGGGTTTCATCGGCCTGCAAAGAAAAGTCTGCGACGTGAGACATCCGAAAGGCAACGAAAACGGGAGATTATACATTTATATTGAAGGGGGCCGGTGTGACAGATACCGTGAGGACGTCGAGCTCAGCCAAAGAAGAAGCACCGCCGAGCACGTCCGGTGCGGGAGCCGGTGCGGGAGCCGGTGCGGGAGCAAGTGCGGGAGCAGGTGTGGGAGCAGGTGCAGGAGCCGGTGCAGGAGCAGGTGCTCCCAAGAAGTCAGCAAGGGGAAAGTCCTCTGCATTTTTTCTGGATTTTTCCTTGTCCAAGTGATAACGCCCGTCACCAAGGAAGTAGACAAATCTGCAACCACCTGTTTTGCGGCAGCTACCGCTGTTCGACTTATGCGAGATGATTTCTTCTCAACCACAATCTCAACCTTCTTGTCGATGTTTTCTTCAGTTAACCTCCGTCTTTCCTTTCTCTCCTCCGTGGTCTCACGGTAGTACTTCTTCCACGTGGCGCCGTCTCCAACACCGTGCACGCGTCCATACGACGGTCGAGTATCCACCGGTTGTCATTTCAATATGTTCAACGCCCGGTTGAATGGAGTGTCCCACTTGGGCCTCGCCAATTCCTCAGACGGTGAGTCGCTTTCGGCCGCAATCCGGTGCTGCTCTCTCTGCAAAAGGCACAAGGATCATTTACAAATATGACTAACGTGTGCAGTCGAATTGATCAGAAACTAAAATTACCAGCAGTCTCATCAACTCCGTAATGACCGGTGTTGTCTCGTAAACCTTCTTCACTGGGTCCCAACGGTGTCGTGCCCTCAGGACGTCATGCTCCTGCGGGACGGTGAAATCCGCCAAGGGGTCTGGGATGCCCAGACTCGCGGCTTCCGCGTCCTCCTTGGCCCATTTGGACCTCTTTCCGCCGTAACCACGGCTTCCGAGGTGGTGGCTCCCAATGTTCCTCTTTTGAAGCCCCTTCATGTACTTAGACTTTTTTTGGCAGCTTCGGCCTCGCAAGCCTCCTTGAATATTTGAAATTGCTCTTCCGTGATTGTCGGGTTATCCTTTACAATCTCGAGTAGGGTTCCCCGTCGTTGATCTTTGCTTTCACTCGATTTTTCTAGGCGGCCAAAGCGTCGCTAAACTTGGTCATGGCGTATTTGTTTTTCTTCTTCATTGCCGGGTCCTCGTCTGGATCTTCATAATCCTTCTCATTCTGGACCGGGAACAAGAATATCTGGTGAAACTTCTTTAGGAGGGAGCTCCTCATATTCTCTATCTTCTGTAGTTTCTCATCATTGATGGTGGCGGTTGTCCGTACGATGCAGCCAATTTGATTGCCGTAGCACGCGCGCGCTTCCTCGGGCGCCTTTGGCTCAAAATTGCCGTCGTCCACCTCCGTGACCACCAGTCTAGTAGTCCTAAGTTTGTTAGGAACCTGTTGCCTCTTTGCTTTCGGTTCTACACCGGCTCCACTCCCGAGGCAGCACGGTCTCGGCGCTTGGTCTCGATGCGGTCTGAATCTCAGCGCGGTCTCGGTCTCAGCACCGGTCTGCGTGTCGGTCTCGATCCCGATGCCACCGGTGGGCCCAGCAACAACATCGGTTGATCATCGACACGGCTAAAATATTAAATGCCGCCGTAGACGTCGTCATAATCACCGAACCCTGTCCTTCATCGTTGCTATCCATGTTTCCTATGATTAAATCTAGTCTATTAATTCTAGACCTAATAAAATGAATAATGACATAAAAAAGGACTATTGTTTTGCAGGAATGTTGACTCCTTCCTGGTGCGGCAAATCCCGGGCACTCGATATGTCCTAGTTTGTAGCACAAGTCATGCCGAAATTCACGAAACTTTTTGGCATGACCTTTGCTAAAAAGTGGACAAAGCGAGAACCTGAAAATTTGCCGGAACAGAAATGAATCAACATTCCAGCAAAACATAGGCCACTCAGCATCATTCCCTGGAAACAACAAAGCCACTTGGGCACAATCGAACAACTTCAATGAAAAGATATAACATGAGCAAACACTATTGAGGAATTTGCATATAACATGGCCACTTCAATGAAAAGATATAATCAACAATAATGGAATATGCAAATGAACATCAATGACATATAGCTACTGTTCTGTTTGACCAAGTTTTTGAAAAGAAAAACAATTCTGTTTTTTGTTTATAGCTAAATGCCATAGCTACTGTTTTTTATTTATTGCTAAATACTTTTGTTTTTTGTCTAAAGCTAAAAGTCTAGGAACTACATTTTCTCTAACCCTTTTGACCTCACCAGAATTTCCACAGCAAGACCTTAGTACCTACACCCAATTTCTTCAAAAATATTCAGGTCCGTAGTCCAAATAATTCAAATTTCATTTGAATGAAATTTGGAACAAATTCAGGTCCGTAGTCAAAATATTTTTTATAGCTAAGTGTTTTTGTTTATACCCTCTGTTAATTTAAATCTAAATGCTCTTGTTATTTATATACCCTCTATTAGTTTAAAGCTAAATGGAATTACTGTTTAGGAATTTTCATAAAAATTGCCCTAGCTAATTTCCTAAAAAAATTGCAAATCATTTTTCCTAAATGCTATAAAATGCCTACTAACCTAAAAAAATCTAGGGTTATATATAATTGCCCTAGCAGAGAGAAATAGGAGGGTAGGGACATGAGAGGCATAGCCTTACGGTCGGCGGCGAGGGCAGGCTCTGGCTCGGGCAGCGGCGGTGAGGTCGAGGGCGGCGGGCGAGCTCGAGGGAGGCGACAGTGAGGTCGACGACGGCCTCGGCGGCGGCTGTGAGGTCGAGGCGGCCTCGGGCGACAGCGGTGTGGTCGGGCGGCGGCGGCGGTGGTGTGGTCGAAGGCAGCCTCTGGCGGCGGCGGCGGTGTGGTCGGCGTGGCAGGCAAGGCAGCGGCGATGGAGCAATTGGGGACAGGGGAGTAGAGAGGGGGAAAAGGACTTAGCGAAATTTTGAGCCAGGGCCGCCGGGATTTTAGTCAAACTAGCGGTAGCGTTTCTTTGAAACGCTATAGCTAAGATAGCTATAGCGTGTTCGAGAAACGCTACTGCAACTAACCCTTCTGTTTTCTTTTCTTTTCTTTTGTTTTCTTTACATTTTCTTTTTTCATTTTCCTTTTTCTATTTCTTTCATTTTCATTTACTTTTCTACTTATTTTTCTATTTATTTTCTTTTACATAGCAGATGGCTACCAAAGAAGAAACGCGCTGCTACAATGTTTTTAGCAGTAGCGTGCTTTTGGGAGAAGCGCTGCTACTATTCCTAGCCTACCGACACTAATGAGAGAATTTTGGTAGTAGCGCTTTTCTTTGAAGACGCGCTGCTGCTAAAATAATGATTGCAGCGTGGTTTTGCAACAAGCGCTACTGCTATACCTCTGTGTATAGCGTTTTCCCTAGTAGTGTGATGTAGCAGAGTAGCGTAAGTATTTCCCTCAGTTTTTGAGAACCAAGGTATCAATCCAGTAGGAGGCCACGCACAAGTCCCTCGTACCTACACAAAACGATAGCTACTCTCAACCAACGCGATTAGGGGTTGTCAATCTCTTCACGGTCACTTACGAGAGTGAGATCTGATAGAGTTAATATTTTTGGTATTTTTGGTATAGAGATGCAAAGTAAAAAGTAAAAAGCAAAGTAAAAACAAGGCAAGTATAAAAGTGATGGAGATTGACATGATGAGAATAGACCCGGGGGCCATAGGTTTCACTAGTGGCTTCTCTCAAGAGCATAAGTATTCTACGGTGGGTGAACAAATTCTGTTGAGCAATTGATGAATTGAGCATAGTTATGAGTATATCTAGGTATGATCATGTATATAGGCATCACGTCCGTGAAAAGTAGATCAAACGATTCGCATCTACTACTATTACTCCACTCATCGACCGCTATCCAGCATGCATCTAGAGTATTAAGTTAAAAACAGAGTAACGCCTAAGCAAGATGACATGATGTAGAGGAATAAATTCATGCAATATGATAAATACCCCATCTTGTTATCCTCGATGGCAACAATACAATACGTGCCTTGCAACCCTTTACATCCTTTGGGTAAGGACACCGCAAGGTTGAACCCAAAGCCATGCACTTCTCCCATTGCAAGAACTACCAATCTAGTTGGCCAGACCAAACGGATAATTCGAAGAGACTTGCAAAGATAACTCAATCATACATAAAAGAATTCAGAGAAGATTCAAATATTATTCATAGATAAGCTGGATCATAAACCCACAATTCATCGGTCTCAACAAACAAACCGCAAAAAGAAGATTACATCGAATAGATCTCCACGAGAGAGGGGGAGAACATTGTATTGAGATCCAAAAAGAGAGAAGAAGCCATCTAGCTACTAGCTATGGACCCGAAGGTCTGAAGTAAACTACTCACACTTTATCGGAGAGGCTATGGTGTTGATGTAGAAGCCCTCCGTAGTGGATGCCCCCTCCAACGGAGCTCCGGAACAGGCCCCAAGATGGGATCTCGTGGATACATGAAGTTGCAGCGGTGGAATTAGGTTTTTGGCTCCTGTTTTGACCGTTTGGGGGTACGTAGGTATATATAGGAGGAAGGAGTACGTCGGTGGAGCGACAGAGGGCCCACGAGGCAGGGGGCGCGCCCTGGGGGGGGGGGGCGCCCCCCACCCTCGTGACCGCCTCTTTCGTTACTTGGAGTAGGGTCCAAGTCCCCTGGATCACGTTCGGTGAGAAAATCACGTTTCCGAAGGTTTCATTCCGTTTGGACTCCGTTTGATATTCTGTTTCTTCGAAACACTGAAATAGGAAAAAAAACAGCAATTCTGGGCTGGGCCTCCGGTTAATAGGTTAGTCCCAAAAATAATATAAAAAGTGGAAAATAAAGCCCAGTATAGTCCAAAACAGTAGATAAAGTAGCATGGAGCAATCAAAAAATATAGATACGTTGGAGACGTATCAGGCATCCCCAAGCTTAATTCCTGCTCGTCCTCGAGTAGGTAAATGATAAAAAGAGAATTTTTGATGCGGAGTGATACTTCGGCATAATTTCAATGTAAATCTTCTTAATTGTGGTATAAATATTCAGATCCGAAAGATTCAAGAAAAAAGTTCATATTGACATAAAAATAATAATACTTCAAGCATACTAATTAAAGTAATCATGTCTTCTCAAAATGGCATGGCAAAAGAAAGTTCATCCCTACAAAATCATATAGTTAGGCTACGTTTCATTTTCGTCACACAAAGATGTTCCCAACTTCTATACCCCCGATGACAAGCCAAGCAATTGTTTCATACTTAAATAATCTCAAACCTTTTCAACCTTCACGCAATACATGAGCGTGAGCCATGGATATAGCACTATGGGTGGAATAGAATATGATGATGGGGATTGTGTGGGAAGACAAAAAAGGAGAAAGTCTCACATTGACGAGGATAATCAATGGGCTATGGAGATGCCCATCAATTGATTTCAACATGAGGAGTAGGGATTGCCACGCAACGGATGCACTAGATCTATGAATGCTCAACAAAAGAAAACTAGTGGGTGTGCATCCAACTTGCTTGCTCATGAAGACCTAGGGCATTTGAGGAAGCCCATCGTAGGAATATACAATCCAAGTTCTATAATGAAAAATTCCCACTAGTATGAAAAAGACAACTTATGAGACTCACTATATGAAAAACATGGTGCTACTTTGAAGCACAATATATGAGACTCACTACATGAAGAACAAGGTGCTACTTTGAAGCACAATATATGAGACTCACTACATGAAGAACAAGGTGCTACTTTGGAGCACAAGTATGGAAAAAGAGGATAGTAACATTGCCCTTTTTATTTATTTTAATTTTTTTGGGACTTTCTTTTTTTTTGGCCTTTCTCTTTTTTTGGGCAATGCTCTAATAATGATGATCATCACACTTCTATTGATTACAACATAAGGATTACAACTCGAAACTAGAACAAGGTATGACTCTACATGAATGCCTCCGGCGGTGTACCGGGATGGGGCAATGAATCAAGAGTGACATGTATGAAAAATAATGCATGGTGGCTTTGCCACAAATACGATGTCAACTACATGATCATGCAATGGCAATATGACAAAAGTAAAGTATGTCATGATGATGAACGGAACGGTGGAAAGTTGCATGGCAATATATCTCGGAATGGCTATGGAAATGCCATAATAGGTAGGTATGGTGGATGTTTTGAGGAAGATATAAGGAGGTTTATGTGTGATAAAGCGTATCATATCACGGGGTTTGGATGCACCGGCGAAGTTTGCACCAACTCTCAAGGTGAGAAAGGGCAATGCACGATACCGAAGAGGCTAGCAAAGGCGGAAAGGTAAAAGTGCGTATAATCCATGGACTCAGCATTAGTCAAAAGAACTCATATACTTATTGCAAAAATTTAGAAGTCATCAAAAATCAAGTACTACGCGCATGCTCCTAGGGGGATAGATTGGTAGGAAAAGACCATCGCTCGTCCCCGACCGCCACTCATAAGGATGCACAAGCCAGGTACACTTCATGTTTCAAATTTGTTACACAACTTTAACCATACGTGCATGCTACGGGATTTGCAAACTTCGACACAAGCATTTATCAAATTCACAACTACTCAACTAGCACGACTTTGATATTATCACCTCCATATCTCAAAACAATTATCAAGCATCAAACTTTTCTTAGTATTCAACTCCCTCAAAAGAAAGTTTCACATATCTTGAATACCAAGTATATTAATATTAAGCAAATTACCATGCTATTAACAACTCTCAAAATAATATAAGTGAAGCATGAGAGATCAATAGTTTCTCTAAAACAAATCCACCACCGTGCTCTAAAAGATCTAAGTGAAGCACTAGAGCAAAAATTATCACGCTCAAAAGATATAAGTGAAGCACATAGAGTATTCTAGCAAATTCCAATCAAATTGGCTTCTCTCAAAAGGTGTGTACAGCAAGGATGATTCTGGTAAACTAACAAGCAAAGACACAAATAATACAAGACGCTCCAAGCAAAACACTTATCATGTGGTGAATAAAAATATAGCTCCAAGTAAATTACCGATGGAAGTAGACGAAAGAGAGGATGCCTTCCGGGGCATCCCCAAGCTTTGACTTTTTGGTTTCCTTGGATTATCTTGGGGGTGCCATGGGCATCCCCAAGCTTAGGCTCTTGCCACTCCTTGTTCCATAATCCATCAAAAGAATTCACCCAAAACTTGAAAACTTCACAACACAGAACTCAATAGAAATCTCGTGAGCTCCGTTAGAGCAAGAAAACAAAAGACTACTTTAAGGTACTGTAATGAACTCATTCTTTATTTATATTGGTGTTAAACCTACTGTATTCCAACTTCGCTATGGATCATAAACTATTTTACTAGCCATAGATTCATCAAAATAAGCAAACAACACATGCAAAACAGAATCTGTCAAAAACAGAACAGTCTGTAGTAATCTGTAACTAACGCAAACTTCTGGAACTCAAAAAATTCTACCAAAATTAGACGACCTGGACAATTTGTTTATTGATCAGAATAAATTGGAATCAGTATTTTACCATGTTCTGGTGATTTTTAATAGTTCGAGCACTGAGCGCAAAGTTTCTGGAAATTACAGCAAGATCAAACAACTATCATCCAAGAAGATCCAATAGGTCTAGCTTGGCACAAACACTAATTAAAAGATAAAACCACACTAAACAGAGGCTAGATGGATTATTTATTCCTAGACAGAAGAAAAAAAACTAAAAATAAAATTGGGTTGCCTCCCAACAAGCGCTATCGTTTAACGCCCCTAGCTAGGCATAAAAGCAAGGATAGATCCAGGTATTGCCATCTTTAGTAGGCAATCCATAAGTGGATCTCATGATAGATTCATATGGTAATTTTATTTTGTTTCTAGGAAAGTGTTCCATGCCTTTCTTTAATGGAAATTGGAATCTAATATTCCCTTCCTTCATATCAATAATTGCACCAATCGTTCTAAGGAAAGGTCTACCAAGAATAATAGGACATGAAGGATTGCAATCTACATCAAGAACGATAAAATCTACGGGCACATAATTCCTATTTGCAACAATAAGAACATCATTAATTCTTCCCATAGGCTTTTTAATAGTGGAATCCGCAAGATGCAAGTTTAGAGAGCAATCATCAAAGTCATGGAAATCTAGCAAATCACACAAAGTTTTGGGAATAGTAGAGACACTAGCACCCAAATCACACAAAGCATGAAACTCATAATCTTTAATTTTAATTTTTATAGTAGGTTCCCACTCATCATAAAGCTTCCTAGGGATAGAAACTTTCAACTCAAGTTTTTCTTCATAAGATTGCATCAAGGCATCAACAATGTGTTCGGTAAATGCCTTATTTTGACTATAAGCATGAGGAGAATTTAGCACGCATTGCAACAAGGAAATACAATCAATTAAAGAGCAATTTTCACAATTAAATTCCTTGAGATCCAAAATAGTGGGTTTAGCAACATCTAGATTTTTATTTCCTTCAATCCCACTTTTATCAATTTCATCATCAATATCTAAAAACTCCGAATTCTTAGAACGCCTTCTAGGCAAAGGAAGATCATATTCAGTTTCATCAAGATTCATATTGCAAAACAAAGATTTAATAGGGGACACATCAATAACTTTTAGATCTTCATCTTGATTTTCAAAGGAATTAGAAGAACACGCTTTAATAAAGGCATCTTTGGAAGCACGCATCCTAGCGGTTCTTTCTTTGTACTCATCAATGGAAATTCTCGTAGATTTGAGAGACTCATTGATATCATGCTTAGGATGAATAGATCTAAGCTTTAAAGAATCAACCTCAGGAGAAATTCTATCAACGTTCCTAGCCAAATCATCAACTTTAAGCAATTTCTCTTCAAGCAAAGCATTAATATTCTTTTGTGAAATCATAAACTCTTTAACACTATTCTCAAATTCAGAGGGCATCTTATTAAAATTTCCATAAGAGTTGTTGTAGGAATTTCCATAATTATTAGAAGGATTGCTAGGATAAGGCCTAGGATTGAAATTCCCTCTATACGCGTTGTTACCAATATTATTCCTACCAACGAAATTCCCATCCATAGATTCATTATTATTCTCAATCAAAGTAGACAAAGGCATATCATTAGGATCAGAAGAAACACTCTTAGTAGCAAATAATTTCATAAGTTCATCCATCTTTCCACTCAAAACATTGATTTCTTCTATCGCATGCACTTTTTATTAGTAGATCTTCAAGATGCCATTGAGAATAATTAACCATAATATTATCTAGGAGTTTAGTAGCATCTCCTAAAGTGATTTCCATAAAAGTGCCTCCCGCGGCCGAATCTAAAAGATTTCTAGAAGCAAAATTCAATCCGGCATAAATTTTTTGTATAATCATCCACAAGTTCAAACCATGAGTAGGACAATTACGTATCATTAATTTCATTCTCTCCCAAGCTTGTGCAACATGTTCATGATCAAGTTGCTTAAAATTCAAAATATCATTCCTAAGAGAGATGATCTTAGCGGGAGGAAAATACTTAGAGATAAAAGCATCTTTGCACTTGTTCCAAGAATCAATACTATTTTTAGGCAAAGATGAAAACCACGCTTTAGCACGATCTCTAAGCGAAAAAGGAAATAGCTTCAACTTAACGACATCATTATCGACATCTTTTTTCTTTATCATATCACATTAGTCAATGAAGCTATTCAGATGAGTAGCGGCATCTTCACTAGGAAGGCCGGCGAATTGATCATTCATAACAAGATTCAACAAAGCAGTATTGATTTCACAAGATTCAGTATTGGCAAGAGGAGCAATCGGAGTGCTAAGGAAATCATTATTATTGGTATTGGTGAAGTCACACAATTTAGTAGCATCTTGAGCCATCGCGACAAACAAGCAATCCAACACACGAGCAAACAAACGGACGAGGAAAAGGCAAAGGGAAAAAGAAGAGGAGATTGGGAAACAGAGGGTGAATAAAACGGCAAGGGTGAAGTGGGGGAGAGGAAAACGAGAGGCAAATGGCAAATAATGTAATGCGAGAGATAGGGATTGTGATGGGTACTTGGTATGTTGACTTTTGCGTAGACTCCCCGGCAACGGCGCCAGAAATCCTTCTTGCTACGTCTCGAGCTTGCGTTGGTTTTCCCCGAAGAGGAGAGGATGATGTAGCAGAGTAGCGTAAGTATTTCCCTCAGTTTTGAGAACCAAGGTATCAATCCAGTGGAGGCCACACACAAGTCCCTCGTACCTGCACAAAACGATAGCTACTGCAACCAACGCGATTAGGGGTTGTCAATCCTTCACGGTCACTTACGAGTGAGATCTGATAGAGATAATATTTTTGGTATTTTTGGTATAGAGATGCAAAGTAAAAAGTAAAAAGCAAAGTAAAAACAAGGCAAGTATAAAAGTGATGGAGATTGATATGATGAGAATAGACCCGGGGGCCATAGGTTTCACTAGTGGCTTCTCTCAAGAGCATAAGTATTCTACGGTGGGTGAACAAATTACTGTTGAGCAATTGACATAATTGAGCATAGTTATGAGGTTATCTAGGTATGATCATGTATATAGGCATCACGTCCGAGACAAGTAGATCGAAACGATTCTGCATCTACTACTATTACTCCACTCATCGACCGCTATCCAAAGATGCATCTAGAGTATTAAGTTAAAAAGCAAGTAGCCTTAGCAAGATGACATGATGTAGAGGAATAAATTCATGCAATATGATAAATACCCCATCTTGTTATCCTCGATGGCAACAATACAATCGTGCCTTGCAACCCTTTACATCCTTTGGTAAGGACACATAAGATTGAACCCAAAGCCATGCACTTCTCCCATTGCAAGAACTACCAATCTAGTTGGCCAAACCAAGCGGATAATTCGAAGAGACTTGCAAAGATAACTCAATCATACATAAAAGAATTCAGAGAAGATTCAAATATTATTCATAGATAAGCTGGATCATAAACCCACAATTCATCGTTCTCAACAAACACACCGCAAAAAGAAGATTACATCGAATAGATCTCCACGAGAGAGGGGGAGAACATTGTATTGAGATCCAAAAAGAGAGAAGAAGCCATCTAGCTACTAGCTATGGACGTGAAGGTCTGAAGTAAACTACTCACACTTCATCGGAGAGGCTATGGTGTTGATGTAGAAGCCCTCCGTGGTGGATGCCCCCTCCGGCGGAGCTCGGAACATGCCCCAAGATGGGATCTCGTGGATACAGGAAGTTGCGGCGGTGGAATTAAGTTTTGGCTCCTGTTCTGATCGTTTTGGGGTACGTAGGTATATATATAGGAGGAAGGAGTATGTCGGTGGAGCGACAGGGGGCCCACGAGGCAAGGGGCGCGCCCTAGGGGGGGCGCCCCCACCCTCGTGACCGCCTCTTTCGTTCCTTCGTGTAGGGTCCAAGTCCCCTGGATCACGTTTGGTGAGAAAATCACGTTTCCGAAGGTTTCATTCCGTTTGGACTCTGTTTGATATTATGTTTCTTCGAAACATTGAAATAGGCAAAAAACAGCAATTCTGGGCTGGGCTCCGGTTAATAGTTTAGTCCCAAAAATAATATAAAAGTGGAAAATAAAGCCCAATATAGTCCAAAATAGTAGATAAAGTAGCATGGAGCAATCAAAAATTATAGATATGTTGGAGACGTATTACGTGCCCCCCTGCCTCGTGGGCCCCTCGGAGCTCCACCAACATACTTCTTTTTCCTATATGTACATATGTACGCCCAACAGATAAGATACGGAGCCAAAAACCTAATTGCACTGCCGCAACTTTCTGTATCCACGAGATCTCATCTTGGGGCTTGTTCTGGAGCTCAGCCGGAAGGGGATTCCACCATGGAGGGCTTCTACATCAACATCATAGCCTCTCCAATGAAGTGTGAGTAGTTTACCTCAGACCTTCGGGTCCATAGTTAGTAGCTAGATGACTTCTTCTCTCTTTTTGGATCTCAATACAATGTCTCCCCCTCTCTCGTGGAGATCTATTCGATGTAATCTTCTTTTTGCGGTGTGTTTGTTGAGACCAATGAATTGTGGGTTTATGATCAAGATTATCTATGAGCAATATTTGAATCTTCTCTGAATTCTTTTATGTATGATTGAGTTATCTTTGCAAGTCTCTTCGAATTATCCGTTTGGTTTGGCCAACTAGATTGGTACTTCTTGCAATGGGAGAAGTGCTTAGCTTTGGGTTCAATCTTGCGGTGTCCTTTCCCAAAGGATGACAGTAGGGGCAGCAAGGCACGTATTGTATTGTTGCCATCGAGGATAAAAAGATGGGGTATTTATCATATTGCATGAATTTGTTCCTCTACCTCATGTCATCTTGCTTAAGGCGTTACTCTGTTTTCATTAACTTAATACTCTAGATGCATGCTGGATAGCGGTCGATGAGTGGAGTAATAGTAGTAGATGCAGGCAGGAGTCGGTCTACTTGTCTCAGACGTGATGCCTATGTACATGATCATACCTAGATACTCTCATAACTATGCTCAATTCAGTCAATTGCTCAACAGTAATTCGTTCACCCACCGTAAAATACTTAGGCTCTTGAGAGAAGCCACTAGTGAAATCTATGGCCCCCGGGTCCATTTTCATCATATTAATCTTCGTACGCTTTATTATTGCTTTTCTATTTACTTTGCCTTTTTATTTTACTTTGCATCTTTATACCAAAAATACCAAAAAATATTATCTATCATCTTTATCAGATCTCACTCTCGTAAGTGACCGTGAAGGGATTGACAACCCCTATTCGCGTTGGTTGCGAGGAGCTATTTGTTTTGTGTAGGTACGAGGGACTTGTGTGTGGCCTCCTACTAGATTGATACCACTGAGGGAAATACTTACGCTACTCTGCTGCATCATCCTATCCTCTTCGGGGAAACCAACGCAAGCTCAAGACGTAGCATAGGGCCACCCACATGTGGTTCGTATGTGGTCTCAACCATCTCACGCCACAAGCAAACATTTGTGGGTCGACACATGGTCCACCTTTGCCGGGAAGCGAAAGGGGAAGTTTGACCATATATATATGATGGACTCCTATAGGTTTTCTGTTATAGTAGGGTGAGATTTCAGACCTAGCTATTTGGGGGCATGCATTCGTATCTAGGATTCCCTTAGCGCCGACACGAAGTGGGGTTTGTAGGAGGTGGCTGACTAGCAATACTGGGCTTGTGTGCAACAGGTGCCGCATCAAAGTTGTGCATTGGGTATTCGAACATCAAACCACCCTTTTCATACATATATTTGGTCCACATGCAAGTGTGTTCTTTTTCTGACCCTCTCCCGCATTATTCTTTTTGCCAAATTTATAAACAGCACATGAGTTGGATGTAGAAACCATCTGCGATTGGGTATGCAACAGACATGGTTCGGTCAGACTACCCATGTGCCACACCCGTGCCCTGCAGTCCCTCACATCAGCACAGTAGATTGGGCTCCACGAGGCTTGCCTTCCGGTCTCGAAAATATCTACTGCCTCGTAATCTAAAAAATATCTACCACCTGGATGGTTATAATGTTTGATAGCACACGATTAGTATGTGCGGACCATGTGCAATGTCTCTTACTCTCGCTCTGCTTTAGTCCCTTGATTCAAATTTTCAGTAGCCCCGGCATTTTACTCCCGCCTCTGCATCTCTCGCAATCTCAAAAAATATCTGCTCGCCCTTGATTCAAATTTTCTGTTGCCTCGGCATTTTACTCCCACCTCTGCACCCCTTGCAATCTAAAAAAATCTGCTCACCCTTGATTCAAATTTTCAGTTGCCCCACCTTGTTACTCCCGCCTCTGCATCCCTCGGAATCTCAAATATATCCGCTCGCCCTTGATCCAAATTTTCAATAGCCCCGCCTTGTTACTCTTGCCTAGTAAAATTTTTAGTTGCCGCGGTATTTCCTCAAACACCACCTTGCCCCACCCCCACCCCTCCACACACACCACACACTCCCCAAAACCTCCGTTCACATAGACACACACCACCCCTCCCTCGCTCGAAACCATTGGTAGGTCGCCGCCATCGCCGCCACCGCCGCCTCCATCCTCAACCTCTGCCTGTGTGCCGGGGAGCTCGAGGAGCCAATGGACAAAAAGAGGTTTATCGCAGCCTCTTCGCCCAACGCCGGCGAGGTGGCCACCGAGGTGTCCCTCTCGTCCTCCGCAGGTTCTTTATCGATCCGCCGTCGCCGGTCGCCCAATCCGCCCGCCGCCGCGCCCCTACGCCGGTTCGAGGACTTCGCACTACAAAAAAAGAAACTTCCGTGATGATACGTGTTTGTCACAGTAGGTCACGTTTTCTGTCATGCATGTACATCCATGGCAATTTTATGACAGAATCAAGATAGTCATACCTGTGTTGTCGTAGAAGTGCTCCATGACATTACCAAATTTATCATCGCGGAAGTGTCCACTTCCATGACGATAAATCGCGCATCATGGAAGTGCTTACGTTAAGGGTGACCAACACGTGGCATCCACCGTAACTGGTCGCTGTTAAGCTATCGGGTCCGGTTTTGGATCTGATAACCACCTAACAGCCTAGACCAATGGGGATTTTACACATGTAAAATTCTCATTGGCCGGAGGAAACACGTGTTGGCTCACCGTTGGGACAGATGTCATCCATTCATTGGTTAGGAGACACCTATGATACGTCGACACGTGGCACGACCCAACAGAGGCCCATTCTGGTGAAAAGGCCTGCCCGTTTGACTTGGTCAAAAGGTAACGGGCTGGCCCACGGAAAGCCTGTTAACGGCCTGTTCATATATAGCCCATTTACGGCCCGCTAACTCACGGCCCGTTATGGCCTATTGGAATTAAGCCCAGTAGCTTCATGTGGGCCATCCAATATGATTCCAGCCCATTGTAACTTCTAGCCCATGTATGGCCCATGATGTCTTTCGGCCCATACGAGGCCATTTGTAACTCTTGGCCCATTAACGGCCCGTGGTGATTCTGGCCCGCAATGAACGGTGTACCCCTTTATACCCATTAACGACCCATTATTCCATTGGGCATTTCCAACCCGTGTTATCTTTCAGCCTTCTCAGGGCCCATTTATTCTTGGGCTCATTTCCAGCATTCGGTTACTTACAGCCCGTTATTGGCCTTTTCTGCTTGTGGGCCAAATTCAGCCCGCGGTTACAATCGGCCCGTTTGCCGCCTGTTAATCCGTTGGGCCGTTTTCATAGCGTCATCAAATACGGCCAATTAACGACAGCCCGTTATTGTCATCCCATGAACGGACGATTCCAAATCTTGCCCGTTTACGGCCCATAATGCGGTATGTTATTGGCCCATGTTTGGCCTATCGATCATACGGCCGTAGAAGGCCCATTGATGCTACGGCCCGTAGAAGGCCATTGTTTCTACGAACCTTAGAAGGCCCATTGTTTCTATAGCCCGTATGATGCCTATGCTAACTACATAAATATGTAGCCCATGGTTATTGTGGCCTAGTTTTAAAAAATAGGTTATTGCGGCCACTAGCAAACCACGGGAAAAGAACTGCACTGACTACAAGCAAACAAATAAACAAGACAACAAGGAAATAAATAAGCAAGCAACTTACGCTAGGCTATCACGGCTATTACACATATTACATCCACTGTGCATCAAAGTTTGCCACCAGTGCAAATATAGGGAACAAAACAGCATATCATATACACTGGTTGTAAAAGTTGGCGACCAGTGCAAATAAATGCCGCAGCAAAACAAGTCCAGAACTGAAACCACTTTAGAAGATCTCAAGAAACAATATCCTGGGTACCCATAATGCTGGCAAGATGCTTAGCGAGCTTATTAACTTTCTCTTGTTTGGCGCTTAAATCCTCTAGAACTTGTTGTTGCACCAGGAAGTATGCATCTGAATTCTGCATTGACTTCCTCAGTCCTTTGGCTTCCTGTCGCATAACATCTGATCAATGTCTTTCAACTTGAAGTTGAGACTGAAGAAGCCGAACTGATTCAGCAAAGAAGTTCAAGAGTGGTGCCAGCGAGAGTAGCTAGTAACTCGAACACTACATCAAGACATGACTTTGGGGTAGTCTCAGTGTCTTCAATATAGTTTTTATCAGCTTTCTTGGAGACCAACAGGGATGTCTCACTATCTTGAACCTTATCTGCATTACTTCCTTTACCATTGCATAACGGGGTACTCTTCTCTAATATTTTATCCGCATTCTAAAAGAGAAACAAACAAACACATCACAGGTTTACAATGTAGTATATGAAACTCATTTTGGTAAACCAGTTCAGTACTAAGGTGGACAGGATAATAGCATGAAACAAACATATATCTATGTAGTATGGTCATTGTATGGTCTATATCATTCTAGTTTATGTTGCCAAATCAAGATAGATACTTTTTGAATCATATCTATTTAAGACAAAGCAGCATAGACAGAATGTAAGTGTGGGAAACTACACAGCAATAACAACACTTGTAATGTGCATGGCATGAGAACGTAACTGTTTATTCAATTGAAACTGAAATCAACATAGAGAAAGTTGCAACAGCAAACACGTTAAAGAAACAGGTTTAAAACATACCTGTTGCACCATTGGAGTTTCAATTGCATCCTTCAAATTTGAAATTAGTTGGTATGAGTAAATACAGTGATGCAAGAGCATAGTAGTATGAACCATAGCTACGGAAACTGACCTAAGAACAATTCTTCTTCTGCTTTAAGCGTTGACTTGGGGTTCAGAGTGGTGGTCCTCGTGCTTTGGGCACTGCTGTTGCCTTACTAACTGCTCGTGTTCGGGTGCTCTGTGGTGGAGACGGTGCCGTGTCAACTGGAACTGGGTTACTATGTGCTGGGGTTGGGGTTAGATGGGGTGTAGCTCGTTCTCTATCCAACTAGATAGGGGCACAATCTGCGTGAGTCTGGGTTATGTGTGGTGGGGCTGGTTCTTTTGCAAGTACAACCGTGGTTCTATCTGCATTGGCAGGTAGCACGATCTTTTCTAAAGACCGTGTTTTTACTCCCACAGATACTGCCATCAACCCCTCCAATTGAAATGGCTGATAAACAAGAAAAGTAATTGAATGTACAAACATTGTAATATAGACGGGTGCAATGGATAGTAGGGAAGAAAACAGGGCATGAAATAATTCCCATTTATGTTGTCTAACCAAATAGAATACCGGGACATAATTTCACATATATGATGGCTAATTAAACAGGATAGCATGACACAATTTCACATGTATGATGGCTAACTAAACATGATAGAATGACATACTTAAAAATATGATGACTATGTAAACAGGATGACATGATATAACTATACGACGTGTCTACTAAAGTGGTTGGCATGCCATAAATCACAAACATGCCGTCGATGGAAACATGATGGCTTGATATAATTCACAGATAGAATGACATAATTTGAAATATGATGACTATGTAAACATGATGAGATGATATAACTATATTATGTCTTTAGAAAATGGGTTGGCATGCCATAATTCAGATACATGCTGTGTATGTAAACATCTTGGCATGATATAATTCAAATATATTATTTATATACTAAGCAAGTGAGCAGAGGGTAATCGCATATATGATGTGTCAACTAAGGAGATGGCATTCAATATTGTGTATATGATGTAAAAACTAAGCATTGCAATACAACATATGCAAGATATCAGTAATATAACCCTACCAAGTTTGAGCATACACCTCAGGGGGATAATAGGACTGGTCATCTGCCTCTGCCTCTGAAGAGCTATCTATAACCAGCAAGATATCTGCTTCGGCAGGTAGCATTGTCTGCTCTGAAGACCTTGTTTTCACTCCAGATTTCTCCATCAGCAATTCAAATGGCTGATGCACAGGAAGAGAAGTTGAATATACAAACATTGTCGACAAATGCAATGAGAAATACAAAAAAGGACAACAAGATATAATTCAAATATATGACGCCAGGCTAAACAGCATGGCATTGCATAATTCACATATATAATGCCTTTCAACAAGATAGCATTGCATAATTCACATATATAATGTCTTGCAACAAGATGGCATCACATAATTCAAATATATGGTAATTAGACACTAAACAGGTGGCATTCACACAAAGCATGTCTAAACTAAGCAAATGACGTAGCAATGCAAGATACCATACACACGATATGAGCAACATAACCCTGCCAAGGTAGAGCATGCACCTCAGGGGGGAAATAGGACTGGTCATCTGTCTCTGAATCCTCCTCAGATATGCGCATCGTCAGATAGCATTGTCTGCTCTAAAGACCGTGTTTACACTTCAGATTTTTCCATGACCGTGTTGAATGGCTAATGCACAGGAAGAGTAATTGAATGTACTAAAATTGTTGACAAATTTAACACGTAATAGAAAATGATGGCATGATATAATTCACATATGAGATGACTGGCTAACCAGGGTGGCATTGCAAAATTCACATATATGATGTCTGGCTAAACAAGATGGCATTGCATGATTCACATATACGATAAAGAAAGTAACAGATGGCATTGACACAAAGCATGTCTAAACTAAGCAGATGACATATTTGATGTATACAATAAGCAATGCAAGGCGCCATATGCATGATATTACAAACATCAGCATGCCAAGTTAGAGCGAAGACCTCAGGGGGTAAATAGGAGTGGTCTTCTCCTTCTGAATCCCCCTCAGAACAGTTATCTTCCTCTTAATTACAATCCAAAATGGGTGGAGGGGGACTGCCTTTGCGCCCACCATTGAACAACGTCTGCATGAAATTTTATTGCCATGCAAGGCTCGTCTCTTTTGCTCTACATGTTCAGTTCCATTGTGTACAATAACTGACATGCATAGGAATAAAACATAGTGAGATTATGTAAGAAGTGCATGCACAAATCCAGAGTGATGGTAGCAAACTGTGGATAGACCCAAAACCAATGATAGCAGGCAGATAATAGCTTTAGTTAAAAAATACAAATAATGGCTTCTTTAATGTTTGTTTGCACCCAACATGAAAATCATAGTAGACACCCGAGATTAACCAGATAGTAGACAGATAGTACTGATTGTTGCCCCAATATGTACCCCACAACCATTTAAAAACTCAAGTTTCAGCAGTAGTTTGGACCTGACTCGGGGTCTAATAGGTGAACACGATGATAAAGTAGCATGTCATCATATTAAGCGATGCATAACGTAAGCAGACACGGAAGAGTGCGGCCTCTCTTGCGGACCCGTGTAGTCCTCAAGGACATCTGCTCAGTTAATGATGGTAATGCATTTGTCGTGGCTGCCGGCGGCGGGGAAGAAGATGTAAGGCGGCGAAAGACAGTCTGGAGAGTGGATCCCTGCTGTGGTGAACCCTTCCATCGTTGGAGCAGTTGAGCTGGGATGGAACACATCGCAGCAGGAGCAGGACAAACCACACAAGGTTTTATTTGACACATAACTGTAACAGAAGTAATTGTGTAAGGGCTTGTTTGAATTTGAGGTTCTAACAATGCAGGGATAGGAAATAGAAAGTAATAGGATAGGAATGCACGTGCAAAACAGAGAATTTAAAAACACAGGATTTCTGCCAATCTGGGTGTTTGATTCACAAGAATTGGAAGATCACGGGATGAAAAGAAGCATGGTGAGATTAAGTCAAACCACAAGTGTACAACCTCTTTGGCGAAGCCATGTCGATCTCAGCGCGATTGGGTTGGTCACTGAGGATGCTCCGGCTGACTTGGCTGCCGGAGGAGGGGAAGAAGATCTTAGGCGTCTGGAGATGGAAGCCTGGGGTACTGCTCCGCTGTGATGGAGGGTTTCGTCATTGGAGCAGCTCCGATGAGTTGTACGGCGCCGAGGCTGAAGCAGGACAAGAGAGACAACGTTAACTTGAGTGGAATTTTAATAGCATCTCCAATAAATGATGTAAAATACATAACCACAAAGTGCTAGATGTAAAATACATCAGCCGTTCATATCTGAACTTACCTGTCGAAACTGAATTTAACTGTCAAAAGTGAACTTAACTGTCAAAACTGAATTTTTTTGTGAAAACTGAATTTTACTATCGAAACTGAAAGCACTAGTAGCAGAAAAGCAGTAGCAGCAGCAGCGCGTGCGAGAGCCGGGGCAGCCAGTCGTGTAGCAGCATCAGGTGAGGCTACCCTAAGTCGCCAGCCACCACCGTCCAAACAGGCGCCCCCGCCGCCCGCTACCGGCGGTGCGCCGCCCCGCCCGCCCCGAAACCACTCCCCACCACCGGTCCGCCGCCGCCCCGGCCATCCCTCTAGGCCCCCCGTGTCGAGCTTTTTCTTCGGCGATCCTCACGCCACCGCCCCACCACCACCGGCGACCACCGCCCCCACCCTGAACCCTAAGATAGATATTGTGGTACCTCTCCGACGAGCCCCCCTGCTCGCCGCGACTGAAGTGTAGCTAAATCGGAGCAGCATCACAAGCAAGAGCAAGAGCAAGAGCAGCAGCGCGAGCAAGAGCAAGAGCAAGAGCAGACCAAGCAGGGGACCGAGAGTAAGAGCAGAGCAGCAGCGCGAGCGAGAGCTAAAGCAGCAGAAGCTCCTACTGATGTGGACATCACCGCCGAGGGAGCAACGCCGTGGAGGAAGTGGCCCGCGACACCACCATGGATGGAGCCGCGCCATGTCGGTTCGGGACCGAGCGCCGGCACCACCGTGAGATCGAATCAAGAAGAAAATGCGGCGATTAGTGTACATCCTATTTGGTGGCGCTGACTAGGCCTCAGCTTCATCCGAGGGAATGGTGATGATGATGCTCTTTTGGTGGTGCAGTTGAAGATGGCGGTGTGGGAATGGAGGTGGCTTGAAAGACGAGGGGAACGTCGGGGCAGCTCCTTGGAGGTGGAGGACGGGGTTGCTGAACCGGCGGGACGACGAGATCGACGACGGATCCTCATCCGGTACGGTGGATGAGGTACGTCAAGGTGTTGCTATGGACGACGTCGTCGGGGAAGAGGCTCCGCCTGGGTGGCAGACAGAGGAGGGTGTGGGGCTTTGCGGGTTTTCTCGGCCTCGGTGTACGAATGGGTGGGCGGATGGGCTGGGAGTGGGGAACCATGGCTTAGGGACGCGCTTGTCCGAAATGTGGGGTAAGTTACGAAAGTACCCCCACCGATTTGAGCTAGGTGGTTCTTTTGGTTCAGTGGTATCACAGGCATTTTGCATGTCAGGATTTCACAGGAGGTGGGAGTATTTGCGCGCATTGTAATTTTGGAATAGCAAGGCGCGGGTTGAGATGGAGGGAGTTGTCGAAGCACAACGAGACAAAGATATATCTTAAATATTTTGGGGTAACAAGGCGCGGGTTGAAGAGGCGGGAGTTTCGCAGCACGATAGACAGAGACGCTAGCTTGAAATTTCAGCATAACAAGGCGCGGCTTGAAATTTCAGGAGAACAAGCTTAACATGTACCCAAAAAAAGACAATTCGCACCTCATCCCTAGAGAGAGCCATGTCCCGTTTTACTATGTTACTAGAAATGCATTCAAATAAACAAAAAAACTAAAAAAAACCGGGACAACAAACATAACATGTACAGTACCAAAACAATTTGCACTTCCCTCAACAATAAAAAAACAATGTGTGTTGTCTAGAATATGGACTAAATTTGAGTACATTTCCCTGTTTGAATGGGATTGTACACGGGTTAGTTATACAACCATCTAAATATTATCTTCACAACACAAGACATGAATATAGGAGAAGTAAATTCCTATATAAATACAAACTACATGTACATATGATCTCAAATTCAAATATATGTATCCATTTTATGTTGAATTCAAATCATAGTACATGTATGCTCAAGCTAGATGTTCAGAATCTAAACCATGTATGATATACTACGTACAATGTGTTTAACAAGCACAACACACACACAAACACCATTTAGACTAGTAAGGTACACGTGCATTGCACGCATGAGATTTGGCAACCAAATTATGAATAAATACCACATTATAGCATGTAAGCTTTGAGTCATATATGCATGATGTATATGTTCGTTTAATTCTTATAGTTCATTTCATTCAAAATCATCTATTTTTTATAAGAAAGCTAATCTATTTTAAGATTCATGGAATTGTACATTGTAAGGCATAAAGTAAAAAGAAATAATGGCAAATCATGTAGAAAAACATTTGGGCAATTCTGATATGGAAGATTCTAGAACAAAGAAGAAGTGCTTGTGTTTTGAGGTTTGTGCATTATGCTTAAGTTCAACCATGGAGTCTTCTAGATTGTACATGTGGCAAAATCTGGTGGAATCTAGATGATATCCAACGGCCAGTAGTGCTCAAATTTGCCATCTCTGCTCCATCGGATTGGCCTCATCCAACGACCATCTTTCAAAGTTAAAGTTATATGCACACTATATTAAAATATAATATATACTATATATGGGTATAGATATAGATATGTGATGCGAAAGCCACCCATCATCTCCAATTAGAATAGTGTGTCCATGCACGGATGCAATGTGGCCAAACGATGTCTGCCATCGGTATCTCAAATTCAAATCAGTCTGACCTTGTTCAATGTGTATAGAGTATAGCATGCTCGTTTCCAAACCACACCGCACATATCTCAGTCATATTCATGCATGCATGGGTTTCAAACATCATGATCTCTTATTCAAATATTTGAATTCAATTTTACATTGATTATGACCTCACCTAGTCTTTGACACCCACACAATCGTCTTCTCTTTTATAATTGTACCACTAACTTTATCCCGTGCATGCATGCATGCACACACAGTACCAGTAGGCATTATCCATCGCACACATGCAATCTTTTTCTTCCAATCGGTCTCCCATGCATGCACACACACACACACACCTCCCCCTCTCCATCATATCGGGCATTCTTTATCTCTCACGTGCATGCGCAATGATCGATGTTCCTCTATGTGTGTGTATATATAGCTAGGTATTTCACACTTACCCACACAAACCGATCAATCTATATATCTAGTGAGCTCTCACCCTCTTTCCCACGTCCACATCGATCAATCTATTCCTCTCTATATAGGATTACATAGCTAATACACACACATTAATTATATATCCAACGTCCCCCTCTCATCATCCATGCCTTCTGCTTCATCTCTCAGACGCGCGCACAGTGGCGAAGACAAGGGGCAGCAAGGGCCCTGCCCCCCGTAACATCACTATATATCGAGGCTACTATGAATGTGTTCATTAGACAATTGCTGGTAAAATGGTTTAAGTTGATGAATTGGCCCTCCTCGTAAAGGATTAGCGACGCTTGGCCCCCTAGCTCATTTATTTTTCATGGCTCCGCCACTGCGCGCAACGACGCACGTTCTCGCCCCCTCTCTTTAAATATCGATCTCGCACTTGTGCACTCCTTCATAGTCTCCCTTCACTTGGACCCTCGCACCATCTACTAGCCCCCCACTGGATTTTGCCACATGTACAATCTAGCAGACTCCATGGTTGAACTTAAGCATAATGCACAAACCTCAAAACACAAGTGCTTTTCCTTTGTTCTAGAATCTTCCGTATCATAACTGCCCAAACTTTTTTCTAGTTGAATTGCCATTATTTGTTTTTTACTTTATGCTTTACAACGCACAATTCCATGAATCATAAAATAGATTAAGGGCTTCTTTGATTCAAAGGATTCTCAAAGAAATTTTGGAGGATTCTAAACCTTAAATTTTCCTATCTTGGTTGTTTGATTCGTAGGATTGTAAAACATAGGAATTTTTTCATAGAATTCATTTGCACTAGATTTCATAGGAAACATCCCATCCACTCAAACCTCTTTGAAATAATCATGTGTTTTTTCTATGCGCAATCAAACACTCGTACAATCCTGTAGGATTCAAGATGACACTCCACTCTAATCCCATGTTTTTCCTATTCCCACGTTTTGGAAATCCTACAAATCTAAGAGGCCCTAGGCTCTTTATAAAAACTAATTTATTTTGAATGAGATGAACTATAAGAATTAAAGAAGGTCTACATGAGGCATATATGACTCAGAGCTTTCATGCTATAGTGTGGTATTTATTCATAATTTGGTTGCCAAATCTGATGCGTGCAATGCACGTGTAACTTACTAGTACTTCAAGTATGCGCAAAACACGTAAATTAGGATTCCAATTTCACGCTACACAGTGTCTCTCTTACAGTTCGTGAAGCCACGTGGCACATGTGGAGTCGTTGTCGCGACCTCCTTGTGGGGATTGATCACAGTGACGTGCTACTTGTTCCAGAAGAATGTACTCGTCCTCTCTGAGCCACACCGGCGGTACATTCACGAAACGAAGATGTGCACGCATGCCACACACAAACTCATTCCCTCGCACGCACACGCGGGTACACAGGGGGACGCATTTTTGTAAGAAGATCCACCCCATGTGATAATTTGACGCGTATAAAGTCCTTCACTTCATTGATGGTCAATTAATACAGCGCATGCAAATTGAGTGGACGTGAGGGCGGAAGAAAGATATTACTTCTCCACTGCGCGCATGTGAGTAGTTAAATCATGGGTTGCTAGTACTTCCATTGGTCTCCTTCGTATTTCGAGCCAATTTTTAACCATATTTGTAAGTAACATAATATTTATGCATGTCATAAAAAGTGGCACAAAAAAGTGGGGCAATAAACCAGGACGCGGGCAGCATGATCAATTTTTGCGAGGGCTACTGTTGGTGGCTTTGTATTTAAATATGGACGGAGTGGAGTAGTACTATCTTTACCTTAGCCTCATAGGGCTCTCCCAGCGCCTAGGCTCGCCTCCCTGCCTCGCCCACCGGATCCCACCATGGATAATCCCTTAGATCCCAGGATCCTGCGGGCTGCCCTCTCGCTGCGGCCCGCAGCACTGCCGCCTTTGAGCGAAACCCACATGTGTTTTAGAGGGGATCCATTGCTCTGGAATCGCAGATCAGTGGCGCCGGAGGACAGGCTAGGGCTGCGTTTCAGGTGGTGGGCAGCAAGGGCAAATCGGATCGAGGAAGCGTCGTATCGATTGGAGAGAAGTTCCAAGGAGCTGCGCCCGGCGCAGCGCAAGGCGGAGGCGCAAGTCGATCTCAGGGGAGAGATGCTGAGGGATGTCAGCATCTGGCAGCGTCGCGTTGATTTCGAGCTAGGGCTAATGGCAGAGATCATATTCACGGAGTCGACTGCGGAGGAAAGAACGTGCATGCCTGCGCAATGGCATGAGCAGCCGGTGCAACTGTTCAAATGGGCGGTAGGAGAAGCCAAATCCCTGGACGAGTTGTGGCGACGCCGCTGGGCATGTATCGTAGGCGAGGTGAGCTGCCCTCCTTCCCGCCAAATGATCAAAGGACCTAGTCGGTTGCTGCTGCAGTGAACTTGCAACGCCATGTCGGTTTGCAACCTTGACAATCACTCTATCTATATGTATTGTATTCCTGTGAAAATACTTGTTCGTTTGGAAAAAGATGGTAAGTGATTTATCACTAGTTTTAAAATGCTTGGTCGTGACAATCAACCGAAACTACAACCAGAAGTCTCCATCGCGTAATACTTTACGGTCGGTCGCACCAACAGACTGTCGGTCGGACCCGCGTCTCACCAAAGGGACACGCATCGGCTTGGTATGACATGTACGACCAGTTACATCACTGACTTGTGCGACCGCATTTGAGCAGTGTAGTACTGTACTCCCTCTATCTCAGTTTACAAGTATTGCACGTGTACCTAGGTCGTTAATTTGACCAACTTAATAAGAGGCATACATTACGAAAAATATATCATTACAAACTTCAAATATTCTTTTTTTAATGATATTTTTTTTATGTTATACAATTTATTTTATATAATTTACATTGATGACCTAGATACATGTGCAAGCCTTGTAAACTAAGATGGAGGGAGTACTTGAAATTTATGTTCCACTAAACTCATTGGGAGGTGTTTCGGGCCTCGAAACCAAAACCATCAATTAATCTTTACCTTGTTCCCATCACATTCCAAAGTACTAGTGCTACAATAAGTGCAAGCCTGCTCACACCTACTAGTACGCACCAAACCTGAACGTGTTCTCACTATGCAGGTTTTAGTACTAGTGCTAGTACTTAGGTTATAAAGAGGGGAACTACCTAACCGAAAATTACTCTACCTTCCTCCTCATAAGTCCTTCTTCTTCGTCCGTCCTTTCCATGGACGGTATGCAGAGCTCTGGGTCGAGAACTACTCGTAACAAGGGAGCGGAAACCAAGGCTGCGGAAAAAAAAGAGGGCTCGCCGCCACGCAGAGACCTCGAAAGATCTCTCATGGGCAGGCGATGGCTCCCAGGAGCGACCTAGCCGGGGAGGCGAACATGCCGAGCTGGCGGCGCTGGAGTCGTTATCGCTCGACGGCATGCCCGATCAGCTCAATAAGCATCTCAATAAGCAGAAGGAGTTCATCCACGGCTTGGTGGAGCTGCTGAAGGAGAGCCTCGACGACATGCCCGCTGAGCTCAATGAGCAGGGGGAGTTGAACGCCAGCTTGGTGATGTTGCTGAAGAAGAGCATTGCCTCGGAGAAGAAGGCGACCGGCGAAATCCTGCAACTTCAAGAGGACAAGGCAAAGCTCTGCCACAAGCTCGACCTGCTGAAGGAGGAGAAGGCCGGTTGGAAGAAGCTGCATGAGAATATTAGTTCCTCGATGAAGATGCTGCAGGCCCTCGTCATGGAACAGAAGGAGGAGTTGGTGAAGCTCCGCATCGAGCACCCGGCTGCTATCAAGGTACGTAATGCAGCCGTGGAACAGATGATGAAGGCTCGCGTCGAGAAATCCCGCTCATGGACAGAATGAAGAAGATGGCGGAGGAGATGCGCAAGGAGATGGAGGTTGTGGATACGATGAAGAAGCAGTTACAACTCTGCGGCCAGTGTAGCGACCCGACCTCAGATGGTCAAGTCTCTGTGCTTCTGTGTCATCCCTGGATCGGTAATGCTAACACACACAGTACTCGAAGGATTTATAACAGAGTAGCAATCACACACTTATTACATCGAAGGTCTCAAAAGAGAACTTATTACAATAATATGGCTTAAGGCCATCTAATGCGATAACAGCGGAAGGCTTGGAAGATAAAGTGAGTCCATCAACTCCAACGGCATAACTGAGTTGCACGGCAACGACCTACAATCCTTTACTCCTCGTCTGAAAAGTCTGCAACATAATACGTTGCAGCCCAAGAACGGGTCAGCACATGGAATATGCTGGCAAAGTAACACATAGAGTAATGAAAGAATAAGCTATACTACATGCATATATGGCTGGTGGAAAGCTCTATGGTTACAGTTTTGCGAAAAGCCAATTTTTCCCTACATCAAAGGAATAAATTTTAGTTTAACTATCATGGTGGTTGAAACATCATTGAGAAGGTATAACCCCAACTCAATCCCAATTAAAGTGATTAACAACCCAGCAATATTAGTTTAGAGTGATGAGATACATGTGAATACTCAAGTACTAGATACTCAGAATTGTCCATAACCGGGGACACGGCTAACCATGATTAGTTTGTACACTCTGTAGAGGTTTGCGCACTTTTCCCCACAAGACTCGATCGCCTCCGTTAGTTTCTTGCACTGCATGGTGTTTGAGAGACGGATGACCGAGACACAGTCTTTCAGAAACATTAACTCTCTACTCCGGATAGATCATACCAAACCTATAAAACCCACTACCTGCTGACCTACCTCTTCGAGAGCTTCACGTAACTTACTCAACTATGCTAGAGCCCATAATAGCTTGTGGCTGCACACGGAAGTTTCTAGCATGAATAATCTCAGTTCCCTTTGAGCCTGGTGGCGGTCCATAGGAAGATCACATGGGTACCCCGGATTTCCAAAAACAGACAACACTGGGTTCCCAGTGCCTCAATCCACCCAGATGTGTATTTAAGTTGCCACCTTAAAGTAAACCATTAATTAATAATCTCACATCTGTCGTGAATATCTCTCAAACCCAAACCACGTCTACGAGCATAGCATGGCAATATAAGCATAACGTAGAAGTAACTCCCAAGGGTTTGAAAGTAACAGGGCAATAGGTTCCTACCTCATCATCTACTTCCCAACCCACAATTTAATGCCATCCTAATCATGCAATGTTGGAGGGTTGAGCTAATGCATAAAACTGGGTATGAAAAGATATGATCAAGTGTTACTTGCCTTGTTGACGATCCGTGAATCCTAGAGACTCGTAGTAACACGCTTCGCACTCCGGGAATTCTATCGCAAGCAAACAATACATAAATAAGTAAACAAGCAAAGATGCACAAACGAAACTTCAACTGAAAGAGGTTGACCGGAGAGTTCAACTTAAGAACTCCGGTTTGCAAAAAGAATCAAACCAAACGGAACAACGAAACTCAAACGGCGAAAGAAATAGGGTCCGTTTACTAATCTGAACTAGGGTCAAATTTTACAATGATAAAAACTGGTTTAAGTTGATTATTCGGAAAGAGGGTTTTGAGATGAAACTCCAGGCGCTTGAATCGCCTGATTCCGATAAACGAGCGAAAAGATAAACAGGTTTGAAAATTGGATCAGAAATCACGATCAGAATAACCGCGGAATAAATCTGATAAAAGAAAAGCGACGAACTGCTAAACGAACGAACGTTCGTTAACAGAACTAAACAGTGAACGCGTTCGTTAGAACGAACGGACGAATTGGCGTTCACTAAGTAAATAAACCGACGAAATAAACCGATCTATATAAAAAAACGATCTAGGGTTTTATAAAAAAACCGAAGGGTTTTCTAAAAAAACCGGCGGCGGGGTCGGGTACCTCCGGCGAGGCGCGTCCGGCGGGGCGGGCGGCTCGCGGGTTCCGGGTGAGGCGGCGAGGGCAGGGCGGCGGCGGCTCAGCGAGAGGGGCGGCGACGGCGCGGGCGGCGGCGACGGCGGATCGGGCTCCGGGCGGCTCGGGATCCGGCTCCGGCGGTTCTCGGCGGCAGGCGGCTTGGGTGGTGGCGGGTGGTGGTATGGCGGGCGGTGGCATTTATAGGAGGCGGGCGGGTGGCTTGGGAAGGGGCGGCGGCTCCAGCTTGGGAAGGGGCGCCGGGGTGGAGTCCGCTCGGACTCGCCCTCGGCGTCCGTGCACTGCACGGCGGCGCTGCTGGGAGAGGCGGCGGCGCGAGCGGGCCGGCCTGGCTCGGCTGGGCCTTTGGCCCAGTCAAGTATGGTCCATTTTTTTTAAATTATTCAGCCGAAAATAAAAAAAAATCCTAGAAAAGTAAATAAAAATCTAAAAATTCCAAAACAAGTTTTCTCCGCCTAAATAAAATATTTAGAACTAGATGAACTTTTCTTGGCCCCTAAAATGCAACTTTTAAAGCATGCAATTTTTTCTAAGGCAATTAAAATTCCAAATAAAATCAAATAAAAACCAAATAATGATTTTTAACATTTTTCCTTCGATATTTCAATTATTTTGGAGAAGTCATATTATCTCACCTCATTTATTTATTTTAAAATGAAATATTTTTCCGAGAGAAAAATAATTAAAATCCAATATCCTCGTCTTCACTATTTGATAAAATCAAATATGAAAATTGAAAAATCCCCAACTCTCTCCGAGGGTCCTTGAGTTGCTTAGGATTTTCGAGGATGGCAAACGAGAATGCAAACAAAATATGATATGCATGGATGACCTATGTATAACATGCCAAATTGAAAATTTGGGATGTTACAAACTTACCCCCCTTAAGATGAATCTCGCCCTCGAGATTCGGGTTGGCTAGAAAATAGGTGCGGATGGTCCTTGCGAATATCCTCTTCTCGCTCCCAGGTGGCTTCCTCCTCGGTGTGGTGGCTCCACTGAACATTACAAAACTTGATCACCTTGTTGCGAGTGACTCGGCTATCGAAATCCAAAATCTTTACTGGCTTCTCCTCATAAGTCAAATTATTATCCAATTGTATCACCTCCAGGGGTACTGTATCCTTTAGCGGTATGTCGGCCATCTCAGCGTGGCACTTCTTCAGTTGTGATACGTGAAACACATCGTGAACTCCTGACGGTCCTTCAGGTAACTCCAGCTTGTAGGCAACTTCTCCCATCCGCTCCAAAATACGATGCACGGTCCTACAAATCTTGGGGCTAACTTTCCTTTACTCCAAAACGTTTCACCCCCTCGGGGTGATACTCGCAGATATGCTCTGCTCCGATTTCATAGGTTACTTCCTTGTGTTTTGAATCCGCGAACTCTTCTCGCTCTAGACCGAGCAATCTTTAGCCTGTCTCGATCAGCTTTAACCTTCTCCTCTGAGTCTTTGATCAAATCTGGTCCAAACAATCGACGGTCTCCAACCTCGTCCCACATCAAGGGTGTTCTACATCTGCGTCCATACTGAGCTTGAACGGTGCCATCTTCAAACCGGCTCGGTAGCTGTTGTTGTATGAGAACTCTGCGACGGCAAATTGTCATCCCAACTAGATCCATAATCTAGCGCACGTGCTCTCAACATGTCCTCCAAGATCTGATTGACTCTCTCTCGTCATCCATCCGTCTCAGGTGGAACGCGGTACTAAACTCCAATCTGGTACCCAAGGTCTGGTGTAGTTGATGCCAAAATTTTGAAGTAAACCGTGTTCCTCTATCTGATACGATACTCCTCGGAACTCCATGCAAACATACAATCCTGGTCATATATATCTTGGCCAACTTGGCACTTGTATAAGTTGTTTTCACTGGGATAAAGTGAGCTACTTTGGTCAACCGATCCACTACTACCCATATTGAATCATATCCTGCTTTGGGTCTGGGTAATCTGGTGATAAAATCCATGCCAAGTTTGTCCCACTTCCATTCGGGTATTGGCATAGGCTGCAACAGTCCTGCTGGCTTTTGATGCTCTGCCTTCACTCTCTGGCATACATCACAAACGGCTACATACTCGACAATATCCTTCTTCATACCAGTCCACCAGAAACGTTCCTTCAAGTCCAAATACATCTTGGTGTTTCCGGGGTGAATCGAGTATGGTGAGTCATGAGCCTCTTCAAGTATTAACTTCCTGATCTCTGAATTGTTGGGCACATAGATCCGATCCTCAAACCACAAGGTATCGTGCTCATCCTCGCGAAAACCTTTGGCTTTTCCTTTGCCCATATTTTCCTTTATCTCAGCAATCTCTTTATCCTCCTTTTGAGCATCTCGAATCTTGTCTAACAAGGTCGACTGAACCTCCATTGTTGCAAGAAAACCTCTTGGAACAATCTCCAACTGAAGTTCCATAACATCCTCTGCTAACTCCTTTGGCAGTCCTCTACCTCTAAGGATATTAGCATAGCTCTTCTGACTCAAAGCGTCTGCTACAACGTTGGCTTTTCCTAGATGATAGTGTAGCTTCATGTCGTAATCCTTTATAAGTTCCAGCCATCTCCTCTGTCTGAGGTTTAACTCCTTCTGTGTGAAAATGTACTTTAAACTCTTATGATCTGTGTACACATCACAACGGTTTCCCATGAGATAATGTCTCCAGGTCTTCAACGCATGTACTACAGCTGCTAGCTCCAAATCATGCGTGGTATAGTTCAACTCATGAGGCTTCAGTTGTCGTGAGGCATACGAAACAACTTTTCCTTCCTGCATAAGAACACATCCAAGTCCCAAGCGAGAGGCATCACAATACACCAAACTCCTTATGTATATCCGCAATGTCAAGATCGGGCTGTAGTCAACCGCTTCTTCAACTCTTGGAAACTTGTCTCACAATCCTCTGTCCATTTGAACTTGGTATCCTTCTTTAGCAGTTCTGCCATTGGTTTAGCAATCTTGGAAAAATTCTCAATGAATCTCCGATAATATCCTGCCAGTCCAAGGAAACTGCAAATCTCGCCGACTGAAGTGGGTGCCAACCATTCAGTGACTGACTGAATTTTACTGGGATCTACTGCTATATCCTCTCCTGATATAACATGCCCAAGAAATCCAACTTCCTTTAACCAAAACTCGCAGTTGCTGAATTTGGCATATAACCGGTGTTCCCGAAGTTTCTCAAGAACCAAACGTGGGTGTTCTGCGTGCTCCTCTTCATTCTTCGAGTAAACCATAATATCATCGATAAACACCACAACAAACTTGTCCAAATACTCCATGAACACTTTGTTCATCATACTCATGAAATAGGCGGGCGTTAGTCACCCAAACGACATGACCGTATACTCATATAATCCATATCGTGTGGTGAATGCTGTCTTTGGTATATCCTTCTCTCGGATCTTCAATCGATGGTATCCTGATCGAGATCAATCTTAGAAAACACCTTAGTTCCTTGCAAATGATCAAACAGATCATTAATCATCGGTAAGGGATACTTGTTCTTTATCGCTACTTCATTCAGAGCTCGGTAATCAACAACCATCCTTAGGGATTTATCCTTCTTCTCCACCAAAAGTACTGGTGCTCCCCAAGGTGATGAACTTCTACGAATGTAACCTTTCTCCAATAGATCCTTGATCTGCTTCTTAATTTCCTCCAGATCATTTGCGGGCATCCGATAGGGTCTCTTTGATATTGGCCCTGCACTGCATTAGCTCTATCGAAACTCGATGTCTCGATCCGTGGCATGCCCGTAACTCTTCCGGAAAACATCCGGATAATCCTTCACTACCGTACTTCCTCTTGTACAACTCCCGTGAGGGTATTCACTTGGCTCCTCCTAGGCACATGCCTAGATACATACTTAATCCTTTTTCCCTCCGGGGTGGTAAGATAGATTGACTTTCTAGCACAATGATACTTCCTCCAAACTTCGACATCCAATCCATACCTAATATCACCTCCAATCCTTGCGACTCCAAGATAATTAGGTCGGACGGAAAAACATGTGTGCCAATGATTAGGGGTATCTGGGTGCACCATCTGCTAGCCATATACTCGCTCCAAAGTAGCTCACTAAAAGAGGGGTTCTAAGGGTCCGGTTGGTAACTTAAACTTATCCACAAATCCCTTGATATATATGAATGTGATGCACCAAGATCGAAAAGAACAATAGCGGTAAATGACTGAACCAAAACTTACCTATTACCGCATCCGCTGTTTTTCAACTTCCTCCACGTTAACGTGGTTCACTTGTCCTTTGTTGAATGGATTGGGCTTCTTCCCAGCGCTCCCATTTCCGTTTCCATTCTTTCCTTCAGGGCAGTCGTTGGCATAGTGCCCTGTCTTCCCGCACTTAAAGAAAATAACTTGACTCAAGTCTCTCTTAGTGGGTGTAGCTGGGTTAGAGCGATTCTGATTATTGTTGGCTGCATTTCCATTCCCATTCTTCGCACCATTATGCGATCCTCCTCCAGTATGGTTATGTCCTCCATGGTTATGAACTAGTCCTCCCGAGTTCGGCGTTAGGCGAGGTTTCTGGTGAGCTCCTGAGTTATACTTCCCTTGTCCATACTTCCTCTTACGACTCTCAATTTGCTGCTGCTTTCCTTCAATCTTTAGGGCCTTATCTACCAACTCCTGGTAGTTGTTGAAAGTTGCCACCATCAGCTGCATACTCATCTCATCATTCAGTCCTTCCATAAACTTCTCTTGCTTCATGCATCCGTGGCCACATCATCGGGGCATAGCGTGATAACTTGCTAAACTCATCCACGCATCGGGCCACAAGACGGTTCTCTCGGCGTAAGTTGCGGAACTCACGCTTCTTTATCTGCATGGCTCCAGCTTGAAACATGGGTCGTGCGAAAAGCTTGTTGGAACTGGTCCCAGGTGACATTGGCTATAGGAAAAGTAGCCGTGTAATTCTCCCACCATGCGGCTGCTGGTCCATCCAATTGATGTGCTGCAAAGCGCACTCTTTCAGCATCCGTGCATCCTGCAGTGGTTAACTCCCTTCCAATACGGCGTAACCAATCATCTGCAACTATTGGCTCGGTGCTACTGGAAAACACCGGCGGCTGTAACCTCAGAAACGGGCTAAATTGTCCACTGGCGGCGGGTTGTTGTTGTTGTTGTTGTTGTTGTTGGCATTGCCCTGGTTCTGAACTAGCAATTGCATCAAGGCATTCTGCTGTTGGATCAACTGAGTGAGCTCAGGTGGGAAAACAAAACCGGGGTCACGTCTCGGAGGCATCTGAGGGTTTAGAGGGGGGAGATTAGAAGTAGAAAGAGGTCTAGTGAGAAAACACTACCCATATGCACATGAGGCAAAACACACATTCATTCAATGAAACAAGCAAGGGCATACAAAATGATCTAGGACTATCGCATACGTGCTCAACTACTACTAGTTACATGGGGAAAAAATACTACTAATATTTGGTGGTAATCTAGAAATTTTGATCGGTGGAAGACTCCATGATGTCTGCTCCAGCTTCGTCTTCATAGTCATCATCACTTGGATCTGAGTCGGTGTCGTCGATGACGATGTAGTTGTCTGGACAAGCGGGGTCTTCTTCCTCTTCTTGCTCCTCTTCCTTGGGTGCTGGTCCTCCCATGAAAACTCCAATCTTCTTGACTAGGTCATCGTTCTTCTCCAGTAGTATCTTAATTTCTTCCTCATATCCATCGCGTGTAGACTTGAGTTCTTCCTCTAATTCGATGATCTTAGTTTTCGCTTTCTTCAAATCCAGATGTCAACACATCCGGTTCTCATGACGTCGAATGTGCTGGTTTAGCTCTGGATGTAAGCTGCAATGGATCTATCCTTCTTGGTGCTAATTACTTCCCATTGCTCGTCTCGGCGCCCACATATTTGGTATATGGTGTCTTTAAGCTCCTTGTTGTAGACTTCTCCAATGCGTCCCATGGTAATGTGAGCTGCCATACTCTTTCCTAAACTCCATGTTGGTGCATTGAAAACACATACTATGGGCTCTGTGCTTGGTGCAAACGTCCTTCCGGAACTAGAGCTTGAATCTTCCAGCATTCTTCTTCCGTAAGGTGGCGTTATACGTCCCGGTGAAGCTTGTATTCCAATATTCAGTACCTAGTGACTTCCTTCAAGTGGCGTCCAAAGGTGTGTCTTCATCCGGTTGGGCAAACTTGTACTTCATCTCCGCCATCCTAAAGAGTGGAAAATGGAGAGAGGTCAGAAATGAGTAGAGAAGAGTGACCTATGGTTTTATCTTAGTGGTCGTGTCCTACACTCAGCAGTGTGCTCGATACCATCTTGTAGCGACCGACCTCGAGATGGTCAAGTCTCCGTGCTTCGTGTCATCCTCGAACGGTAATGCTGACACACACAGTACTCGAAGGATTTATAACAGAGTAGCAATCACACACTTATTACATCAAAGGTATCAAAAGAGAACTTATTACAATAATATGGCTTAAGGCCATCTAATGCGATAACAACGGAAGGCTTGGAAGATAAAGTGAGTCCATCAACTCCAACGGCATAACTGAGCTGCACGGCAACGACCTACAATCCTTTACTCCTCGTCTGAAAAGTCTGCAACATAATACGTTGCAGCCCGAGAAAGGGTCAGCACATGAAATATGCTGGCAAAGTAACACATAGAGTAATGAAAGAATAAGCTATACTACATGCATATATGGCTGGTGGAAAGCTCTATGGTTACAGTTTTGCGAAAAGCCAATTTTTCCCTACATCAAAGGAATAAATTTTACTTTAACTATCATGGTGGTTGAAACATCATTGAGAAGGTATAACCCCAACTCAATCCCAATTAAAGTGATTAACAACCCATCAATATTAGTTTAGAGTGATGAGATACATGTGAATACTCAAGTACTAGATACTCAGAATTGTCCATAACCGGGGACACGACTAACCATGATTAGTTTGTACACTCTGCAGAGGTTTATGACTTTTCCCCACAAGACTCGATCGCCTCCGTTAGTTTCTCGTGACTGCATGGTGTTTGAGAGACGGATGACCGAGACACGCCTTTCGTAAACATTAACTCTCTACTCTGGATAGATCATACCAAACCTATAAAACCCACTACCTGCTGACCTACCTCTTCGAGAGATTCACGTAACTTACTCAACTATGCTAGAGCCCATAATAGCTTGTGGCTGCACACGGAAGTTTCTAGCATGAATAATCTCAGCCCTTTGAGCCTGGTGGCGGTCCATAGGAAGATCACACGGTACCCCGGATTTCCAAAAACAGACAACACTGGGTTCCCCAGTGCCTCAATCCACCCAGATGTGTATTTAAGTTGCCACCTTAAAGTAAACCATTAATTAATAATCTCACATCTGTCGTGAATATCTCTCAAATCCAAACCACGCTCACGAGCATAGCATGGCAATATAAGCATAACGTAGAAGTAACTCCCAAGGGTTTGAAAGTAACAGGGCAATAGGTTCCTACCTCATCATCTACTTCCCAACCCACAATTTAATGCCATCCTAATCATTCAATGTTGGAGGGTTGAGCTAATGCATAAAACTGGGTATGAAAAGATATGATCAAGTGTTACTTGCCTTGCTGACGATCCGTGAATCCTAGAGACTCGTAGTAACACGCTTCGCACTCCGGGAATTCTATCGCAAGCAAACAATACATAAATAAGTAAACAAGCAAAGATGCACAAACGAAACTTCAACTAAAAGAGGTTGACCGGAGAGTTCAACTTAAGAACTCCGGTAAGCAAAAAGAATCAAACCAAACGGAACAACGAAACTCAAACGGCGAAAGAAATAGGGTCCGTTTACTAATCTGAACTAGGGTCAAATTTTACATGGATAAAAACTGGTTTAAGTTGATTATTCGGAAAGAGGGTTTCGAGATGAAACTCCAGGCGCTTGAATCGCCTGATTCCGATAAACGAGCTAAAAGATAAACAGGTTTGAAAATTGATCGAAATCGCGATCGTAATAACCGCGAATAAATCGATAAAAGAAAAGCGACGAATCGCTAAACGAACGAACGCTCGTTAACAGAACTAAACAGTGAACGCGTTCGTTAGAACGAACGGACAAACAGGCGTTCGCTAAGTAAATAAACCGATGAAATAAACCGATCTATATAAAAACAATCTAGGGTTTTATAAAAACCGAGGGTTTTATAAAAAACCGCGGCGGGTCGGCACCTCCGGCGAGGCGCGCCCGGGCGGGCGGGCGGCTCCGCGGGTTCCGGGTGAGGCGGCGAGGGCAGGGCTGCGGCGGCTCGGCGAGAGGGGCGGCGACGGCGCTGGGCGGCGGCGACGGCGGATCGGGCTCTGGGCGGCTCGGGCTCGGCTCCGCGGGTTTCGGCGGCGGCGGGCGGCTTGGTGGTGGCGGGTGGTGGTGTGGCGGCATTTATAGGAGGGCGGGGCGGGTGGCTTGGGAAGGGGCGGGCGGCTCGGCTTGGGAAGGGGCCCGGGTGGAGTCCGGCTCGACTCGCCCTCGGCGTCCGTGCACGACACGGCGGCGCTGCTGCTGGGAGAGGCGCGAAGGGCCGGGTTCGGCTGGCTCGGTGGGCCTTTGGCCCACGGCATGGGTCCATTTTTTTAAATTATTCACTAAAATAAAAAAAATCCTAGAGAAGTAAATAAAAATCTAAAAATTCCAAAACAAGTTTTCTCCGTCTAAATAAAATATTTAGAACTAGATGAACTTTTTCTTGGCCCCTAAAATGCAACTTTTTAAAGCATGCAATTTTTTTCTAAGGCAATTAAAATTCCAAATAAAATCAAATAAAAACCAAATAATTATTTTTAACATTTTTCCTCCGATATTTCAATTATTTTGGAGAAGTCATATTATCTCCCCTCATTTATTTATTTTAAAATGAAATATTTTTCCGGAGAGAAAAATATTAAAATCCAATATCCTCGTCTTCACTATTTGATAAAATCAAATATGAAAATTGAAAAATCCCCAACTCTCTCCGAGGGTCCTTGAGTTGCTTAGGATTTTCGAGGATGGCAAACGAGAATGCAAACAAAATATGATATGCATGGATGACCTATGCAAACATGCGAAATTGAAAATTTGGGATGTTACAGCCAGCAACCCTTCATGTAGTAGAGAGCAGCGCCCGAGACTTGTGTGTGCGTCTTCCTTCTTTTTTTGCGGTGATAATCTTCCTTCTTCTTTTGCTCCTATGTTTCTTGTTTTTCTTCGGGCGTTTTGCCACACGTGTCACATTCTCTGCGAGGCATGAATAGAACAATGCTAACAATGAGATGACTAGCAAATTAGATCATTTTTATCGCCATATGGCACTGGGCTGCCGTGTTTCATGCTCCTCTGTCGTACTACTCCAGTGGAAAAATTGAGTATACTGCATAGTTCTTTGCTCCTCCTCAGGTCGTCGGCACATTTATACAAGCAGTCAAATCACAAGGCCCCGCCTTCCAGCAGTAATGAGCCGTCATATCACAAAGGCCCTCGCTTCTCTTAAAACCGACCAAGCTAGACTGCCCCGCCCTCTAGCCTTTTAAAAAATGTATACTTTTGTACAGTAGTAGTATCGATGGATTGCGCCATGGAGCAAAACTAATAAGATGAAATTAAAGAAAAAAGGTGGTACATATAGAGAGCGCTCGTCGCCAAATTGTGCATATAGTACTATTAAAAAAGCTAGTACGTGCTTAAATGGGGTGCTAAATTATATTAAAAATTAGCATACCTATTTAATTCTTGGGTTCTTATTATTTATGCCACTAGTTGTGTGTCACTACTCAGTTGTGCCATTACAAGTTACAACTACTCAAAAATGCCATCGATCCGTGAGATGCCTACTAAAAAATGCAATTAGATATCTAAAAAATGCCATCGTTAAGTTAAATGTTTGCTCAAAAATGGCATTAGACATTGTGATTTTCATGTCAAACCCGTTGACCATGTTATATGAAAAAAATAAGCCGATTCTCACAATGATAAGTGTGGCCCTGCTTGTTAGGACTAACCAAGCGAATAATTTTACAGGAAAATAAGGTCGCTGTTGGGATCAAGTAGGCCCAACACTTTATTTTACTGTAGTGAGATAGAGGGAGAGCTGGCATGTTGGTCCATCAGTATTTATGTCATTATAAAATGGCCAAAGAGATTTGAGTCACAATAATGGTGTCCAGCACGACACACCCACACCCCTCAAATAACACTAAGCACCCTGAATTTGTTTGACAACTAAACTACTGGCTATATGATGTTGGCCATATATATTGTACGTATATAATGTGAAGAAACGAGTGGTAGTACTATACCAACTAAAAGATGAACTGTAAGAAATACTAGTATGTACGTACTGAAGAGTTAAAGTAACGAGAAGGAACATAACATAGTTCTGCTTGGGGCTCAACACAACACACCCCTCAAATAAAACTAAGCACACCTGAAATTAAACTAAGCAACTAATCCGATAGACACTGCCTTAGAACCACCATGAGCAACGACACTGCCACCTTACTCGGACTCCTCGTCCACGTGCTCGACTTCGTGCTTGTCCCTCTTCGTCTTGGGCGATACTTCTTTGCTTGAACCGCACACTTGGCTCTTGATCTTCATGCAATCCTTGTAGATATTGAAACAAAGGTAGCCATCCATTGCAGCGTAGTGGATGTGGTCTATATCTAGTACATTCCACTCCCATGCAGGACAAAACTTGAATGGAGGTTTCTTCAATGTACCGTGCGAAGGATGAACCATGATTCCTGCCAGGGTCAGCATTGAAGGCTGATGACGGGAGGGCACCAGCCCTTTCTTCTGGAGGTCGAAGGGGTTGCCTACAATGAGACCTATCCGATCCCGGACATCCCTGTTGTTCCTAAAGTCTACAGTAACAAATTTGACTCGGCCGTCCTTGAGGAAGTTCTTTAAATCCTGGCACTCAACATCGGCATGGCATATGTGGTAGACCAAGCATACGTCATGCATGCAAACCTGGATCACAACGGGCTTCTTCTTCTCTGCCTCCTTTAGAGTCTTCTCGCTTTGCAGGACTGTGGTGTACTCAACATCTAGCCCAGCGACCCACTCATCCTTTGAGTTTTCGAACATGCGTCTGAAGCAAGCAAGGCATCCTTTCACCGTTGCAGAAGAACGGGTGTAGATGACGTCGAACTCATTGCCGGTGATGGTTCTAACCTTGTACTCACCGCCGATCATGGAGATTTGGGACGCCATGGATTTGGGAGGATGGTTAGGATTAGAGGAACTTCCGTAATGTGAAAGGATGGGACGACTAGGAGCGAACTGCTATAATGTTAAAGGACGTCTGGGGACGAGTACGAGCGAGAACTGCCAGCGGTTTTGTAAAAATGCTGAGTGGGGCGTGCGAAGGGCAGGGTAGTGGCTTGCCTGGTGGATAAATGGATTCATGCATAGTACTATGGGGGCCCAATTAGATGTCATGTCTACTCGACGCCCAATTAAATGGCTTTCGATGTCATGTCAAGTGTCAGGAAAATTACAGGTGATATGAAGCATTCCATTCTCCCACGATACGGGCTTCCGAGAGCCCTTGTATCTGAGATCGAACGGTTGCATGGCGTGATTCTAGACCTATGGGTGAATATCCTATCCTGGAGGGTTATTCTGCAAATTTTCAGCAACTTAGCATGCGACCGTTCGATCTCAGATCCAAGGGCTGCCAGCAACCCGTATCATGGTCGCACCCACCACGACCGTCGCCTCGCTCGCACGGTCGCGCCCTTGGAGATTTAACACGGTGCATGAGGCTATCAGATGTTTGCATGTCACACATAGTCATCACTTACACAACAAGGTTAGCTATAAGAGTATTTTTTACTTCTCTCCATCTCTTTCTTCGTACTATTTATTGCATTTGCCAAGGAGTGACCAATTCCAATGAAATGGTAGTCTCAAGTCATTAAAAGCATGCACACCCCACATCTCTTATTGGTTGATATGTCAAGAAACAAGAAACGATGTATGCACCGCGCCTAATTGTTTTGGGATTATTTGGTTTTCGTAAGATGACTTGTACACCTAGACGGAGGGAGTAATTAACTTTCCACATCAGAATTTATGCCTATGTGGCAGGCTTAGCACCTGTCCGAGAAAGTACAATAGTGGGCTATAAGCCCGCTTACGTGGCATTTTTGCATATGTGGAGGAAAGAGGCAAGGAAAAAGTGGAGGAGTGGGCTCTCATGCAAGAGCCAACCTCTACATGGTGGAGCATTGGGAGAGGCACCTGTATACCATGGAGGTGGTCAGGAATCAGGAGACTCACGCCAGTCGTAGCGCCGCAATTAAAATGATAAAATGGCAAGTCAAATCACGGGGCCCCACTTGTCCAGCAGTAACTCGCTGTCAAATCACACAGCCCTACGTTTGCAGCAGCCTACTCCCTCATCTTCTCGCATCGCTGTCGAACCAACTAGACGGAACTGCCCCGCCTACCGCACGGGAAAAGCCCCGCCCTCGACTTTTAAATAGTATAGTATACTAATATTGTATCCATGGATTGCGCCATGGAGCAAAGCCTCAAGAAAACGACGGTACACATGTACGGAGTATATAACACGCCTGTCGCGTTCGCGTGGCACCCCAGACGGTCGGTCGGTCTGGCACGCCGCTCTCCAAATGGAACGCGGGTCATATTGCGTTTGCACACACATGTTGTCTCCTTTGGGCAGTGAGGTTATGGTTTCTTGTCATGTGGCATTTTTTCGTGTTATATGTTATAGTCCGGTGCTTCAGATCAAAATGACGACAACCGCGCCTCCGGGGCACGTGCATGAAGACTTCTCGACAGTCATTGACGAGGTCAAGCCGGCTCCGGTAGAAAAAAGAAAACTAGTACTCCACTATATAGGCAGGAGCCTCCGCGCTTGCTTGCTAGTGTTGCTCTCTTCACACTGTCTCGTCCTCTCTAGATCTAAACACGACAGCGGTGGCCACACTCTCTCTCTCTCTGCTCACCGCTGGTCACAGATCCAATCGGATCCTCTCCGCCGGGGAAGGTGAGAAGGTGCAATGTTCACACGGTCGTCCTCGGTGATGGCTCTTACCCACTACCGGCGCGTCCCGATCAGCGTTCCTTGACGTTCTCTCCCAAGCACCGCTGGCTAGGGAGGGCCTCCGACCCCTTCTTCCTCATTGTCGTAGTGTGGGCAGATCCGGCCTCCCGCTGCCCACCTATCGACATCACGGCGACCCTCAGGTATAACTTCCTTCGAAACCGGCCTTGCTCTACTTCCCGAGCTCCTGACGTCGCTGCATGTGTATCTTTTACTATTTCCCAGGCCCCCTCATAGGTAGGATCGATCGGTTGTTCGAAAGCCACCTAAATTTTGACTGTTAAGAGTTAAAAGTAGTTCATGCACTCGAATCTAGTACTACTTGGTTCAAACAAGGAAGAAAGGGGGTGGTGGTTGGAGAAGATCTGTTACCTAAATCTAGGACTTAGTCGAAAGAGGAAATAATGGGGGCGAAAAGTAGCAGAGACTCGCTATCCAACTGGTCTCTTGGTCTAATAGGGAAATAAAGGGAAACTCAGTACAAACTCAATATAAACCCGATCTATTGGTTGAAAAAGGAAAGACATCATGTTCTGATGTTTGTTTCCCCGAGCCACTCTTATGTAATGCCACTGGTAAAATGTAGCAGTCGCACTGTTAAAAGTAAGGACATGTTAAAACAATGTTATTTTCAATGTAATGCCTCCAGTAATATGAATCAATGGGACTTTTTTCATGTCCTGCTAAATTTCCTATTAAGATAAGTTGCTTCTTTTTGTTAGAAATGCAACTGTCCTGGTCCGCCTACTCTCCCGTGCCCAAATACCGACTCTGTAGCAGTTGTTAATGTAATGTTGCTGGTAAAATAAAGCAATGGCACCATTAAAGTAATGTCGTATTTAACAGTTGTCATAGTTAATCCTAATGCCCAAACTAATATCTAGCAATGCTGCTGCTTTAGAAATTGCTACAGTCCTTGTAGGATTGCCATTCAGATAAGGAACATGCTTCTTTTCATTTGATGTATGTTTCATCACTTGTTTGTCACCCTCCTTTCCACCTTTTTTTTGCAAATAGAGACATACATTTCACGCTTGATCTTAGTTGAACTGCACAAATGATATCCAAATTATAGTTGAACATTTCAGGAGCTTCACAACCAACCTTGATGTTGCTCAATTTTATTGCAAGTAATGAAGACGAAGCTCTGTGGGTTTCGTTTTCTGATGGAAATGGAACCGGGGCTGAAGCCCTTTTCTCAAAAAAAGAAGAAGAAGCAGCTAGCTCATGGGACATTGCTTCATTTTAGGTGAATTGCACCAAAGGGTCCCATGAATTGAATCATCCATGTTGGTGACTGGTGTCATCGCTTCTACGATGGCATTGACTGCAGATATGGTCCCCATCACGAGGTATGTGGATTTTTAGTCTAACGGTTTGCCAAAGATCCTGCATGTTGATTCTGCTCTTGTGCTACTGTTTTGGCCCTGCCATGATAAATCAGTAATTTTATTATTTTGCACCTTAATCTAGTGGCCCTATTAATTTGAGGCAATGTTTTGGCACCGCTAGTGCCACATATTTTTTTATATCGAAAGAGGGGGTTTCCTCGGATTTCATTAAAGAAACCCTACCATAGAGAACCATTATCCGACAACATCTCAGTGTAAACGGGCAGTTATGCAACTACCGTCGGTGTTCTGGGAACGGGGGTCCCCAGACTCGCCTACCTGCGGCCCGCGGCGTGGCTAAGCCAGCAGGCTGTACGGCCCATCTTCATCAACAAGGCATCCAAGACCCTCGCGAGGGGCCAAGCCTCGCGAGGCGGATGACGCAAGAGCTCTTCAGGAGTGGCCTAGTCAGGCAGGCTCACGAGGAGCGGAGATATCAAGGCGGGGCAGACCTCACGAGGCTCTCGTGACGTGAGCCATGACGATCGACGCCAGGCGGGCGCCAGGCGGGCACCAGAGCACGCACCGTCCTTGTTTCCTCTTTGGTGCTAAGGAAGCCAGCGCAGGCGAGGAGTACCGAGGCATCAGGCAAAGGTTGCCATATCGGTGCAACGAGACCAAGACCAGAAGGATGGCAAGACGGAGGTCATCGTGGAGCCCAAGACGGTGTCACCACCAGAGCCTTTCGCAGGCGAAGACCGCTTTTGTCAGGATAGCTTGTACTGGCTGTCCCCCTTCAAATTTACCCGCCATTGTTGGCTCCCTTCCCGCTCAATATTTGGGAAGAGGACCAGGGCCTATATAAGTAGAGCTAGCCACCACAGTAGGGGGCATCGAGTAGGTCATCCAGCTCTCACCCGCTAAGTCACCAAGCACAAGAACACGTCAAACTCAAGAGGTTGTTCTTTCCATTGTACTGTTCTTCATCAACCCAAGAGGCAATCCACCACCACACTGGAGTAGGGTATTGCACCACAACGGTGGCCCGAACCAGTATAAATCTCGTGTCTTTCTGTGTTGCGAGTTCATCAAGTTCGTCTGCGAGATCTTAGTGAGCTAGGGTGTAGATCGCTAGGAGGGAAAGACTTTGCGCGCACCCCAGTGTTCGAACCTTAAGGGTTTGCCGGAACCCCACATCCGACATTTGGTGCACCAGGTAGGGGTGCACCGGAGCTCCTCTCCACCAACCTGCGCCCCGCGCCGCCGCACTTCACCCCCATGGCAGGTGCCCCGCCATCCACCTCTGCGGCCGACATCGACAGTGGGGTGTCTGGGTACCGAGCCCTGGCCCCCGCCCTACGACGAGTGCGGTGGCCAACCAAGTTCAAGCCAGAGATGCCGCTGCGTTACGACGGTGCGGCAGACCCAACGCCATTCCTGCTGGCGTACGAGGAGGCTGTCCTTGAAGCCGGAGGCAACGACAAGATCATGGCCAACTGGTTCCCCATGGCCCTTGCCGGCGAGCCGCGTGCCTGGCTGCTCAACCTTCCGGGATCCACGGTGGCCTCCTGGGGGAACTCCGCGACCTCTTCACCGCTCGCTACGCGGTGCCGGCGCACCATGCAGTCGCTGCCATGCTAGGCGGCTCTCAAGCACCGCCTTCAGGCCGCCACGCTGCCGTTCCTCCGCTGACGGAGCCATCTCCAGCGCCTGGGCTCACGGGTTGGCTGCGCCAGAGGCCAACCTCACCTTCGCTCAAGACCACCCGACTCCACCGCCGGCTTTGGCATGCTCCCAGTGCTCTGCACGCCCACCATCTGCAACGTGGCCATTACCAAGACCCTCATAGACGGTGGTGCCGGCCTCAACTTGCTCTCTGTAGAAGCCTTCAGCCTTCTTCACGTGCCGCTCGAGCGGCTCAGCCTCAGCAAGCCCTTCTCGGGAGTGGGTGGTGGAGCTTCCCACTCTTTGGGGCAGATCCGCTTCCCTGTCACCTTCGGCACACGCGACAACTACCGCACCGAGTTGGTGGACTTCGACATCGCCCGCATCGGTCTCCCGTACAATGCCATCCTCGGGTACCGGGCTCTCACTCAGTTCATGGCGGCGACTCACCCGGCATACAACCTCATGAAGATGCCAGGGAGCAAGGGCGTCCTCACCATCAAGGGGGACACTAAGGAGGCCGTGACGACGCTCAGGCTCTCCTTGAAGACCGCGGCAGCAGCACAACCCGCCGACGCCGGTACCCCCGAGGCCAAGGAGGCCGCGCCTACCAAGAAGAAGCAGTTGTTCACCCAAGACAAGGTGGAAACCATGCAGGTGTCGGTCAACGAGGAAGGTTCTTCAGGAGCCACCTACATACCCCAACATATCAGAAGTGGAGCCAAAAACCTAATTCCACCGCCGTAACTTCCTGTATCCACGAGATCCCATCTTGGGGCCTGTTCCGGAGCTTCGCCGGAGGGGGCATCTACCACGGAGGGCTTCTACATCAACACTATAGCCCCTCCGATGAAGTGTGAGTAGTTTACTTCAGACCTTCGGGTCCATAGTTAGTAGCTAGGTGGCTTCTTCTCTCTTTTTGGATCTCAATACAGTGTTCTCCCCCTCTCTCGTGGAGATCTATTCGATGTAATCTTCTTTTTGCGGTGTGTTTGTTGAGACCGATGAATTGTGGGTTTATGATCTAGCTTATCTATGGAAAATATTTGATTCTTCTCTGAATTCTTTTATGTATGATTAAGTTATCTTTGCAAGTCTCTTCGAATTATCCGTTTGGTTTGGCCAACTAGATTGGTAGTTCTTGCAATGGGAGAAGTGATTAGCTTTGGGTTCAATCTAGCGTGTCCTTACCCAAAGGATGTAAAGGGTTGCAAGGCACGATTGTATTGTTGTCATCGAGGATAACAAGATGGGGTATTTATCATATTGCATGAATTTATTCCTCTACATCATGTCATCTTGCTTAAGGCGTACTCTGTTTTTAACTTAATACTCTAGATGCATGCCGGATAGCGGTCGATGAGTGGAGTAATAGTAATAGATGCAGAATCGCTTTGGTCTACTTGTCACGGACGTGATGCCTATATACATGATCATTGCTCGGATAACATCATAACTATGCTCAATTCATCAATTGCTCAACAAGAATTTGTTCACCCACCGTAGAATACTTATGCTCTTGAGAGAAGCCACTAATGAAACCTATGGCCCCCGGGTCTATTCTCATCATATCAATCTCCATCACTTTATTTACTTGCTTTTCTTTTACTTTTTACTTTGCATCTTTATACCAAGAATACCAAAAATATTATCTCTATCAGATCTAACTCTCGTAAGTGACCGTGAAGGGATTGACAACCCCTAAGCGTTGGTTGCGAGTAGCTTTGTGAAGGTACGAGGGACTTGCGCGTAGTCTCCTACTAGATTGATACCTTGATTCTCAAAAACTGAGGGAAATACTTACGCTACTCTGCTGCATCATCCTCTCCTCTTCGGGGAAATCCAACGCAAGCTCGAGACGTAGCAAGAAGAATTTCTGGCGCCGTTGCCGGGGAGTCTTACGCAAAATTCAACATACCAAGTAACCATCACAATCCCTATCTCTCGCATTACATTATTTGCCATTTGCCTCTCGTTTTCCTCTCCCCCACTTCACCCTTGTCATTTTATTCGCCCTCTCTTTCCCAATCTCCTCCTCTTTTTCCCTTTGCCTTTTGTTTGCTCGTGTGTTAGTTTGCTTGTTCGTTGCGATGGCCCAAGATGCCACCAAATTGTGTGATTTCACCAATACCAATAATAATGATTTCCTTAGCACTGATTGTTCCTCTTGCCAAGATTGAGTCTTGTGAAATCAATACTGCTTTGTTGAATCTTGTTATGAAAGATCAATTCGCCGCCTTCCTAGTGAAGATGTCGCTACTCATCCGAATGGCTTCGTGATTTATGTGATATGCAAAAGAAAAAAGATGTCGATAATGATGTCGTTAAATTGAAGCTATTTCCTTTTTCGCTTAGAGATCGTGCTAAAGCGTGGTTTTCATCTTTGCCTAAAAATAGTATTGATTCTTGGAACAAGTGCAAAGATTCTTTTACCTCTAAGTATTTTCCTCCCGCTAAGATTATCTCTCTTAGGAATGATATTATGAATTTTAAGCAACTTGATCATGAACATGTTGCACAAGCTTGGGAGAGAATGAAATTAATGCTACGTAATTGTCCTACTCATGGTTTGAACTTATGGATGATTATACAAAAAATTTATGCTGGATTGAATTTTGCTTCTAGAAATCTTTTAGATTCGGCCGCGGGAGGCACTTTTATGGAAATCACTTTAGGAGATGCTACTAAACTCCTAGATAATATTATGGTTAACTATTCTCAATGGCATACTGAAAGATCTACTAATAAAAAGGTGCATGCTATAGAAGAAATCAATGTTTTGAGTGGAAAGATGGATGAACTTATGAATTTATTTGCTAAGAGTGTTTCTTCTGATCCCAATAATATGCCTTTATCTACCTTGATTGAGAATAATAATGAATCTATGGATGTGAATTTTGTTGGTAATAGTTTTGGAAACAACGCGTATAGAGGGAATTTTAATCCTAGGCCTTATCCTAGTAATCCTTCTAATAATTATGGAAATTCCTACAACAACTCTTATGGAAATTTTAATAAGATGTCCTCTGAATTTGAGAGTAGTGTTAAAGAGTTTATGAATTCACAAAAGAATTTTAATGCTTTGCTTGAAGAGAAATTACTTAAAGTTGATGATTTGGCTAGGAACGTTGATAGAATTTCTCTTGATGTTGATTCTTTAAAGCTTAGATCTATCCCTCCTAAGCATGATATCAATGAGTCTCTCAAAGCTATGAGAAGTTCCATTGATGAGTGCAAAGAAAGAACCGCTAGGATGCGTGCTTCCAAAGATGCCTTTATTAAAGCGTGTTCTTCTAATTCCTATGAAAATCAAGATGAAGATCTAAAAGTTATTGATACGTCCCCTATTAAATCTTTGTTTTGCAATATGAATCTTGATGAAACTGAATATGATCTTCCTTTACCTAGAAGGCGTTCTAAGAATTCGGAATTTTTAGATCTTAATGATGAAATTGATGAAAGTGGGATTGAAAGATATAAAAATCGAGATATTGCTAAACCCACTATTTCGGATCTCAAGGAATTTAATTAAGAAAATTGCTCTTTAATTGATTGTATTTCCTTGTTGCAATCCGTGTTAAATTCTCCTCATGCTTATAGTCAAAATAAGGCTTTTACCGAACACATTGTTGATGCCTTAATGCAATCTTATGAAGAAAAGCTTGAGTTGAAAGTTTCTATCCCTAGGAAACTCCATTATGAGTGGGAACCTACTATTAAGATTAAAATTAAAAATTATGAGTTTCATGCTTTGTGTGATTTGGGTGCTAGTGTCTCTACTATTCCCAAAACTTTGTGTGATTTAGTAGATTTCCGTGATTTTGATGATTGCTCTCTAAACTTGCATCTTGCGAATTCCACTATTAAAAAGCCTATGGGAAGAATTAATGATGTTCTTATTGTTGCAAATAGGAATTATGTGCCCTTAGATTTTATCGTTCTTGATATAGATTGCAATCCTTCATGTCCTATTATTCTTGGTAGACCTTTCCTTAGAACGATTGGTGCAATTATTGATATGAAGGAAGGGAATATTAGATTCCAATTTGCATTAAAGAAAGGCATGGAACACTTTCCTAGAAATAAAATAAAATTACCATATGAATCTATCATGAGAGCCACTTGTGGATTGCCTACCAAAGATGGCAATACCTAGATCTATCCTTGTTTTTATGCCTAGCTAGGGGCGTTAAACGATAGCGCTTGTTGGGAGGCAAACCAATTTTATTTTGTACTTTTTGTTTTTGGTTATGTTTAGGAATAAAATAATCCATCTAGACTCTGTTTAGATGTGATTTTATCTTTTAATTAGTGTTTGTGCCAAGTTGGACCTATTGGATCTTCTTGGGTGATAGTTATTTGATCTTGCTGTAATTTCCGGAATCTTTGTGCTCAGTGCCCGAATTGTAAAAAATCACCAGAACGTGATAAAATACTGATTCCAATTGATGCTGATCAATAAACAAATTGTACAGGTCTTCTAATTTTGTTAGAATTTTTTGGGTTCCAGAAGTTTGCGTTAGTTACGGATTACTACAGACTGTTCTGTTTTTGACAGATTCTGTTTTGCGTGTGTTGTTTGCTTATTTTGATGAATCTATGGCTAGTAAAATAGTTTATGGTCCATAGAGAAGTTGGAATACAGTAGGTTTAACACCAATATAAATAAAGAATGAGTTCATTACAGTACCTTAAAGTAGTCTTTTGTTTTCTTTCTCTAACGGAGCTCACAAGATTTCTATTGAGTTTTGTGTTGTGAAGTTTTCAAGTTTTGGGTGAATTGTTTTGATGGATTATGGAACAAGGAGTGGCAAGAGCCTAAGCTTGGGGATGCCCATGGCACCCCCAAGATAATCCAAGGACACAAAAAAGTCAAAGCTTGGGGATGCCCCGGAAGGCATCCCCTCTTTCGTCTACTTCCATTGGTAATTTACTTGGAGCTATATTTTTATTCACCAACATGATATGTGTTTTGCTTGGAGCGTCTTGTATTATTTGAGTCTTTGCTTGTTTACCACAATAATCCTTGCTGTACACACCTTTTGAGAGAGCCATATATGAATTAGAATTTGATAGAATACTCTATGAGCTTCACTTATATCTTTTGAGCTTGATAGTTTGCTCATAGTGCTTCACTTATATCTTTTTGAGCGTGATAATTGTTTTGAGATATGGAGGTAATAATATCAAAGTCATGCTAGTTGAGTAGTTGTGAATTTGAGAAATGCTTGTGTTGAAGTTGGTAAATCCCGTAGCATGCACGTATCGTTAAAGTTGTGTAACAAATTTGAAGCATGAAGTGTACCTGGCTTGTGCATCCTTATGAGTGGCGGTCGGGGACGAGTGATGGTCTTTTCCTACCAATCTATCCCCCTAGGAGCATGCGCGTAGTACTTGAATTGTTGATGACTTCTAAATTTTTGCAATAAGTATATGAGTTCTTTTGACTAATGTTGAGTCCATGGATTATACGCACTCTTACCTTTCCGCCATTGCTAGCCTCTTCGGTACCGTGCATTGCCCTTTCTCACATTGAGAGTTGGTGCAAACTTCGCCGGTGCATCCAAACCCCGTGATACAATATGCTCTATCACATGTAAACCTCCTTATATCTTCCTCAAAACAGCCACCATACCTACCTATTATGGCATTTCCATAGCCATTCCGAGATATATTGCCATGCAACTTTCCACCGTTCCGTTCACCATCATCATGACATACATTACTTTTGTCATATTGCCATTGCATGATCATGTAGTTCACATCGTATTTGTGGCAAAGCCACCATGCATTATTTTCATACATGTCACTCTTGATTCATTGCACCATCCCAGTACACCGCCGGAGGCATTCATATAGAGTCATACCTTGTTCTAGTTTCGAGTTGTAATCCTCATGTTGTAATCAATAGAAGTGTGATGATCATAATTATTAGAGCATTGCCCAAATAAAAAAAAGAGAGAAAGGCAAAAAAAAAGAAAGGCCAAAAAGAAAAGAAAAGATAAGGGCAATGCTACTATCTCTTTTTCCACACTTGTGCTTCAAAGTAGCACCTTGTTCTTCATGTAATGAGTCTCATATTTTGTGCTTCAAAGTAGCACCTCGTTCTTCATGTAGTGAGTCTCATATATTGTGCTTCAAAGTAGCACCATGTTTTTCATATAGTGAGTCTCATAAGTTGTCTTTTTCATACTAGTGGGAATTTTTCATTATAGAACTTGGCTTGTATATTCCTACAATGGGCTTCCTCAAATGCCCTAGGTCTTCATGAGCAAGCAAGTTGGATGCACACCCACTAGTTTTATTTTGTTGAGCATTCTTAGCTCTAGTGCATCCGTTGCATGGCAATCCCTACTCCTCATGTTGATATCAATTTGATGGGCATCTCCATAGCCCGTTGATTATCCTCATCAATATGAGACTTTCTCCTTTTTTTGTCTTCTCCACACAATCCCCATCATCATATTCTATTCCACCCATAGTGCTATATCCATGGCTCACGCTCATGTATTGCGTGAAGGTTGAAAAAGTTTGAGATTATTTAAGTATGAAACAATTGCTTGGCTTGTCATCGGGGGTATAGAAGTTGGGAACATCTTTGTGTGACGAAATGAAGTATAGCCTAACTATATGATTTTGTAGGGATGAACTTTCTTTGGCCATGTTATTTTGAGATGACATAATTATGTTGATTAGTATGCTTGAAGTATTATTATTTTTATGTCAATATGAACTTTTGTCTTGAATCTTTCGGATCTGAATATTTTTTTTGACTATGTACTGCAAGGCAACAGCCTCACAGCCCTTTATTAAAACAAATATAGATTCTGTACAAAATTAGAAAGGAAAACAAGAGGGGAAAAGAAGGCTACTTACAGGGGATTAGTGTAAAGAATCTATCCAATCAGTTAGTCTATCTCTATATTTACACTTGATTCTATGAGCTAAGAGAGTAATATCATGAATAAAATTCCTCCTCCAAGCTCTGAAAGTGGGCAGCTCATTTCTGAAGATCCTTCCATTCCTTTGGGTCCAAATATTCCAGGTGGCCGTAAATACTACCTCAGTGAAAAATGGGTGACCGAATTCCCTCCTGGCCTCACAAGCCATTTCAAAAGTGGTCTGATTAGGTTGAACATTCCATGAAATGCCCAAATAATTCCGCACATCGCTATTAAAGTTGCAAGCAAAAAGAGATGAGCTCTATCTTCATGCAAACCTGAGAAACAAATGGCACAAGTATCATCCTGGATAATCCAATGACGCTCTCGCATCATATCCCTGGTGTTCAAGCGATCCATCAAAAGAAGCCATCCAAACACCTTGAGTTTGAGGGTGCAAGCACATTTCAGATCCACCAAAAAGAGGGTCACCACGACATCGTAAAAACAGGACAAATAGTAGATCCCGGATTGGTAGTCCCCGCTTTTGAAGGCCATCTCCACACGCCACTAACTCCCTCACGTAAGTTTATGAGAGGCATTAAAGCCTGAAGTTGATTGAATTCTCAAAAGCTTCAACCGATAAAGGCAGGTGAAAATTGTCGGTTGTGACAGCAGCTCCATCACATTTTTAATGGTAAGTGTATCATCAAGGACAAAAGAATGAAGCCGCTGAAAACGCTGTTGCATGGAGACCACCTCGTTATTAAGTTGCCACCGATCCAGCCGAAAACCACCGAGTCCCCTGAACGAACATGAGGGATGGCCAACTTACAAAATTTGTCATAAAGTTTCATCACATCACGCCACCAAAAGGAACCACAACTTTATGCTACTTGGGGTGGAGCAGCAGATAATATGTGTCCCAGATAAGTGAAACCTGGGCACATCCAACTTATTATAAAATTTGAAGAGATGCTTGATCAACAAGGCTTCATTCTGTTTGCCAAGGTCCAAAACCCCAAGACCTCCCGGTTCTTGGGCCGACAAACTAACTCCCAAGTTGCTAAAGGTTGTCTTGGCGTGTCGAGTTGCCTCGCCACGTACATTGCCGCATGATACGCTCTATCTGTTTCAGAATTCCTTGAGGTAATGAAAGGGAACACAAGAAGTATATTGACATGGAACATAAAACCGATTTCAAGAGTTGTAGTCGGCTACCCTGATTCAACAGACAGAAGAGGCGGAGATAATCGCCTCTCAATGCGGTCCACTAAAGGTAGCAAGTCATATATTGTGGGTCGAGTAGTACCCATTGGCAGTCCCAGGTAAGTAAATGGCATAGAGCCAACATCACATCCAAGCAAAGCTGCCATACGTTGACCCTCTTCATCAGACATATTCAGTGGAATCAAGGATGACTTACTAAAGTTAACCCTCAAACCTGTTGACTTAGCAAAGGTCTCAAGCATCTCCTTGAAAGCAATGAGTTGGTCATCCACCGCAGGAAGGACAATTAAAGTGTCGTCCGCATATTGAACAATCGGATAATCCCGTGAAGAGGTAGGTATGGGCAGTGTGAGAATGTTCCTTGCACACATCTCATTGACCACGGACTGCAATAAATCCACCGCAATCACAAATAACAAAGGAGACAAAGGATCTCCCTGTCTCACACCCGAACGGCAAACAAAGTGATTACCAGGCACCCCATTTAAGAGGATCGAAGAGGAGCCAGAGGACAAGATGTCATCAATCCAACCTGTCCAACGGTCATCAAAACCCTTGCATTTCGTAATCCCGAGAATCGATCATGTTCGATGGTATCAAACGCCGTGAAGTCCAGTTTAAGAAGGATTATAGATCTTTTGGATGCCTTACATCGATGTATATATTCAAAACACCATGCAAGGCAATCTTGAATGGATCTACACCAAGAAACCCATATTGATTATGATGAATACATTTGAGAATCACACTCAGAACCGATTTGCCAAAAGTTTAGTTAAAAACTTGAGGCAAGTGTTGGTTAATGATATGGGTCTAAAATCACCAATATATTCTGGCTCAACTTTTTGGAATGAGTGTAATGAGAGATGTATTCGACACACCAGTGTTGCACTTTCCATCATAAAACTCCCCGACCAAATTCATAAAATCTGTCCTCAATATATTCCAAAGAAGTCTTGAGAAAAGACCAGAACCCATCAGGGGCCGGAGCACGGTCAAGGCATATTCTTAATCACCGTATCCACCTCACAATCCGTGAAAGGTAAGGATAAGCTCTCCAGCCCATCAATACGGTCAATTAATGTGTCAAGGTCAAAACCCATTTGTATACCTTTTGCTTGGCCCATTCTACGATTGAAATCCGACCAAAACATCCCAGCTAACTGTTGATGATCGTAAACCACTTCCCCATCCTCGATTTGATTGAAGAAATAGTGTTTATCCTATATCTTTCGTTGCCATTGCGTGGAAGAACTTTGAATTCTCCTCACCAACTTTAATATTTCGATCGTGCAACGTTGCTTCCAATAAATGAACTGCCAATGAAGTATATCTTCAAGATGTAATTTGACAATCTTCCGAAGTTGAACTCCGCCAACTCAAGGGCCTAAATTCCTCAATATTATCCAAAAAAACAATTACTTTGTTGCAATCAGCAATGAGTGCTTTAACTGTGGATAGGTTAATATGCCATTTCTTAAGAGCATAACGAAGAGATTTGAATTTAGCGGAGATGATTAAGGCGGTTGAGGATTTATCCACGTATGCATTCCAAACCTCAGATACACAATCCATAAAACCAGGCAGATCAACCCAATAGTTTTCAAATCGAAAAATCTTTGCCTTGGGTATAGCAGTGGCAATTGAAACCACACACGGGACGTGGTCAGAGGCAGTGCGAGCAAGCGGAAAGACCATTGTGTTGGGATGATCATGTGTCCAAGCAACAGATGTAAAAAACCAATCAATTTGTTCGAGGAGGGGTGTGGCTTGCATATTAGACCATGTGTACTGACGACCCTTGATTGGAAGTTCAACAAGACCCAAATGGCCAATTATTTCATTAAACAAAAAGATATCATTCACATCACCACCTGGCTGGTTTCGATTCTCAATGGAACGCATAAAGTTAAAGTCTCCTAAAAGCAGCCAATTGTCCTCTAGCTGAATATCCAAATTATATAACCATTGCACAAAATCATCACGCGCAGGTCCCTGACACGGACCATATATGGAGACAAGAAACCAAGACTCAGATGTATGTTTAGATTGAAACTTCACAATAATGCCATATGATTTAGCCTCAATTAAGCTGCCTATGAAGAGAGATGAATTCCATATGACTACCATACCAGCAGATGCACCAACAGATGGTACATAAACAAAGTTGTCAAAGCGCCGTGGACAGAATTTTCTAATGAACCGATGATCGATATGCATGCATTTGGTTTCTTGGAGGCAAACAACAGAGCATCCACTTTCATTGATCTTTTGCCTAACCGCAAGCTGACGCGCTTCAGAATTTAGACCCCTAACATTCCAACAGTAGTACTTTCCAATCTCTAAACAAGGTTTGATTCATTCTGCATCAAAAGAGGGTAAAGCAAAAGTAAGCCACACAATGACCTACATCCCGTAAGACAGTGCAAACCGCAAAGTTCCAAACATATAACGACATAAAAAGGCGATTATGGTACGCCATGGACCTAAACCCGGATGATTAAACTAATCATCGGAACTTGCACCGTTGTTGAGCGGAGGGATCAGCCACAAGCTTATCCAGAGATTTTCTCCGTGCAATCGAAGACGAGCACCAATTCGAAGATCAACAATCGCCGCCGAGGAGGCACTGCAGATCATCGCGGCCTTGGGAGGTGCAGCTTTGCGCTTTTTCCCCATGTGTGTCTTCCTAGGAGATGACCCAATAACTACCGACGGTAGCCATCACGCAGCGCACTTAGGCGAAAGCACTGCTACCGACCTCGCCCACAATGACTCTAGAGGCTTTGGGCTTTCTTCCACGCTTGAGAGAGACTTTAGGAACAGCAAGAAACTCAAATGCTTCAGAACAGGTTCATCAATATCATCAAAACAAAGAGCTCGAGCTACGTGCCTTTTAATCGATGACGCTTCTCAAACCGAGACATAGAGACAGTGCGCAGGAGCTGCAATTTTGGTGCCGGAGCGGGAATCTTCCAGGACTGATTGTTCAAAAGTGCACCAAGATGAGACCGAAAGACAACCTTTGGAATGTCAGAGATCCCAAAAAGCGGCAATACTTTCTCAAACGAGCGTTGCCATTGCATCACAGGGGGCAGAACAGGCCCAAAAACAGTAAACACTTGTCCGATCATTAAAGGATGCTGTTGAGGTCCCAATGGCTGTTGGAGCACGGCAACTTCATCAGCAGCGATGTCATTGTTTATCAATCATCGATAATCAATCACAATTGACTCTTGAGACTGAACTTCCTCGATATTAACTCGCTGCCCACCTCCCGAACTTGTGGAGGGTCATCCTGTGGCTGTTCATTGGGTGCAGGCACATCATTCCAACCCAGCTCCGGGAACTCAGGTAAAACCCAATTGTGATTATTGAAATGCATGTTGCCAGGGAGGGGGTGGGGATTGCCATTGAGGGGCATTGGGTCCTCATCACAGGTAGGATATCGCAAAGTCTGCAGATAGAATATAAACCGGAGCGCACCAAGAAATCAACCCCACCAAAATCAGAAAATTCTCTCAGATGTCACCGATCTGGGGACCATAGAAGGTGCAGGAAAAGACGCATAAACCAAGGAGCGGACCTTCATTGGATCATCCTGGTGCCAATGGTGGAATCTACCAAAAGTACTAATAACATCTGCAAGATATTGAGAGCGCCTATAATCCAAAGGAACTCCTAGCAGCATTATCCATCCCCTTCGAAAACCTTGCACAGCTCTGTAGTTAATACCCTCATCATGCGGAATAAACCTGACAAATCTATCGTTGCCCAAATCGAAAGGAGGGTGGTCGACTAAAGCTTGACGGGCCAGAGCACTACGTAGTTGAAATAAACCAACCCCTTGGATCCATGGCTGGGCATCCAACACGGCTCTCTGCAGAGTATTGACGATAAAATCACTGACCAGATTCCTGAGATGTCGACTTCTTCAGCAGAGGAGCAGGTTCGACAATGGCGACAAAGATACGCCTCATGCTTGCCGATCCGAGCCATCACCGGCGCAAAGAAGGTGCGAGGCAATCGTAGCTCCCCTCCATCGATGATATCGAAACCATGCGGGAGGAAGTCCATCGGGTCCAACGGAAAGTTGGCCATTGTTGAAGCAGCGGAGGGATGTACCAGAGCCTGAGGCGAGGGTGGTGGTGAGGAAGGCGGCAGAGGCGCCAGGGCGGTGGCTCAACCGGCAATGGTGGGGATGACGGGCGGCAGGCTTGATGGGATCGGGCATAGACTCCTCCGGCTAGCTATGGGAGAAAACGAGGAGTCCCGCCCAAAAACTCGCCGACCGGCTAGATACGGGGGAGTTGGACCGCGGGACCCACCTGTAAGAGGGAGATAGGCTAGAATCGGAACAGCCCTTTGCCCTGTGTCCCAACCGAAAGCATCTACGGCACCTAACCCTGCTAGTGCACGCGCTGGATAAATGCTTCATTGACAAACAATTTTGACATTTCCAAACTTTGAAAACCATGTCATCCACTAGATCATTAAATCCATCACAATCAACAGGTGATTTCAATGTCCTGGGATTAATAAACTCCTCATTTCCAATAACAGTTGGAGGTGCAGGTTCGGAAGCAGCTTGGGCCGAAACAAACTGGACCGGAGAAACCTCCTGGGGCGGGGAATTCAGTTGGGCTGAAGAGGTCTCATGGGCCGCCACCGGACTGGCCCGTTCCCTCCCATGCACATGCAGATTCACGTCCGAAGTAGGTGGATTAATCCCAGATATACCGGCCAAGGAAGTAGCGTGGACGTTGACTGTTCCGAAAATAATGGGTGGTTCGCCACCGCCCATCGGAGTTCGATGCGCCCGGCGGCGGAGGAACGATGACTCTCTCACGAGGCAGCACCGTACCCAAAGATCTCAAACCGCTTCAACAAGACTCGCGAAGCAGGAAAAGAGTATCCCTTGCAAACATCATACTGTTGGAAAGTGGCAAATGAAATCCTCTTCGGAGGCCCAGAGGTCGTACGTAAGGCAGATTTGGAAGGAGGCTTATGCATAGCTAGTAAACCCATAGCAGCACGCTTTTTAGAAGGGCTAATGATAATCCATTCGGCATCACACTCTTTCTTCCAAAGAACAAACTCCCGTTTCCAATTAGGGCCACCATTACCCCATAGGTGAAAGTAGCATTTGAATTGCGGACACACGAAAGATCGCAAATGAAGAATAAAAATGCCAACACGTTTGCATGATACCAGAAATGAGAATACCTTGTCCGCAATGAATTGCACAGATAGATCAATTGCAGATCCTCCAATTGCACATTCCAAAGCCGCAGCCGCCGAATCCTCATCAAGACGAAATCTATGTCTGCTGAAAGACACAACCATAATAAAATGGCTCGTGTCATCCGAGGGATGAATGGTTTTTCCACAAGATCTGAAAACCTCCTCCGCAAAAGCCACACCCTTGGAGAAATCCAGATCCAAAGTCGATCCACCATGCGGACCCATGTGAGATGGGTATAGGGTGGTAGATCAGGGAACGCCGAAGAAGATGGATGGAGAGAGGACCAGATTTACTGGCTGAGGAGAAAGATCGCCGGGGAGCCTAGGGCGCCGGTGAGAGGCGAGGTCTCCATCCTCCGTTAATTTTTTTATCCCGAAAACAATTAAGAAGATTTACATTGAAATTATGCCAAAGTATCACTCCGCATCAAAAATTCTCTTTTTATCATTTACCTACTCGAGGACGAAAGCAGAATTAAGCTTGGGATGCCCGATACGCCTCCAACGTATCTATAATTTTGATTGCTCCATGCTAGTTTATCTACTGTTTTGGACTATAATGGGCTTTATTTTCCACTTTTATATTATTTTTGGGACTAACCTATTAACCGGAGGCCCAACCCAGAATTGTTGTTTTTTTGCCTATTTCAGTGTTTCGAAGAAACGGAATATCAAACGGAGTCCAAACGGAATGAAACCTTCGGCAACGTGATTTTCTCACCGAACATGATCCAGAGACTTGGACCCTACTCCAAGAAGTGCAGGCGGTCACGAGGTGGGGGCACGCCCCCCCCAGGCGCGCCCCTGCCTCGTGGGCCCCGACGCCCACCGACGTATTCTTCCTCCTATATATACCTCGCACTTCAACAGATCGAAGGGGAGCCAAAACCTAATTCCATCGCCAGAACTTCCTCATCCACGAGATCCCATCTTGGGGCCTGTTCCGAGCTCACCGGAGGGGCATCTACCACGGAGGGCTTCTACATCAACACCATAGCCCCTCCGATGAAGTGTGAGTAGTTTACTTCAGACCTTCGGGTCCATAGTTAGTAGCTAGATGGCTTCTTCTCGCTTTTTGGATCTCAATACAATGTTCTCCCCCTCTCCCGTGGAGATCTATTCGATGTAATCTTCTTTTTGCGGTGTGTTTGTTGAGACCGATGAATTGTGGGTTTATGATCCAGCTTATCTATGGAAAATATTTGATTCTTCTCTGAATTCTTTTATGTATGATTGTTATCTTTGCAAGTGTCTTGAATTATCCGCTTGGTTTGGCCAACTAGATTGGTAGTTCTTGCAATGGGAGAAGTGCTTAGCTTTGGGTTCAATCTTGCGTTGTCCTTACCCAGTGACAAAAAGGGTTGCAAGGCACGTATTGTATTGTTGCCATCGAGGATAACAAGATGGGGTATTTATCGATTGCATGAATTTATTCCTCTACATCATGTCATCTTGCTTAAGGCGTTACTCTGTTTTTAACTTAATACTCTAGATGCATGCTGGATAGCGGTCGATGAGTGGAGTAATAGTAGTAGATGCGAATCGTTTCGGTCTACTTGTCACGGACGTGATGCCTATATACATGATCATTGCTGGATAACATCATAACTATGCTCAATTCATCAATTGCTCAACAGTAATTTGTTCACCCACCGTAGAATACTTATGCTCTTGAGAGAAGCCACTAGTGAAACCTATGGCCCCGGTCTATTCTCATCATATCAATCTCCATCACTTTATTTACTTGCTTTGCTTTTACTTTTACTTTGCATCTTTATACCAAAAATACCAAAAATATTATCTCTATCAGATCTCACTCTCGTAAGTGACAACCCCTAAGTGTTGGTTGCGAGTAGCTATCGTTTTGTGCAGGTACGAGGGACTTGCGCGTAGTCTCCTACTGGATTGATACCTTGGTTCTCAAAAACTGAGGGAAATACTTACGCTACTGTGTTGCATCATCCTCTCCTCTTCGAGGAAATCCAATGCAAGCTCAAGATGTAGCAAGGAGCACCAAGCCAAGGGCGCGCTGCGCCAAGCCGGAGCTAAAGTGGTGCATGGTTAGGAAGGCGCAGCAAAGGCATCAGCTGCTGGAATACCAAGCTCGGCAGGGCAACATCGCAGAAGCTCCTGAGGACAGTCAGGTCTCAGGTACCCCTCCACCTCAGGATATGCCCCAATCTCCGCAGGACCCGAGCCTTGACAGTGTGCCAGCCCTCGTCGAACACACTGTGTACTTCGTCAGCACCGTACTGCGGGACGCGAGGGCATGCTACCCCATGCCCCAGAAACTCCTCCTCGCACTTTTGGTGGCATCACGCAAGCTGCGACACTACTTCCAGGGCCACCCCATCAAGGTCGTCTCAGCCTACCCATTGGAGAGGGTGCTCAGGAGCCCTAACTCAGCCGGAAGGGTTGCTGAGTGGAACATCGAGTTGCAAGCATTCCAGTTGGAGTTCAGCACTACCAGGGTCATCAAGGGGGCCGCGCTCGCTGACTTTGTGGCAGAATGGACGGATGCCCCGACACTTGAGGAAGGAGAAGACCGGTCCACCTCGCCAGGGAGCGAGGCTCTAGACGGCTGGGTCATGTATTTCGATGGCGCCTTCGCACACCAGGGCGCGGGGGCTGGCGCAGTGCTTATCTCGCCCACTCAGGACAAGCTCTACAACGCCGTGCAACTCTGCTTTTAGCACGGCGAGAAGGTCTCCAACAATATCGCAGAATACGAAGGCCTCATAGCTGGCCTGAAGGCTGCGGCAGCTCTAGGGGTGAAGCGCCTTACCGTCAGAGGCGACTCGCAACTCCTCTTCAACTTCTCCAACAAGGTGTACGAGCCGAAGGACGAGCATATGGAGGCCTACCTCGTGGAGGTGCGCAAGATGGAAAAACAGTTCTCGGGCCTGGAGCTGCAGCACGTGCCCTGGGGCACCAACAAGGAAGCCGATGACATCGCCAGGAGAGCATCCAAGCGGCAACCGCAAGAGCCCGGTGTCTTTGAGGAGCGGCTCTTCAAGCCATCAGCTACACCACCTCTCTGAAGCACGACTCGGCCTCGGGAGGAGCTCCCACAACCTCCAGTCACGGGAGCCACAGCTTGTGGCCTGACCTCAGGAGCTCGGCTGCTCTTGGCGCTCGAGCCCTAGGAGTAATGCTGGACCAAGGAGTTCAAGGAGTACCCGACGCACGGGAAGCTGTCGGAGAAGGAAGAGGACGCGGAGCGCGTGGCTCGGCAAGCCACGGCATACTGTATCCAAGACGGCGAGTTGTACAGGAAACGGCTGAACGATGTCACGCTGCGTTGCATCTCCAGTGATCAAGGAAGGGAGTTGCTGATTGACATACACGGCGGGGACTGCGGACACCACTCGTCGTCACGCACCCTCGTCGGCAAGGTGTTCCGCAGTGGATTCTACTGGCCTACAACACTCAACGACGCAGCCGAGCTGGTGAAGTCCTGCGAAGCTTGCCAATTCCACGCCAAGCAAATCCATCAGCCTGCTCAGGGCCTCCAAACCGTCCCGCTCACATGGTCGTTCGTGGTCTGGGGGCTAGACATCTTAGGCCCGTTCCCTCGGGCGCCAGGGGGCTACAGCTATCTCTACGTCGCCATCGACAAGTTCACCAAGTGGGCGGAAGTGGAAGCCGTCCATACCATCCCAGCCGGCTCTGCTGTCAAGTTCATCAAGGGCCTCGTGAGCCGCTTCGGGGTCCCCAACCGTATCATCACAGATAACGGTTCGCAGCTTACTAGCAACCTCTTCAAAACCTACTGTGCTTACCATGGAACGCAGATCTGCTACGCTTCGGTGGCCCACCCCAGGAGTATTGGTCAGGTCGAACACGCTAACGCGGAGGTCCTGAGGGGCCTCAAGACCAGGACCTTCAAGAAGAAGCTGGGGTCCTGCGGCAGGGGCTGGCACGACGAGCTCCAGTCCGTGTTTTGGTCCATCCGCACCACCGCCACCAAGCCAATGGGCGAGACTCCATTCTTCCTCGTCTACGGAGCTGAAGCAGTCCTTCCTCGCGAGGTCAAGCATCGCTCCGCACGGGTCCTGGCGTTCGACGAAAGGAGTAGGACGCCACGCGGGGGATCGATCTCGTGCTCGGGGAGGAACATCATCGTGAAGCTGCACTGAGGGCGGCAAGGTACCAGCAAGCGCTGCGGCGATACCACTGCCGCAACATCCGCTCCAGGACACTCGAGACGGGTGACCTAGTCCTGAGGCGGGTCCTCTCCAGGGAAGGGCTGCATAAGCTTTCACCAATGTGGGAGGGCCCATTCAAGGTCGCCCACATCTCTAGGCCTGGCGCCGTGCGCCTGGAGACACAGACGGAGTGCCTATCCAAAACGCCTGGAAAATCCAGCACCTCCGGAAGTTCTACCCATGAAGCAAGGCCCAGAGCCTGTGAAGAAAGGCCCAGAGCCTATGAAGAAGGCCCGGTGCCTGTGAAGAATCGCCGCCCATGACACTCTCACGTAATAATGAGTTGGGGCTGTACACGCCCCGGAGTCTCAAGAGCGCCGGCCTCAGGCCCTGGGGCTCCCGCCCACGCCTAGTGGCAGCACTTAGCTCCGCGCTGGTGAGAAGATTTGAAGACTAGATTAGGTGCCGGACGCGGCTTTTCATTTTCGTTCCGTAGTTGGCTCGCTTTCCTTAATCGAAGTTTGCTTTTGGCGTTCCTTGCTGATTTGATTCCCTCGCCTCTCACCGCATTTTTCTGGCTCGGGTTTGCTCGTGTTCTCTCTCTCGCATACCTCACGAGGGGGCTAGGCAGGTGCCCTCGCGAGCATTTTTCTCCTCTCTGCCTTCTCGCGAGCCACCCACGTTCGAGCCCAAAAGCTGGCGCACCTCTCCTAGTCCGTGCCCCTCGAGTATAGCGATACAAACGCCAGATCAGGGCCTGGGTGAACGGCAAATCTTTTAACGCACTTCCTAATGAATTTTCGCAGTCCCTGAGCAAATGCAGGACGCCAAGGCAAGATGGACACGAGGAAACAAACACCTCGTGAGGAAGGGGGCGTCCTGAATATACCAAGTTAAGTTATCTTTGCGCAAAATAATGACACGGCACGGGAACAACACGATAGCGCAATAACCGAGGAACCATAGTTCAGTACATGCCCCCTGGGCCCATACTGGTTTCATTCTTGATGCAGGAAAAGGAGTAAAACAAAAGTAGCATTGCAGCGATCCGTGGAGGCAGGCCCCTAGCGGCACCCCGACCCTAGCCGGATCCTTCCTCGCGCTTCATGGAGGCGCGGCGACGAGATGACCCACTGCTGCCTTCAAAGCGGGCACGGCGGCTGGTTGTAGCCGCCACTGCTGGAGCTGTCGTCGGAGGAAGAGCCGCCGTAGCTGGACGAGACACGGTCGCCGCCGAGGGCAGGCTCACCCTCATCCTCGTCGCGACCGTCACCAAGGCCGAGCACCTCATCACCGTCGTTTGCCTCGGGGAAGCACCCGGCGCGGCGACCATCTTCCCCAAATACCCTCACATAGAGGGTCGACCCACCATCGTACTTGAAGTGGAGGTGCACACCTCGCCGAGGGCAGCCTTGCTGGCGAACGTCTGCCCGACCACCAAGGGCCAGGGCTATGTTGCCCGAGGAGGAAGTCTCGACCGCAACCCAAGAGGCCTTGCTGCAGCAAACCATCCGCCTGCAACCAGAGTCCGCCTGGACCAGAGGCCAGCAGTTCGCCAGCGAAGAAGCGCGGAAGTTGGATGTCACATCCCAGATAGACCATGCATTAGGGTGTGCATCATGTTTAAATTTCATCTGAATTTGAAATGGGGAAAGCAGAAACCCCGTAACCCCCCCTTAAAATAACTAGGGTTTACTAAAATTTAATTCAATGAATCCGAAATGCCCTTCAAAATGCTCATCCTCTATGTTTGGGTTTAAGATCCATGTCAAAGAAGGTGGGACATTTTCTAGGTCACCTAAGGGTTCTAAATTTAATTCACAAATTTCTGAAATGGGCATTTTAAATTATGGAAAATATTTTAAGTGTTCAAAAATTGTTAAACTAAAATGTTTCATGTTGGGAATATTCCAACTAGTGACCAGGAGCATTTTGGTAATTTTTGAAAAGGTTTTGGTATTTTAAAAAACCCTAAACAGAATTGCAGAAATTAGAAAAAGATAAAAAATGGGAAAACCCTTACCTGTCGCCAGCACCCGGCCCACCTGCCGGCCCAGCCCAGCAGCCGCGCCAGCGAGCTGCTTGGCTCGGCCTGACAGGCAGGTGCCGCCGCCCGGCGTCTTGCGAGCGCGCCGCCACGCAGCTGGCCGCCGCCTGCCGCCCTCGCCGCCTCGCCGACCGGGACGACCCACGCGTCGCCCCGAACCCCGGACACCGCCTCCCCCCTGCCTCTCTCTCTCGCTCGCTCTCGACCTGGCCGACGCCATCGCCGACACGCCACCGTCGCCGCCGTGCTCCCCGCCGTCCACGCACCTCACCGCCATGTCTGGCCGCTCCGCCGCACCCAGTTACCCCTAGCCAGCTAGTCCCCCTCGCTCCAAGACCCCCCGAGGCCACTACTCCGACCTCGCCCGAGTCCAAGGCCGCCGGAGATCCCCCTCGTCGCCGCCGCCGCATCAGTCCGCCCCGACCCGGCGAAGAAGCTCCCGCAGGTTCACCGTGAACCTAGCTACCTCTCTCCTCTCCGTTCTCTCCTTCTTGCACCACAGCGAGCACCCGACGATCGCTGAACCCACCATGCTGGCGCTCGTCAGCCGACGAGCCTCCGGTCACCTTTTGGCTGCACCACTATGTCCATCACACTCACCACTCTCCAACGAGGCTAACCGTGCACTCCCCGTGCCTCGCCAAGGCCGCTAACCCCGAACCCGTCGGTGGCCGAGCCTCGGTCGCCGCCCGACTCGTCGTCGGCGCCCACTCCGGCCACCCCTAACCTAACTCGACCCCACCAGGACACCGCGGCTCACCTCTAGCTACCGTAGATGCTCTCCGCGTTCCATTTGGAGCCGGAACGTGCAAAGCACTTGCTCCGCCCGCGTCTGCCTCGCCCGGCTGCTAGACGCCGGTGAGTTGACCTCACCCGTGGGCCCTGTTGACCCTCTGGGTCGATGACAGGTGGACCCCTCCGGCTAATCTAATTAGGATTAGTTTTAATTAAAACTAATCAGTTAAACTAACCTGACATGCGGGTCCCACTGGTCAGTTTGACCAGACGACCCCGTTGACCCTCGACGTCATGTTGACCTCATCTTGACGCATTAATTCAAATTCTGGAATTATTTTATATACTAAAATCCAGAATATAATTCAAATTTCAAATGCTTATAACTTTTATTCTATAACTCCAAATGCAAAGATTTATATATGAAAATTTATCAGAAAAATACACTCTATCCATTGGTACAGGTTTCATGCATGTTAAAACAAGTTAACTATGCTGAACAACCAGATTAAGATTTTGCACCATTAGGACTAACTCACATGGTCTATCATTTGAACCTTTGGTTCAAATGAGATCATCCCCTCCCTCCAATTTGCATTAGACCAACACACATTCATCTTGCCATGTCATAGCATGCATCATAATGTTGCACATTGGTTGTATGTTTATTTTGGTGTGTTTTCATGATAGGTTCTGCCTCAAGATAATCTCGATAACCCATCGAAGGGCAGTTCTCTACCCCAATTCCATCGGGCAAGCAATTCATTGAACATTCGATACAAACCCATGTTCTCGCTTCGCTCTCATTTTACTGCATTAAGACAACGCGATTCAACTGTTGTGTGCTGCGGTAGTTGAACCCACTTCCTTTGCATGACTGTCATTGCCACAAGAACTAGATGAAACCCACTAGTATGTGTAGGAGTTGATTGAGCCATGTTTGTGATTCCTACCATGCTATGCTTGCTATGCTTAGAGTTGTGTCAGTCGGCTCATCGGGATGATGAACTGGAGTGAAAGGTTGTGTTGGTTCGAGAGTGTAAGTGTTGAACACGATTTGGTAAAGGTATCGATGAGAGGCCATGTAGGAGTACATGGTGGGTTGTTTCATTGAAGCGAACTTAAGAACTGAGATCTGTGTTTGTGATCCATGAACTAGCTACTACCACACATTGGGCCCAAACCAATGGACCCTCTCGGCTTCTTAACCACCCCTTCATAGTCCGGAGTTGCAAGTAGTTTCGGTGTTTGTAGCATCTTTGGGGCCGCACGCAACGCTGACCTTAGGGGTGGGTTGTGTTGCGGTAGGCACCGTGGCTGATGTACCGAGTGCCCGCTTGGTATCTCGGGAACCCTGCACACATCGTTCGGGGCTGTATGGGAAACCTCGGCGGACTCCTGCGGATGGAACCGAATAGGCGATAACCTGGACTAGGGACTTGAGTGTTTAGGTAGGCTGTGGCCGACACCCACGTTGGGCTTCCGCTTGAAGGTTGCAGTACATGTCGTGTAAACGCATTTATAAGTGGTGAGAGTGTGTGAAGAAGTATACCCTGCAGGTTAAATATGATCTATTGAATAGCCGTGTCCACGGAGAAGGACTTCGGGTTACCTATATCAGTTCATAGACAAGTAAATGGATACTACTAAAAGCCTCAAGATAAGTGTGAGTATCGTGGATGGCCCTCTCGGGGATGACGAGAGAGGATCCACGGTGGAGTATTGTGATGGTGATTAGTGGACTGGTGTGCGACAAAATGCTTTACAAAGTGTGTCACGTGGGATAGCTTAGCCAAGAGTCAAAGCTGGCTTGCTGCATTTAACTCCACTCCTTCCTTGAGAATGTGCATGTATGATAGGATTACGTGGTAAGACTTCTGAGTACTTTTGTACTCATGTTTGTAATCAATATTTTTCAGAGGACTATACTACCCCTCCGACGGATTCTATGTAGATGTTGACTTGACGAGTAAGCTAGCCACCGGTGGCGATCTAAGACTTGTGAAGGGCCGTTGTAGATAGAAAGGCTCCAACAAGCTTTCTTTCTTTCTAGAGTCGTACTCGGACTACTTTGCTTCCGCATGTGCTTGTATGATTGTATGACTTGAGTGTTGGGTCATGTGACCCCTACCTGTATGAATATGTTATGTATGGCTCCTCGGGCCTCTTAAATAAAGTACTTGAGTTGTAGAGTTTTGTTGTGATGCCATGTTGTATTTACTCATATCGGGCATATTATGTATGATTGAAATGCTTGGTATGAGTGGGATCCGACAATCTAGTTGTTTATCCTTGGCAGCCTCTCATATGGGGAAATGTAAGTCTTGTGCTTCGGCGATAGTAGTCCGCTACAGCCGGTTCACGAGTCCTGCTAGCCCACTCTGCTTGGACACTTGATTGGCCGGCATGTGATTCATTTCGTTCCTATATGTCATCCCTTGAAAATGTCACGCGGTGATACTTGGAGTCCTGCCTAGCTGCTACAGCCCGGAATACCGGAGTCCTGTTAGCCAGTGCTACAGCCCAGTTCATACGTTGATGACCGACATGCTCGAGGTGTTTCATGTATGCCTGTCCCCATAGGTTAGTGCCGCTTTGGGTTCACGACTAGCCATGTCGGCCCGGTTCTTTGTCATGTGGATGCTAGCGACACTATCATATCGTGAGCCAAAAGCGCAAACGGTCCCGGCCATGGTAAGGCGACACCGTGGGAATACCGTGCGTGAGGCCGCAAAGTGATATGAGGTGTTACCAGCTAGGTCGATGTGACTTGGGATCGGGGTCCGACAGCGTTGGCATCGAGCGGGGCTGCTGTAGGTCCGCTAAGCCAAACTGGTCAAGTTGAGTCTAGAAATGCTTTAGTTATATGTAGGGGAATTGATTGTGGGAGGGAACGTAAGGCTCTTTTTACTCCTTTACCTTATGCCCTCTGATCTGAGTCATCCTCTTCTTATTCAACGTGGGTTTAGGACTAGGCCCTCTTTCTCTATCAGGTTCACGTGTTACTATCCATAGTACCTTGTAGGATTGTTGGTTACATCCTCAGTTCAGTGTTACTAAATTTTAGTATGCTACCATTTGAACCAGAACCTTGATATGATGTTGTTGAGTGGTTATGCAAATCTGATTTTGAATGTCTCAAATTTGATTTGAGCATTTACAGATGTTATGCTGCCCGATTTTCCTAGAATTCTAATGCCTTTGCATTATGGCTGTGCTTTCAGATGTCCACCGTTCCCGTAACCAAGTGGTTCGCCCGACTCGCTGCATTGATGTGTGCGGTCACACGGCCATGTTGGTTAGGGTGATGATTGAGGCTGGTTATCGATGGTATCCTGAATATACCGTCGAGGAGCAGTTCAGGATTTCAATCAAAGCCAATATCTATGCACGGTCGGATTTATCCATCCTATCCAGACTCTTGAGCCACTTCACTTTGTTCTTATGGGCTCGGAATCACTATTGGAATGTCTGCATACAAGATGCAGCCTATTCCATGATGACTATTATTCGAGCCAGACTGCTTTCTTCGAGCAACACCGACTTCCGCTATATGCGGCATCCCTCCCGGGCGCATGGCTACCTCCGAGGTCTGTCGGTGATGCAACCCATGAGGACTCACTCCTCCGTACCACTCTTGAATTGTTGGAGGACAAGGACCGTGAGAACCGGGCCTTGCGTATGGAGCTGTATAATGCCCGTTCCGACCACTTGGGCTACCGACTAGGTTTGCACCGCCGTGCAAGCGGATGTATGGACATGAGAGATTTGTACCTGTCTGGGCGAGTTTGCCGGACTTCATGGAGTGGCGTGAGGTTGGAGGCATCACTCCTCCTCGTGGGCCTCTTCTGCCACCCTTTGTGGGTCCACGACCACATCCGAGTCCTTATGGTCCACAGGCCCCACAGGATTGTCTGTTCCCAGACGACCATGTTCCACTTCCAGGTCTGGGTGGTGATTTCTATGAGGACTACTATGGAGCTGCCTGAGATAGTAGTAGTATTGCTAGTATGGTACTAGTTGTGTTTCCACCGTCCTGCGTGACTCGTGGAATACGACTTGGTATGTATCATTCCGGAAGTGTAGAAAAATAATGTATAGAAGTTGGAATGCTTCCGATGAGATGTAACGCCTTTCCTTATAGTTGTACTCCGTCAGGCTTGTACTAAACTATGAATGGTGTGTATGACCGTTGGTATATATATATGGCAGTTATATTACCATGTCATACGGATGAACATCTTTGCATTCCATCTGTCCATTACCTTCCGCTTTTCCTTGTTAAATTCTGCCATCCTGGTTTAAACCTTTGTTTTGTCTCCGGGATGGTCAACACTCGAATTCTCCTGCTGTTCCAGAGCAGGAGAGGCCCATGCAGCCAGAAATGTGAATCTGCCGCAACCGCCATCTTTGGCTGAGGTGATCTTTGAAGCGAGCGCAATAAGCGCTGAAACTAACCGCTTATTGGGCGCATTGAACAAAACACAGCCCGCCAGCCAAGAAACGATGGGGTTTCACTCAATGACTTCGTCAAACTATATCCTCCAAAATTCAAATGCTCCGTCGAGCCACTCGGCGCCGATGATTAGCTCCGCATATCCATCACAAGCTGCGTTCGCCAATGTATCCGAGGCGACAAAGTTACCTTTGCAGCCTACCATCTGGAAGGCCTGCCGATCTACGGTGGGAAAACTATGAGGCTATCGTCCGGCTGGACAAGTTACAACTTGGGATGAATTCAGTGCCGCCTTCGCGAGCACCATATTCGAAGGACTTATGGACCGCAAGCGTGAGGAATTCTGCAGTTTCACCCAAGGCGGCTGAGCGTGGATGCCTCTGTACCGTGAATTCGGGAGGTTAGCACGTTATGCTCCCAAGAAGTGTCTACCGATGCTAAGAAGCGGCGAGGTTCCGTAAGGGACTTAGCCCTGAGTTCGCCGAGATCTCCGTCTGCATGAATGCACCTCTTTCTCGAAGCTAGTCAATAAGGCTATCGGCGCGAGGCTGGGCAGACTTGACTTCGAGGCTTCACGCAGCACATCCGTGATTACGGATCATCATCCGGCTCTGGTTCCCGAGCGCGGGTTTGGGTTCCTAATCGGCTCTACCACCCAGGTACACCCCGAGGCCATCCTTGAGCGCCTCGCCCCAACCAACCGTATTTTCCACCCAAGACATATGGAGGTCCAATCGCTAATGTGGCCCCACGGCCAAATGTGATCACTTGCTTCAAATGTGGAGAGGCGGGCCACTATATTCGAGAGTGTCCCAGAACAACCCCAATCAAGCCGGAAAGTCTGTTGGTCGCGGCAAGCCAGCGGAAAGGTTCCCTATGCCAAGCCGGTTGCCACCGCTCGTGGCCATGTCAACTATGTCTCTTTGAAGAAACCTATGAGGATCCTAACGTCGTCCTCGGTACGCTTCTTGTTAATTGCCATCCGGCAACTGTTCTTTTTGATACTGGAGCATCTCATTCATTTATTTCTGAGAGCTATGCTCGTTTGCACAACACCACATTCTGCGACATGCCTACCTCCATGGAAATTCAAACTCCTGGTTCTAGATGGCAAACCTCTAGAATAAGTCATGGGAATGAAATTCTTGTCGACAGATTAGTTTTCCTTGCATCCCTAATAGCTCTCAAGTCCTCGGACATAAACATCATCTTGGGTATGGACTGGATGTCAGCCCATTATGCCAAGATTGATTGCTCGACTAGAACCGTTCAACTTACCCATCCTTCGGGCAAAACAGTGGATGTTTTAACCCGAGTGTCTAAGCGCCACTTTACTCATAAATGCCAACCCTCTTCCGGATCTCGAAGATATTCCGGTAGTCCGTGATTTCCGGATGTCTTTCGGAAGAACTGCGGTGTTCCACAGCGGGGATGTCGAGTTAAGTAATAGATCTTATTCCGGAACCGTCCCAATCTCTAGGAGACCTTATAAGATGGCACCCTAGAACTAGCTGAACTTAAGAAACAACTCGATGAGTCCTTGCAAAAGGGTTTCATCCGTCCTAGTTCATCTCCATGGGCTTGCCCGTCCTCTTCGTCAAGAAGAAGGATGGTGCGGATCGGATGGTTGTAGATTATCGACCTGTCAATTTGGTCACTATCAAGAACAAGTATCCGCTCCCGGGATCAACGACACATATGATCAGCTCGCTGGATCCTCGATCTTCTCAAGATGGATTTGAGGTTGGGCTACCATCAAATCAAAATCAGGAACGAGGACATACCCAAAAGCGGCTTTTGTCACTCGTTATGGCCAATCTGAGTACACCGTCATGTCCTTCGGTTTAACCAATGCTCCAGCCACTTTCTCTCGGTTAATGAACTCAATCTTCATGGAGTACTTGGATAAATTAGTAGTGGTATACCTCGATGATATACTCATCTACTCCAAGAATGAGGAAGAACATGCGAACATCTAAGGCTAGTATTGATGAAACTTGAGAGCACCGCCTTTATGCCAAATTCTCTAAGTGTGAATTCTGGTTGCAGTAAGTGACCTATCTAGGACATGTAATTTCTGGTAAGGGTATTGCTGTCAATCCCGCGAGTTCAAGCCGTCCTTGATTGGACTCCACCTGAATCGGTAAAGCAAGTTCGAGTTTCCTCGGGTTAGCGAGCTATTGCCGCCGCTTCGTCGAGAATTTCTCTAAAGTTGCTAAACCTCTAACGAACTCCTCAAGAAAGATAAGAAGTTCGAGTGGGCGCCACAGATGCGAGATCAGCTTTCGAGGCTGAAAAGGCGCTCGACATCTGCTCCGTACTTATTCCACCAGATTTTTCTAAGGACTTTATTATCTATTGCGGCGCCTCGCGACAAGGACTAGGTTGCATACTCATGCAAGATCGTCATGTGATTGCCTCGCATCTCGGCGATTCGTCCACATGAGGATAACTATCCCACACGATCTAGAGCTTGCGGCGATGGTTCATGCACTCAAAACCTGGCGACATTACCTTTTGGGTAATCGTTGCGAAATCTACACCGATCACCAAAGTCTGAAATATATCTTTACCCAACGGTTTGAATCTCGGGCAAAGGCGTTGGGTCGAGTTGATACAGATTTCGACTTAGGAATATCCTACACCCTGCAAAGCCAATGTCATGGTGACGCACTAAGTCGCAAATCTTCTTGTAACAATTTGATGTTACAACAAGGTCAACCAATTCTCCACGAGGAATTTCGTAAGCTTAACCTTCACATTGTTCCTCGAGTTCCTTTCCACCACAGGTGGCGAAACCTACCCTTACGGATCAGATCATCAAAGCACGGAAGGTAGATCCGGGAATCTCCGTATCAAGAGAAACATCAAGAAAGGAGTCGCATGATTGTTTCTCCATTGATGAACAAGGTGTCGTGTTCTTTGGAGACCGTCTAGTGGTTCCCAAGGTGCGCAACTTGAGGCGATTGATCCTTAAGGAAGCTCATGACTCTCCTCTCACCATTCATCCGGTAGTACTAAAATGTATCAAGATCTCGCGAGAGGTTTTGGTGGACTAGGATGAAGAGAAAATCGCTCAATACATTGCTAATCTGCGGCGTTTGTCGTCGAGTTAAGCGAACATCAACGACCTTTGGTACCCTTCAACCTTTGGACATTCCTGAATGGAAATGGGATAAAATCGGTATGGATTTCATTACGGGTTTCCAGGACCAAGAGAGGAATAACGCTATCTTCGTCATTGTTGATCGTCTTTCCAAAGTAGCCCACTTCCTACCTGTTAGTGAGAGTATAACCGCTAGCCAGCTAGCTGATTTGTACATCTCCCGAATAGTGTCTCTTCATGGTGTTCCATTGAAATTAACTCAGACCGTGGTAGTCTCTTCACCTCTCGATTTTGGGAAAGTTTCCAAAGCGCTATGGGGACTCGCCTCTCCTTTAGCACCGCTTTCCATCCCCAATCAAGTGGTCAAGTAGAGCGAGTCAATCAAATCTTAGAGGATATGCTTGAGCTTCATCATCTCCTTCGGCATGAATTGGGAGAAATGCCTTCCATTCGCCGAGTTAAACTTATAACAACAGTTATCAAGCGATGCAGGCAAAGCCCTTTCGAAGTTCTTTATGGGCGAAAATGTGAACGCCTCTTAACGGTGAAACCGGGAGAGACAACTCTTTGGCGGATATGATCCAGAAGCGAGAAGAGCAAGTTCGCGTTGTTAGTGAGAATTTGAAAACAGCCCAATCTCGTCGGAAGAGCCAATATGACCGCAAGCATAAGCCTATGGCTTATGAAATTGGCGAAAGGCTTACCTTGGTTTCTCCTTTAAAGGAACCCATCGATTGACATCAAGGGCAAGTTGGCTCCTCGTTACATTGGACCCTTTCGCATTCTCGCCAAGCGAGGAGAAGTTGCCTACCAATTGGAACTACCTCCGCATCTTTCCAAGGTCCATGATGTCTTCCCGTTTCCCAACTCGGCGTTGCTTCTCGGATCCTATCCGTGGAGTGGACCACAAACGCTTGATCTCCAAGATAACCTCACCTATCGAGAGTACCCCATTCGTATCCTCGATCAAACCGAAGCGTACCACTCGGCGTCGGAATATCAAGTTTCTAAAGGTTCAATGGTCAAACCATTCCGAGCAAGAAGCAACTTGGGAAAGGGAGGATCGTCTTCGACTTGAGTACCCCACCTTTTACATGAATAGATCCTAAATCTGGAACGAGATTCTTTTGAGTGGGGTGAGTTGTCACATCCCGGATAGACCATGCATTAGGGTGTGCATCATGTTTAAATTTCATCTGAATTTGAAATGGGGAAGCGAAACCCTGAACCCCCCCTTAAAATAACTAGGGTTTACTAAAATTTAATTCAATGAATCAAAATGCCCTTCAAAATGCTCATCCTCTTTGTTTGGGTTTAAGATCCATGTCAAAGAAGGTGGGACATTTTCTAGGTCACCTAAGGGTTCTAAATTTAATTCACAAATTTCTGAAATGGGCATTTTAAATTATGGAAAATATTTTAAGTGTTCAAAATTGTTAAACTAAAATGTTTCATGTTGGGAATATTCAACTAGTGACCAGGAGCATTTTGGTAATTTTTGAAAAGGTTTTGGTATTTTAAAACCCTAAACAGAATTGCAGAAATAGAAAAGATAAAAAATGGGAAAACCCTTACATGTCACAAACACCGGCCACCTGCTGCCCAGCCAAAGAGCAGCAGCCAATGGCTGCTTGGCTCGGCGTGACGAGCAGGCTGGTGCCGGGCCGGCGTCTTGGCGCCACGCAGCTGGCCGCCCTGCCTTCGCCCTCGCCGCCTCGCCGACCGGGGCGACCCAGCGTCGCCCCCGAACCCCCGGACACCGCCTCCCCCGCCTCTCTCTCTCGCTCGCTCTCGACCTGGCCGCGCCATCGCCGACACGCCACCGTCGCCGCCGTGCTCCCGCCGTCCACGCACCTCACCGCCATGTCCGCGCTCCGCCGCACCCAGCTACCCCTAGCCAGCTAGTCCCCTCGCTCCAAGACCCCCGAGGCCACTACTCCGACCTCGCCGAGTCCAAGGCAGCGGAGATCCCCATCGTCGCCGCCGCCGCATCAGTCCGCCCCGACCCGACGAAGCTTCCCGCAGGTTCACGTGAACCTAGCTACCTCTCTATCCTCTCCGTTCTCTCCTTCTTGCACCACAATGAGCACCGACGATCGCTGAACCCACGCCCATGGCGCTCGTCGCCGACGAGCCTCCGGCCACCTTTGGCTGCACCACTATGTCCATCACACTCACCACTCTCCATGAGGCTAACCGTGCACTCCCGTGCCTCGCCAAGGCCGCTAACCCCTAACCCGTCGGTGGCCGAGCCTCGGTCGCCGCCCGACTTCGTCGCGGCGCCCTCTCGGCCACCCCTAACCTAACTGACCCCACCAGACACCGCTGCTCACCTCTAGCTACCGTAGATGCTCTCCGCGTTCCATTTGGAGCCGGAACGTGCAAAGCACTTGCTCCGCCAGCGTCTGCCTCGCCGGCGGCTAGGCGCGGTGAGTTGACCTCACCGTGGGCCTGTTGACCCTCACGGGTCGATGGCAGTGGACCCCTCGGCTAATCTAATTAGGATTAGTTTTAATTAAAACTAATTAGTTAAACTAACGACATGCGGGTCCCACTGGTCAGTTTGACCGGGACGACCCCGTTGACCCTCGACGTCATGCTGACCTCATCTTGGCGCATTAATTCAAATTCTGGAATTATTTTTATATACTAAAATCCAGAATATAATTCAAATTTCAAATGCTTATAACTTTTATTCTATAACTCCAAATGCAAAGATTTATATATGAAAATTTATCAGAAAAATACACTCTATCCATTGGTACAGGTTTCATGCATGTTAAAACAAGTTAACTATGCTGAATAACCAGATTAAGATTTTGCACCATTAGGACTAACTCACATGATCTATCATTTGAACCTTTGGTTCAAATGAGATCATCCTATCCCTCAATTTGCATTAGACCAACACACATTCATCTTGCCATGTCATAGCATGCATCATAATGTTGCATATTGGTTGTATGTTTATTTTGGTGTGTTTTCATGATAGGTTCTGCCTCAAGATAATCTCGATAACCCATCGAAGGGCAGTTCTCTACCCCAATTCCATCGGGCAAGCAATTCATTGAACATTCCGATACAAACCCATGTTCTCGCTTCGCTCTCATTTTACTGCATTAAGACAACGCGATTCAACTGTTGTGTGCTGCGGTAGTTGAACCCACTTCCTTTGCATGACTGTCATTGCCACGAGAACTAGATGAAACCCACTAGTATGTGTAGGAGTTGATTGAGCCATGTTTGTGATTCCTACCATGCTATGCTTGCTATGCTTAGAGTTGTGTCAGGTCTGGCTCATCGGGATGATGAACTGGAGTGAAAGGTTGTGTTGGTTCGAGAGTGTAAGTGTTGAACACGATTTGGTAAAGGTATCGATGAGAGGCCATGTAGGAGTACATGGTGGGTTGTTTCATTGAAGCCGAACTTAAGAACTGAGATCTGTGTTTGTGATCCATGAACTAGCTACTACCACACATTGGGCCCGAAACCAATGGACCCTCTAAACTTCTTAACCACCCCTGTTCATAGTCAGGGAGTTGCAAGTAGTTTCGGTGTTTGTAGCATCTCGGGGGCCGCACATAGCGCTGACCTTAGGGGTGGGTTGTGTTGCGGTAGGCACCGTGGCCGGTGTACCGAAAGTGCCCGTTTGGTATCTCGGGAACCCTGCACACATCGTTCGGGCTGTATGGGAAACCTCGGCGGACTCCTGCGGATGGAACCGAATAGGCGATAACCTGGACTAGGGACTTGAGTGTTTAGGTAGGCTGTGGCCGACACCCACGTTGGGCTTCCGCTTGAAGGTTGCAGTACATGTCGTGTAAACGATTTATAAGTGGTGAGCGTGTGTGCCGTTCTCTCCTTCTTGCACCACAATGAGCACCCGGCGATCGCTTTGAACCCCTGCGCCCTTGGCGCTCGTCGCAGACGAGCCTCAGTCACCTTTGGCTGCACCACTATGTCCATCACACTCACCACTCTCCATGAGGCTAACCGTGCACTCCCGTGCCTCGCCAAGGCCGCTAACCCTAACCCGTCGGTGGCGAGCCTCGTGCGCGCCCGACTCGTCATGGCGCCCTCCGGCCACCCCTAACCTAACCCCACCCCACACACCGGCTCACCTCTAGCTACCGTAGATGCTCCCGCGTTCCATTTGGAGCCGGGCGTGCAAAAGCACTTGCTCGCCGCGTCTGGCCTCGCCCGTGACTGGGCCTGTGAGTTGACCTCACCGTGGGCCTGTTGACCCTGGGTCGATGGAGTGGACCCCTCAGCTAATCTAATTAGGATTAGTTTTAATTAAAACTAATTAGTTAAACTAACGACATGCGGGTCCCACTGGTCAGTTTGACCTGGACGACCCCGTTGACCCCTCGGCGTCATCTGACCTCATCTTTGGCGCATTAATTCAAATTCTGGAATTATTTTTATATACTAAAATCCAGAATATAATTCAAATTTCAAATGCTTATAACTTTTATTCTATAACTCCAAATGCAAAGATTTATATATGAAAATTTATCAGAAAAATACACTCTATCCATTGGTACAGGTTTCATGCATGTTAAAACAAGTTAACTATGCTGAATAACCAGATTAAGATTTTGCACCATTAGGACTAACTCACATGATCTATCATTTGAACCTTTGGTTCAAATGAGATCATCCTATCCCTCAACTTGCATTAGGCCAACACACATTCATCTTGCCATGTCATAGCATGCATCATATTGTTGCATATTGGTTGTATGTTTATTTTGGTGTGTTTTCATGATAGGTTACGCTAGAAGATAACCTCGATAACCCATCGAAGGCAGTTCTCTACCCCAGTTCCATCGGGCAAGCAATTCATTGAACATTCCGATACAAACCCATGTTCTCGCTTACGCTCTCATTTCTGCATTAAGACAACGCGATTCAACTGTTGTGTCTGCGGTAGTTGAACCCACTTCCTTTGCATGACTGTCATTGCCACGATAACTAGATGAAACCCACTAGTATGTGTAGGAGTTGATTGAGCCATGTTTGTGATTCCTACCATGCTATGCTTGCTATGCTTAGAGTTGTGTCAGTCGGCTCATCGGGATGATGAGCTGGAGTGAAAGGTTGTGTTGGTTCGAGAGTGTAAGTGTTGAACACGATTTGGTAAAGGTATCGATGAGAGGCCATGTAGGAGTACATGGTGGGTTGTTTCATTGAAGCCGAACTTAGGCGAGATCTGTGTTTGTGATCCATGAACTAGCTACTACCACACATTGGGCCCGAAACCAATGGACCCTCTAAACTTCTTAACCACCCCTGTTCATAGTCAGGGAGTTGCAAGTAGTTTACGGTGTTTGTAGCATCTTTGGGGGCCGCATAGCGCTGACCTTAGGGGTGGGTTGTGTTGCGGTAGGCACATGGCCCGGTGTACCAGAGTGCCGTTTGGTATCTCGGGAACCACACACATCGTTCGGGCTGTATGGAAACCTCGGCGGACTCCTGCGGATGGAACCGAATGGCGATAACTGGACTAGGGACTTGAGTGTTTAGGTAGGCTGTGGCCGACACCCACGTTGGGCTTCGGCTTGAAGGTTGCAGTACATGTCGTGTAAGTGACGATAAGTGGTGAGCGTGTGTGAAAAGTATACCCTGCGAGGTTAAATATGATCTATTGAATAGCCGTGTCCACGGAGAAGGACTTCGGGTTACCTATATCAGTTCATAGACAAGTAAATGGATACTACTAAAAGCCTCAAGATAAGTGTGAGTATCGTGGATGGCCCTCTCGGGGATGACGAGAGAGGATCCACGGTGGAGTATTGTGATGGTGATTAGTGGACTGTTATGCGACAAAATGCTTTACAAAGTGTGTCACGTGGGATAGCAGCCAAGAGTCAAAGCTGGCTTGCTGCATTTAACTCCACTCCTTCCTTGAGAATGTGCATGTATGATAGGATTACGTGGTAAGACTTCTGAGTACTTTTGTACTCATGTTTGTAATCAATATTTTTGAGAGGACTATACTACCCCTCAAGCCGGATTCTATGTAGATGTTGACTTGACGAGTAAGCTAGCCACCCGGTGGCGATCTAAGACTTGTGAAGGGCCATTGTAGATAGAAAGGCTCCAACAAGCTTTCTTTCTTTCTAGAGTCGTACTCGGACTACTTTGCTTCGCATGTGCTTGTATGATTGTATGACTTGAGTGTTGGGTCATGTGACCCCTACCTGTATGAATATGTTATGTATGGCTCCTCGGGCCTCTTAAATAAAGTACTTGAGTTGTAGAGTTTTGTTGTGATGCCTTGTTGTATTTACTCATATCGGGCATATTGCGTGTATGATTGAAATGCTTGGTATGAGTGGGATCCGACAATCTAGTTGTTTATCCTTGGCAGCCTCTCATATGGGAAATGTAAGTCTTGTGCTTACGGCGATAGTAGTCCGCTACTGCCCGGTTCACGGAGTCCTGCTAGCCAGACACTCTGCTTGGACACTTGACGGCGGCATGTGATTCATTTCGTTCCTATATACATCCCTTGAGAAATGTCACGCGGTGATACTTGGAGTCCTGCCTAGCACTGTACTGGCCGAATACCCGGAGTCTGTTAGCCATGCTACAGCCCAGTTCATCGTTGATGACCGACATGCTCAAGTGTTTCATGTATGCTGTCCCCATAGGTTAGTGCCGCTTTGGGTTCACGACTAGCCATGTCGGCCGGGTTCTTTGTCATGTGGATGCTAGCGACACTATCATATCGTGAGCCAAAAAGATAAGCGGTCCGGGCCATGGTAAAGCGACACCGTGGGAATACCGTCGTGAGGCCGCAAAGTGATATGAGGTGTTACCAGCTAGGTCGATGTGACTTGGAATCGGGGTCACGACATTGGAGCAGTTGCCGGCGGATTCTCCGACCCGGGCGACAAACTCCAGCGACACCTCCGTGCATGGAAGCGCGGACGTGGGGCTGCTCCACCATACTTACGCCTCCCCGTCAAGCTGAGACCGCCATGGCTGGGGCGACCCCCTGCATGCCAGCGGCGCCCGCTTACACGAGTGGGCCACGGCGGCGCGGCGTGCTTGCGATTCATCGCGTCCATGCTTGGGCGCCCGAGGCCGGGTCCCTCGCGAGGCCTTTCCCTTCTCGGCGGCGAGAACTTCCTTTGTTGGCGCCATTGGTAGCACGGGAAGCAATAGGTGAGGAGGAAAAGCAGCGAGCAAGGAAGAGATGGGCGGACAGGGGCTCTGCCCCTCCCATTATAACAGAGAAAGGCCAACCAGAGCCTCCCATCGCGCGGTAATGATGGTTTCCTTGCATGTCGCAGGGACTTGTCAAGTCGGCGATTGCCGAGGCAGCATGGAAGCGGAGCGCCCATGTCAATCAACCGCCACGCGTCAACCGAGGTATGCGAGGCTTTTGAGGCCCATGTTGCTCCGTGCCGACCCTTGGCCGCCGTGAAGCCAAGCCCGAAGCACTGCCAGGCGAGGGGGCTCTTGCCGGTGTTCTAAGGCAGGGGTCCCAGACTCACCTGCCAGCTGCCTGCTGGCGTGGCTAAGCCGGCGAGGCGTATGGCCCATCTTCATCAACAAGGCATCAAAGACCCTCGCGAGGCCAAGCCTCGTGAGGCGAATGGCGCAAGACCTCCTCGGGAGTGGCCTGGTCGAGCAGGCTCACGAGGAGGTGAGATATCAAGCGAGGCAGACCTCACGAGGCTCGTGGCGTGAGCTATGATGATCGGCGCAGGTGGGCGCGAGGCCGGGCATCGGCGCGGCATAGCGTCCTTGTTTCCTCTTTGGTGCTAAGGAAGCCAGCAGCGAGAATACCGAGGCATCGGGCAAAGGTTGCCATTTGATTGCCTTGAGACCAAGACCGAGAAGAGCGGCAAGGCGGACGTCATCGTGGAGCCAAGATGGCGTCACCACGAGCCTTCGCAGTGCAGACCGCTTTTGTCGAGATAGCTTGTGCAAGGTTGTCCCTTCAAATTTGCCCACCGTTGTTGGCTCCCTTCCCGCTCAATACTTGGGAAGAGGACTAGGGCCTATATAAGTAGAGCTAGCCACCACAGTAGGGGGCATCGAGCAGTTCATCCAGCTCTCACCCGCTAAGTCACCAAGCACAAGAACACCTCAACCTCAGGAGGTTGTTCTTTCCGTTGTACTGTTCTTCATCAGCCCAAGAGGCAATCCACCACCACACTGGAGTAGGGTATTACCCCACAATGGTGGCCCGAACCAGTATAAATCTCGTCTCTTTACGTGTTGCGAGTTAAATCGAGTTAAATCCGAGATCTTAGCGAGCTAGGGTGTAGATCGGTAGGAGGAAAGACTTCACGTGCACCCGGTGTTGAACCTTAAGGTTTTGCGGAACCCCATCCAGGCAACTACTACTAGCGGATGAGTACTAGCGGAGGAGGTTAGCCATAAGCTAGGCAGGTGGGGGATGCAACACCAGCTCGACCAAGTTTGGATTACAACCCAAATGCTACCAGAAACATCGGGGAAGATAGAGGCAGATTGACATCCCGGTCTAAGCACCCGGCCTCCATCCTTGCGGCGCAAGAGTACACCTCGTTGCCACACTGCTCGACCCTAGTGCCACTTGTAAAATGAAGTAATAATACAGTTAAAATAGAGCGAGTGTCCTCTATCATTTCATTTCTAATGTAGATAAAGAAAGTGCTTCTCTTTGTTAGTATATGTTTCATCAACTAGTCCCATTGTTAATGTTTAAGCGCTTTTGCGAACTGGGGTGCTTAATTTTAGTTGATCTGCACAACAATAGAGATTGGAATGTCTCAAGGCCCCTCCTTGTACTACCGCTGTACACTGATGTTCATCACTGGCAGAAGGTGTATCGGGGAGACTTGGGTCGATTACTCGATTTCTAGTATGAGGCGTACCGTATGAGGCGTCGCAGGGCCCATCTCGCCCTCGCAGCATGGCATACTATGATACTATCGTAATATTTTTGTTCTATTTTTTACTTATGTTTCATCAACTAGTGCAACTATAATGTAACCACGCTTTTTCATTATCTGTGCAAACAGGGTTATTCAGCTACATTTTGGTGGAACTGCACAAATGTACGGATGGAACCGGCATATATGCAGAGTGCGAGGTGCCAAGTAAAAATTACCAACACCAACCCTGCTCCATCTAAGCATTGGCATCCACCACGACCAGCGGCACGTGTGGCACTCACTGTGGACAGATCTTTCTCGACAGCAAATCCTCTAACCTAATGCTAGTAGCTTAGACTTCAAAAAAATACTAGTAGCTTATATTGGCAGTTTTCTAGGGAGTACTCTTTTTTGAAAGAAGCACCAATCTATTTTTATTTATTGTACACAGTGTCACAACTTTGGCCCAAAGGTCCATAGCTATTTTAGGGTGATTGGCGTAATACTCAGAGACTGATTGTAAGCATGAGTTTTATTAGCTGTCACACTGATTGTAAGCATGAGCAGATGGGAGATTAGGTTAGTGCGAAGCTTACCTTAAACCCTACCGACGCCGTTGAAATGAGGCGAGCGTCGAGGGAACTGTGGAGAACAATGGGGAAGCGACGTCGCGCCATCCGTCCTCCTCATGTGGCTCCGGCTGGCTCTGCACCCTCACGAATGGCACACCGTACTCGATCGATTCATTATCCTCTGGGTGCTCGACCTTTGACCTGTACACCCACCACCTCCGCCTGACTTTTGCCCCGGGCGAATCTGTCTGCTCCATCGCCTAGAGGAGATACTCGATGAACTCGAAGGACTGCGGCGTGACTGCCGTCGAGGAGTATATCGCCGCCCTCAGCGCCGTCGTCTCGCTCTTTCGCATACATTGCCACATGGCCCTCACCGTCCTCAGAATCTCCCACTCATTGCCAAACCAAGTAAGGATATCCTTCAACCTGGCTAACTTTGCCTAGTCGCCGCCGGCGATTTTCCTGATTTGCTGTTGCATCCTCTCCATAGATGTCCTTCTGAGTGGTCTGGTGCTATCTTTGGAAGATGGGAGGAGAGACGGTGGTCTTGCAATAGAGAAGAGGGAGAGGTGAGACGGTGGTTTTGTAATGGAGATGATGGAGAGGAGAGGGGGTGGTTTTGCAATGGAGAAGAGGGAGAGGTGAGACCGTGGTTTTGGAATGGAGATGATGGAGAGGAGAGGGGTGGTTTTGCAATGGAGAAGAGGGAGAGGCTAGACGGTGGTTTTGGAATGGAGATGGAGAGGAGAGGAGGTGGTTTTGCAATGGAGAAGAGGGAGAGGAGCGTGCGGCAGCGATTTAGGATTGGACGAGAGGGGCGGCGCGCTGTGGCTGGATCAAAAACAAAATCAATTTACCTTGAATTAAGAAAGAGATCCCACATTAACTAGTCTCCCTTTTATTCTGGGTCATAATTGACCATGATTTTCACAAATAAAATATATGTTATACATTGCAAAAATAATATAATTTGAAAGTACATTCATATACGAACCAAACGATACAATTTTTGGTGACATGCATTCACATTTTGCTTGTCAAATACAATACGTGGTCAAACTTTCACCCAAATACGCAAAACAAAAAAATACTTCCAAGACCAGCGCCTCTCCTCTTAAACCACCGCCGCTCCTCTCCTGTTCCAATCGAAATCCAGTGCCGCTTCTCTCCTCTTCCATTTCAAAACCACCGCCCCTCCTCTCATGTTCCAATCCGAATCCAGCGTCGCTCCTCTCCCGTTCTAATCCAAAACCAGCGCTGCTCCACTCCTCTTCCATTCAAAACCACCGCCCGGCAAGTGAAGGTCTTTGTGGAGAAGTAGATCGATGGAAAGTACAACCCGATACATGAGGATCGCAGACGGCGACCTTGTGAAGCTAGCTAGGATGTTGGAGATACAGTCTGGTTTGACAACAAGGACCAACTAAGCGGCGACAGCGACATCCATGGCCAAATGTCGCAGCAGGCGAAAAGGCGGCGATACTCGAAGGAAGTCAGCGAGTACATAGAGCTGCTCTGTGGGCCATGGAGCAAACAGATTTGCGAATATGATCGTGAGGAGGCGGTGGTGGGAGTATCGATCCCAGATGGAGCGTCCACGAGAGATAGAAGGATCGAGCATCTCTGAGTGCCGTTTGTGAGGGTGTCGTGCGAGCAAGCGGTGGAGTCTTCGTCGACCGAACCCAACTGCAAGAGGAGAAAAGCGAGTTGGCCCGACGATGCTTCCCGCCATCCTCTCCCTCGCCGTTCACATCGTCTCACGGGTGGCTATGCGCCACCGAGGAATAGGAGGGACTGCCCCTCCGGCCAATAGTCGGGCAGGTTGTGAATTGTCGAGGAGGAGCTTAGGGTTGTCGATGTTGCAGGTTGTGAATTGTGTTTGTGTTGTGTATTTTGAGAGTACTTTCAGATATGAATGTCTTTTGAATTTAAGATTCGCAGTATTGAGCATATGAAGTATTTTATGAATTCTAGAGATCTATTTTTAGCACTTAGAAAATGTAGTTTCATAGGAGTATAAAAGTGCGGACAATGTGATTCTCGAGAAGAAACGCAAGTTTCAGTTTCGATAAGAAACTCAAGTTCATTTTCAGATAAGCAACTGCAACTTTCAGAGGCAGAGCATTTATATAAACACGGACTTTTCAAACAGCGTTAACATCATGTTGAAAGTTTTATTCATGGTCGAAAATGGAACTACCAGCCAGTTAACATCATGCTGATCAACATTCATGCATAGCACATCTTCATATGATGCACATAAAAAAGGTATGCTATTTTCAAAAATTTGGAGATACTTTCCCTACATCAGGTGGAATCGAACCCGGGCGGAAGAGCTGTCGCCTGTCGGGTAGTGTCACTTGGCCACTAGGCTAGTTCAGTACTTTTGTTACAAATAGGGCACTGCCTCAGGTGGTCCGATCTCCTCCTGCGCCTTTGTCTTGCTTCCTCCTTGGCCTCCATCTGCCGTTGTGAACATCTGAACAAGCGAGAGGAATCTGGAGAGGACTGTACATGGAGGCGGACGGTCGGGACCCACCGAGTCTATGGCCGTCGCAAGCAAGTGCCTCATCGAAAAAATACTTCCTCCTAATGCTATACTGACGTTGGGGCCCACGGGTTTGTCAACATAGTTACATTTTTTAGGTGCTTCAATGTAGTTACTATAGGAGATAAATTCACAAGCAGCCGGGATCTGGCGGTATCATTTATTATCACTAGGGTGCATAGTATCAATTTGGGTTTTGGGCTGCCCGTCTAGGCTTTCTTTTTTAACATGCATATTACGACATGCTGTTTGTAATTTTTGAGGGCCGTCATGTATCGACCGCCTATGGACCTCCCATCGAGGTTTTATTTTTCTGAAACATCGACAACCCAATTTATGTATTTTTTGAATAAAAGCAGAAGGTCTGTTCTATTTTTCTATATAAGAATAGGAACGCTTTGGTCCAACTTATGTTTCCCTTCTAACTATATTATATATATTTAAATTATTTTATATGTTATTATATATTATTGTTATTGTCATCATATATTTAATGAATACTTACATATGTAAGAAAACAATATCCCACATCTTATTAACTTATAAAAATAATTTCTTAACAATAAAATCCTAGATTTTTTTGGCAACGAAAATCCTGGTGATTGTGTACAAAAGCTTGGTAAGATTTAAGGACCAATGTAATAATAAATCACTTATTATTTAAATATACTTACAACAAAATGCTCAGCCCTGTTTATTTTTTGATAACATTGCTGTGCCCAACCCAACATTATAATTAGAATCAACCCAGCAAAATCGTGTATATCGAGAAAGTGCAAAGGGCCTGTAATTTTTTAGAAAAAAAATAAATGGGCCGCATGGATGCTACATTATTTGTTCACACAGCCCATCAAATGGACTGTAATTCTAGAAAAAGAGATCAAATTGACTGTAAATTCTGAAAAAATGGGTTGAATACGTGCCACATTTTTGGAGGCTGAAATGTGGGCCAATAGGTCAAAGCCAACACAAGTCGTTGTCAAGTTAGTCAACAAATGATTCTGACATCGTTAGCTTTTGGATTTACATCCAACGACCGGCATCCATCTTCAATCTCTCGTCTTCTTCCGCATGTGCCGCCGGGACCACCTGCTCCCGCCTCCTACTGCTAGCAGCTGTGCTTAGCAACTTATTGTGAAGCGCTACCCCACGGCCCAGCGGGCCATCCCTCCACCCCTCTGTTCTTCTCCACCTTACGAACCACGGCCTTTGAGAACCGGTTAACCCTCGTACACCTCTCCGTCTGCGACTCTACTCCGCATCTTCCCATCTCCGGCTAGTTCTGTCAGGGGCCTCGCCGTCGTCCACCACCTTGGATGCTCTCGGCCTTGAGTGGTCAGCGTGGTCAGCGAGCGACATCCATCGAAAGTAGGCGTGCGTGGAGAGGCGACAGACTGGGTCCACGCCGCCGCAAGGAAATGCCTCCTTATTACAGCAAAATAATGATTCCTCCACCGACAAGCGGGACCCACGGAAGGGCCTACGTATTCATGAAAAAATGTTCCCCGGCGACGGTCGGACCCACCAGCTATATCTTCGCATGCAAGTAATTGCCTCCTTATTACGCACAAAAAAATGAATACCCCCTGCTAGCTGGGACCCACCATAGTGGGAGGCTGACTTGTGGGCCTACTAAGTTGACAGGGACGGAGGGCTTTGTCAACTTAGTCAATATGAATGATTCTAGCTCCAGTGACCGTGCGATGTCCATCCAACGGCCCTAGTGCTTATTCGACCTCTGGTCTTCTTACTCCAGCCGCCCAAACCAGCGCCGGTCGTGTTGCGTGCTCCTGCCTCCCGTGGTTGACTGTGATGCCGCGGAGGCCTCACCGCCCCCTACTACTCCCACCACTGGCCTGGCCATCCCTCTACTCACCCACACCCCCTGTTATTCTACGGTGATGGCAGCCTCACACCGCAGCCGAACAAGTGAACCCTCGTACTCCTCTCCGCGTGGGCAACCACTGCCGCATCTTCCCCGGCTCCGCATCGTCCCCTTCCTAGGCCTCACTATAGTCCACCGCCAGCTGGTGCTGCTCGGTCTTGGCGTGGTCAACGTGGTCAGAGGAATGACTTCCATCGAGAAAAATCTTGTGTCGTGGAGAGGCGATAGTTGGGTCCACGGCACGCAACAAGGAAGTGCCTCCTTGTTATCACGGAAAATAATGATTCCTCCACGATAGCGGGGATCCACGGACGGACCCATCGTATTTCACGAAAAATGTTTCCCCACACTGCTGGGACTCATCAGCTACATCTCCGCCTACGGAAGAAGTGCACGACGATCGGGACCCACCTGGTCGAAGCGTCGTGGCGTTGTCATTACGGCATGAGCGTATGCGTACATCTTGGTCGATGTAAGCGGCGCGCGTGTCGTAGTAGAGCCGCACACGTAGCATGTACACATACGTACAGTGGCCAGGGTGGAAGAAAGAAAATAAGGCCACGTACATAAATATGGGCGGGGTCTCGAACGCCTACTCACGCATACATACGGCCAGGGCTCATGTACATGGCTGGCAACGGTGCAGGTCGGAGCGAATCGTCGTCATGTTCGCCGAGCCAACCCGCTTGGGCGGAACAACCAATGGAAATGAGGCTGGCATCTTGTAGAAGCGCAGGAAGGGCCTTGTGTTTGACCGCCACGGTTGAAGCAGGATCCTGTTCATCGGGAGAAGTGCAGCGTACCGCCATAAGCGGAGAAGCGGACCTCCTCTGATCGAAGCAGGGTCTGTTGATTGGGAGGGTGTGGCGTACCACAAAAGCAGATGAAACAGACTTGTGTTGGGCGCTTCACAGTCGGCGGGGTCTGTTCATCGGGAGGGTGTGGCGTGCCGCATAAGCAGGACTCCACGGGATATTGTTCATCTCCACCATCGACCTCCTCCGGCCTCCATGGGCTCTGTTCATCCTCCATCGACCTCCTCCGGCCTCCACTGCATTTGTTCATCCACGGGCTCCTATTCATCCAGCCTCCACCAGCAGCTCCTCCACGGCTCTTGTTCAACCAGCCACATCGATGGGGTCCTGTTCAACCACCCCTCCACAGACTCTTGTTCATCCAGCCCTCCACAGCTCTTTGTTCAACCAGCCCTCCACGGGTCCTGTTCATCTGCCCTCCACGAGTCTGTTCATACAGCCCTCCACGGGGTCCTGTTCATCCACCAGCTCGATTGATCGGGGTGCTGTTCATCCAGCGGCAACGGCCTCTACTACCACGGGGTCCTGTTCATCCAACCCCCCACCGGGAACTGTTCATCCAAAGCCCCCAACAACGTTCACTTTGTTCATCGGAGGAAACATCGATCGGCTTGATTATGCATGGCGAAGAATCGCTTGGTTTAGTTAACAACAAGGGATCAATCGATCGCTTCGGGTTCAATAGCAGCGTAGCTGTAGTGTAATCACTCGGGTTGATTAGAGCCCAGCGCCTTGCACACTTGCAGCGCATACGTCTGAGAAAGCGCTTTGCTCGCTCGGCCCCGACCACGTACCGTAACCAGGAACTCCCCGATATTTTCCTCGCCCTCGCTTCTACCACGGTTTTTTCCGTCATGGACGGCCCAAAGAATGTCATGCAGCTGCGTCTCCGGCCCGCCCAGGAAGAAAAGCCCATTTTCTTTCATGATTTTTTGTCATAGAAGTAGGACCCCACCACATCTATGATGATACCGGGTTTTGTCACAATTATCATCATACAAGTGTCATAAGTATGATAGAAAAAAAATTCGTTCGGCCCAAAATGTCATGGATGTGTCTTTTTTTTATAGTGTCCCCATCCTTCCTCGGGCCAGGCCGCCGACGAGGTCCGACGTCAGGGTCCGGCAGCGGTGGTGGGGGGCGTGGGTCGCCAAGATTATGGATCGGGATACCCACACTCGCCGGTGGCTTGGTAGCTTCCACACGGCCGAGCTCGCGGCCATGGTGTACGACCGCTGGCAGGTCTGCTACCACGGCGCGGTGGCTAGGCTCAATTTGACCTTCGGCACACATCCGGTCGACCTCGTTCCACCGGAGGCAGGGGTAGTGAGCTCGGCTATGGCGCGAGAGGACCGCGAGGCGTGGGAGTGCCTTGAGGCCGAGGCCACCGACGAGGCGTACATGCAAGAGCTCCGCCGGCAGCACCCAAAGCTCATGGAGGCGGAGTGGGTGATCTTTTCCGGCATGGAGGGTGACGAGGTTACCGTGCTCTCCTCCGATAACGAGGTTGAAGGAAGCGAGAATGGCGGCACGGAGGGCGTCGAGGTGGGCGGCGAGGACGAGGAGATCGACATCGACAAGTGGAGGAGTGTCTTCCCCAACGACCCCGACGACGGCACCAGCCCGGACTCGGCTCACGGCACACCATACCTGACAAGGAAGGATTGGCTCGACCTCCACATCGACCGAAAGTAGTTTAGCTTAGTTTAAATTTATGTTTTATGTTCGGTTATGCAAAACTATCTATGTTTAGGTTTGAATGCATGCTACTTTCGGTTGAACCTTTTCGGTGGAAATGACACCTATGGGATCACGGGGATCCCTTCTACGGCCGGCGGGCGCGGGTCTGTGGAAAGAGCGGGTTCAAGAGATCAACACGGGAAATTTATCCAGGTTCGGGCCGCTAGTGATGCGTAATACCCTACTCCTGCTGGCTTGTGTTTATCTGGTGTTCTTGGACTAGCTACAAAGCGTCAGGGTCCAAAAGTCGAATCCTCTCTCGGTATGCGCTGGGCCTCCTTTTATAGTCAAAGGGCTGCCACACCGCAGCACAGGAGGTGGAAAGTTGTACGATGGTCGAGTTTATCTCTGGCACCGTGGGACAAAACACATTGAATCGCTACTTAGGTGTCCTCTTACTTTATCGGGGGCGACAGCGAGGCTCGTCCGTCCGTCGCCCGCTTCGCCTTGCTCCGAAACCGTGTCGAAGCCAGCAAGGGCATGCGGTGCCATGTAAGTGGCGAGCTCTTTGAGTTGGTGTGGTGGCGGGGTCTTCATGAAGATCTGCATGCCACCACGTAGGTGCTTGACTAGTTGGCTTAGGAGCCACGTACTACCATGTGGGTACCTGCTTAGTTGGTGGGTCGGCCGCTGAGCTGGGGCGGCGATAGGGCGGCAAGGCCTTGCCGTGGTCTTGCTGATATTCCCGGCAAGGGTCTTGCCGGGGCCTTGTGGGCGCCCTTAGTAAGAGTCTTGCCGGGGCCTCGTGGGCGTCCTCGGCAAGGAGTCTCGCTGTTGTCTTGTTTTCTGGTTCCTACCTAGGCCTCGCAGGCCCTTTGTCTTCACAAAGATCTGCATGCCACCATGGAGCTGCCTCGAGCCTTGGTTCCAATGTGGTTGATGGTGTCAGAACTTTTAGACTCAAGGGTGGCGGCCCTGTTGGTGTTGGGCAAGTTGCCCCGGCAAGGCTCTTGCCGGGGCCGTGAAGGCCGCCCCGGCAAGGGCCTTGTCGGGGGAGTTTCACCTCGCCCCTCTGCTCTTCATGCTTCTGGTCTTGAGCACGGCTCTGGTAGTCTTGTGACTTGGCTTCCTCTTCTGTCCCGCCAAGAGCGGCTGTGGGTGCGTGGCTGCAACTGCCAGCACAAGTAAAGAGTGCAAAAGGACCCCTACTTTTGTACCCGGCAGGGAGCCCCGTGCAGGCCACATATAAGCGTGGGCGTTATTGGGCCAGCCCCGGGAAGCAATCATGGTCTTGTGGCGTGGCGGTTTTATGGCGATAACTTCCCTTGATTGTGCTTCCCCATGATCCGCGTTGAATGCATGATGTGGTGGTCGTGCGTGGGGCGGTTGCAGCACACCTGCGTCACATCGTGGTAAATGGTAAAGAGGCGGCCCACGCCTTCCCCATAAAAAGGAGAGACCGCAGGCGCGCTGCTCATTTACCCCCTGTGCCTTCTCCAATCTCGGAACAGCCGCTCCCTTCTTCCTCCTCAAGCTCTTGACTTTGCTCGCCGCCGCTGCGCCCTCACTGCCCTTAATCCTCCATCCCCTCTCAGTTGCCATGGCGCCCAAGATAGGCAAAGACAAAGGGGTGGCCAAGGACGTCGGGGAGAAAGAGGCGCCGGAGGCGGTTAGCGGTTGCGGACGTATACGCCTATTTCCCTCGATGGTCGATCACGGTCCATCTGGGGACTACTTCAAGCCCCTGTGGGGGAGGGAGACGACGGGGCACCCTGCCACGCACATCGTCCCTGCCGATTTCACCAAGGCCGGCCCAAATCGGTACCCCTTCTTCGTCGATTACTTTTCTTGCGGGCTCTGCCCCCCTTTCTCTAATTTCTTCAACGACATCATGCACACCTACGGATTTCACCTCCTCAACTTTATGCCGAATGCCGTGGCGTGCATGGCCTTCTTCACCCATCTCTGCGAGGGCTTTGCCGGAGTGCTCCCCAGCACGGTGCTCTTCGCCACTACTTCTATCCTCGCATCCAACCAGGGGACGCCATTTCTGGGTGCATCACAGGATCCAGGACCAGGAGAAGAGCGTGCGGAGGTGCCAGAAGGAGGTGGGATGAGTGGCGGGGCGGTGGCTCTGGATCGGGGAGGAGGATCCATGGGAGTTCTGCCGAGTTCGTCAGAGCCCGCCGACCCGCCGCAAGGACTGGAGCGACCTCGACGCCAACGACAAGAAGCTCATGGCCACCACGACCAGGATCCATCGCCTTACCATGGCCAGGCTCACCCTTGAGATGATTGGGGCTGATTTCATCCTTCGCCGAATCGCCCCACTGCACAACAAGGGGAGGCGGCTGGACTTTAGGAATCGGCCGACATCATGAGGCTCATACGGCACGAAGCATAATTTCACGGTCTTTGGGGCATGCCCATTTTGCGGAGGCTCTGCCGGCTCAACATGGATGGCAGACGGTTGGGCTGAGGCGACCCGGCGAGGCGCAAAGACCGGCAAGGCCGTCAAGGGAGCTCTGTTTGGGTTCTTTGGCGGGAGTAGTCCGCTAAAACAACTCTCGCGGTCCGCTATCATTGCCATGATGCGGACTTCAGCAGACGACCTCGACCGGCACAGGGGCGAGCGCCCGATGAAAGCTGCGGGAGTTTTCGACAACTTATCGAGGGCTATGTCGCAGCGAGCCGTTGCTCATCGCGACACCACCAAGGAGGAGCTGGACTACATCGCCGCCCGAGCGGCGGAGGCGTCTTGCCAAGGAGGCGGCAGCGCCGGCCGTGCTGGGCAGGCAATGCCGCGCGCGGAGAAATAGCTTCGCCCGATGGGCGGAGTGCGCGAGGGAGGCCAGCGCGCCAGGCGCCGGGGCCCCTTTATTGAAAACGCGAGCGGCGAGTCGCCGAATAAAAACTAGCGGGCGACCCTCCGTCCGGGAGGAAAGCAGCGTCTGGCAGGCCAGCTCCGTGAAGCTGGTCCGGCCCTGCAGGCTTGTCGGATGTGGGGTTCAAGCAAACCCTTAAGAGTTCGAACAACGGGGTGTTGAAGTCTTTCCCTCTGCCAATCTATGCTCTAGCTTGCTAAGATCTTGCGGACGAACTTCGCCGAACTCACAACCTGAAAGAGACACGAGGTTTATCTTGGTTCGGGCCACCGTTGTGGTGTAATACCCTACTCGGTGTGGTGGTGGTGGATTGCCTCTTGGGCTGATGATGAATAGTACAAGGAAGAACAGCCTCCACGAGGTTGAGATGTTCTTGTGCGTATGAACTTGTGGTGTGAGGTCGATGAACCGCCCTACCCTGTGGTGGCTAGTCCTATTTATAGAGGCCCTGGTCCTCTTCCCAAATGTTGAGCAGGAATGGAGCCAACAACGGCGGGCAAATTTGAAGGGGGACAGCTAGTACAAGCTATCCTGACAAAAGCGGTCTTCGCATGCGAAAAGCCCTGGGATGAAGCCGTCTTGGGCTCCACGATGACCTCCGCCTGGCCATCCTCTTGGTCTTTGTCTCGTTGCACCAATATGGCAACCTTTGCCTGATGCCTTGGTACTCTTCATCTGCGCTTGCCTCCTTAGCACCAAAGAGGAAATGGGGACGCTGTGCGCACTGGCGCCTGCCTGGCACCCGCCTGACGCTGTTCATTATGGCTCACGTCATGAGTGCCTCGTGAGGTTTGCCGCGCCTTGATATCTCCACTCCTTGTGAGCCTGCACAGCTAAATACTCGAGAGAAGTCTTCGCCGTCCGCCTCGCGAGCTTGGACCCTCGCGAAGGTCTTGGATGCCTTGTTGATGAAGATGGGCGTCACATTACTTATATACGCCGTGGGCGCAGAGCAGAGGAAATTCTGGGATCCCGTTCCCGAGCGCCCGACAGTAGCCCGGGCCCAAAGGTGCGCTTCGGGCTTGGCTTCCGGTAAGCCAAGGGTCAAGTTGAACACCGCGAACCCCAAAACCTCTGACCTCGATCGGCGTGGCGGTTGATTGGACATGGGTGTCTCCGCTTCCCCATGCTGCCTCGACAACTGCTTGACCTGAAAAAGGGCTGGCGCGAGCATTTTTCACCTTCATTGCTTCTTCCTTGCCTTGCTCTAGATCCCCTTTCTCGCCCTTCGCCGCTGCTATCTCCAGATCTGTTCTGCCCTTTCCCTACTTCTTCCGCCCATGGCACCGCGCAAGGTCAGGGCCTCCTCGGCGCCGGCTTGGTATGAGCCGGCCCTCGAGGCGCCTAGCATCAGGGAGAAGAGCCTCGCCTCCGTCGCCTCTTGACAGACGAGAAGAAGGCAGCAGTGGGGAAAGCGAAGCTTGGCTTCGCCTCCGCGAGCGGACTGAGAAGCACCTTATTCCCCTTCTTCTCGAGCAGCGTCGCCGTCGGGTTGGTTCCTCCCTTCTATGTTTTCTTTTATGAAGTCCTCGACCACTACGGGCTGCAGGCGCTGCATCTCCATCCCAACTCTATCCTCCTCCTATCCATCTTCGCCTATTACTGCGAGGCATACCTGGGCGTCATGCCGTCCGTGGCGCTCTAGCGCCATTTCTTCTTCCTCTGTGTAACTGGCGAGCATATCACCGGATGCCCTAATTTTTTCGCCTGCGGCAAGGCCAACTCGATCTCGAGCACCGGGAAGCGGGACGACAATATCCGATCCAAATGGGTCATGATGGATGCTCAGCGCGCCGACCCTCGCCTTGAATTGCCTGACGCCTCCCCCAGCGAAGTGGCTAAGCGGAACAATAAAATGGCCAGGCGTCGCTGGTGTTAGGGCAGATGATGACCGACCTAAGGCCAGGCAGCGAGGATGGCCAAGGTGGCGAGGCGATGCTCTGAGGAGTTCTTGATCTGCAGGTTGCCCGCTCGGTATGTGCATCCCTCTGGAGCTTGCGAAAAAAATCAAGACCCTCCACGAGGCGGGGGACTTGCGTGGTGGCCAGGTGGGCGGCGTCTTGCGCCTCATAGTCGGGGACAACCAGGAGTACCCGGCTGGCGCCTTCCTTCCCCTGTTCAAGCGCGAGGACTAGGAGAATTCGTCGCCTCGAGGCCGACTTTTGATGCCTGCGGGCTGGTGCCACAGCTCTTCGGAAGCCCGAGTATGAGAACCGTGGAGGTGTCTTGGTGAGTCCCATGGAGATGAAGAAGGGAGGAGGACTGGGAAGACCTGGAAGAGGTGGGGAGACTTCCCCTCTGAGCAAGGCCGAGATTCTCCGCGCCCTTCTGATGATGTCGATCTGCGATGCCCTGGAGGATAGGAGCAGCCTCCTGTCCCTACAAGGGGCGGGTGTCGCTGGTGGCCCATGGTGCCGCCTCCAGGCCGATACCTCCTGAGGCTGGATCAGTTCCTTCCGCCCGCCCGGTGCAGCTGGTGTTGAGCGTCCACTCCTCGAGTCCCGGGTTGTCGGACCTGGCTTCTCAAGCCGTCAGTAGAATATGTTGCGGTGGATTGGTAAGTGTCTCAAGCTTCGCTTTTTCCTTGCTTGTAATCGTCGCTTCCTGATGCTTGCCTTTGGTTGATCAGGCCGGCATCCTCGGTAAAGAAGAGGAAAGAAGATTCGGCGATGTGCCTCCCTCCGCAGGGAAAGGAGGCAGCAGCGCCCGTGTCTCCCCAGCTCGGTCGTCCTCGCGAGGCCAAGAGGAGCCTCGCCGCGTGGAGTCAGCCCCCATGCCCCTGGCTCCGGAGGTGCGGTGCTTAACCAGTGACAAGGTCCCAGCTGCTTCGGAACCCGCGGTCTTCCAAGCCCTGGTAACAACGTCGCTTCCTCCTTCTGCATCTCCACTTCCCGGTCCTCCTGCTCCAGCTGCCATCTTGGGGCGTACCCTTGCGGAGATGACCCAGCTGCAGGCGGATGTCCTGGACGCGGACCCGCGCCTGGTGGCCGTGCGTCTGGAGCAGGCCTCTGGCTGGCTTCACTCGACTGGCGTTCGGCGGCGCAGGCCAAGCTGCTGCAGCTTCGAAGGAGAAGCAAGGCGCCGCCCGCTACACAACGATCGTGAGGCATGCTGCAAGCGCCAAAACGCCCGTGACCGCTGCCAAGAGCTAGAGGCGAGTTCTGCGAGCCTGCGCGACAAGCACGCTGAAGAGTGCATTGCCGCCCGGCGAAGGAGGAGAGATGAAGGCCTAGGAGGCCGTCGGAATCATGATCTGAGTGGCGGAGTTGGGGAAGAAATAGGCCGCCGGCGCAACGGTTGGAGGAGCTGGAAGCGGAAGATGAGGGCGAGGAGGCCGATCTTGGCGTTAAGCGCGAGTCTGGCGGAAGATCGCGTGGCCTTCGCCCGATCTCGAGAGGAGGTCACACAGTGAGAAGGCAGCTCTGGCGGCTTTGGAGAAGCCTCGGACACACCGGCGAGGGCGGCCCTTGAGCTGCTTCCTATCATGGTGAAAGCGCTTGAGGAGGTCGTCGACAGCCTCGCTCCCATGGAAGAGGCAGAAGCTCTCGTCCTGTCTCTTAGCTGCACTGACTCGGGTCTTCAGCCATCTGTACCTCCGCGACCCCAACACTCGCCTTGACGAGCTGCTAGATCCTGTGGTTGAAGATCAATACGAGGCAGCTGCCGCGGCTGTGCGGGATCAAGTGGGGGCCTTGCTGAGAAGGTTTCGTGGCTTTGTCTCCGCTCCTCTGTCCGGCGTCGTCGACCTTGCGGCTGGTGATGAAGACAAAGCTGATCACGAGCGAGCGCCTTCCATAGGCGTTGGCGGCGTCCAGAGGTGACCCGCGGCCATTTCTCCCGTTCCGTTCCTGCGACATGTAATCGGCCTCCTGGAGGCGTTTAGACTTTTATTTGGTATTGTGAGGACAATATGCTTGTAATATTTGCTTCGAGATTTTGCGATTTCCTTCCTATTTGCTTTGCGTTCCGCATCAGCGAGCCCGGCCCACGCATACCTCAACCACCATTGGGCGACCGGAGACCAGGACAGACCAAGGGGTGAGGGCTACGTGACGATTAGGCTCTGAGTCGCGATGCTCGAGAGTCCCCCTGACAGCATAAACATCATATAGGGAGCGTTCATTTGGGATAGATTATTGTTCTCCGTCGGCGAGCCGGCCCGCGCATACCTCAACGCCATTGGGCGACCGGAGACCGGGGCGGACCAAGGTGAGGGCTACGTGACCATCTGGTCGCGATGCTCGAGAGTCCCCTTGGCGTGCAAACAATCCCGTACCTGCCCTCGCCGAGGCCTCGGGAGGGCGCGCGATGCCAGTCCGAGGACCTGGTTGGGTGGCGTCTTGGCTTAGGCGTGATCCGTGTGCAACCCCGTGCCCAGCCCCCATGCGGCGGCTTTCACGAGGGCGTTGCGGTAAGGCTGGGCGCTGAATATGGGCTCCCGAGGTTGGCACGACCGTGGGAGTCGCCCTCGGTTATTTATCACCGGTAGCGGGCGTAGTGCTTCGCTTGTGCGCGGGCATAACCGCTCCTCGGCGATGTCGTCGGCCAGCCGCGAACATGGTGCTTCCACTTGGGCGTGGGATGGGGCCCCCCTCCGGAAGGAGCCAGGCGTGTACAGCCCGCCACGACATGTGGCTTGCAGCGGCGGGCTGCGAGGTGTATCTGGGCACTTTCGTGAGCCAGCGCGGGACTCACGAGGCCCTACCTCAAGGTGGGTTGCGCCTGGTCTTGAGTCTTGGTGACTGTATGTTCCTACAAGGCGGTTAGATGCAAGCACTCTACGTCCTCAGGTCCCGGCCCTTGAGCAAGCTCAACCGTCGCTGGTATGCCAGGTCGCGATGCCGTGGGCAAGGCCACGGGGTGAGGGCTGGAGAGCCAGTAAGAGCTCCGGAGTCCCGATGCTCAGGAGCCCCCCTTTTAACGTGCAAGTGGATTGCATAGGGTGAACAAGCCCACGGTGGGCGGCAATCGAGCAGGCGATAGCCGTTTGCAGGTTAAGCATAAAGAGCAGATCGACTTGGAAAAATGCAGGAAGCTACATGCCACTGGGCCTGGCCCAAGCGGCTTGGGGATGATGCAGCTCGAGGGGCGCCCCCAGCAAGGTAAGCTAAAGACTTAAGCAAAGGGGACACATGCCATAGGGACGGGCCCACATGACCTGGGAATAATGCAGCCCAAGGGGAGCTCCCAGCTTAAACGAACTTGGAAGATGTCACCTGGTTCTGTAGACGAAGTAGAGTTGATGTAGCTGAAGCCATGCGTTGAAGGAATGACTCCTCATGAGCCACTGGGACCCTTAGCCTCGGGAGGCTCTGGGGGCTCAGGAGGTTCCCTGAGGAGCATCTCCATCTCCTCCTAAACGGCGTGGATCCTGGCCTCTGAGGCGCGGGACCTGCCGTGAGATTGCTGTTGATAGGCGGCGCCCGCATCTCGGCGGGCCGAAGGGCATCTGACGTGGTTGTGTGGTGGGCCCTCCTGGCAGCCCGCGTGATGGCCAAAAGCGCTCCTGAGATGCGTCCCTATTGACCCCTGGGACATCGACACAGAGACGCAACCCGGCATCCTCGCCTGGATGGAGAGCTGCGCCCCGTGTCTGGCTATGGCCGCGCATGGCTCTTGCTTCTTGCAGTTCCTGGGTGGTCTTGTCGATGAATTCCTGGGTGGTGGGCACTCCTTGCCCTCTGCTCTCCTGAGGAAGGCATGCCGTGAAGCACGCTTCCAAGTGGTGCCCAAGCGCCTCCCTCGTGTGGTTGGCAAGGTCTGAGGCCCTCCAGAAGAGAGCCCCCAAGCCCTGCCCGAGGAGGGCGCCGGGTGTGCCTTCCTATCTCTGACGGAGGGCGCCCTGGAATGGGCACCGATCTGTGAGGCTCTGACGGCGCCATCTCCTTGGGGCCTGCGCGGCATGGCAACTTCTTCTAGGGGATGGTCTCCGGAGGGCCTTCACTTCTGCTATCAGGGTCGTCGATTGCTGCGGCTTGAAAGGCGCGCTCAAGAGAGCACACCGCATCCCTCTCTTCACGGGACCGTGATGATTCCTCGCTTCTGGCATCTTGAGCGTTGTAGTCGTGATGAATGACTGCCATGAACTTGGCCAGGGCTGGATACCGAGGATGACATTGTCTGGCGGAGCCAGATATGCTTGACGTCGAAGTCGATGAGCTCGGTCGCGGTAGTTGTCTCGCTTGCCAAATTGGTGGCCAGGCGGCGGACTTGCCCTATCGGTGTGGTGGAACCATCAGGTCCTCTGAGAAAGGCTTGGTCGGCTGGAGCTGCTCATAGGGCACTTGCGGGTTGTCGAGCGATGTCGACGGATGGGGCGTTGAGCCCTCGCGCGCCGTCGATGAGTCTGGGTGACTTGCACATTCTTGATGGTAGGGGAGCACAACATAGGGAGTCGCTGCGGTGTCCGCGCATTTGAGCTGGTTTGCGAGTTGAAGGTGATGGCGCATTAGGACCACGAGGCGCGTGGCCTCGAGCTTAGGGAGTGCGCGTTCACCTCATGGCGAACTGTTTGAAGATCGCTAAGAGGTTGGGGCTTGTGCACCGCCCAAGATCTGTCGATCGCCGCCTTGACTCTGAAGCCCCAGCCCCTCGTCCTGGTGGTGGTCATCGTTCCTTCTTGGTGGCGGCAGCGGGGGAAGACCAGCATTGCCCTGAGGGCGATCCTCACAAGGTGGATCTCTCCAGGCGTCCTCGCGAGGTTGGTCTTGCCAGCGGTCCTCACGAGGCCGGTCACGCCACTCCTGGCGCAGGCCACGGTCGTCCCAGCGTCCGCCTCCACATCCTCTTCCACGGCCGTAGCCCCGGTCGTTGCACTCGGGGCGTCGACCGTAGCGTCCTTCTCGTCTGGCTCTGAGCTCTTGGCAGTCGCTGGTGTTGTGGGTGTTCAGGTTGTGGAAGGTGCAGAACGGCCGGCCGTTCTTGGACGACTCAGGCTGATCTCTGCCTCTCTTTGTGTCGGGCTCCGCTGCGAGCACCACTGCCTCCTTGCGCTTCACGTCATTGGCCTTGGCCTTCTTCTCCTCCGCTCCTGCAGCTGGCAGCTCGAGGAGAGAGAGACGCCCCTCCTCAGCTCTAGCGCACTTGCACTACAAAAAAAACACTTCCGTGATGATATGTGTTTGTCACAGTAGGTCGCGTTTTTTGTCATGCATGTACATCCATGACAAATTTATGACAGAATCAAGATAGTCATACACTGTCTTTGTCGTAGAAGTGTTCCATGACATTACCAAAATTATCATCACGAAGTGTCCACTTCCATGACGATAAATCACGCGTCACGAAGTGCTTTTCGTCAAGGGTGACCGACCGTGGCATCCACCGTAGCGAACGCCGTTAAGCTATCGGGTCGGGTTTTGGATCCAATAACCCGTTAATAGCCCGACCAATGGGGATTTTCCGTGTAAAATCATCATTGGCTGGAGGAACTGCGTGTCGGTCGCGTTAGCACGGTGTCACTCATCCAATGGGCGAGCGCGCCTATGATATGTTGACACGTGGACCGGCCCGTCAAGTTTAAATGGGCGGCCCAACTAAAACCCACAAGATTTGCGGACCATAATGGGCGGCCCAGCTAAAGCCCACCAGATTTTGCGGACCATAATGGGCTGGCCCAGCTAAAGGCCCACAAGATTTTGCGGGCCATAATGGGCGGCCAGTAAAACCCACAAGATTTTGTGTGCCATAATGGGACAGCCGGTAAAGGCCCACAAGATTCTTGCGGATCATAATGGGCGGCCCAGCTAAAACCCATGAGATTTCACCGACATTAATGGGCGGCCCAGGTGTAAACCCACAAGATTTTGAGGACCCTAGTAGGCGGCCCATTAGCGCTGCCATGTTTTGGGCGAATGCCGCCATATTTGATCCGGTCCATTAATGGCCTGCTGCGCTCGGGCCTAATAGTGGCCCATATGAGATCCGACCCGTTAAAAGCCTACCACGTTACGGGCAAATTACGGTCCGAGATCAGGTCCGACCCTTTAAGAGGCTTTGGGCTCGATTATGGCCCATATCGATTCGACCGTCAACTTGACACTATGCTTTTGGGCCCACTTGCTAAAGGCCCACTTAGTAATTCAGCGATATTAGTTTTGGCACATTAAGGGCCCGTTTAACATTCGGCCCTATATTAATTTTGGCCTGTTAAAAGCCGTCATATAGTTGGGCTAACTACGGCGGTTTGCATCCACACGCTTCATGGTGATATCTGATTAGGCCAAACAAGGACGAGACAATTTTGGCCTGTGAAAAGCCCGTGATTTGATTCGCACAATCATGGGCCGGGGTTCATTTCGGGCTGCTGCGTAACTAGTAGGAATTAAGAACAAACCTACTCTATACAATAAATAAATTACGGCATAGTAACTAAGAATAAACCTACACTATACAATAAAAGATTTAAGGTATATTACATCCACTGGGCATTGAAGTTCGCCACCAGTGATCATAAAGCGCAACGAAGAAGCAGATTACAAAAACTGGGCACCATTGCAGCGTAACAAAATAACACTGAACCGAAACCACTTCCAAGACAGTTCAAGAAAGGTTAGCCTTGCTTGAGGCTGCATGAAAGCTCTTGAGCAAGGCTGTGAGACCGGCCTAGCATGTCGGTCATAGCTTCGAGGTGTAGCTGTTTAGCGATGAGGTTCTCATTGGTGTTCTCCACAATCTTTCTTAGAGATAGGACTTCAAATCGAAGTTGAGTTGCAGAATGCCTTTACTAGAACTTGGGACTGAAGAAGTCGAACTGATTGAGACAACAAATTCGTGAGCTTGTCATTTGTTAGTCTCAAGTAACTTGAACACTGCATCAAGACAAGACTTTGGGGTTGTCTCGCTATCTTCAAGATGTTTTGCCTTCTTTGCTGCAATATATGTTGGGTTTGTCTCACAGCCTTGACAGACTTGTGCATGCCATCGGGCATATCACCTGAAACAAATCGAGAGAGATGACATGTTTTGCGTGTATAAACAAAGATGATAACTGTTACATCAATTCTATCCAATTTCAAATTAGAAAATAAAGAGTAAGTTCAAAATATCAATAGAATAATTTGGCATTGTTCATAATGCGGGGAGCTTCACCACACTACTGGATTACCATGTTAACATAACAAGCATAGATGAAGGGCAAAGAAAATCATTGTATCTATTTTGGATAATGTGCATGGCATGTTGTTCATATCATCAGCCACATCAGTAAGATAAAACAGGAGATGACAAGGTGCAAACATGGGCTGCTTGACCACACACTGGATTATAGATCCACAAAAATCAGCATACATATAGGGAGTATTAAGTAATGTGCATGGTATGAATAAGGAATTTGGTTTTACAAGTAAAACTTAGAACTTACTATTCTTACAAACATGCATTTTGGTAGAAACAAAAAACTAAACAACAGTAAACGGTAGGGAGTATGAGCAAATTAAACAGCAGTCGAGGATAAAGGCTTTAGAAGGACTGACTTACATTAACAGTTAACACCGGCTTTATAATGCCCTTCTCCATGTCAAGGGAAGGATAACTCAAGAATTTCAGCACAAAATCTTTCTTCTAATCATTGCACTGTACTCTACATTTTGTAGAGAGTAATTATAGATATGATAATCTTTGGAAGGGATAGAGGATAATGAAGATAAGATGCAGATTGATGCTACATAATCAACTACCAATCCTAGAAGTACAAGCGTTACAGGACAAAATGTCTTGACAAGAGCAATGGGCTACACTTACCTTGGCATTGTCATGTATTCTACTTGTTGGTAAGATTAAATATAGATCTGATCTTTTTAGTAAATGGTGGGCGAGGAGATAAGATGCAGAATGCTACAAAATGAACCAATCCCTCTTCCCATAATACAAGAGTGTTTTGAACACTTGGTGTCTTGTACAAAACGTTCTTATATTATGGGACGGAGAAGAGAGCTGTTAATGTAAGTACAGTGATAGACCACGTTTAGTCCTTACAAGAGGACTGCAGAGCTAAACCTCTTCAAAAGCATTGGGTTGATTCTAAATTTATGTAAGAGTCCATACGAATCTTATAATGTCCACCAAATGGGCGATTACGAGGCTAACATGTGCGGTGATGCTACATAATCAAACAGCTATGAAAGTAAGTATGGTCATACAGGCAAGAGGTACTCACAAGAGCAATGCGATTGTGCGGTTTAGTTGCGAGATTCTGTGGTCCCTTGAGAACGAATGTTCTTCTGCTAACAGTTTTTGTACAAGTGAGACATTAAGGCAAATGCAGAAATGTAGTTCAAATTGTGATGTGATATCATGGACAGTACCTTAGGCTGCAGCCGAGACCAATGTGTAACAAGATTATTCCAGTCACCGTCGGATAAATGTAGCACCGGAGACTTTACAGAAATTTCGTTCAGAGGCTTGCCATTGAAGTGCGCTTGCCTCAGGTAGGAACGATACTTCATCAATGAGTGCTTGAAAAGCGCAACCAACCCTTGCTCGTCATCACAATCCAGTTTGCTCCTCGCCTATTTAAAGAATGAAATCTTGTGTCTTCATCGTGAAACATATGCGATAATGACCATGAATAATGTTAGTACATTACTTACGCGTAAGTTGCGGAGGAAGGCTGAAATTGTTCTGTTCTGCGGTATAATCTTTCCATGAAGGAAAGATGCGCACAAAGTTCGACAACAACATAAGCCGTCTTCTAAACTGGGAAGAAATGGAACAGGGTCCTATTTGCTGCAATTGGGGCTCTCTACGGTTCGAAAAGGGATTGGCAACTAGATTTGGTGTACTCTTTCTTTGGAATGGGGTTTTGCGTCGTCTGGTGGTGCTATGTCAATCGGCATAATCATCTTGTTTGCTTTCGAGTTGGGGTCTGCTGAGTTGGGGCATCAGAAATGACCAGTGTAGTAGGGCTAGAGTCTGCTAGTGTTGGGGTATTTTGTGGGTCAGGTGATATTGCAACTACACCTAATGGGCTATTTGATTTATCGGGCGTCACTACCTTTTCCAAATACTTTGCTTGTGCTCCTCCACGATCAGCAATCGCCCTCTTCCTTTTGAACGTCTCATACACAAGAATAGCATTTGAATGGATAAATATGGTATGATGACAGATGGAATATGCACTGAAAATGGATAGGCAGGGCGTATTCACATACACGATGTGTAAACTAAGCTAATGGCAGTTCAACAAAGTAGAAGGAATGCAAAGCATCAGTTGCAAGATATGTGCGAGCAATGTAACCTTGGAAAGTTAGAGCAAGTACCTTGATGGGTGAATAAGATAGGGCATCTTCCTCTGACTCCTCCACTAGGGAGCTACATTGACTTAGGTCTCCCTCTGGCTCAGAATCAGTGTTAGGATCATAATCTGAGCATGAATCTGTAGGTGGAGAGCGTTTGCATTGCATTGCATCCAGACTTGATTTCAGTCCCTTAATGCCAAGTTTGACAGCCATGGCATTGTTCTGCTTTATTCTTTTCATGCGCGCAAGCTCATAATCATTATGATGCTGTTCGAATCTGAGATTCATGAAAACATAAAAAGTAGTCAGATTATCTATGGAATGCATTGCGGATTCAACTCGGAGAGTGTCTCCCTATAAACCCCTGCATATCCAAAGTTCACCTCCCAAACCGTGCTGACCAGACCACACACAGAAATACAAACCCCTTATGTCTCTATTACAGGTAGGCACACATTTCAAAACTGAAGTAGGAACATTAGAATCATATGAAATTCGTATTTGAACAAATAAACTAAGCAATTATGAGTGGCGTAATGTTTAGCTTCAAGGGTGGAGTGTTGGTAGTGCGACACAAAGCAAGTAGGAAAATTGTATTCCATGTAAAAGACCGAAACCTATGTAAAAGCTGGAAATGACTCTTTCTTTCTATACAATGCAGTGTTCGTTACCCACACATGATGGAAGAGATCACATAGAGAAATACTATTCACTCATGTCTACGGTTCCAGTATTTAGAAACAGGGTGGTCCACCCTAAAAGAATATTGACAACAAATATGACAAGGCAAGCATAGATGTAGTGAATCAATCATTTACTTGTGAGCTTACTAGGACAAGTATGCAGAATTGTAACTGCAGTAAGAGACCGTCTAAATTCTGAATGAAGAAGTTTGTCTAGCACTTATTGTTTGCAACTAATCGACGTGAATAATTGGATATTATATCGAATGAGTAAGAAAGACAAGTAAAATTGTCAACAAACCTAGCTTGCAGTAGTAATCTGGGTCAATGTCACTCGACCAACAATCCAAAATGACTAGTTTACATTCGAGGGCGAATTTTGAAAACCCTGTGAACTTTAGAGGTACTAAAGATTACGAAATACATCTGAACCATTAAGTGTAGGTAGCACTGAGCACACAACAAACCCTAATGAAAGTCTTGCCTAATGAGTAATGAATTAATTAGAAAATGGGTGATGAGGAGTGGCTGCTTTGAGTGTTGAGGGCGTATCTCGGGATAAATCGGGTTGGCTTGGTGGGTGCTGCGCTGAGCCTGAATGGATTTGGAAAGGTAGGCACAGTGGCATGCCGAACAGCGATGATCTTTGTTGGGCGAGCGGCTCCTGGCCTCCTGTTAGTCCGTCTCCTCCTAGAGTCACGCCGTCCGAGGGCGAACAAGTCGCCCGCAAGGCAAAGCGGTAGAAGGCGTGTAGAGATCTGAAGCGCGCAGCAGAAGAGAGGGGAATCGAGGCCTGGACGACCCAAAATTCCAGGGTGGGCCGGCCCATCGTGGGCACCCTGTAGAGATACACACCCAAGTGGCGAACATGCATTTTAAAACTAATTTAGGAACATTTAGCTGACCAATTACACACCAAAGTTAAGATCTATTTTCTGGTTGAGATCAAAACGTTGAGGAGATATGAAGTACCACCTCTCTTGCGGCGCCGTGTAGGCGTCGGGGGTGCGATGGCTGTCGGTGGCATTGAAGCAGATCTCTGACGGTGAAGCGGGTGCATCGGGGATAAGTCCGTTGCGGTGGAAGAGAAGGTCGTGTGGTGGCCCCGGCAAAGAGGACGATGGCGCCCGATGAATCGAGAGGGCGTGATGCAAGGCTATTGGTCCGTCGCCGTGGATGAAAACATCCACTCTAGCGATGGACGACTTCGGTCTTGGTAGGCGCTCGGCATGGTGGAGGGCGGTGGCGATAGATGTGGTGGAGGGCGGCGGCGATGGATGGGGTGGCGGACGGAGGCTGGTGTGGGGATGGGGTGTTCTACTTGCAGACGGTGTATGAATGGGAAAATGGAGGGAGAGGTACGGGAACCATGTTTTGGGGCCTTTACTGTCGAAATATGGGAAAGATTCTGAACTTAGCCCCGTTTAAAATGTGGGCGTCTCGTTGGTTGGGGATAGGGCGGTAATCTCGCATCTCCCAAATATTTGCGATAACTATTTGGCGAGGAGAGGTGTTTGCCGCCCACGGTGTATGAAGGGGCTGACAGGTAGGCGGTTGTGTCACGTCGATGGAAGTTACATCTGCCCTATTTAAAATATTAGCCTACATCGATTTCGGATGAGGAGAGTTTGTTTTGCCGCCCACCGTGTATGAATGGGAAATGGAGGGAGAAACAGAGGTCTTTCGGACGAGCTTGAATCAAATAAGTTTTGTCGCCGATGTTTGACGCCCACCGTGTCGGAATGGGCTCAGAGGCGGTCGTGTCACGTCTAATTGAAGTTACTAACCTACCCCTATTTAGAGCAGTGGAAATCGGGCCGATGGATTATCCGTGTAATGGGTAGACAGTAATTTCCATCTCCCAAACACTTTGCTTCGGGCAGCCGACGTGGGGGTGGACATTTTGCTGCTTCTTTTGAATTTTGGGACAATAAGCGTACACGTTTACCCTGGCAACTAAATTCGAATCCATTTTGTATTCCTATATGAATCTTTAGAAATCATTCTATGTGTTTTTATATATGAATATGGTTTACAAATGCCGATACTCAAATTCAGAAACTAGAATCCAGTTTAAGGTGAATTCAAATATTTGGAACACTTCATGTCCAACTCAAATGTCACACGCAACATAATGTGTACTCCCATTTAGATATGTACACAAGCGATGTATCAAGATTCAAATACCGAGTCAATCAACCAAGAATGTACAGAACTAACAGACATATAAACACTTATAGAGTATATGGATCAATAATATCAACTAACATACATAAGCCAGGTCATTTGTACTTTTTTTGGCTACAACACATCCTTTTTAGCCAACATCTTGTCCCTTTCGATGCGTGCCACTTATGGTCCATCTATACTACTACTATTGCTGAATGCACATTCAACCCGATTAGCATATTTGTAGGTCTGGCACATCAATCCAAATGAAATGTCTCCGAATCTTATCAACTAATACAGACTTGTGCTCAAATAAAATTACAAACCAAAAAACAAAAATAATAATTATTACATGATCTCTAAAACAAATGGTTTGATTGATTACATGAACAGACAACACAAAGGTTATTCAACTATGGAAAGAACATTTCACCTATGATTTACCAAGTAGGAATTTAATTTCCTTTTTCCTTGAGACCTTAACAATCTGGTCAGTCTCGACTTGCTTCGCTTTGAAATCAACCAAATATTTAATGGTTGTCTTGAGTCTTGCTTGTGATTGTGCTGTTTGCTTCCTCAACATGTCAACTTCATCTCTAAGTGCGAAGCGAGAATCTCTTTCTACCACTAGTTTAGCCTCTAGAGCATTAGCAGTTGGCAATTCATAATGCAAGATTGGGCGGTGCCACTTCTGTGGGATGATGCAACGTCCATGGGGACCTCGCTCTTTGATCTTGGTCTAACCTGTTTTGCCATTAAAGTTCCGGTTGGATTCAGAAAAGTTGAAGTTAGCAAAACATCTCAAGCTGGGAGTTATAACAGCAAACCAGTTAAACAAACAAGGAATTAAAGAGTTTCAATTGGATCTGAAAAGTAGTTATTAACATCATTGTAACCCATTGTTGCAGCAAAAGTAGTTAAACAAACAAGTAGATATTTAAGTTAAGGCAAACAGGTAATTCTTAACGATAAGTATCAAACACATAGATAGGCGCATCTACAATATGATTAACGGGCTGTGCCATTATGTAATCAGTAGCAAACTAAATTAAGCCAAACAACGTAATTGAACAATTTTACAATAAGTGGCTAACTAAAATTCGAGAAGCGAGTGGCGAACTTACGCTAGTTCTTTGTACATGCACACTAGAACTTCTTTTTAAACTTACAAGGTTGTGCGAAGGAGTCCATGGCATCAATTGCTTGGATCGCAGTCCCAATACTTCTTTCTTCCCACCTTTGCATGGGTAAGTCGAATGGTTAATCTGGTAAGATGGTGCGTCCTTGATATGTTATATGAGGGCGTTTAGTCGAACTAGTTGTAGCCAAACACATCACCTGGATTTTCTTGTATATTTCATGCGATTACTTTTGGCATATGGAGATCTAAGCAATCTACAATAGGATGAAAAGGCGGCATCCTTCACATATTGGCGAACTTAGTTCATAGAAACAAGCAATTCAACCATTACGTGGGTAAATCAAAAGCGCCCTGGAATATTTTTCACTATCCAATCATACACGCAAAAAGGCGGCGCCACCATAGGGGCTGGTATGGGCAACCGCCTCGGTGGTGGAAAGTGTGCACCTAGTTTGAGTCGTCCGGGTTGGCCCACACTAGTTTTGTTAGTCCCAGCGCACGAGCGAGGCAATGTAAAAAATGAAGAAAAATGTTTCAATTTCTATGGGCCAATAACATAAGTGCAAGGCAGGCCCTATAGCAGGCTCATGACCCAAGCGAGCACCTCCCATATCGATCGACAGCGGAAAAATCCCAATTCATTCGCTCCGACCTCCGGTCTAGTTCGCTCCTAACCTATGTAGCGACGACCGAATGGATCAAGTCTACGTGCAAGTGTCATCCACTGGATCGGTATCTTGACACACTTGTACTCGAGGATTTATAACAGAGGTAAATCACATGTATAAAGTAACGTAAATACTATTACCTCAATCCAAATAGCGGAAGTAACAAGGTTGTGGATTCCCATCAACACCAACGACAAAGTTGAGTGTAGAAATCGTAACCCTAACGTATCACTTACTCGTCGTAAGATCCTGCAACATGAGACGTTGCAGCCACAAAGGGTCAGTACATTGAATGTACTGGCAAATTCACACCATAGGATAAAGATGAATAAAGGCTATCACTACATGCATATTTGGTTGGTGGAAAGCTCTAAGTTTATAATGTTTTCGTGAAAAGCCAATTTTTCCCTAATACAAAGGAATAGATTTTATTTAACTATCATGGTGGTTGTTAAACATTGAGAATGGTTGACAACATTCTCAATCCCAATTAAGCATCATCATTAAAACCCAACAATATTAATTAAAGTAACATGATGAGATTCACATGATAATCCAAGTACTAGATACTCAAGATGTCCATAACCGGGGACACGGCTAACCATGATTAGTTTGTACACTCTGCAGAGGTTTGTGCACTTTTCCCCACAAGACTCGATCTCCTCCGTTGGGATTCTCACACTACATGCATGGTGTTTCAGAGATGGATGACCGAGACAAAGTCTTTCAGAAGCGCTAGCACCTTACGATGGGTAGACCGTTACACCTACATCCCCTACAGCTGCTAGTCTACCACTGTAAGAGTTCGCACGACTTAATCAACTATGCTAGAGCCCATAGTAGCTTGTGGCTGCACACAGAAGTTTCTAGCATAAATAATCTCATGATCCCTTTGAGCCTGGGCGGCGGTCCAAAAAAAAAAGGCAATCCTGGAATACCCAGGTACCTCAATCCACCAAGATGTGTGTTTAAGTTTCCACCTTAAATAAACCATTAAATAACAATCTCACATCGGTCATGGATACACTCACCCAATCCACGTCTACTAGCATAGCATGGCATAATAAGCAAACGTAGAAGTAACTCCCAAGGGTTTGATAATAAAACAGGTAATAGGTACTACCTCATATACTTCCCAAACCCCACAATTTCATTAGATCCTAATAATGCAATGTTTGAGGATTGATCTAATGCATAAAAACTAGGTATGAAAGGGATATGATTAAAGTGTGAACTTGCCTGCAATGTTGATGAAGATGATTCACACTCAAAACTCTTGATAGTTCTACTCGTCACACTCCGATCAATCTATCGTAAGCAAGCAATAGTAATCACACATAAGCAATTACTCAAAAGATCGGAAAGAACGAAGAAAACAATTCAGAAAACATCAAAACCAAGCAAATAACTCTTGCAATATAAAACAATTTCTAACAGTACCAAAATTATGTGAATTTGGCCTTATCAGAAAGTTTAGGTCAAGAGCTTCGATTTGCAAAAAGAATCAACTAAATCGGAGTTACGAAACTCAAGTTATGATCAAATGAAGTTTGAATTCAAATCTGGTCTAATTCAAAATTTTAAAATTTCATAAATATGTTTGAGTTGTTTATCTGGATAGAGGAGATCGTAACGAAGAAGTGGGCGTTGGTTTCGTTGGATTTGGACTAACGAGTAAAAAGTAATGATCGATTGAAGTACAGGGACTAATCTATAAACAAACTAATCACAAACGGGTCCCTGGCAGAAAATAAAAAGAAAAAGAAAAACTCTACAGAACGAACGTTCGCTATGGGAAGCTAACTAACGAAAATTGTTCGCTACCAGACCCTAACTAATGAACAAACACTAAATAATCAAATCTAAAAAAAAATAAAACCGCCTAAAGGAAAAACCGAAGAAAACCTAGAAGAAATAAACTGGACCGGGAGGTATTATACGGGTTCGGGCGTCGGTCGAAAAACCAACCTCGGCGGCACTGGTTGGCTGCGGCGGGATTTCAGCGACGGGCGGCGGTGGCTTTCCCCGGCGAGGCGGGCAGCGACAATGAGCTCCGTGCGCGGCTCATGACGAGGAAATCTGGCGAGTGGCGGAGGTGGCGCAGGCGGTGGTGCTGGCGGCGGCTGCGAACTCGGCGAGATCTGGGAGGAGGCGGCGGCGCGAGCAGAGAGGGAAGCAGGGCCGGGGTCAGGGCTCAGATTTATAGCAGACCAGGCGGCGAGGCGTGGAGGAGGAGGCAGGCAGGCGGCGCGGAGGCGGACTCGGGAAGGAGACGCCGTGTGCGCTGGGTCTCGAGGTTCGGTCTCCGCTGGAGATCGAGGGCGACCAGGTGGGCAGTGGCGCTTGGCGGATGGGCCGTGGCTTTGTGCGAAGCTGGGCCGGCCCGGTCCGGTCGGTCCAGAGAGATTTTTTTAAACATTTTTTTCAGACAAACAGAGACAATAAAAACAAAAATAAAAAAAACTTATATAGGCATATAATATATAAAAATCTTGAAAATTTTTTCTACGACTTGAACATTTTCTAGCATCAAATAAAATACACACAAATTCAAATAAAGCAAAGAGTGCTTCTGCTCTAATAAAATACAACAAAAGACATTTTAAAAATACCAAAATTAATTCAAATTTATTTCTCTCCAATTTTCTGCTGTAGGGAATCATTTTACCTAATTTACATATATTATATTTTTGGAGAAAATAATTTGAATAAAACCCAAATAACTCAAAATTGAAAATAAATTCAAAAGAACTTTGAATTTAATTCTTTGAAACTTCAACTCATATTTCATATGTTTTGAAGAAGTCATTTTATCTTAGCTCGTGAAAATCATTGAGTTGCATAAAGTTCCTTGGTTGGAAATATTTTCCAAATGAAATTCAAATATTTTCAACACCTTGTCATTTAAATAAATGGAAGAAGTCATGTCATCTTCTCTCGAGGTTTTGTGGTGAAAAGAATTTGAATTCACGGAGATCTCGAATGCAAAATGAAAGTTTGGGAAAGTCCTTTTATTCCCTCTCATTTAACTTTCAAAAAGTTTCGAAATTCACTCAATTTCACACAATCAATCAAACAATCAATCAAATCTATCTATTTGTTTATAACATTCCAAAATTTAGAATTTTGGGATGTTACAACCTAGCCGCCGCTGGACAGACCGACACAGCACTTCCTCGCGCCCTCGTTGGAGGGCAGTCGCCGGGCTTCAAGCGAACGGAAGGACAAGAAGATGAAGATCCAACCCTAGGTGTAGCCTGCTGGGAGGCAGCGGCGGCAGCACGTGCATGGCATCGAGCTTGCGCAAATGGACAGTCGCAGCTTGCAAGAGTAGCATGCGCAAAGAGCAGGTACATCACATCCCTGATTATATCTAATTCAACTCTTCAATTTCTAGCCAATAGTTAAACTGGACGGTGTTGTAAAACTGCACATATGTAGGGAATCTATGAGAAAATGAAACCAATTTCTACTTATTTTATAACTCCCCAACCAATACTGGTATTGAATCTGATGTATCTAATCAAGTTTCCGGTGCAAACATACAAGCTCATGTTGTTCTTGAGCTTGAAGTGTCTAATGAACAGGCTGCTAATGAAGGATTTGATGCAAATATTTTACATGCTCTGGTGATGAACATATAGTGTCTAATGAGGGATCTAATGCAAGCATTTTGCAAGCTCATTAAAGGATTTAGTGTCTAATGATGATCTACTATGTTGAGAGAGGCAGATTTGCAAGCATTGATGACAGAGCAAATTATATTGCATTTTCATAGCTTGAGGAAGCGTCGAGGCCATCTACGGAAAGTCCCGTATCATGACAACATATCATAAATACTTTTCTAATCTGTTGTTTGAAACTATTGGCATACTTGTGCATGATAGATATATTGATATGCAGTTTATGCACTGGTTATCGTGCAATTACACTTTGATATTTTCAGCGGAGAGCGAATAATTCAAGCAGGTACAGACCATGTTTGTAGTCCTTGTACACCATGTTGCATTTTGTGTTTTTTGGTGCTTGCATCATTTAGTGCTTATAATCTGAACTACTTTGGATCATTAGTTGGTTTTCAAAGTGCATGTAGCTTCACATTTCTCAAGTTATGTTGATTTCCGAGTGCAAGTGCCTTCGTATTTTTAAGTTAAATGTTAGCCTGGTAACTTGAATTAGTGGATCAGCCACTTTTACACAAATCATACACGAATGCCAATATGAATTAAATGAAATGCAGGGACTTCGCTAGCTCATTGTGCAGGCTCCTTTGCAGCACTGCATGCGCTTGGGATGTTCCATGTACAAGTCCATGTTACCACTTGCTTGGATGTGCAGGCCTTGTGCTCCTTGCATCCCCTCTGCATTTTTACACGGCAAATGGTTGATCAAATAAGAGGAATCGACCTTGATGTTGTCTGCGAAGGACGAATGCTTACAAGGTTATATGGGTGTGCAGGATGTGTACTAGATCCCGTAAGCGCCGTCATGCTTCGCTAAATAATGGATTTGCTTGTTTGGATGATATCTCCGGAAGAAATAAGAGTTGAAGTCGAGTTGCATAGGCGTGTAAGCTAAGAGAGCGATGAAAGGATATCCAAACATCTTGGACCAGTGCACAAGGGAGTGATGTGTGGATACCTAGTTCGGGCGGCGTTTGGGCATGCTCGCCTAGCTAGAGTCTGGTCACTTGAGCCGTTGAGGGTGATCTTGTGGCGTTGGCTGGCCGTGCATGGATGCAGATCTTGAGTGGTAGCGGGCCTTCTGATCGGATGGGCGAGACCGTTGGTGAAGCCCCAACGGCCTCGGAGGGGGGAGAGGTGCGACGATGTGTTCGGTGAAGTAGCCCGGTGAGCTGGGAGACAGCGTCGATGAAGCGCTTTGATGTGGTGGAACTTCGGTGTACGTGAGGCACGTCGGTTGCGGCGGCCGGCGTTGTCGATGGACCACCCGGTCGCGGTGGGCGAGGCGTAGATGAGGTAGCTCCGGTGTGGTGGTGAAGCGCGACCGTCGTCTTCGTCATCGTCGTCCGACCACGAGAGGTGGGGAACGGTGGGGAAAGAGGCGAGGCGAGGCGATTCGAGGGTTGGCGGCGAATTAAGGGATTTGTGCAATCTGGGTGCGAAGGGGCGGTGGAAAGAGAGATTTTGCAGGGCTGGAATTGGGGCCACGGATATTTCAATCCGAAAGCGTGGAAGCGAAATTATATTGTTGTCGTCCTTTTTTTGGGGGAGGGGTGGGTGGCTGGGTGCTACTGCGTCCGTCCGACACACGCGACCACCCGACATGACTATGCTTGGTGCCTTAAGGCACCTACCTTTGTGTCCATGACATGTGGGCCCAACAGGTGGCTGGCCCACATGTCGGGACAAAAAGCAGTTGCCTTTAAAGGCACGAAGCAGCGTCCACCCGACCACGACCACTGTGCAGCTGGTGCGCCTACATTTGAGAATGCAAGCGAATCTTCTTTCATTTGCAAGCGAATCTGTATGTATTACCATGCCCGTGTTTTCCTTGCAATAATTAGTCATTGAAGCGAGATACTCCATCCGTTCACTTTTGTAAGTCGTTTGGACAACTTAAAATGAACTATTTTGCACATTGTCTGAAATGTCTTCAAGGTCTTATAAAAGTGAACAAAGGGAGTACTATAAATTAATTAATGAGGAGTTATTTGAAAAAAAATCGAAACGGTACCCACGCTAACGTGGATTAGAGTGTGTGTCACATAATAAGTTATTTGAATTAGAGGGTGTGTCACGTAGTTAGTTATTTGAATTAGAGTGTGTGTCACGTAGCGATCTCCAATTATAACGTGGATTTCGCATTTCACTGTATCCACGCTACTTTTTTAATACAAATTCATATGTATATGATGAACACCATGGTAGTGAGAAAACTTTTGGATGGATTCAAACATATGACCTACAAAATAGCACAACAAACTGAGTCAATGTCAACTTTTCGAAACTTAGTATGGCACGAATTCAAAATAATTACCCGTATGCCTGGTCCTAGGTTCAAATCTTACAATGTACACTGAATTGAAACATCGATATTAAGTCTCGTACTATGTACATTCAAATGTTGTTTTTAGCCCCCCCCCCCCACAAACGCTACATACTTCCTGTATCGGTCAATCTTCCTCTCCTAACCACCTTACGAAGCTATCGGTTTCCAACACACGTTCATTCTTTCTCTCCATGTTTCGATCTCTAAGTCTCTCAACTACACAACCCCTTTTCCACTCTGTTACCAAATGTATTTACCTCACACACCCGCCATTGCACCCCATGCAGAGCTCTCTCTCTCCCCCTCTCCCTCTCACCCTCTCGCGATAAATACATGCATTGCCTATCTAGCCCCCCAACCTCTCATGCGCACGCACGCACGTTGTATATCTAGGTCACTCCCTCGAGACTGTCTCACTCTTTCTTCCGCACGGCGGGCCACACTCGCTCAATATCGCTCTCTTTATCTGAGTCTCGTTTAACCTCGTTTTCTTTCACACACAAATGATATATCTCCCTGTTCGGGCCTCAATCGACACACTCTATTCTCTCTCACGCAGATTGTCTATCTAGGTCAGTCCATCCAAGCCGTCGCCACTCTTTTGACCTCATGGTGGACCACGCTCACTCAATCTCTCTCTCTCTCTCTCTCTCTCTCTCTCTCTCCGTATGTCTCGATTGACCTCGCTCTTTCTCGGACAAAAACAATATATCACCATGTTTGAGCCCAATTCGACCTATTCACATTGTATACTCTCTCACGCACATCATCTATCTAGGTCACTCTCTCCAACCTGTCTCACTCTTTCGATCGCATGGCGACCCTATGTAATCGGTTGACCTTGCTACCTCCCACGCACAAAATATATCTACATGTCTATGACTGGATCATCTCTCAAGCTCTATCTTACAACCCGCACCCTTGCCAAAAATCTCAATCAGATAATATATCTTCAGAGCATATATATTTGTTCAATGAATGTCGGACCACACTCACTTTGTCTCTCTATCTATATGTCTCTCGATTGACCTTGCTTTCTCACACGTATCTTCCACAGCGTTGAAGCTACTACCTCTCCATCCCTCATAAAGCGGAGCTATTTACATTGTGAGGGCACTCCAACCTTGGATTAATTTGTGTAGGCATTTATTCGGTCGGTTTAGATTATATTTTCATAGCATTGACCCATAACTACTCCAAACACCGTTGCAACCCACGCAACTCCCCTAGTTGATTCCCCTCTGGCTCGGTCATCGCTCTCTCGCACGTCCTTTCTCACCTTCAACATCGCACCATTGTATTATTGAAAAAACTATGTTGTTCTCTTTAATTATTGTAAATAAGCTACAAAACTACACACCGATAGTCCACTTGGAATGGAACAAATTTGACCCACAAATTAAAGTGCTACAAACTACACACCGAGGGGCCCAAATGTCATGAAACAAATTTGGACCCATGTACAAATTAAAAAATAAAGGACGAGGATCGAACATGCGACCGGGCCTTCAAGCCGCACGTCAATAGGCAACATCGTAGAATAGCAATGTTTGTTGTACCCCTTTGTTCACATAATGTTTTATATTACCACAGCCTAATTAATGGATAACATGTAATATTATTTTTAGTACTATTAGCCTTCACTTCTGGTGGGTTCCATGTGTGCTCTCTCTCTCCCTCCCTTCTGCGTTTAGGCGCTTGCGGCAAATAGGAAGAACTTCATGAGGCGATGTTGCCGTTGACCATATCTGGGCCGCGTTCACAAGTCACGGCACCAGTTTCACGTACTAGCAACACTAGTCGGTGTGTACGTGCAATGCGTTAATTTGGAAGTATATTAAGTGCATGCGGATATTAACTACTAGGATATTATTTGCGTGTTGTCATGTGATTAGCACTATTTTTGGCATGAAATTAACTGCACGCTAAGCGTGTTGGCGCTTCGACATTGAAGCAGTCTAGGTCATTGGATGACAAGGAATACATGTGCCTTGATGACGTTTTATATTTAATTTGATCGGCTCTAGCAGAACATTCAATCGATCAAACCATACATTTCGTTTAGTCGACTCCGACTTTAAATTATCGATGATCGATATAAAATAGGCGGAAATGATAAGCGTTCGGATTTTAAGCATGGCAATCGAACATTTTCATAACAAATTTAGATTACAGCGGCGGTGGGGGTGTCTCGCGGTGGGAAGCGGCTCCTCTGCTGTGCTCTGTTTGTCGTCAGACCCTGACCGGCGGCAGGCGTGGCGTCTTCCGCCGTTGTTGGCGTACTCTGGGCGTTGGCCTAGCTTCAAGGAAGGCCAAAATGTTACGAACTTCGGGCGAAGTCAAGCTGGCGGGAGGAGGCGTGGCGTTAGTGCAAGGAAGCGGTCGATGGGGCCATCCATGCCGCCGAGGGGGCACGCACCACCAGCGAAACAAGCGCTGTCAGCGGCGCGGCGGAACCCGTCTTGCGCGCGTCGATGCTGCAGCGACGCATCTTGTTGGCAGCAGAGTGCAGGCACCGCACGGCGTCTTGCGTCGGTCTGCAGCGCATGCGCATGTCTTTGGCAGGTGCACGGGCGCGTGAAAGTCGGCGGGGACCTCGTGGAACCCCGTGGGATCAAGCTCGGCGACAATGTGCGGCTCCCAACCCATCAATGCCACGGGGATGGGCGCTGGCGCAGATCGGGCGGCAGGGCGGAGCAGGGCGGGACAGGCCCGGTGTCTTCCCGCAAGGCCAGTTCAAGCTCGTCCCAAAGCGCCTTATGTTCTTGAGACTCCGGCCGGGTGTCTTCCTCAGGAAACTGGAACACTAAGGGCAGACCATCGTGATGTGGCATGGCGTACGTTTAGGTCAGGCTAGTTGGAGGTAGACGGCAGGAGAATCGGAGAGGAAGAGAGAGGATTGTAGCGATACCGGGTAGTGCGGGGTTGATTTTAAATTGCGGTGCCGGCGACATTAAAAGTGGGAGCAGTTGGGACGACGGTGTGCGGAGCCTAGTCAAAGGCTCACCTCCGGTGAGCTGCACAGTGATCTGCTTTCGCCGCGCCTCCACGACAGTGGCGCAGCGATCTGCTCGCCACGCCTCCGTCGACTCACATGCTTGCTTTCGGGCGGCACTGCCGATGAAAGCGAGGACTCGTGGCGGCACGTAAATGCCCACGGTTTCAAGAGTGAAAGCGTCATATGCGTGACAGGTCTTTGTTCCAAAATACCTTGGCTCTTCATTTGTGCAACTTGTCATACACAGCTTGTCTAAAATTGAAGAAAAAACTTACGAAGTAATATTTGTGCCATATCACGTGACCATGCTTAGTTTCAAGAATTTATGCTCACTTTTGTATTTTCTGAAATTTGAGATCCAGGATTCGAAACAATATCATAACCTGCATCATGCAATAAATTTTCAAGCCGTACATCTGTCCTATTGTATTTCTTAAGAAAGGATTTGGTCAACATTTTGCTTAGTTGGACTTCAGACAAGTTATATATGCAGAGTAAAAGGATAATCCCTCCGTGCCAGTGCATTGCCTGATATATTAACTCAAGTACTAGGCACGAACAAACGGGCTCAATTCTGTGCTCATCCTGGTGTATTAGCAGCAGCAGTAGTAGTAGTAGTAGTAGTAGTAGTAGTAGTAGTAGTAGTAGTAGTAGTAGTAGTAGTAGTAGTAGTAGTAGTAGTAGTAGTAGTAGTAGTAGTAGTAGTAGTAATACTAGGCAATGCAGTTGACGGGTGACCTTGACGAGCGGCGACCGAGGGAATTGAACCGTGCACGGCACGGTAGGTAACATTGTCTAGTTACTAAAGCATCCCTCCGTTGTTCATCGGTAGTCATTATGGACCGGGACATGAGGGAATTTCCTAGGGCTGGAATTCTGGCGCCGAAATTTCAACTTGAAGCGCCGAGGCTCGACTGGTTGGGGTTGCCTAATGTGCGTACCATGCGCCATCGAAGGACACGAGCCCGATTTTTTAGGATCAACACGAGCCAAGGTCTGGCTGATGCGCCGTTGGGTCCTACCATTCAAGAATCTGAAAGGAACCTTTTAAATTGCGAGCGAATCTATGTGTATTACAATACCCGTATTTTCCTTGCAAATACTAATCTCAACGTGGTAATTGATTTATGACGAGTTGTTGAATTAGAGTGAGTTTTTGATATAGTGATCTCAACGTGGATTTCACATTTTATGGTATCCCTAGTAAGTTTTCCAATGCAAATTCAAATTTAAAAGATGAACAATATGGAGGTGAGAAAACTTTGTATGTATCAAGCATATGACCACACACACACACACACACACACACACACACACACACACACACACACACACACATGCATGGACACAACAACAATCCAATAAGTATAGTGCATCTATTTTTCCAAACCATGCATGTATGACACGAATCCAAAAGTACTCCTTCTATTCCTAAATATTAGTCTTTTAGAGTGTTCAACAAGTGACTACATACGGAGCAAAATGAGTGAATCTAGACTCTAAAATATGTCTATATACATCCGTATGTGCCAGCCCATTTGATGCCTCTAAAAAGACTAATATTTAGGAACGAAGGGAGTAAAATTTAAGACATCCATGGTCCTCAGTTCAATATTTAAAATGAACATGAAACTGAAACATGAATATTAAGTCTAGTACTACAGTACATGCAAATGTTGTGTTTAGGCGGAGCTATGATTGTCGGTGGTCAACCCCTCGACCTTAATAAAATTGTGGAGCTCTGTTTAGGGTTATTTAGATTATATTTGTCCCCACCCTCCCAGCCACCTATTGGTTGTGTACCCCCACCCCTCCTCCCTGGGAGAATATCATGTGCCCCCATACCTTAGATGCTATATGCCGATACGAGTTGCTTGGAGCTTGTAGATCTGAGATATAGCAGCTCACATGATGTGTCTTAATATTTTTGCAGGAAACCTTGATGAGTTTGAGAATTGCACACAATTTGTACAAAAACTACTTAGATGCCCTTTGATCCCATATCCAACGACCTCGAAGCTCGTATCACCGTAGCATCTAAGATGAAGGAGGACATCATATTCTCCTGTATGTAAGAATATCATGTGCTACCACACCTTAGATGCTTTGGTGATACAAGCTCTTTGGAGGCGTTGGATTATTGACCCAACACCTCCTCGGTGGTTCGAATGGTTTTTTTTGCAGAAAAGCCCCAAAAGAGTTTGGCCACTGCTTTCAAGCACAAAACGCTTTCGAGATGCCATTGGATCTTAGATCAAGCGACCTCCAAGCTCATATCACCGTAGCATCAAGCTACGATATCACCTTATGTTTTCCGCACGGAGAGTATGAGGTGCTCCATAGCGTAAATTCTATGGTGATCTGAGTTCACTTGAGATCTAACATCCCACATAGGAGGTTTGAATGTTTTTGCAATATCTGGTGATAGAGTTTGGGAAGTCTTGAAAGTACAAGTACTATGCATGTGCCATCGATCACCGATCATACGACCTAGATGCTCATATCACCGTGCGGGTAATTAAGCTACGGGGCGCCTAATATGAGCACCGAGGAGCCGTTGGATCGAAGATGCAGCGCACACACGAGGCCTGAATGTTTTATTTGCAATAAAACCTTTGGAGAGTTTGGAAATGCGCATAATTACAAAGACTACTCCCAAGCCATTGGATCTCACTTCCAGCGGTGTAAAACTTGTATCACCATAGTATCTAAGCTGCGGGGTGGATGTGATATTCTATGCATTGTCATTTTGTTAAATAAACTTGCAAAATCGTGTAACTCGTGTAGTTACTTGTCTAACCGCATAAAGTGTTTGTTCAAAAAACCATCCTACACTGAAATATCGGAACAACACACGGGGTCCCACTTGTCATTAATCAAATTTGGACCTAAAACTAACAAATCTGAAAGACAAGATTGAGCGGCAACCTGGACTACAAAGCGTAAGTCGATAGCCTGAAAAAAGCGAGCGGTTGTTGGCTTTGTCCCATAACTTGATTTTATACAGATACTTGCGTTGAGTAGAGTAGAGGAGTGCCTCGTCAACACGTGCATGACCGTTGTCTCACTTCTTGGTGGGTCCCAGTCTGCGATCTCAATCTCTCTTCTCTCCATCGTCTAACCTTTGCGGGCACACACGAAGAGCGACGCTAGCTTTCCGTGGTGTTATTACAACTAAAAAAAGCTTGGAAAATAGAAGAATCACCTACAACAAGAGACATTGTGGCTGGTCGAGACGGAGCTAACCACATCTATCCTCCATGCCACGTTTGCATGATGAAGCTGTGTGGCTAGTGGGGTGTTTTCGACCGACTGGCTGGGTCCCGAGGTCGAACCATAGGTACTACGTCTGATACAGTATATTTTTACACGCACATTTTTTCCTCCGTGCCGAGACATGGCACACCCTACCGCACGGTTTCGGGGTCCTCCCGGGTGGTGCACGCATATATTCTTCCTGACGTGGGACGCCCTACCGCGCGTTTTCTGGGTCCTCCTCGGTCGTAGCGCCGAAGCAAGTAAATGAGTCGTCAAATCACGAAAGACCACCTTTCCCGCCGAGTACATCAGTGGAGCATGGTGGCTAGCTAGTTGGGCTAGTTCGACCGATTAGCTAGGCCGCCGCCACATTTTTTTTCACCCCTTTTTTTATCTACTTGCCGGCAGGTAAATTTAAATATCCACCGCGGCGTTGCTCTGGTGTTTGGGTGCGGCAAGATTTTTAATTTTTGATTGACGGGGAGCAGTAGCGGCAGGATTTTTAATTTTTGATTGATGGGAGCGGTAGCGGCAGTAATTAGTCACGATGACTCCGCTGTAAAACCCTTTGCTCTCGATGTGAGAAGTCGTCGTGGTGTTTTACCGTGGTGAAAACCAAAAGATTCCCGCTCCCTCCGCCTTCCGTGGGTGCATTGCCTTTCAGCCATTTAGCCCCTTTGCTTCCTCTCCCCATTGCTTCTACAGGTGCCATGGCGGCGGCAGATCCACGGAGGCCGAGGTGAGGCGCTGACACAGAGCTCCATGCCAGGATCACGGAGCTTAGGGCCAGGGCGTGGAGCTCCGTGAGCTCAAGGAGGAGAGGAGTGCCATGCTCCTCCGTTATGTCGGGAGTTCATGGAGCTTCAAAAGCGGCGTCCCACCACAAAGATGCTCGGCGTCGGCGGCGTTGCTTTGCGAAGCGAGATATCGCTAGGCCATCAGGGGAGCCGGCTGGAGCGCGAGCGGGCCGATCGTGATGAGGTCCAGGATCGCCTCAGCCACTTGGTGAACCAAGTTGCCACGCACGTGTTGCGGCTGCGCGATGCCTACCGTCGTGCCAACGCGACAATGCCGGCCGTCGGGCTAAACCCGGTCGACTTCAACGAGCTGCAACTTCCTGACCTGGTCTCCTTTTTCACCTATATCTCCGAGGAGCTGAGCCGTCTCCGCGCGATGGTGGGGGCTGAACTGGACAAGGAGGGGTTGCGGGCTGCCGTCACCGTTGTCGGGCGAATCCTTCGAGGCTCTGTCACCGAATCCATTCATGCCATTGGGCGCTGTCTTTGTGAGCTGGCTCCGTCGGCCCGGAGGCGGGCTCTGCGGCGGTTGCACCTGCATCACCAACGTCGTGTGCCTTGAGAAGCGAGAGGACTTGGTGGTGTTTAGGCACCCTCTGCATGGGAATGTCCATGTCTCGGCGCAACATGACCGTTGGATCAAACTCAGACGGTGCAGATCGATCCTTTGTAGCACAAAGCGTGTGGGTGTGTTTGGTTGCATTCTCATCTCAATATAGTTGTTTCCTCTTCATGTATTTTTGTCAACCTACTAGTGTGGACTCATGCACCCTTCATGCACTCTGCCAAACACCCAAAAGTGGGTCGAGAAGGAACTTTTCTCCCATCCGTGCACCCTTCATACACCTGCCTAACACTATTAGTGCTTCATATGGTTCATGTTTAGGTGGAGTCTTGTAGCACCGTACTATCTGTGCGTTGTGGACCTAGTTACATTAACATTGATCTCACTGTTCATTCTCGACCGGACAGTCGAAAAAGCGGTACTATGTTACATATAGGAGTTGTTGACATGCGCACAACATCATTTGTTATCGTCATATCTTACTACACTAGCAACAAGATTGTGTAGTATTGACGTATGAACCACTTCACATGCCTAGTAGTAGGAGCACTGTGTATGTTCAGGTGGCTAACGTGTTTCGCACTCCTCCGTCGTAAGAGTGGAAATGCTTGTTGTAATCATTTTTTTCTTCAGAAAAACAGTGAACACGCTCTACCGTGCGGATCCTCCTCCAGCCATGCACTAAATTACTCACTTTCACCGACGTGTGGGACAGCCAGCACCTGGGTCCACCAGCCATGCACTAAATTACTCCATAGTAGAGTGACGGTAGACTACCCCGATCGAACTGCCGCAGTAATGCCCAATGAGCCGTCAAATCACAAAACCCCCTCCTTTCCAGCAGTAAGTTGGACGGACGAAGCAACCATCATTTCACTCTTCTCTCTCAGCTTCCTCACTTGAAAAAAAACCCCACTCGCTTTGCTTCTCCCTCATCTTGTTCCTCCTTTCACTCTTCTCTCTCAGCTTCCTCTCTTGGATGGACGCCGGAGCACCGGCCGACGTGATGTCTATGGCTCTGGCCAAAACTGTCGAGGCTCATGGTACAAAGAAGCGCAAGCACCCTTGAGACTACATGAGACAAGCTCAAAGCCATCGCCTGTGTCCAAGCCCCCTCTCCGGGATCCCTCATTAAGCAAGTCCAGTAATGTCTCTTGTTGGCGATCTTTTCTCGATCTTGATCGTGTTTTTTCATCTAACACGCAGTACTAGTACTGGTAGTACAACTTTCTGGGTGATCTTGCATGTGATTTTAGTGTGCCAAATGACGGTTCTAAATTCCTCTTTTGACCAAAACATGTGAGAGGTTGACACTGATTTCTTATAGATTACTTTCAACTACTCCCTCTGTCCCAAATTTCTTGTCTTAGATTTGTCTAGATACGGATGTATCTATGACTAAAATGTGACTTGATACATCCGTATCTAGACAAATCTAAGACAAGAATTTTGGAACGGAGAAATACTATATGAACATCAATGCTGCCTTTTAAGAGGGTATATTTGCCTCGATAACTTGTGTTATGGATATTGCATGTAATCCCTCTGCTCTCATGCCTTTGAAGACATGTTCTAGTGTTTTTGTTCACTCATTTCTATGCGTATATGTAGTCATATATGGAGTATAATATTGAAAATCATCTTATATTTCTGAACGGAGGTAGTAATAAAATATGGTTTCTGTTTGAATTAGAACCAGGTCCGCGGTGGAGATGAAGTTCTCAAAGTCATGCCGTGTGAACTGGACGACCTGATGATGAGTTCTACTGCTGAACTATCCAGCTGATGTGTCCGTGTCGCCACGTGTCATGAACTAGTGTATTCCTGTAGCATTGTTGTCAGGCGTGTTCTCGAGGCTGTACTTGACCACAACAATTCCCTGGTTGTGCCTTCGATTACGAAGGGTGTGGTTCTTGTAAAGCTTCCAAACAAATCTGATGCGGTCTGTCTTCATCATCATGTTTATGAGTGGAAAGACCACACTGTTAGGTTCTCCAAGGTTGACAAGATGGTGATGGTGCATGTAGACATCTCACACGAAGTCCATGGCCTAGTCAGTTATGCGGGGTTCATCCCGTAGGTCGGTGGCAAGAAATAGTCTCTGAGCTTAGTTAGTGCAACTTTGCTTATGCGTAGTAAGTACTATTGTTCATTACTTGATTTGTGTTTGTGAACCTGTATTGTTTATTAGTACTGCCGCTTTTGGTGTGTGGTCAGTCCTGAGAACGGTCTATGTTAATGTTTGTCTACTCAATTTAGTCTGTATATTTTGAAGTATCCAGATCATATTTTTTGTGAGGACGGTTTATTAGTTATGGTTACACTCCAATATCTGTATGCATTGCAGGGTTTATCGCACCACCAGGATTTCCAGTCCCATGGATGTTCGGTCCATACGATTTGTCACGACCTTTGGACTGTCCTGCTTGTGTGAGTAGGTGGGGCCCCTGCATGCCACACGTAGTTGTTCGATCAATCTTCTGTTTAGTACTTCAACATAGTGATTTCCTGGTAAGGATTCACTTGTGTCACAACAAGTAAATCTTATTGATTTACTATGTAAATCTTATTGGTTTAATGTCATCTTTTCTTTCTTTTCCTGCAATTTTACGATGCAGGTTTTGCCATGTGACATTCATCAGAGAATAAACCGTTTGGTTTGCTCTCGATGGCTATTTTTGCAGGTTTCACTTCTTATGTCGTTATCGATAATGAAGGCACTGTCCATCACCTATATTCTTTGGAAAAATTGGATCGGTCATTGTCTAAGTACAAGCTGAATCCCTATGATGAACTGCAGTTTGGTTTAACAAAAGCATACAATTAGTCCTTCTCGCGTTTAAAAGAAATGAAGAAAAAACTGGATCACGGTCACGGATCCTAGTCAAGTTAGAAAGCTGATCATAGCAGACCGGACACGATCGCCGCTATCTCGCCTGGATCGAGCACGGCATTGCTCTAGCAGCGACAATGACAACAGCTCGATCTGATCCAGTGAGGATTGGGCACCAACAGCGTCGGCGGTCGGTCGATCTACCGAGGATCGAGGCATCGACACGGCACCTGCTCGACACAACGGCACCAGCTCTACAAGGAGCACCATCTCCGGAAGCAGCGGCGGCTTCGGCATCTGCACCGACACTTGCACTTGCATCTGCTCCGGCCCGTACAGTTGCACCGGCAACATACTAGGCTGCAGTTCGCACTTCATATACCAAAGTCCTTACAAAAACCGACATGTCCACCTTCTTGGTAAGCATTGGCCGCCCAAGTGCTTCGTTCTTTTTTCTTTCCATGTTGTTTCACATGATTCACTATGTTGATCTAACTGTTTGGGTATGTCTTCTTGTTTGCAAACAGATAATTCCTAGAGCAACGAGGGAGTCGTTCAACAATCCGGGCGACCGCGGCCAAGTTTCTCTTACCATGCGCAGCCTTGGTGTGAATGAACCTGCTCAATATACCGTAAGTACAAAGGATGGTCGCATGATGATTGATGCTAAAGGATGGTCAAGGTTCAAATATAAATCATATCTTGCGGTAGGGGATGATGTCAAAATCGAACTTTCTCGGCAAGGAGAGCTGGTCCAAATCAACTTTGAAATTCTTGATGGCAACCGCAACTGCCGAACTGATCTATCCTCCGAGATATTTTGATGTAATATTCTGGCATGGTGAAACAAGTGTCATGTGTGTATAAGTAGTACGACAGTATTATTTATCACATGGTATATCGTTGATAGAATTGCAACTCTGATTGCTAGTTAGGAACTATCATTCGATTTCATTCCAACAGCTCCCGTGCTTTATTCAATTCTGTGTATTCGCCTTGCGACAGCATCTAAAACCAGCGCCATACCGATCGCTTGCAATATGAAAAGCGCTGAGGTAGAACACATGGGCCCCCAAACAAGCAGGGTCGGCCTGCGGCCGAATGTCCAGACCCGTGAGCCTATCTGAGTATTATATTCTCAGTTGAACCCCCATAAAAAAAGCTGAACCCCCATAATGCCCGTGTGTTGCAGAGGGAGTATATTTCTTGGCAAGGTGAGCCTGTGATATAAAAGATTTGTATATTTCTTTACAGAGGGAGTATCTCTCTGTCAAAATATATATTTATGTGTAACTAGTTACTCCTGTCTTTCTACTTCCTTTCGCTGATATGTGGGGCAACCGGCAACGGGGTCCACATGCCATATGCACAAATTAGAGTGCACAACTTCACGGCAGACACACCCTGGTCGTAGCACTGCAGTAATGCCCAATGAGCCATCAAATCACAACCCCCCATTTCCAGCTTAAGTAGTAAACTGGACGGATGAAGCGGCAATATTTCACTGGGCCTGAATCCCCTTCTCCCTCGTTTGCTTGTTCAGAGAAAACCCCCTCTCGGCGATTGCATAGGGTTTTCTCATGGAGAACCAGTCTGCAATTCTTCATCCATCCCCGATAAATCCAAGTCCCTTGGTCGTAGGTAATCCTAGGATGGCAGCCGCCGCCGTTGATGCATTTTTCTTCCTACTGAATCTAGTGTGTTTCATTTGAAGTGCCCAAAGTGCGAGTACCCTACAGGTTTCTGCGCCCTCGGCGAGACGCCACACTTGTTCCTTCTCATCCTAACACAACATTTTGAAACGTGCACAATATATTCCTAGAATCCTCTTTTCTATCCGGGAGGGTGGGTTTTTTTGAACATGCTGTGTTCTCATATTATTTTTCCTGTAGTATATTATTTGCTATGCCACTGAATACACTAGTTTAATGGTCACAGTGAAGACAAGCCATGGATATAAGTTCCGAGTTGGGTTCATGAACCAAGATGATCGCTGCTTTTTTTATGGCCAAACTTGGATAAACTTTCTCAAGTGTTACAGACTGAAAGTTGGCGCACGAATGTTGATGGAAATAGCAGAACCTGGTCTCATCTTCACTGCGATCTTCCACCTCGACGTCGTTCCAATTGTTCATCCATGTTAGTTTTGTATCTGGTTCTTGCTTGTTGCCTCGATTACTTCTTAATCCACCTATTATGTCTAACTAATCACAATTTAACTTTAGAAGTAGCAACGAATCTCTCACGAAGATGCTACTTCTAACTAATATTTTCTTATAATTGGTGGCACGTGTAGGTTTTTTCAGAGTTAAGCAATCTGCTCGTTTATTACTCTGTAATAACTCGGCTGTTACTAATGGCACTGAAGTTGACTGGATCGACATCCACAAGTTCCTACACTTTTTTGATCGTCTTGAGGTCCTTGTGGGGTGTTTAAATGGTGGAAGGCCACGTGGGATATGTGTGCCACTGCTGCACTCATTGAACAGGTCCAACTGTGTCGAGAAACTTATAGTGCGAGCTGTTTTCATTATATATGTTGTTCATAAACCTATTGCTTATACACAGCTTTACAGCTGTGATCTTCTTGAAACAGGAACTGCCGAGTTCTATTGTTCCTATCTGGATGCTGACCATGGTGGGTCAGACTTGCGCTTGGTCACAACATGATGTTTATGTCGACCTACTCAATTCCCCTTGGAGGTGAAAAGATACTTATTCATGGGTGGTCTCAAATAATGAAGGCCCGTCCATCTTGGAGAATAGGACAGAAGATTATGTTCATGCTTTTCCATGGCTCTAAAGCGAATATCCTGTTTATTGACCATGTTGCGAGATGAAGCCGCTTTCAGAAGGTTGTGGATGCGCGGGGTGGCGCCTGGGCCTTGTCCTGGGGCTTGGCGGCCTCACCCTTTGTTAACTATAGGCGAGTAGCACTTTCGAGGCGTGCTTTATGCAGTTGAACTGTATAAGTACTCATACTGCTTTCAGCTTTGGTTGTTAAGTGCCCTGCTGGTTTGATTAAGGTTGTTAAGTACTCCTGCTGCTTTTCGATCATCGTGTTTCTTGATCTGTCTTCCTCCGACCACCAAAACCAAACCAGCGCCAAGTGGGTCGCTTTCTTCCGCCTCCACGGCTGGCTGCGCCTCGGCGCCGCATCACCGCCCACCATCTCCTAAATCGTTAATCTTGGCGTCCTCCGCTTTGAGTGCGCTCGCCGCGGCGCCACCCTCTCGCGTTGTCAACATGGTCAACAAATGACAGGAATCGGCAGGACACCACGTTAGCGTATGGAAAACTAAAATTCTTCCTCCTAGTGTTTTCCTGACATCTGGGACCCATGACATTGTGAGCGTATATAGTCAATAGACAAGAGAACAACACAAGATTGGCTAACACACAGGGCGTAGCTACTCGGCAGTAATTTTTTGTTTGGTATTGTTGAGGCGGAGCAGGGTTTGAACTGGGCATGGCCCGTCTAGCCCAGAGCTTATATTTTATGTTCACCATGTGACCAGCCCAGCTATTTTTTCTTTGTGAAAATGAGCCCATTTATTTCTTACGAAGAATACCCAATCCGAGGCCTACTTATTTTTCTATACGATGGGCTGCAACTCTTTCAAGGCGCTGCAAATCTTGAAAGTAATATGAAATGGGTTGTAAATATAAAAACAAATGACAAATTGGAAATTACTTTATAATTTCTGAATTTTTCACATTTTCAGATTCCCATTTCCTTTGGGCATTAACCTAATTTAAATATATCTTCAAAGTACTTTAAATCTGGCTCGACATTTCGGTATTAAAAATAGTTTGGAACCCACAGAAATATGCGAAATTGGCCTGCCCAACTAAAAACGATCGCAATAAATTGCATAAGATGTTGCCATGAGCTATATATAAATTATTAAAAAAAGAGGGAGTGGTCTGACTTGTGGGCCTGTTTAGTTGGCGTGTATGCAAGATTTTTTAGTTATTATATCGTCAACAAACGATTCTAGCGAGCGTAACCGTTGGATGTCAATCCAACGGCCGCCGTCATTTCTTCAATCTCGATCTTCTTGCTCCGGCCGCCAAAGCAGCGCGGCAGGACCGCCTCTCCGCCTCCGTGGCGGGTTGTCTGCCCACAGCACCTCAGCGCCCTACTACTCCCACCGCTGGCCAGGGCATCCCTCTACTCACCCACACCCCTGTTATTCTGCGGCGACGGCAGCCTCACACTGCAGCCGAACTGGTGAACCCTCGTACTCCTCTCCGCACGGGCTTCCGCTGCCGCATCTTCCCCGGCTCCGCGTCGTCCCCTTCCTAGGCCTCGCCGTCGTCCAACACCGTGGTGCTCTCGGCGCGGCGTGGTCAATGTGGTCAATGACCGACTTCCATCGGAAGAGTACTGTACGTGGAGAGGCTGACAACTGGGTCCATGGCAGCCGCAAGGAAGTGCCTCCTTATTACGCGAAAAATAATTATTCCTCCACCTGACAGCAGGGACCCACCGGACGGGCCACCAGTATTTCGTGAAAAAAAATGTTTCCCCCTGATTGCTGGGACCCATAGGACGGGCCACCGTATTTTGCGAAAAAAGCGTTCCCCCGCTGTCAGCTCGGACCCACCGGAAGTGCCTCCTTATTACGCACAAAAAATGAATACCCCCTGCTAACTGGGACCCACATTGGTGGGAGGCTGACTTGTGGGCCTACTAAGTTGACTGGGATGGAGGCCTTTGTCAACTTTAGTCAATATATGAACGATTCTAGCTCAAGTGACCGTACGATGTCCATCCAACGGTCGTAGTTCTTCTTCAACCTCTCGTCTTCTTACTCCAGCCGCCCAAAGCAGCGCCGATCGTGCCGCCTGCTCCTGCTGCCCGTGGCCGGCTGTGATGCCGCGGAGGCCTCACCGCCCCTACTACTCCCACCGCTTGCCAGGCCATCCCTCTACGCACCCACACCCCCTGTTATTCTGCGGCGACGACAGCCTCACACCGCAGCCGAACGAGTGAACCCTCATACTCCTCTACACGTGCGCATCCACTGCCGTGTCTTCCCCGGCTCTGCGTCGTCCCCTTCCTAGGCCTCGCCGTCGTCCACTGCCCTGGTGCTCTCGGCGCGGTGTGGTCAACATGGTCAAGGAATGGCTTCCATCGGACATGGACTGTACGTGGAGAGGCTAACAGCTGGGTCCACGGCCGCAACAAGGAAGTGCCTCCTTATTACATGTAGAATAATTATTCCTCCACCTGACAGCGGGGACCCACCAGACGGGCCACCGTATTTCGCGATAAATACGTTTGCCCCTGACTGCTGGGACCCACCAGCTACATCTTCGCACGGAAGGAAGTGCGTCCGGGCAAGAAAAAAATGATTCGCCCCCCTGACTGCTGGGACCCACCAGCTACATCTTCGCAGGCAAGGAAGTGCTCGCGGTCGGTTCCCACATGGTCGAAGCGTCGTGGCGTTGTCATTCTGGTCGCGAACGTGTACGCATATATACCGGTGGATGTAGCGGCGCGTATGTCGTAGTAGAGGCGCCGTGCGCGTCGTAGTAGAGGCGCGCACGTAGCATGTACACGCACGATATAGCGCCAGGGTGCAAGAAAGAAAATACGACCACGTATGTGTACATCGGGCGGGTTCTCGAACGCCTACTCGCGGATATGTACGGCCAGGGCTCGTGTACGTGGCTGGGTCAGAACGGAGAAACATCGTCGTCGTCGTGTTCATCGGGAGGCAACGGAATGCGTCATTTTCATGGGGAGGCAACGGAATGCGTCGTGTTCATCGAGGCAGCGGAACACGGGAGCCAACCGGCTGGGTCGGAGCGGAATGCGTGGTCGTGTTCGCCGGGAGGGCTTGGGCGGAGCAGGCGATGGAAGCGAGGCTGGCGCACCGCGATGGAGAAGCGGACCTCCTCGTTTGAAACAGGGTCCTGTTGATCGGGAGGGGTCTGGCGTACCGCAAAATGGAGGAAACTGACCTCCTACGGTCGAAAAGGGGGTCATGTTGATCGGGAGGGGTGTGGCGTACCGCAAAACAAACGAAACAGACCTCCTACGGTCAAACGGGGTCTGTTGATCGGGAGGGTGTGGCATGCCGCATAAAGCGGACCAAGCGGACCTCCTACGGTCAAAGCAGAAGTCTGTTGATCGGGAGGGGTGTGGCGTACCGCAAAACAGGACTCCATGGGATACTATTCATCTCCACCGTCGACCTTCCCCAGCCTCCACGGGCTACCGTCGACCTCCTCCAGCCTCCACGGGCTCCTGTTCATCCAGCGTCCACCGCACGCTACTCCACCAGCTACTGTTCAACCACCCCTTCACGGGCACCCTGTCGTGGTTCTGAGTCTGACAGTAGAATAGGGGGTAGGAATGTAGAGGCAAGATGTTAGCTATGGAGGAGTTGTACACGCTAGTTTTACGAGTTCAGGCCCTTCTCGGAGGAAGTAACAGCCCTACGTCTCGGAGCCTGGAGGCGGTCGACTGGATTATCTGGCGTGTGAGTTCTGAGGGTGCGAACCCTTGTCCCAGAGGAGGGGGTGGCTTATATAGAGTGCGCTAGGACCCCAGCTCCCCTCCGTTACATAGGATTCAATGTACATAAAGAGGTGGCGTTACAGGTAACGCCTGTATTGAAATGTTGTAAATGGTCAATAAATATCTGAGTAAATGCTCGACCGTTGTTGCGCGGAGCGGCTTTAGGTATTCTTACCATCGAGTGGTTTGATGGTCGAGTGACCTGGATAAAGTGAGGTCTCCCAGTGGATGGTAGGTCGAGTGGACTTCACTCGACGCCTTTGTTGGATCCCTTCTTCTGATACTTGAACTTCTTTGTTCTTAGGACTAGGACCTTAGGTAGGATGTATAGGTCAGGCCTATTACCCTACCGTAGGTTTGTGTCTACATCATTAGCCCCCGAATGGATCGAGGTTTGAGTGAAAAAGAAGGATGGAGTTGACCTTGCTTCTACTCTTGATTGTCTTGTCTATATCTCTGAGTGGAGGCCAGTTATTAGAACTTCAGCTTCATTTCATTCGCCTTGATCGATTCAGAAATTACCGACTGGTTTATACCACTACATCCATCGAATGATATCTCTGACACGAAATCTTTGGCGTGATCGGTTGCAGAGGATCCTGGATTTCCTGGGATTCGAAATTTTGGTAGAAGCGTGCCAGGCAGAGCGCCCCGCGGTAAGTGGAGTAGATAAATAGGACTTTTCGATTACTGCGCCACCTTTTTCGCCATGTATCCCGTGCGCAACTGTTGGGGGGATTTGACAGGATCGCTCGGGCCCATGCGTCAGCCACTCGTAAGTAGGCCCTTAAAAGAGGCGAGGCCGAAGCGTTTGCACTGTGTGTGCCCATTCCCTTCTTCTTCCTCTCGCGACTCTGCTTTGCCCAGACCAACCACTCTTGACGCTGTCGCTCCGCTGCCATGGGGAAGGATAAAGCGGTATTTGGAAGCGTCTTGAAAAAAAGCGGCACGGCGGTAAAACAGAAAAGGTGAATCGAGGGTCTTCGTCGGCGCTCGGGGTTGCCGTCGGGTTGGATCCAGGGAGATTGGATCCAATCTTCGCTCCGACAAGAGGACTTGGACGATATGGCTGGCTGGGGTTGATCGTCCATAAGTCCGCTGCGCGCTGAGGGGAAAGCGAACCACCGGCAGCGGCGGGTGAGTGTGTCTGCTTTCGCCACCCACGTCGACCGTGGTTTTAAGCTTCCCGCATCCCTTCTATCGGTTTCCTGAATTTCTTTGGGGCCCAACTCCACCATTTCCTCCCAACACTATCACATATCTTGCTGCGTTCGTCTCCATGTGTGAGAATTTCCCTGGGTGCCGATCGCACTGGGGTCTTTTCAAGCACATCTTTACCATCCGATCCCAAACTATGAAAAAAGCAAACTCGAAAGATGAGAAAACCCATGTCATTCAGATGTGTGGGGGCTTGGGCATCCAGAAGAGGAACAGGAGCTCTTTCCCTCCGATGACTCTTCCTGAGTCGGTCAGGGGCTGGCAGTCGACCTGGTTCTACTGCCATGACCTCGCGACCCCAGGCCAGTCGACTAGGCTTCCTCCTTTCTCTTTCGACCGTGTTCAAACTCCATCTTCCTTGAAAGTGACTGCTGCAGAGAAGGCAGAGACATGCATGCTAGTTGAGAGAGTGGTACAACTGATCAACCAAGGTGTCACCGGTATGGATCTGCTCGAGGTGTTCCTTTGTCGGTGGATCCAACCCCTCCAAGCTCGCGACCATTCCATGTGGATGTACTCTGGGGCCGTCGACACTGCTCGGGTTCATCCGGAGGAGGTGGAGGCCAAAACTGTAGCCGAGTGGTTGATGGGTATCACCGGGAACAAGGACAACCCCAGGGGCGCTAGGAGAGTCGACCCTTTCAGCAGCAGCAACCCACCAAAGAAGGTCTGGTCATCATGACTGAATTTTTGAACGTATTTTCCGACTGATTGTTGTTTCGACTGACTTGGGAGCGATCTCTTGTTTTGCGAATCTACACGAAATGTATTCAATGCCCAATGGTGAACAAGCTCGAGCAAGACCAAGAGGGCGAGAACGATCTTGAGGAGGCGGCGGGGGAGTCCCGTGATGATGATGAAGATGAGAGCGACGAGTCGGACGATGAGGAGGTAGCCGACTCAGCGCCCCGCTCCGAACGTCGATCCAAGCAGCGACATGACCCCACGAACAGGCGCGGCAAGGCTGTGGCGTCGAGTGCTCCATCTCTGGCGCTTTTCGGTCCCCATTGCAGATTTGGCGAGAAGGTCACCAAGCAGCCCAAAGCTAATCCTTCAAAGGCTCGGAAGACCTTTCCTAGGATTAAGATGGATGTCCCTGTTGCTTTTTGGTAAACGCTCTTCTCATATCTTTTGTTGCGATCAATTTTTCTGTTCCGACCGGCTTTCTCGTTCTGACCGAGTGGACGATGAATTTGTGTAGCCCGACCTTAGCTGCGACCGACATGGATATCGACAAGACTCCAGATGACGAGGAAGCTGACGACGCCGTCACCTGCAAAGCTAGTAAGCCAGGTCGATTCGAATTCATCTGGTCGACTGAATGATTTGTCAGTTATTTTTATGACTTTCTCTGTTCTTTGCAGATCCACAAGATGTTGTTGTGCTTCCGAATGACGACGAAGAGGTGCCGCTGAGAGGGAGGAGGAAGAAGGACAGGGAGCTGGGCGGGAAGGTGCCTGAGTTCCAAGTTCCTCGGTCATTGTGGCCTTTGGAGCGGTGGTCGGCCTTCGACGGATCTGGCTCGAACCAACGTCACCTTCGCTATTCATTGTCGTTGGCCCCTCGGGATCAGCTGCTCAGACTTCTGCTGCGCCGATACAACTCTCTGCTTCAGATCTGGCGGTTGCTTCAATTGCTCTGCCTCCATCACTTTTCACTGCATATCAAACTCCAGACGATCCGCCAGCTGCTGCCAAGGAAGCTCTTCTTCAGTTGAATCTTGTGATCAGACAGATGAAAATGGTGCATGAGGCTAGTCAGGTAGCTTTCAACACCGGAGCTGCTCTGCAAGCCAATGTCCAGGTTAGTTGACTTTCTGATCGATCGTATTTCTTGTCTGATCACCCACTGGGGTGTGGCTGTTTTAATGTTGTATGTCTCTTTGTGTCGATTCGAATTGAGCTAGGTAGACCACACCGAGTGGAATCGAAACCAGTGGGGGCACGCTGAGTGCACCCACTGGGTGTAGTCCCCGAGACCATAGGTGACTCCAGGCAGTCGACTGTGGTCTAAGAATGGGAACCTCTCTTTTCCCTTTTTTTTGGCACTCGAGCTGGGCAGACCACGCCGAGTGGAATAGAAACCAGTGGGGGCACGCTGAGTGCACCCACTGGGTGTAGTCCCCGAGACCATAGGTGACTGCGGGCAGTTGACTGTGGTCTAAGAATCTTCCTTTTTCTTTTCTTTTTTTGCAAAATCAGTGGGGGCACGCTAAGTGCACCCACTGGGTGTAGTCCCCGAGACTACCATTGGATGTTTGATTCAGTGGTATTCTTATAGAAGCTAGCACTGTGATGTCTTTTTATCTCTGTCGACTGATATGGCTTGTGACTGTAGAAATCTTGTGATCTTGGGGCTCAGCTCTCTGCAATGAATAAGCAGCAAATCAGCCTCAACCTTGATCTGGAGTTGGCCAAGAAGAATCTCCAGAGCGGTCGTGATGAAGTAGCTGCATGGGAGGTAATCAATGCATTTGTTTATCCCTTCTTGGAACTTTTCTTTCCATTTTTTGAACGAGTGACTCCACTCGAGCAGATGTATGTAGTGAAAACCGCCAACTCAAGCCCATCGAAGAATGTTATTTCTTTAGAGAAAATGAAGCAGGCTTTGGAGCAGAAGGACCTGGACCTAACTGCAGCTCAGAAGGAGGTGCGCTAGAAGACAACAACTAGCGACAAGAAGCTTGCTTGATCGGCAAGTTAGAAAAGAAACTCAAGCTGAAGATTGCTGTTTACGGCGCCAATCAAGAGGTCGAGCGACTGAAGAAGGACAAGGAGAAACTGACCGACGAACTTGGAAGTCTCAAAATCAAGAACGGCGAGCTAGAGTCTTATCTGAGCCAACTTGCTGCGAAGCTGGTCTTAAAACTTGAAGGTACCGATTAATCTGTCTTTTTTCTGTCGACTGAAAATTCTGATTGTGCCGTCGACTCATCATTCACTCGGCTGTGCAGAATTTTGCCAAGACTTTGAAGCGGAAACTGGGTGGGTCGAGACGGGTCTTGATCCCATTAACTGTCCAGTCAAGGATGATGTTGCGATGAACGTGATGCGGTTGGAGTCTCGTATGGACGGCGCAATTGCTTATCTGGCCCGTCTGAAAGCTGCAATGACCCGGGTTGATGCAGAACTTTGGCCTCAGGCGGAACTGTCTCAAGATCTCGAGTCCCTGATGACTCACTGAATCAAATCCCTGAGCATGTGCAAGAATGGAAGAAGTCCTCTGCTCGCTGTGGCGCCGACGTCGCTCTGTCTCTGGTCCGAGTGCATTGCAAGGATGCCAAAGAAGACAAGCTGGCGGAGCTCAAGGTTGCTAACACGAAGAAGCATACTTTCCAATCTTTCATGGACACCTTCCTTGCCGCCGCCACTCGCATTGCAGATAGCATTAACCTCTACAGTTTCTGCGACCCAGCCAGTCCTTCTCCTGATGCGTGATCGAAAAAACATTAAGCTTCACCTTTATTTGCCTCGGGATGCCGAGTGATTGTGTAACCGTTAAACTTCTTCGGGCTTGATGCTTGAATAATTTTGATCCGTCGTCCGAAACCTTAGGATTTATCTGAACTTGGTTTACTTCCGGATATGCTTGCGTTTGCCTTCGAGTGGAATTTGTTCTTCACCCGGAATAATCTTGGTGTTTGAGATGCAGCTCTGAGGTAGTGATTTCAATCGACCTGTGCTTCATCGTCCTTGCAGGTATGGGTGGATCAAACGTTGTACTTGTGGCGTAGCTCCGAAGGAGAAGGTTGCAGTCAACCTGCACCTCATCGTCCTTGCAGATAGGGATGGAGCGAACGTTGTACTTGTGGCGTAGCTCCGAAGGAGAAGGTTGCAGTCGACCTGCACCTCGTCGTCCTTGTGGATAGGGACGGAGAAAACATTGTACTTGTGGCGTAGCTCTGAAGGAGAAGGTTGCAGTCGACTTGCACCTCGTTGTCCTTGTGGATAGGGATGGCTTCCATACTTAGGCGAGTTCGGGACTGCGGCTAAGCCTCCGAGTGGGAGGGTTGCTCCCCACTCGGTAGGATTTTTCATACATGGCGAGTACTTGACTGCAGCTAAGCCCCCGAGTGGAAGGGTTGCTCTCCACTCGGTAGGATTTTTCAAACTTAGGCGAGTACTTGACTGCAGCTAAGCCCCCGAGTGGGAGGGTTGCTCTCCACTCGTGGGATTTTTCAAACTTAGGCAGTACTTGATGCAGCTACCCCCGAGTGGGAGGTTGCTCTCCACTCGGTAGGTTTTTCAAACTTAGGCAGTACTTGACTGCAGCTAAGCCCCCAGTGGGAGGTTGCTCTCCACTCGGTAGATTTTTTCAAACTTAGGCGAGTACTTGGCTGCAGCTAAGCCCCAGTGGGAGGTTGCTCTCCACTCGGTAGGATTTTTCAAACTTAGGCGAGTGCTTGACTGCAGCTAAGCTCCCGAGTGGGAGGGTTGCTCTCCACTCGGTAGGATTTTTCAAACTTAGGCGAGTACTTGACTGCAGCTAAGCCCCTGAGTGGGAGGGTTGCTCTCCACTCGGTAGGATTTTTTGAACTTAGGCGAAATGGATTCGCAGCTAAGCCTCCGAGTGAGAGGCTTTCTCATCACTCGGTAGGATTTGTCAGACTTGGGCGAAACGGATTCGCAGCGAAGTCACCCACTGGGGGATTTCAAACGGAAACAAAAGCAACAACAATCGTTTAGGAAGATTATAAGCTCTTGTCTTTGATAAATAAACTACAAATGTGTTTCTTATTAAATCTCATCCGAGTGAGTACTTAAGTATAAAAGGGGCGGAGCAGCTCTGTATTCCAAGCTCGTGGTTCGTCTTTCTGATGTTCTACATTGTAAAGATGGTATGCTCCATTGTCGAGAACTCTGGTGATAATGAAGGGACCTTCCCAAGTAGGGGCAAGCTTGTGTGGCTTCTGTTGATCCACTCGAAGAACCAAGTCTCCCTCTTGAAAAGCTCGACCCTTCACGTTTCTGGCGTGGAATCGATGCAAATCTTGCTGATAGATGGTCGACCGGATCAATGCCATCTCACTTTCCTCTTCTAAGAGATCGACTGAATCCTGCCGGGCCTGTTCTGCTTCTTCTTCAGAGAAGAGTTTGACTCGGGGTGCGTTGTGGAGCAGGTCACTTGGCAGAACAGCTTCGGCTCCATAGACTAAAAAGAAAGGGGTTCGTCCGGTCGATCGATTGGGAGTTGTCCTCAAACCACAAAGAACTGATGGAAGTTCATCGACCCAGTCGCCTGCTGCGTGTTTGAGATCACGCATCAGTCGGGGTTTCAGTCCTTTGAGGATTATACCATTCGCCCTTTCTGCTTGAACATTCGACTGTGGGTGAGCGACTGAAGCATAGTCGACTCATGTGTCAATTCTCTGATGAAGCTGACAGCAGTGTTGGCTTCGAGATTCTTGATAGGTTTAGCTTTGATACATTTGGTAAACTTGTCGACTGCTACAAGCACATGAGTAAATCTGCTCCTACCAGTCCTCAGCGGCCCAACCATGTCCAACCCCCAAACAGAAAAGGGCCAGACGAGGGGAATGGTCTTCAGGGCTGATGCAGGCTTGTGACACATATCAGAGTAGAACTAGAAACCTTCACATTTGTCGACTATATCTTTCGCCATTTCATGCGCTCGGGGCCAATAAAATCTGGCACGGTATGCTTTAGCCACAATGGCCCGAGAGGACGCATGGTGACCACAGGTCCCCAAGTGGATGTCGTTGAGGATCACTCGACCTTCTTCTGGTGTTATGCATTTCTGACTGACCCCAGTCACACTTTCTCTGAACAACTGTCCCTTTATCACCGTAAAGGCCTTGGATCGACGGACGATCTGTCGAGCCTCTTCTTCATCCTCTGGGAGTTCCTTCCTAAGGATGTACGCGATGTAAGGTACTGTCCAGTCGGGAGTGATAACCAGAACTTCCATGATTAGGTCGACCACGGCTGGGACCTCGATTTCAGTCGGATCTGTGGCGCTCTTAGGTTGCGGGGGCTCTTCTGTCAAAGGATCTTCTTGAACTGTTGTTGTGTGAATGTGTTCCAGAAACACATTGCTGGGAATGGCTTCTCTCTTGGAACCTATCTTCGCCAAATCGTCGGCTGCTTGATTTTTCAGTCGGGGTATATGATGGAGCTCTAACCCCTCAAACTTCTTTTCCAACTTTCTCACCGCATTGCAGTAGCCAGTCATGGCTGGGCTTATGACGTCCCACTCTTTCATCACTTGATTGACCACCAAATCTGAGTCGCCATAGACCATGAGGCGACGGACGCTGAGTGAAATGGCCATGCGCAACCCATATAAGAGTGCTTCATATTCTGCTTCGTTATTGGAGGAATCAAAGTGAATCTGGAGTACATATCTGAGCTTGTCTCCTCGGGGGGATACTAATACCACCCCGGCACCCGAACCATTCGGCATCTTGGAACCGTCAAAGAACATGGTCCAGTGCTCCGAGTGAACTTGACTCGGCAGTTGCTGTTCGATCCACTCGGCGAGGAAATCAGCTATTGCTTGGGACTTGATAGCTTTCTTTGCCTCAAACTGAATATCTAAGGGAAGGAGTTCAATCACCCATTTTGCCACTCGACCAGTTGCATCTCTGTTGTGCAGAATCTCCGATAATGGGCGTCGGGCATTATCGTATATGAGTGGTCAGAGAAATAGTGTGCAACCTTCTTCATGGTCACATAAATCCCATAAACAAGCTTCTGATAGTGCGGATATCTCTGTTTCGATGGAGTCAGAACTTCAGAAACATAATAAACCGGGTGCTGAACTTTATAGGCTTTTCCCTCTTCTTCTCGCTCGACCGTAAGTAATCTTGTCTTGACGACTTGTCCAATGGCTGCTATATAAAGCGAGTAAAGGCTCTTGCTGATTGGGGCAGCAAGCACCGCTGGGTGGAAAGTAGGGCTTTAGCTCGCAAACGCTGCATCAACTTGGAGTCCACTCGAACTTATCTGACTTCTTCATCAGTCGGTAGAGAGGTAGCGCCTTCTCACCGAGTCTGGAAATGAATCGACTTAGGGAGGCCAAACAACCAGTAAGCTTCTGTACATCATGCACACGCACTGGGCGTTTATTTGGAGTATGGCACTAACTTTGTCGGGGTTAGCATCGATCCCTCGTTCGGAAACGAGAAAACCTAGTAACTTTCCTCCTGGAACTCGAGCGTGCACTTTGATGAATTAAGCGATATCGTACCTTCCGAGGTTGGCAAAGGTTTCAGCAAGGTCGGTCAAGTAGGTCGGAACCTTGCGTGACTTGACCACAATGCCATCCATATGCGCTTCCACATTCCGACTGATTTGGTGAGTAAACACTTACGAATCGCCGCATGAATGTGGCTCCAGCGTTCTTCAGACCGAATGGCATAGTGACATAACAGAAGCACCCGAATGGGGTGATGAAAGCTGTTTTAATTTCATCGGGTCCAAACAGACAGATTTGATGATACCCGGAATAGACGTCCAAAAAGGACAAGCGCTCATCCCGCAATGAATCGACTATCCGATCGATGCGAGGAGAGAAAGTGATCGCCGGGCAGGCCCGATTGATATGCTTGAAGTCAATGCACATGCGATGTGAATTGTCCTTCTTAGGGACCATGACAACGTTAGCTAACCACTCGGAGTGGTAAATCTCTCGAATAAACTCAGCTGCCAGGAGCCGGGCCACTTCTTCACCGATTGCTTTTATCTTCTGTACGGCGGACAGTCGAAGATGTTCCTTGACCAGTTTTATCTTTGGGTCGACTCGCAAATGATGCTCAGCCAGTTCCCTGGGAACACCCGGCATGTCAGAAGGTTTCCATGCAAAGATGTCCGAGTTCTCACGGAGGAACTGGATGAGCGCTTCTTCCTATTTGGAGTCGAGAGTTGTTGAAATGTGGGTCGGAGCAGTGTTGGGATCAGTCAGGTGGATATGAACCGGTTTTGTTTCACCGGATGACTGAAATGCTGAATCCGTTGCAGGCTTCTTAGCTCGCAGCAAATCACTCGGATCTGCATTTTTCTGATACTCCTGCAATTCCACTACTGCCATCTGCGCATCAGCGATCTTTGAGCCCTTCTGGAAGCACTCTTCTGCCTTCTTTCGATTGCCAGTGATAGTGATCACTCCCTTGGGACTAGGCATTTTCAATTTGAGGTACACATAGCATGGTCGAGCCATAAAACGCGCATAAGCCGGCCTGCCCAGAATGGCGTGATAAGCACTCTGGAAATCCACCACTTCAAATGTCAACTTTTCTTTGCGGTAATTCTTGTAATCACCGAAAACCACGTCAAGTGCAATCTGGCCGAGTGATTCAACCTTCTTGCCTGGAATGATTCCATGGAAACTCATACTGCTTTCACTGAGTTTGGACATCGGAATGCCCATCCTTTCAATGTTTCTGCATACAGAATGTTCAGGCCACAACCACCATCTATCAGAACTTTAGTCAGTCGAGTGCCTTCGACAACTGGATCGACCACCAAAGCCTGCCTCACAGGGGTGGCTATGTGTGTCGGGTGATCAGACTGGTTGAATGTGATGGCAGTCTGAGACCATTTCAAATAACTGGATGTCGCCGGAGCGACCATATTCACTTCTCTGTTGATCACTTTCACGACTCTTACTCTCAACATCAGCAAAATCATCGAGTGGAATTGGCGTGAGGGTAACCATCATCACTCTCTTCCTTGTCCTCAACCTTGTCTCGACTCTTTTCCTTGTCTTTGGGTTGTTTATCTCGAACTATGCTTTGGATCGAGAGCCGACCTTTGCTGAAAGTGGTATGCTTCGGGTAAATGATTTTACCCTCTTCATCTTTCTTTGTGTGGATGTGGCATGGCAAATCTAGCACATCATTTCCATCTTGATCTTTTATCTTCTTAGGGTTCCATGGCCCCTTGGGCTTCCCTTTGGGTTTTCCTTGAGTCATGGCTAAGGTTTCCCGGAGCAGGTGGCTCGGCTTTGCGCTTACGCTTGACGGAGTTTCCTCCTCCGTTTCATGGGCGACTGATTTGTGCTTGCCACTCCGAGCCGATCCTCTTCTTCACCATTAGCATACTTGGTGGCAACCTCCATCATTCGACTCTGTAAACATGTCTCGGTCCGACGAACTTCAAGTTCAACTCTCGATATTTGACGCCTTCCTTGAAGGCACAAACGCTTGGTGATCATACACGTTCTCTACTGTGTGATGCAGTGTGATCCATCTCTGGATATAATCCCTCAAAGTTTCATTTGTCTTCTGCACACAAGACTGCAGCTCAGTCAACCCTGCTGGTCGTTCACATGTCCCTTCAAACGTTCTGACAAACACTCGGGCAAGATGTTCCCAAGTGTAAATGCTGCTGGGTATTAATTGATTCAGCCATGCTCTGGTCGAACCCTCTAACATCAGAGGTAGGTGTTTCATGGCCACTTCATCATTGCCGCCGCCAATCTGAACAACCACTCGGTAATCCTCAAGCCAATTGTCCGTCTTGGACTCGCCAGTGAACTTACTGACTCCAGTCGCCAACCTAAAGTTGGGAGGAATCACCGCGGCCCTGATGGCTCTGCTGAAGCACTCTGGACCTGAGGCACGCACTCTAATGCTGGTGGGTACATCTTTGTCATGACCTTCTCGGTGAGCTCTGTTCCTGTCGACCAAACCTTGAACGAGAATAGATCTCCCATCAAAGCCTGGCTCCCTGGGGTCGACTGGAATCCTTCGCCCAACACTATGAGGGCGTCTGCCATCGTGCTGTCGAGGCACGTATGATCCACTCCTTGGGGGAGGTGTGGGCACTCGATGATGATCGTCACGATCGAGTCGGTGATCATACTGCTCACGGTTTCTGTACTGATCACGTCGGTCACTATGTCCCTCACGCCTCGGGGGAAATCTTGGGCTATGAGCTGACTGGACTATATCTGCAACAATGGACCTGCTACAGATCCTATTCTGTGACTGTGACACAGCCGTATTCTGCTCTCCCGCTGCCCGGAGTAAAGCTCTGATCTGCATTAAACCTCTGCCGACTTCTGGCTGGGAGGGTTGAATTGACTCTGCTATTCGAGCTGCAGCTGTAAGATTTTGAATTGGACTTCGATATACCTGAGTCGGAGGTGGAAAAAGCTGACGTCGACTGGATTCTTGAACCCATTGCCGCGCACGCTCGTCGAGTACTCGCTGGAGATTTTCCAATCGAAAAGGCCACCAGATGGCTGAAGGCGTCCTCCAAGGCACGGGCCTCGGGTTTCTCAACGATAGGAGTGTGAAGAGCATCCATGTTCCGAGCGGTAAGCTCTTCCTCTGCTCAAGAGAGGGGCTCGGGAGGTATTCCGCATGGGCATGCGACGGATCGCCTCGCCGCCGCCACCGTCTGTCAGGCGAGGGAAGCCGAGGATCTGCGAGGTCCATCGACCATCGTGGACTTCCGCCATGGATCATCGCTGCCGACGGATGTCGTCTCTCGCGAGCGACCGATGTGTCAAACAGGCCGAGAGATTCGGCTGGCTCGATCGCCGCGACTTGAGGGTGGTTGCTTACGAGCCATCGCGCCTCACCCATTGCCAAGCCTTGATCGACCGAGCGCTGGCGCTGGGCGGGCGACGGGCGGAGGACGCCATAGCTGCCGACGAATATCGGGTCGACGGGTTGCTCAGAGGACGCCATGCGACGCACGCGCCAGTGCGCGTTGCCCGCGAACGGGAGTGCATCGACGCCGAGTGGAGCCTCCGGCCAAGCCAAGAGTCGCTGGCTAGGAATGTAGGGGCAAGATCTTAGCTATGGAGGAGTTGTACACGCTTAGTTTTACGTAGTTCAGCCCTTCTCGAGGAAGTAACAACCCTACGCCTCGGACCCGAGGCGTCAACTAGATTATACGCTGTGAGTTATTAGGGTGCGAACCCTTGTCCTGTGAGGAGGGTGGTGGCTTATATAGAGTGCGCCAGACCCCTGCTCCCTCTCACATAGGATTCAATGTACATAAAGAGGTGGCGTTACAGGTAACGCTTGTATTGAAATGCTGTAAATGGTCATTAAATATCTGAGTAAATGCCCGACCATTGCTGCGCAGAGCGGCTTTAGGTCTTCCTATCGTCGAGTGGTTTGATGGTCGAGTGAATTGGATAAAGTGAGGTCTCCGAGTGGATGGTAGGTCGAGTGGACTTCACTCGACGCCTTTGTTGGATCCCTTCTTCTGATACTTGAACTTCTTTGTTCTTAGGACTAGGACCTTAGGTAGGATGTATAGGTCAGGCCTATTACCCTACCCTAGGTTTGTGTCTACATTACACCCCTCCACCATCTATTGTTCATCCAGCCCTCCACACCACAGGGTCCTGTTCCACCACCCCTCCACGGGCACCCCTCCACCGCTCTCACTGCTCATCCAGCCTCCACACCACGGGTCCGGGCTCAACCACCCCCTCCACGGGCACCCTCCATGGGCACCCTCCACCGCTCACTGCTCATCCAGCCTCCACCACACCACGGGTCCTGTTCATCCAGAGGCAACGCCACCGGGCCATCGCTCATCCAAACCCCCGCAACACTCACTGCTCATCCCAGAGGCAGCATCGATCGGCTTCAGCTTAGCAGCAGAGCGGCGAATCGCCGATCGGGTTCGTGTAATGTACCATCGATCGATCGCCGGGTTCAAGAACGCTGAGTTCGCAAAGGTAATCGCCGGGTTTAGTTAGAGCCCAACGCCGCGTTCGGGTTAGAGCCAACGCCGGCACACATACAGACATGTACGGAGAAAGCACGCATCGCCGCCCCGACCTCCCACCGAACTTGCCGAATTTTCCTCGCCCTCGCTTTCATTACGGGTTTTTCGTCATGGACGGCCCAAAGAATGTCTCAAGTAGGCCGCGCTCCGCCCGCCTGTGACTTAAAAGCCCATTTTCTGTCATGATTATTTTTCATAGAATTAGGAGCCCACCACATCTATGATAATACCGGGTTTTGTCACAATTATCGTCATAGAACTGTTATATTTATGACAGAAAAAAATTTCGTTCGGCCCAAAATGTCACGGATGTGTCTTTTTTTTGTAGTGTTGGTCGCCAGGTTGAACAACTCTTGAGAAGGGCAGAGCTCCTCGTGGATAGCCAGCTCTTCCTTCATATTGATGTCGCGGACACCGTCGGAGAACGCGGAGATGATGGCCTCGTCCGTGACCTTGGGGATCTTGAGGCGGGTGTTGTTGAAGCGCTGGATGTACTTCTGGAGGGTTTCTCCCGGTTGTTGCTTGATGCGGCGAGTCAACCGCTGCCGTGGGCGGTCGCGAAAGCCCGGAAGTTGGCGATTTGCGGGTCACGCATCTCCTCCGTGAGGAGATCGAGCCGCAGTTGCAGGTTCAGAGCCAAGAGCTGGCTCCCATCCTGAGAGCCATGGGAAACCAGTTCACCATGACTTTTTTGTCGCCGTTGGCTGCTTCAATGCTCAGCTCGTAGAGCTGCAGGAACTCCGCGGGGTCGACGGTGTCATCGTAGCGAGGAGGCAGGTCTGGCTTGAACTTGCCCGGCCAGGCGACGATGCTACGCAGCTCAGGGGTGAAGGCACGGCATCCGGCTGTGGTTGCCGGGGCCCGCTTCGGGAGTGGAGCTTGGTCTTGATGGGGTTCGCACTGCGCCGCTGCGGGCGGTGCGCGGTCTTGACGAGGTGGCGCGGGGAGCGCCGGTGCAGCTTCTCGCAGCCGCGGGATTTCTTGGCAGCTTCTTTCTTCACGCGCGGGCACCGGGCGCGGTGGGTCACGCCGCGGAGGCGCGCGCCTTGGCGCCAAGGCGCCATCTTGGGGCTGAGGCGGTGGAGGCATGCCACGAGCCCCGTCGCCCGTGGCTGGTTGAGGGGGAGGCAGAGAGTGGGACGGCACCGGAGAGCCCCCTGCAGCGCGGACGAGCTCGGGCGACCGCTGGAGCCACTCGAGAGGTCGCCAACGGGCGGTAACGCAGAACTCGTTTCGCAGGAGAGAGCGCCTGCCTGTTCTCTATGGGAGCACGGCAAGGTGAGACGAAGAACCAGCAGGGTGAGCGACGGAGTAGCGTGCGGCCGCCCTTCCGCACCGGGCGATGAAGCAAGGACGCCATCGCCGTTCCTCGCCGGGCCAGCAGCTGGCGATGGCGGGGAGACGAGAACGACGAGGTGGCCCGCTTACATGAGCTGCCTCGAGCGACGCTGGCGAGAGGGCAGACCGACGCCAGCTCGAACACGGCGAAGGCCCGCCATGGAATGGTGGAGCGAGCGTAGCAACGAATCGATGGAAGGGAAACCACGGCGCACTCCTCACTGGCGTGCAAATGTCTTTCCCTCCTACCGACCTATGCTCTAGCTCGCTAAGATCTTAAGTGATCGAACCCGACGAACTCACAACATGTAAATAGACACAAGGTTTATATCGTTCAGGCCACTGCCAGGTGTAATACCCTACACTAGTGTGGTGGTGGTGGATTGCCTCTGGGCTGATGATGAATAGTACAAGGGAAGAACAGCCTCCCGAGGTTGGAGGTGTTCTGTGTGATGAACTTGTGGTGTGAGGAGTCGATGAACCGCCTCTACCACTGTGGTAGCTAGTCCTATTTATAGATGCCCGGTCCTCTTCCCAAATGTTTAGCGGAAGGGAGCCAAACAACGCGTGGGCAAATTTGAAGGGGACAACTAGTATAAGCTATCTCGACAAAAGCGGCTCTTTGTCTCTGCAAAAGCCCTGGATGACACTGCTTTGGGCTCCACGATGACCTCCGCCTCGCCGCCCTCCCCGTCTTGGTCTCTATTGCACCAATATGGCAACTTTGCTCGATGCCTTGGTACTCTTCTGTCAAGGCTTGCCTCCTTAGCACCAAAGAGGAAATGAGGACGCCAGCGCATCTGGCGCTCACCGGCGCTGCTTCGTCATGGCTCACGCCCCAGTGCCTCATGAGGTTTGCCCGCTTTGATATCTCCGCCTCCTCGTGAGCCTTCCTAGCTAGGCCACCTGAGGAAGTCTTGCGCCGTCTTCGCCCACAGGCTTGGACCCTCGTGAAGGTCTTGGATGCCTTGTTGATGACGATGGGCCGTACGGCCCACTGCTTAGCCACACCGTGGACCGCAGGAAGGCAAGTCTGGGGACCCCCGTTCCCAGAATGCCGACAACGGCAACCGGCTCAGGAGCGGCGTGCGCCAGACGAGGGCGATGAAGGCTGCGGCAGTGAAGAAGACGGTGAAGGCCGCGGTAGCGAAGAAGACGGCGACTATCTCCTCCTCGTCCAAGCGGCACCGGACCCCATCTCCTTCTCCCCCTCCCTCGGACAACACCCTGGAGGCCGAATTCGACCTTGGATCTTTTATCCTGAAGAGGAAGAGGAAGCAAGTGGAGGCGGAGGAGGTGGAGGACGAGTACGTATTTCGCCCCCATCATCTCCTGACCTTCCACTTGTGTTATCCTCCTTTTATTTGATGTTATCTTCACAGGGACACGGAGACGCTGGCCCAGAGGGTGGCAAAGAGGGCCAAGGCCTCGACGGACAACAAGCCCCCGGCAGGTACTTCGCGTACGCCGGTGTTGGTGGACAGCAGCCCCCAACGCAGACCCCGCTTCAGCCCCTAGCATTAGTTCATCACTCACTCCTTCACTGATGAGCATTGGGGTGTGAATTCTTGATGCTAACCTTGCTGGGTTTGCAGGAGGAGAACGACAGTAGGAGGAGCCACCGAGGGCCACTCCCAACGCGCCGCCCCCCTCGAATACGCCGCCCAGAGGGGCGTTGAGGGAGTCCTGGATTAGGGGGTGTCCGGATAGCCGAACTATCACCGTTGGCCGGACTCCTGGACTATGAAGATACAAGATTGAAGACTTCGCCCCGTGTCCGGATGGGACTTTCCTTGGCGTGGAAGGCAAGCTTAGCGATACGGATATGTAGATCTCCTACCTTTGCAACCGACTATGTGTAACCCTAACCTATCTCGTGTCTATATAAACCGAAGGGTTTTAGTCCCAGGACTAACAACAATCATACCATAGGCTAGCTTCTAGGGTTTAGCCTCCGATCTCGTGGTAGATCTACTCTTGTACTACCCATATCATCAATATTAATCAAGCAGTGAGTAGGGTATTACCTCCATCGAGAGGGCCCGAACCTGGGTAAAAACATCGCCTCCCTTGTCTCCTGTTACCATCCGCTTAGACACACAGTTCGGGACCCCTACCCGAGATCCGCCGGTTTTGACACCGACATTGGTGCTTTCATTGAGAGTTCCTTCGTGTCGTCAGCCACGAAGGATGCCTCATCCCGTTTCAAAGACGATACTATCGCCAAAGGAGCCTTGGCCACTGGTCGATTCTTCGCTAGGTGGTTTTCTTATGACCGCCAGCCGCCATCACCCGACGATGACCTCTCGAGTCATCGAAACCAATCTTCACGTTAATTCAGAACTTGCCGGTCAGTTGATCCGACGAGCTCTCCTCCGAACGAGCTCTTGGATCGCATCGCCGCCCTGGGAGTTGCCACAGACTACAACCGGATCGGGCCTAAAGCCGATCTGAGAGAGATCAACTCTCCCCAGGCTACCCATCATGTTATTGTGAAAGAGGAGCAATGCGGCGATTCTTCTTCTATCTTAAGGACTAGTTACGTCTGGATTCCCGATCCCTCCATGCCGGATTCCCGCAGAGGGACGGATGTCGATCAAGTCCTGAACTTAAAGTCAGGCGGCGGGTTGATTCATTGATAGCATTCAAAAATCCTAACTTCCGAAGTTCGAAACTTCGCCCCTCGAGTCTTAAATTGGACGGGTTCCGGATCTAGTTCCACCCACACCCAAACATTAGCGATCTATCTCGAATTCGCAAGAGCCCGCTGAAACAAGACATCATTATCGGGCCGATTCTCCCGGTTATGGACAGGATAAAGGATCACGAGAGGAGGACGAATCCCACTTTTCTGCAATAATTGCACGGACAAGGGAATCCTAAACGCCATAAGTCGTCATAAATTACACGCTTTGTCGACTTGGTGACCATAGTACAAAAGTATTGTGCGATGGAGAGTGCCTGAAAACCGAAAGTAAATTTTGGGACAATCCGCCCCAATACATCCCTTAGTCCAAATAAAAGGGTGCATCATTACCAAGCACCTGGTTAAACACCAAAAACCAAAACCCCTAAAGGGTAATGGAACTGCATCGAGGGTTGGCTAAACAGACCCTGCAAAATTCATAGCACGTAGGGCGCCACTCCAACTCATAGCCTTCGAGCATGTTGGATACTACGGCAGGGCCAAAAGTGGCGAAGAACTTCTAGCTTCGTAATCCCAGCCCAAAGAGTAACTTACGGTGTTAATAGCCTTCGAGACTTTCGCATTAAATAACATGTGAAACGAACACCCGCAACCTTGCGTAAGTCTACCAAGTAGCAACAATAAATCCATGGAGGACACGGCTATTACCTTTAATGTAGTGACTAACCTAAATTCAACAGCCCGAGCACCACCGCATTGGTCCTCGGCCCGATAGTGGACGGCCGCCTTTACTAAGGTACTCATGGATGGCGGCAAGCGACTAAACCTCATCTACGAGGAAACCCTCCAAAAATGGAAATAGATCGAACCGCATTGAGCGAAGCAGCACAACCTTTAGAGGAATAATCCCTAGCCGGGAAGCATGCTGCATAGGAAAAATCACACTAGAAGTAGTGTTCGGCTCACCGGACAATTACAGGTCTGAGGAGGTCATATTTCAAGTGGCCCTGTTCAGCAGCGGATATCACGCTTTATTAGGGCGAGAGGCATTCACAATTTTTCAAGCTATACCCCACCATGGGTACATGAAGC